>CM055825.1:22370525-23041384 GCA_029582265.1 Zoroaster sp. YZ-2022 | reverse complement strand
GTAACTTGTAAGACGTGTTGCTAAGGATCAAGAGACCGTGTCACACTAACTGTGGTAGGAGATAGGACTATAACTAGAATGATATCCAGTGATATTTGCGATATTTAAATAAACAACAACATTAAAACTTACCCCGTCATCCATCTGTGCACAGTCCCTGCAATCCGCTTCGTGAGCTCAACCAGAAATCTCATCTAGTATAATTCATATGATCTGACTGGTATGAGCGACGTTCTAATCTCAGTCCAGTGTTTTTATACCGAAGCTCTGCGCGGGATCCTAAGCCTTTGTTGATATTTAAATCATTACCTTCTGAACCTTCTGAAGTTGTAGTCAGCAGACCGGCGTGAAGTTGGTTACTTATTCGACGTTTGACATTCAATATCAAACAAGTAACGGTTACTGGTTTGACATTCGATTTAATGCATGTCCTATATGGGACAATTGCATTCGGTCAGTTTCTAGTGGTCAGACCCTTTTGGCCGGGCACTGTTAGGTATCAATGTTAGAGGATGACCCAGGATGACCTCAAAGGTCACCTTGACCCGGCCATTAGGGTCCTTATATTTTTATAAATTTTTAATATTTTTATTGTCATATATACAGTGTACATGCTGTTAAAAACGCCCCAAATGTAATGGTCAGTTTCTAGTGGTCAGACCATTTTGGCTGGGCACTGTTAGGTATCAATGTAAAGAGGATGACCCAAGGATGACCTCAATAGTCACCTTGACCCGGCCATTGGGGTCCTTATATTTTTTATTAATTTTTAAATATTTTTATTGTCATATATACAGGGTACATACTGTTAAAAACGCCCCAAATGTAATGGTCAGTTTCTAGTGGTCAGACCCTTTTGGCCGGGCACTGTTAGGTATCAATGTATAGAGGGGATGACCCAGGATGACCTCAAAGGTCACCTTGACCCGGCCATTGGGGTCCTTATATTTTGTATTAATTTTTTAATATTTTTATTGTCATATATACAGTGTACATGCTGTTAAAAATGCCCCAAATGTAATGGTCAGTTTCTAGTGGTCAGACCATTTTGGCCGGGCACTGTTAGGTATCAATGTAAAGAGAATGACCCAAGGATGACCTCAATGGTTACCTTGACCCGGCCATTGGGGTCCTGATAATTTGTTATAAATTTTTTAAATATTTACTATATTTTATTGTCATATATACATGTACAGTGTACATATGCTGTTAAAAACGCCCCAAATGTAATGGTCAGTTTCTAGCGGTCAGTCCCTTTTGGCCGGGCACTGTTAGGTATCAATGTATAGAGGATGACCCAAGGATGACCTGAAAGGTCACCTTGACCCGGCCATTGGGGTCCTTATATTTTTTATTAATTTTTAAATATTTACTATAAGGGTACATACTGTTAAAAACGCCCCAAATGTAATGGTCAGTTTCTAGTGGTCAGACCATTTTGGCCGGGCACCGTTAGGTATCAATGTAAAGAGGATGACCCAAGTATGACCTCAATAGTCACCTTGACCCGGCCAATGGGGTCCTTATATTTTTTATTAATTTTTAAATATTTACTATATACAGGGTACATACTGTTAAAAACGCCCCAAATGTAATGGTCAGTTTCTAGTGGTCAGACCCTTTTGGCCGGGCACTGTTAGGTATCAATGTATAGAGGATGACCCAAGGATGACCTCAAGGGTCACCTTGATCCGGCCATTGGGGTCCTTATATTTGTTATTAATTTTTTTTTTTTTTTATTGTCATATATACAGTGTACATGCTGTTAAAAACGCCCCAAATGTAATGGTCAGTTTCTAGTGGTCAGACCCTTTTGGCCTGGCACTGTTAGGTATCAATGTAAAGAGGATGACCCAAGTATGACCTCAATGGTCACCTTGACCTGGCCAATGAGGTCCTTATATTTTTTATTAATTTTTAAATATTTTCTATATTTTATTGTTATACAGTGTGTGGTAATCCTACTTTAAAGGGTTAATATGGCCAGACTATATGTTTACCAGCAAAAAGCATGGTATCATCTTAAAGCAGAAGCTATGTGCTTTCCAATGATACCTTGGGTTACATTCCAGGGTCACGCATCATTGAGCACCACTGTCTTGAAATTGTGGTGCACAATTGCAGTTGGTTCACTTTCCTGCTGAACAAAATCGACACAGATTTATGTTCAATCATTAGATTGAGTGAAATGTCAATGGTCAGGCCTATCTTCAAATGATCAACGAGGAGGTTGTGCCACAGATGGAGATCCACTTCCAGCGACAGCAAAATGGAATGTTCCGTTATGTGTGGTGGGCTCAAGATGGTGCACCAGCCCATCGTCTCATCGTTGTTCGAAATCGCCTCCAAGAACTCTTTCATGAACGCGTGATTGCTCTGAACCTCCCCGTTGAATGGCCCCCAAGGTCACCAGACCTCACCCCCTGCGACTTCTTTTTGTGGGGTCATTTGAAGAACAAAGTTTTCAGCACCCCTCCACACAACATGCAGGATTTGCGTGAAATGATTCATCGTGAGGTGGACAGTTTGCGACAAGATCCACGTACCGTGAGACGAGCTGTGGACGACATGCGCCGTCGATGTCAACTGTGCTTGGATAGGGGAGGTGGACACGTGGAGGGCCTTGGCCAATGAGAGAAAATCAGAAACTTCTGCTGTTAAATGTTTTACTCATGATCATGAATAAAATATTGATGTTTGCATATATAATGAGCTGCGAGTGTCAATTTTATAAATGATGTCACTGTCACAACTAACCCGTGAGGGTTCTACGCGATGACATAGGAAGCAAAACACATACTGCAGAAGTAAATCACCACAAAGAAATCCAGAAAATATATTTACATTAATTAAAAATTTATTTACAAATTAGTTATATTCTTTTACAATTCATTTATTCCTTTCAAATTATTCCATTAATTATCCAAATCACTATAGGCCTAATATAACCATTAATTCATGAAATTACTTTAAAAATCGTATCCTTGATCTTTATTACTTGATCACACGATTACTCGACTAACCACCGTATCATTATAATCCTTGACAACTTAGTTATTCCATTCCAATTACTCCATTCCAATTATTTCATTATTTATACAAATCACTAATGAAATTACTTTATACGTCAACTAACTATTATCTAGATCTATTTATCCAATCCAATATAATCACCAAACAATTTTATTCCATTATTTATACAAATCATTAATGAAATTACTTTAAATCAAACAAATAACTTTGAAAATTTTTCATAGTATATACATAATACATAATATAGTATACATCGTATAAATTGTAACTGTTTTGTTTAGCTAGTTTTCTATGTATTCTAATTTAGTTGTAACTGTTGAATTATTTTATGTACTATTTATTTTTGTTAAATAAAACGCCAAGTTGAAATTATTAGGCCCTTATTTGATTTTCTCTCTTACTTATACTAAATCAGTCTCAATAGCGCCTAATAATTCATTAAAATATTTATGTCCCCGTACATCCTGCCTTTATAATAATGGTTTATTTGTTCTCTTATATTAAACCAGTCTCAATAGCGTGAGATGCGTCAAAAAATTACAGGGGGCGAGTTTGTCGGGGGGCGAGCTTTCCGAGGGGCGAGCTTGTGAGGGGGCGAGTTTGTACAATTAGGGGGCGAGTTTGTCAGGGGCGAGTTTGTAAGGGGCGAGATTGTAAGGGGCGAGTTTGCCAGGGGGCGAGTTGACTGGCATGCGGTCATATTATCGTTGCTGTTGCATAAATGAACCAGTAATTTTTAGTTATTTTGTTCATCTTTAAACTAGAACACCGACTCCATGTCCTGATGAAAATGTGCTCTGATCATGACGATGTTGTCCCTTAAATTCACAAACTATATAATCTTTAATCAAACGTTTCCCTTAATACGAATAAGAATACGTTATATCACCCTGCATCGTAGTTCCAACCGCACCCTTAGACCAGACGATATCCACCAGGGTATCATACAAAAGACAATTAATTCCCATCTATATAACCAACCTCCTTTACACATGACAGTTGAAGTACTTTGTTGCAATATAGTAATATGGATTATACAGTTGGAATCTCATAAGGTATGCAATTAGTATCTCACATCAAGTACAAATTAGTATGGTATTTGTATTAAATCATATTTTTCACATAATTATACGGGCTACAATTAGGTCTGGGCTTAATTTCATAGAGCTGCTAAGTCAGAACAAAAATTTAAATCACTGGGCTTGAAATTGGGACCTTAGAATGACATCAGTCAGAATAAAAATTAAAAAAAGTGGGATTGAACTCAGGACCTCCTACTTATAAGCCAAGAGTGTTATCCACTAGTAAGACCACTTTCCGTCCTTATGACATTTGTGTTTGAGTTTATTTATAAATCTTAGACATAAACATTAGAATAAAAAATAAAAATACTACACTCGAACCTAGGACATCCTGGGCTCGAACTTATGACCTCCTACTTACAAGTCAAGAGTCTTACCCACTAGACCACTAGCTGCGCTTAAGATAATAGTGTTTGAGTTTAATTAATTAGAATGACATCAGTCCGAGTAAAAAAAAAAAGACGTACACTGGGTTTGAACCTAGGACCTCCTGCTTACAAGTCAACATTAGTATCCACTAGACCACTTGCTGTCGTTTGAACCTATGCGTTTGAGTTTATTTATAAACCTTAGACATAAACATTAGAATGACATCAGTCAGAATACAAATAAAAAACACTAGAATCGAACCTAGGACAACCTGGGCTCGAACGTATGACCTCATATTTACAAGTCAATAGCCTTATCCACTAGACCACTAGCTGCGCTTAAGATAATGGCGTTTGAGTTTAATTAATTAGAATGACATCAGTCCGAGTAAAAAAAAAAGTCGTACACTGGGTTTGAACCTAGGACCTCCTGCTTACAAGTCAACATTAGTATCCACTAGACCACTTGCTGTCGTTTGAACATATGCGTTTGAGTTTATTTATAAACCTTAGACATAAACATTAGAATGACATCAGTCAGAATAAAAATAAAAAACACTAGAATCGAACCTAGAACAACCTGGGCTCGAACTTATGACCTCATATTTACAAGTCAATAGCCTTATCCACTAGACCACTAGCTGCGCTTAAGATAATGGCGTTTGAGTTTAATTAATTAGAATGATATCAGTCCGAGTAAAAAAAAAAAAAGACTTACACTGGGTTTGAACCTAGGACCTCCTGCTTACAAGTCAACATTAGTATCCACTAGACCACTTGCTGTCGTTGGGACATATGCGTTTGAGTTTAATTATAAACCTTAGATATAAACCTTAGAATGACATCAGTCAGAATAAAAATAAAAACCACTGGGCTTGAACTCAGGACCTCCTACTTATAAGCAAAGAGTGTTATCCATTAGACCACTTTCTGTCCTTAGGACATTTGTGTTTGAGTTTATTTATAAACCTTAGACATAAACATTAAAATGACATCAGTCAGAATAAAAATTAAAAACACTTAAAAATAAAAAAGACTTACACTGGGTTTGAACCTAGGACCTCTTGCTTACAAGTCAACATTAGTATCCACTAGACCACTTGCTGCGCATAAAATAGTTACATTTGAGTTTAATTATATACCTCTTTTTTATTTAATGTGTTAACACTAGTTTCATAATTATGTACCAAACATTATAGATTCTTTTTTAATCTAGTGTTTATATCATTATGTAAGCAAATAATTACTGTTATATCCCATAAGCTGACTTCCAGATAGACTTTGAGGTTTATATATTATAAACGAAAAGAATTTTGGGGATGGTGGTGGGTGAACCAGTGGCTCAACTCCTACTTATAAGCAAAGAGTGTTATCCACTAGACCACTTTCTGTCCTTAGGACATTTGTGTTTGAGTTTATTTATAAACCTTAGACATAAACATTAAAATGACATCAGTCAGAATAAAAATTAAAAACACTTAAAAAAAGAAAGACTTACACTGGGTTTGAACCTAGGACCTCTTGCTTACAAGTCAACATTAGTATGCACTAGACCACTTGCTGTGCTTAAAATAGTTGCATTTGAGTTTAATTATATACCTCTTTTTTATTTACTGTGTTAACACTAGTTTCATAATTATGTACCAAACATTATAGACTCTTTTTTAATCTAGTGTTTATATCATTAAGTAAGCAAATAATTACTGTTATATCCCATAAGCTGACTTCCAGATAGACTTTGAGGTTTATATATTATAAACGAAAAGAATTTTGGGGATTTGAGTTTAATTATAAACCTTAGAATGACAACCGTCCGAGTAAAAAAAAAAAGACTTACACTGGCTTTGAACCTATAACCTCCTGCTGACAAGTCAACATTAGTATCCAATAGACCACTTGTTGTCATTGGGACGTTTGTGTTTGAGTTTAATTATAAACCTTAGATATAAACCTTAGAATGACATCAGTCAGAATAAAAATAAAAACCACTGGGCTTGAACTCAGTACCTCCTACTTATAAGCAAAGAGTGTTATCCACTGGACCACTTTCTGTCCTTATGACATTTGTGTTTGAGTTTATTTATAAACCTTAGACATAAACATTAAAATGACATCAGTCAGAATAAAAATAAAAAACACTTAAAAAAAAAAAAAATTACACTGGGTTTGAAGCTAAGACCTCGTGCTTTCAAGTCAACATTAGTATCCACTAGACCACTTGCTGTCATTGGGATGTTTGTGTTTGAGTTTAATTATAAACCTTAGATATAAACCTTAGAATGACATCAGTCAGAATAAAAATAAAAACCACTGGGCTTGAACTCAGGACCTCCTACTTATAAGCAAAGAGCGTTATCCACTAGACCACTTTCTGTCCTTATGACATTTGTGTTTGAGTTTATTTATAAACCTTAGACATAAACATTAAAATGACATCAGTCAGAATAAAAATAAAAAACACTTAAAATAAAAAAGACTTACACTGGGTTTGAACCTAAGACCTCGTGCTTTCAAGTCAACATTAGTATCCACTAGACCACTTGCTGTCATTGGGATGTTTGTGTTTGAGTTTAATTATAAACCTTCAATATAAACCTTAGAATGACATCAGTCAGAATAAAAATAAAAACCACTGGGCTTAAACTCAGGACCTCCTACTTATAAGCAAAGAGTGTTATCCACTAGACCACTTTCTGTCCTTAGGACATTTGTGTTTGAGTTTATTTATAAACCTTAGACATAAACATTAAAATGACATCAGTCAGAATAAAAATAAAAAACACTTAAAAAAAAAAAAAATTACACTGGGTTTGAAGCTAAGACCTCGTGCTTTCAAGTCAACATTAGTATCCACTAGACCACTTGCTGTCATTGGGATGTTTGTGTTTGAGTTTAATTATAAACCTTAGATATAAACCTTAGAATGACATCAGTCAGAATAAAAATAAAAACCACTGGGCTTGAACTCAGGACCTCCTACTTATAAGCAAAGAGCGTTATCCACTAGACCACTTTCTGTCCTTATGACATTTGTGTTTGAGTTTATTTATAAACCTTAGACATAAACATTAAAATGACATCAGTCAGAATAAAAATAAAAAACACTTAAAATAAAAAAGACTTACACTGGGTTTGAACCTAAGACCTCGTGCTTTCAAGTCAACATTAGTATCCACTAGACCACTTGCTGTCATTGGGATGTTTGTGTTTGAGTTTAATTATAAACCTTCAATATAAACCTTAGAATGACATCAGTCAGAATAAAAATAAAAACCACTGGGCTTAAACTCAGGACCTCCTACTTATAAGCAAAGAGTGTTATCCACTAGACCACTTTCTGTCCTTAGGACATTTGTGTTTGAGTTTATTTATAAACCTTAGACATAAACATTAAAATGACATCAGTCAGAATAAAAATTAAAAACACTTAAAATAAGAAAGACTTACACTGGGTTTGAACCTAGGACCTCTTGCTTACAAGTCAACATTAGTATCCACTAGACCACTTGCTGTGCATAAAATAGTTGCATTTGAGTTTAATTATATACCTCTTTTTTATTTACTGTGTTAACACTAGTTTCATAATTATGTACCAAACATTATAGACTCTTTTTTAATCTAGTGTTTATATCATTATGTAAGCAAATAATTACTGTTATATCCCATAAGCTGACTTCCAGATAGACTTTGAGGTTTATATATTATAAACGAAAAGAATTTTGGGGATGGTGGTGGGTGAACCAGTGGCTCAACTCCTACTTATAAGCAAAGAGTGTTATCCACTAGACCACGTTCTGTCCTTAGGACATTTGTGTTTGAGTTTATTTATAAACCTTAGACATAAACATTAAAATGACATCAGTCAGAATAAAAATTAAAAACACTTAAAATAAAAAAGACTTACACTGGGTTTGAACCTAGGACTTCTTGCTTACAAGTCAACATTAGTATCCACTAGACCACTTGCTGTGCTTAAAATAGTTGCATTTGAGTTTAATTATATACCTCTTTTTTATTTACTGTGTTAACACTAGTTTCATAATTATGTACCAAACATTATAGACTCTTTTTTAATCTAGTGTTTATATCATTAAGTAAGCAAATAATTACTGTTATATCCCATAAGCTGACTTCCAGATAGACTTTGAGGTTTATATATTATAAACGAAAAGAATTTTGGGGATTTGAGTTTAATTATAAACCTTAGAATGACAACCGTCCGAGTAAAAAAAAAAAAGACTTACACTGGCTTTGAACCTATAACCTCCTGCTGACAAGTCAACATTAGTATCCAATAGACCACTTGCTGTCATTGGGACGTTTGTGTTTGAGTTTAATTATAAACCTTAGATATAAACCTTAGAATGACATCAGTCAGAATAAAAATAAAAACCACTGGGCTTGAACTCAGTACCTCCTACTTATAAGCAAAGAGTGTTATCCACTGGACCACTTTCTGTCCTTATGACATTTGTGTTTGAGTTTATTTATAAACCTTAGACATAAACATTAAAATGATATCAGTCAGAATAAAAATAAAAAACACTTAAAACAAAAAAGACTTACACTGGGTTTGAACCTAAGACCTCGTGCTTTCAAGTCAACATTAGTATCCACTAGACCACTTGCTGTCATTGTGATGTTTGTGTTTGAGTTTAATTATAAACCTTCAATATAAACCTTAGAATGACATCAGTCAGAATAAAAATAAAAACCACTGGGCTTGAACTCAGGACCTCCTACTTATAAGCAAAGAGTGTTATCCACTAGACCACTTTCTGTCCTTAAGACATTTGTGTTTGAGTTTATTTATAAACCTTAGACATAAACATTAAAATGACATCAGTCAGAATAAAAATTTAAAACACTTAAAATAAGAAAGACTTACACTGGGTTTGAACCTAGGACCTCTTGCTTACAAGTCAACATTAGTATCCACTAGACCACTTGCTGTGCATAAAATAGTTACATTTGAGTTTAATTATATACCTCTTTTTTATTTACTGTGTTAACACTAGTTTCATAATTATGTACCAAACATTATAGACTCTTTTTTAATCTAGTGTTTATATCATTATGTAAGCAAATAATTACTGTTATATCCCATAAGCTGACTTCCAGATAGACTTTGAGGTTTATATATTATAAACGAAAAGAATTTTGGGGATGGTGGTGGGTGAACCAGTGGCTCAACTCCTACTTATAAGCAAAGAGTGTTATCCACTAGACCACGTTCTGTCCTTAGGACATTTGTGTTTGAGTTTATTTATAAACCTTAGACATAAACATTAAAATGACATCAGTCAGAATAAAAATTAAAAACACTTAAAATAAAAAAGACTTACACTGGGTTTGAACCTAGGACCTCTTGCTTACAAGTCAACATTAGTATCCACTAGACCACTTGCTGTGCTTAAAATAGTTGCATTTGAGTTTAATTATATACCTCTTTTTTATTTACTGTGTTAACACTAGTTTCATAATTATGTACCAAACATTATAGGCTCTTTTTTAATCTAGTGTTTATATCATTAAGTAAGCAAATAATTACTGTTATATCCCATAAGCTGACTTCCAGATAGACTTTGAGGTTTATATATTATAAACGAAAAGAATTTTGGGGATTTGAGTTTAATTATAAACCTTAGAATGACAACCGTCCGAGTAAAAAAAAAAAAGACTTACACTGGCTTTGAACCTATAACCTCCTGCTGACAAGTCAACATTAGTATCAAATAGACCACTTGCTGTCATTGGGACGTTTGTGTTTGAGTTTAATTATAAACCTTAGATATAAACCTTAGAATGACATCAGTCAGAATAAAAATAAAAACCACTGGGCTTGAACTCAGTACCTCCTACTTATCAGCAAAGAGTGTTATCCACTGGACCACTTTCTGTCCTTATGACATTTGTGTTTGAGTTTATTTATAAACCTTAGACATAAACATTAAAATGACATCAGTCAGAATAAAAATAAAAAACACTTAAAACAAAAAAGACTTACACTGGGTTTGAACCTAGGACCTCGTGCTTTCAAGTCAACATTAGTATCCACTAGACCACTTGCTGTCATTGGGATGTTTGTGTTTGAGTTTAATTATAAACCTTAGATATAAACCTTAGAATGACATCAGTCAGAATAAAAATAAAAACCACTGGGCTTGAATTCAGGACCTCCTACTTATAATCAAAGAGTGTTATCCACTAGACCACTTTCTGTCCTTAGGACGTTTGTGTTTGAGTTTATTTATAAACCTTAGACATAAACATTAAAATGACATCAGTCAGAATAAAAATTAAAAACACTTAAAATAAAAAAGACTTACACTGGGTTTGAACCTAGGACCTCTTGCTTACAAGTCAACATTAGTATCCACTAGACCACTTGCTGTGCTTAAAATAGTTGCATTTGAGTTTAATTATATACCTCTTTTTTATTTACTGTGTTAACACTAGTTTCATAATTATGTACCAAACATTATAGACTCTTTTTTAATCTAGTGTTTATATCATTATGTAAGCAAATAATTACTGTTATATCCCATAAGCTGACTTCCAGATAGACTTTGAGGTTTATATATTATAAACGAAAAGAATTTTGGGGATGGTGGTGGGTGAACCAGTGGCTCAACTCCTACTTATAAGCAAAGAGTGTTATCCACTAGACCACTTTCTGTCCTTAGGACATTTGTGTTTGAGTTTATTTATAAACCTTAGACATAAACATTAAAATGACATCAGTCAGAATAAAAATTAAAAACACTTAAAATAAAAATAAATTACACTGGGTTTGAACCTAGGACCTCTTGCTTACAAGTCAACATTAGTATCCACTAGACCACTTGCTGTGCTTAAAATAGTTGCATTTGAGTTTAATTATATACCTCTTTTTTATTTACTGTGTTAACACTAGTTTCATAATTATGTACCAAACATTATAGGCTCTTTTTTAATCTAGTGTTTATATCATTAAGTAAGCAAATAATTACTGTTATATCCCATAAGCTGACTTCCAGATAGACTTTGAGGTTTATATATTATAAACGAAAAGAATTTTGGGGATTTGAGTTTAATTATAAACCTTAGAATGACAACCGTCCGAGTAAAAAAAAAAAGACTTACACTGGCTTTGAACCTATAACCTCCTGCTGACAAGTCAACATTAGTATCAAATAGACCACTTGCTGTCATTGGGACGTTTGTGTTTGAGTTTAATTATAAACCTTAGATATAAACCTTAGAATGACATCAGTCAGAATAAAAATAAAAACCACTGGGCTTGAACTCAGTACCTCCTACTTATCAGCAAAGAGTGTTATCCACTGGACCACTTTCTGTCCTTATGACATTTGTGTTTGAGTTTATTTATAAACCTTAGACATAAACATTAAAATGACATCAGTCAGAATAAAAATAAAAAACACTTACACTGGGTTTGAACCTAGGACCTCGTGCTTTCAAGTCAACATTAGTATCCACTAGACCACTTGCTGTCATTGGGATGTTTGTGTTTGAGTTTAATTATAAACCTTAGATATAAACCTTAGAATGACATCAGTCAGAATAAAAATAAAAACCACTGGGCTTGAATTCAGGACCTCCTACTTATAATCAAAGAGTGTTATCCACTAGACCACTTTCTGTCCTTAGGACGTTTGTGTTTGAGTTTATTTATAAACCTTAGACATAAACATTAAAATGACATCAGTCAGAATAAAAATTAAAAACACTTAAAATAAAAAAGACTTACACTGGGTTTGAACCTAGGACCTCTTGCTTACAAGTCAACATTAGTATCCACTAGACCACTTGCTGTGCTTAAAATAGTTGCATTTGAGTTTAATTATATACCTCTTTTTTATTTACTGTGTTAACACTAGTTTCATAATTATGTATCAAACATTATAGACTCTTTTTTAATCTAGTGTTTATATCATTAAGTAAGCAAATAATTACTGTTATATCCCATAAGCTGACTTCCAGATAGACTTTGAGGTTTATATATTATAAACGAAAAGAATTTTGGGGATGGTGGTGGGTGAACCAGTGGCTCAACTGGTTAGCCCACTGTCAAATAGAAACCCAAGCTAGCTAGCCAGGCAAGCTAGCTAGCCAGGCAAGCTAGCTAGCCCGGCCAAAAGGGTCTGACCACTAGAAACTGACCATTACATTTGGGGCATTTTTAACAGCATGTACACTGTATATATAACAATAAAATATAGTAAATATTTAAAAATTAATAAAAAATATAAGGACCTCATTGGCCAGGTCAAGGTGACCACTGAGGTCATCCTTGGGTCATCCTCTTTACATGGATACCTAACAGTGCCCGGCCAAAAGGGTCTGACCACTAGAAACTGACCATTACATTTGGGGCGTTTTTAACAGCATGTACACTGTATATATAACAATAAAATATAGTAAATATTTAAAATTAATAAAATTATAAGGACCTCATTGGCCGGATCAAGGTGACCCATTGAGGTCATCGTTGGGTCATCCTCTTTACATTGATACCTAACAGTGCCTGGCCAAAAGGTCTGACCACTGAAACTGACCATTACATTTGTGGCGTTTTTAACAGCATGTACACTGTATATATAACAATAAAATATAGTAAATATTTAAAAATTAATAAAAAATATAAGGACCTAATTGGCCGGGTCAAGGTGACCATTGAGGTCATCCTTGGGTCATCCTCTTTACATTGATAACTAACAGTGCTCGGCCAAAAGGGTCTGACCACTAGAAACTGACCATTACATTTGGGGCGTTTTTAACAGCATGTACACTGTATATATAACAATAAAATATAGTAAATATTTAAACAATTAATAAAAAATATAAGGACCTCATTGGCCAGGTCAAGGTGACCACTGAGGTCATCCTTGGGCTATCCTCTTTACATTGATACCAAACACTGCCCGGCCAAAAGGGTCTGACCACTAGAATCTGACCATTACATTTGGGGCGTTTTTAACAGCATGTACACTGTATATATAACAATAAAATATAGTAAATATTTAAACAATTAATACAAAATATAAGGACCTCATTGGCCAGGTCAAGGTGACCACTAAGGTCATCCTTGGGTCATCCTCTTTACATGGATACCTAACAGTACCCGGCCAAAAGGGTCTGACCACTATAAACTGACCATTACATTTGGGGCGTTTTTAACAGCATGTGCAATGTATATATGACAATAAAATATAGTAAATATTTAAAAATTAATAAAAAATATAAGGACCTCATTGGCCGGATCAGGGTGACCATTGTCATTGAGGTCATCCTTGGGTCATCCTCTTTACATTGATACCTAACAGTGCCTGGCCAAAAGGGTCTGACCACTAGAAACTGACCATTACATTTGTGGCGTTTTTAACAGCATGTACACTGTATATATAACAATAAAATATAGTAAATATTTAAACAATTAATAAAAAATATAAGGATCTCATTGGCCAGGTCAAGGTGACCACTAAGGTCATCCTTGGGTCATCCTCTTTACATGGATACCTAACAGTGCCCGGCCAAAAGGGTCTGACCACTGGAAACTGATCATTACATTTGGGGCGTTTTTAACAGCATGTGCACTGTATATATGACAATAAAATATAGTAAATATTTAAAAATTTATAAAAAATAATAAGGACCTCCGTTGGCCGGGTCAAGGTGACCATTGAGGTCATCCTTCGGTCATCCTCTTTACATTGATACCTAACAGTGCCCGGCCAAAAGGGTCTGACCACTAGAAACTGACCATTACATTTGTGGCGTTTTTAACAGCATGTACACTGTATATATAACAATAAAATATAGTAAATATTTAAAAATTAATTTAAAAAAATATAAGGACCTCATTGGCCAGGTCAAGGTGACTACTAAGGTCATCCTTGGGTCATCCTCTTTACATGGATACCCAGGCACGTGCATACATAGGTCCCAAAGGGTGCTTGAGCCCCTGCCCTTTTTGCCTAGTATAAAAAGTGCCCTTTTTAGCCCAAGGTTTTTTTTTTGCTTTTTTTTTGAATGAATTATTAAGTTCCTGTTGCGCATAGACTGCCCTGCCTAGTTGAAAGATGTCAGGATAGAATAAAATTAGAATAAATATTAGGTCAGCAGAGATGCCCCTTACTATTCCTGTGCACGGGCCTGCATGTGCCCCTCCGCGAAACTAGATTTCACGCATAGCCGCGCGCGCCTATACGTCTTTGATAGGCAGGCATTGTAATGTTAAAAACCATATTATGCGTTTTTATTAATAAATAAACGCCCAAAATTTTTTTAGCTCGCGCGGTACCCGCGCTCGCATGGAATTACACTGCCCTTTTCAGACTCTGAGCCCCTGCCCCTCTACAGCCCTGTGCACGTCCCTGTGGATACCTAACAGTGCCCGGCCAAAACGGTCTGACCACTAGAAACTGACCGAATGCAATTGTCCCATATAGGACATGCATTAAATCGAATGTCAAACCAGTAACCGTTACTTGTTTGATATTGAATGTCAAACGTCGAATATGTAACCAACTTCACGTCGGTAGTCAGCAGGGCGAGTCTAGTCCGCATGTCGCTAACTTTAACGGTATATATTGGCATATACGGGCCTGCCAGAAACACCGGGGAAAACCCCTTCTCTTAGCGATAAGTGTACTGGGTTCTTTTTACGTGCGTTGATAGTTTTTAATACAACACACGGGACCTACGGCTTTACGTCCCATCTGAAGGACGAAGCAATAATGGTTAAGTGTCTTGCTTAAGGACACAAGTGTCACCGGGACTCGAACCCACACTCTGCTGATCAGAAACACCAGAGCTTGAGTCCGGTGCTCTTAACCGCTCGGCCACGACACGCCTTTAAGAATCCAGCTGGATGTACATGGCCTTAGTTCAAAACGTATATTGACTGATAACGGCAGCAAGCCAGGTTGATTCCATCAGAGAAAAGGGGAGCCAGGAAATTGGGGTGGGGCGGATTTAATTGAGGCCCACTTTTTCGGCTCTTATGTTTTTTTAGGGATCCCAATTCTGAGTTGGGGGTCGGGCACCCAAGTCTTGGAACTTTCTTGTAAGCCACATTGATCCCGAAATTTAACCCTTATAATCCTCCCTCCTCCAGATCCTACATCCGGTAAGCCACTGAATAAGACTAGGTCTATATGAGAATTGGAACTGAATGAGTACAACTCATTTTAATTGAGGGTGGGTAGATCAGCTCCTCTAAATAAATGGTTGATCGCAAATGACCAATATAATAATTATCTAGCTATTTATGGAGAAACTTGGGCGTTTGAACGTTTAAGTTTTAATGTTAACTAGAACGTTTTTCGCTGAATTGTGTTCAAATTTAAAGCATCAGAAAACATGCTAGATGCCCCTATCTTGTGAGTTGACGGTTCTATAATGCTAGACAATCACAAGGTGCGCGTGATCACAGTCGTTTTTGATACACCTGTTAACATAGTATAGATTACTGATAGTGTGTCGTTAACGAATTCCCACCTGTGTATATGGTAGACAATGCATTTCCAATAGGCTTTTCATGATCCTCATCCAGCCAGCACGCGTATTTTCCCCAGGACGAACGTGGGCAATTTTAATTTTTTAAATGTCTTTTTAATTAAAATTATTTTTTGTTAAAAGACAACAACTTTTTAAAAATGGGAATTTCATAGAAATTGCCCACGTTGGGAAAAAATACGCAGGCAGCATGTCCGAAATGGGTGTGGTTTATGCTGGAAATACATCACACTAACCAACATGATAGTCGTGCGTGACAGCTACGACCCTGTATTAGGCCACACAAAAAAAAATGTTGAGTTGCCCTCCACCGACCGACCCAAAAGTGCTGAAATCTCCAATTTTCTTTGTATAAAACATAATACGTTTGATTTGTGAAATTTTCCCCTTTTTTACCGGTAAATTTAATGGTACCCAAGACTGTACATGTTTTCAAATCGAATGGCCCCGGCCCTCACATGGTGCACTGCCTTCGCACACACTGTGTGCCAACGATTGCGACTCAAATCTACATCATGTTTTCCAATCGAATGGCCCCTCACATGTTTTCCACTGGCTTCGCGCACTGTTTTGTATGTCAATGATTGCGACTCAATCTACACGTTTTCAAATCAAATGGCCCTCACACGTTGTGCACTGGCTCCCCGCACTGTACGTGTGTCAACGATTGCGACTCGATCTACATGTTTTCAAATCGAATGGCCACTCACATGTTGCATGTTGAGCATTGCACGCAATATGGATGAATTTGCTGTGTCAATCACAGCGAAAAGTACAACAAAAATAGTATATGGTTTCAGTTCCAATGCATTTCAATCTTAAAATGAAGTCAAGGAGAAAAAAATAAAAAATAAAAAAAAAATCCCGACCGACCGACCCCTTCAAATATTTTCACTGGAGGGCAACTCAACAAATTTTTTTTTTTGGCCTTATACCTACATGTACAATTTTTATTTGAATGATTTACTCGAAGTATTATAATTTACTTGCAGTGTTACCGAACACATTAATATTTCTAACGCCCCCTTAAATCCTAAAACGATAGACAGTCTTGAAACCCCTCAAGAGACGTTCGCTTCCTTGCAACGCATGGTGGCGCTCCAGGGTAATAACATAGATTGATATCTAATTTTGTGTCATGTTGATGTACAGTCGGATTTTGTGAAGACTATGACAAAAATAATGCTTACCCTCAATTGAACAAAAAATAGGTTATGAACAAAAATCAAAATCCGAACATAGCGCTTTTTTGTTCCGGTTGAACCATTTTATTGCTATGCTATCTGTGTGTCACTAATAATGCATGGTGCTGAATTAATTATTTTGGGGATCGCACCTCTGCGACCATGACGGGGCAGTTTCCGCCCGTTTGCTCCTGCAAGAAAAACGCCGTTTTATACTGTACTTTGTATTTACTCTCTAAAAAGTTAAGATTCACTCTAAATGATTGAATCCATGCAGGAACAAATATTTCGCAGTTTTTCGACGCCTTTCAATCCGGGTAAGAATATATTTAAATCTATGGAGCACTTTAAGATTATAGGACTGTCTATTCTAACGTACAACTCTATTATAAACACACGGAAGCTTATTTTCATTGCAATTTAAACATTAATATATTGAATAATATTCTGATTGTTCAGTTCCAAATATCACAGAGCCTTCAAACTTGACACATACTTAGAGAATAACATGTAGTTGCCAATAGAATTATGACGTAGTTTCAGGTAAAGTTGTGACGTCATGGTGACGTCATCATGAACCACAAAATATATTTACACAATCTTTGAATCATATCACAGATCTTGAATTATATGACATTTCGTATACAAATATGACCCCAATCTGACCCCTCCTTCCGGTCGAAACCGGAAGTTTAAGTGAAAAATAATCTGCAGCCAACTTGATATGGTATTTGGGTGTGCCTTCCGCGAACGAAATTACTTTTGACATGTGACCTTTTCAAACTTATGACTGGTGACGCCATCACCTGTCAGAAAGCCCTCTGGTGGCAGGTTTAGAACAATAATAATTTTCTATATATCTCAAAAACCATAGAAAATTCGAATGACTTTTGTGAATAAAGTATTTCGTGAAATCTTATCTTTAAAAAAAATGTTTTTATTGCGTTATATGTATGACCTTCAAATCACCTGGTCTGACCTTTACGTCCGGTCTAAACGGAATATTCAAATTCAACAGACTCTAACGCAAAATGGATATTTCTTTTGAATATGAAGTTGATATTGTTATAATAAAAGATGATACACCTTTGAAAAATATGATAATTTGATTGAACCAGAAGGAACATGAACACCGTGTGTTTGTTCTATCTAATAAACACTTGAGCTCTGTTATGGCTTTAAACTAGCCAGACCAGAAACAATCTGACTCAAATAAATTACTAAGTATACAAAATAAGCTCTTCAACAATAATTTATTATTGACGTAAATAAACTCACATACCAACAAAATGAATGGGTGGCGGCACCTACGCCTAGGTCAGCCCGACAGCAGTATATAAAGTCTAATCACCCTAAATTAATATGCAAAATATTACTGCGCTACATTCAAGAAGTAGTTCCATAACAGCTCTTTTTTCTCCTCTTATAGACCACGAATTATGTGACACAATATATTCTCATCTCAGAAATTCTATTTCACAAAATTTAGATCGATGATAAAAGACATCCAGTGTACTACAATTTCGTGATAAATTTAGTAAAGTAACTGAACTCGAATTTAAGATGTTCAGCTTTGTACACTGTATTTAGTTCTCATTATATATTATGAAAAACCATAATTTTTCATGAACATGAGGATGTTTTATTGTGTCAGATGTATGACCTTCAAATAACCTGATCTAAACTTCACTTCCGGTCCAAACATTGATAGGTGTTTTGAATATGAAATTGATATTTTTTATAATAAAAGATGATCCATATTTGCAAAAATATGATTGTGACATCATAATTTGATCATGAGCCGGAAGTTCTCGCGAACACCGTGTGTTTGTCTCAACAAACACTTGAGGTCTAGTTTATTTTATTTTATTTACACTACTTAAGACTTCGTGAAAGTGCCTGTGTTTTGAAGTAAATGTTCTTTTTTACTGTTCTTGCTCGGAAATTATGTAATACACGATCGATGAAATCAGATTAAATGATCATCACCTGTTACTGTAAAGTGCTAATTTTAAGCATGTTGCAATACTTTTGGCCAGTGAGTGTATAATCACTTGTATTGCTTTTATGTATACATAAGTATGGGATTCCCTTTGTCCATTTTACCATCGTATAAACCAATGGTAAACTGAATAGACACATAAAAACAACATTTTTGGGGTGTACAAAGTAAAAGTAAATAATGAAGTAATTAAAGGGGAAATATTGTCAAGATCGGAGCAGACCAATTCAACAGGACATGGAATTGGTGCCCTAGTAGTTTAAGATGAGCAGCAAAAACGGTAATATATGACCTTATCATGTGGGGTATTATTTTCATGCAGTCACTGGGTTCATCTAAAACTAGCAGTCTGATTCCATGCCCCATTGATTGTAATATGACCTTGTCATGTGGGGTATTATTTTCATGCAGTTCATCTAAAATTAGCACTCTGATTCCATGCCCCATTGATTGTAATATGATCGCCTTATCATGTGGGGTATTATTTTCAGTCACTGAGTTAAACTAGCACTCTGATTCCATGCCCCATTGATTGTAATATGACCTTGTCATGTGGGGTATTATTTTCAGTCACTGAGTTAATCTAAAACTAGCACTCCGATTCCATGCCCCATTGATTGTAATATGACCTTATCATGTGTGGTATTATTTTCAGTCACTGAGTTAATCTGAAGCAAGCACTCCGATTCCATGCCCTGTTGATTGTGACAGTATTGTCCCTTTAGCCCTCCTACTGCGACAAGGGTCAAAATGTTGATATATTTGCCAAGGTATATCTAGTGCACTTAAAAAAGTCGAACACTGTCAAACCTTACGTGTAGTAAGTGCATTTACAGGTCAGAATGAGTCGACTGTTTTTGACTGGTAACAGCATTGTCTTGTATTGTTCAGGGTGGTCAGGACAGTAAAAACCAGTCAAAAATGTCCCTGTGTGCACATTTGGGTCAACAGTCAAAACAGGCAGTTCATTGTAGATAGATAAAACTTTGTAGCTATGCATGGTGAAGAGGATAAGTAAGAGTAATTGCGGTGACACCATGTGGAATTCTCAATTCATTGGCGGATCCAGGGGGGGCTAAGGGGGCTGTAGCCCCCCCCCCCCTAAAATCGTTAAAAAAATATTTAAAAAAATTAATTAATTTAAAAAAAGGGAGAGAAAAAGAGACAGAGAGAGGGGGAGGGGAGGGGAGAACGCACTCTCATTTCCCCCTCACTGTGCTTTGTTTTTCTCTCCCTTTGATTATTTCATTGTAATTTTTGTAGTACTGAAAAATAATTGTTTTTGATTCTCAGCCCCCCCCCTAAAAAATGTTCTGGATCCGCCCATGCAATTGAGTAGTAATTAGTTCTGAAAAGAACTGGAGGCTACAACTCAGAATTAATTACTACTCAATAGAGAATTTTACATGGTGTCACCACAATTAGTCTTACTTAGGCAGTTCATTGATTTTAACCTCTGCAGCTATAGTAGGAAGGTTTAATTGACAAATGGCACCAACCCCATACCTTTGTTGCTGTTTTTTTCCCCATAAAATAACAATTCCAATTTGCCTTATGGAATTACATTACATTACATTACAACAAGTATTTATCATGAGCCATTCCCAAGAGGCTCATGGCGCTTACATGTCTCCCCTCTCTTACGACAGCTTCACTGGCTTCCCATTCGAGACCGGATTGATTTCAAAACATTGACTATTGCCTATAAATGTGTTACTGACTCTGCGCCATCCTATCTCTGTGAGCATACCATACCAACCTAACCATAGTGGACTCCGTTCAAATTCCGATTCCCGGATCTTCAAAAAGCCAACTACACATTTAACTGTGGCTAACAAGAGTTTCTATACTGCTGCACCCAGCATTTGGAATGAACTACCATCTGGTATCCGTCATGCTTCTTCATTGAGTCAATTTAAAACATCTCTCAAGACTCATTTATTTTAGGCACTGTGTATTTTTAAATTGTACTTGCATCTCACTGTAAAGCGCTGTGATACCGTTTGTGTAAGAGCGCTATATAAATGCCTTCATTGTATTGTATTGTATTGTAAAAGTTAATATGACATAATAAATACAAATCGGGATAGAATAAAACATAAATTGATTCAAAATTAATGTGGAAACAAGTGAGTTTTAAGAGCCTTCTTGAAGGCATTAACAGAAACAGATTGTCATATTTGATATTAACAGTAAGTAGGTCACAGCCACTGCACAATTGTTCTGCCTTACACTACACACACACACGGAAATTGTGGCAGATTTCCTGAAATAGCCGACTTCTACAAAGTCATATAACCAAATTGGCTGCATATTTTCCTATTAGTTTTTGACATGTATTATCATCAAAGTCTGTTCTCAACTACTCTAAAATCTGGTATTAGTACATACGCAGGAAGTATTTTATATCTTTTTTTCAAAATATGAAGTTTTTTGCCCCGTGTGAAATGGTCTGCGTTTTCACCATTGATAATTCACGCACGCAATTAAAGTTCGTTCGTTTTTCAAAAACACCCCTATCAAAAATGGTATTTCCTTCAGTGTTTCATTTATCACAATTGTCTGTTGGTTCCATATATGGTACTTGTAACCTCTCAGGGGTCAGACTCGTGTCAGTCATGCTGATATTTTATTTCCTTCGAGAGTTATGGGTTCTTAAATGGATTCAGCGAGATTCGCCATAAATCAGTAAATCTAGTCGGTTTTCATTGACTGACCCACTAAATTGGAGTTAAAAGTCTGCTTTTTGTTGTAATTACATCCATTTTGATGAACAACAAGTGAAACACCCACGAAATTGACAGAGAAGTTTGGGAGAAGAAGTGAAATTCAACGGAGCGATCGGGTCATGGCAGAGGGCACAGCCAAAATACGAGAGCTCGCTGGATGGACGCTGGAAGAAATACAGCTTCTTATCAAAGACAAAGAGTGTCCAGGTAAGTTTTGAGTTCTGATTCATGTAGAAAATAGTTGTGTTTATTTGATAACACATGAATTAATACACAAGATTAAGTTTTATGAGGTATAATTTAGATCGAAATTGTACCATTTCTATAAAATAGTGTGATAGGGAGTAATAGCATAAAATGTAATGGCATGTTTACCAGTTATCAAAGGCCCACGCTCAATGTTTCTTTGTTCGCGCATGCGCAGTTGAAAGAAAAAGCCGTGCAGCGTCTCATTCACACTCCCCCTGAAAATGTGGAATTGTTTGTGTGTTTGCCCAGGTTCATGCTTGTCAAGAATATTTTAATAAAAAGTGAATTAACCATTTGATCCAGGAAAACAGCTAAAAAGTCTTGCTGTGTAATAAATTCATTAAGGTCATGACAATGGCACTGTAGGCCCAAGATTTTATGTTTGTTTAAGTAGTGAATGCATTGTACAATTCTAAAAAACAGTTTTGTCAATGACACATTTTTATATTAACCCTAACTCCCTAGGCATTGTACTAAAACAATAAAAATCCTTCAAAATCCTCCAACTGGCTTTGTTGTCTAGGGAGTTAATTATAATGTGTGCATATCCACCCCTGCAGTTAATCGGTGATAATTGTGAAGTGCATCAGAAAAAAAGGAAAATACAGTGTTTATTATATAAAATTTAATAGGAAATCCATTTGATAGTTCTATTTTTATTTAACAGAGGAATTGGTGAACGTTTATGGCATGTTTTTAATTCATGCCGATACAGAAGCTGTTTTCCGATAAATTCCAATAATGGTTAACATCCGTCACTTTGTGATACATCAAACGAATTGTTCTAGAAGTTTTGCCTATATAATATGAATTAATAAATAATTAATTTTTATATTTATTTTCTATCTTTCAGGTCATTGGCACAGCAACTCTACAGCTACGTTTGCCTTGGTTGAGCTGATACGTGATGCTATTGAGTCATTGAACACCAGCTACAGACAAGGACTTCCCCCGATCTTTGACTGTCTTGGTCTGAAGCAACCACCAAACATCACAGGGGTACTTGCAAAGGTAAAACGGTATGTTGCTAAAGCTGACAAGACTGGAGACTACCTTCCGTTATGTCAAGAAGTACCAGAACTGTCAACAACCCAAACCAAAGTTATTGGTCTAGCATGTGCAGCATATGGAATAACACCAGAGTGGTTGGGAAATGCTGATACTTGTTCCAGAACTTTGACCAACCATGTGGTGATTGAACTTCACCAGTTCCGTGCTAGGAATGACATAACCTGGAGAACTGTACACGATACGTGGTGGACAAAACTGTTTCCCAATACTGTGACTCCACCCAGAGGCACAATACAAACAAATTGGGAAAGCTTGGCTGCTAAGAAAAGAAGAGTATCGCGGGACTTGGACAAAGATGAAAGAGAAAGCTTTTTAACTGCAAAATATGAGCTTCCACAACCACGCGCACCAACAGAAATAAATGATTACGATGATTATGACTTGGATGAAAGGCTTTCCCAAAATGATGACAGCGGATACACCACGAGTGATTCAGACACAACCATCGGATACATGCTTCGTAGTCATGGTGATAGTATTTCCATTCTGCATGAGCTTCTGGAGGCAGAGAAACAGAGCTTGGTCTCACAAGTTGAAAGGGAACGAGAACATCGATTATCTGCTGAGCAGGAGACCAAGGCTGCACAGCAAGCTACCAAAATCTCCATGCATGACAAATATCTTATTGCTGAAGGTTTCAAAAAGGAACGCTCTAAATACAAGCGTGAATTAGAAAAGGTAACAGAAATATCAGCCAAACTAGAAAAGCAGGTAAGCTCCTTGACAAGGAGTAATGTTGTTCGCAGACTTCATACTAAAACTGCGCAGCTGGTGAAAGAAGAGAGCAAAACTGCACAGCTTGAAGCAGAGGTGGAAGCATTGAAAAAAGAAATAGTCAAGTTAAATAAAAGCTTATTAGAAAAGAGGCATGAAAGTAAGAATAGAACTGAACAGTTACGATACCAGAGGCTCAAACGCTGCGAGGAGTCTACTATGTCAGGGGAAGCAAACCAATCACTACGTACTCAGCTGAAGGAATTAGAGAAAGAAAATGTCAAATTGGAATCTGATATTGATGAGATCATGAGTGATAATGAAATCACAACTTTTGAATGTGGACAGTATAAAGCAGATATTCGTGTTGTATGTTATGAGCTGATTTCCAGAGGCGAGGATCAAGGCATGTGTCTGACATCATAAAACTGATTTTGAACCGTGTAGGTGGGTTGAACTGTGGGAGACTGCCAAAGCCAACATTAATAAGGATGATGGCATTTGAACAAGCACTAATTGCTAAAGAATCTGCAAAGGTTGCTATGGAAAACAGCTCTTCGTCACTAACACTACATGTAGATGGGACAACCAAAAAACACACGCCATACTTGACAAGTCTCGTACCAACTGATACAGGAACATATGGTATTGGTCTGTCTGAAATACAAACTGAAACGGCAGCATCCATCTTAGATGAAACAATTGGCACCATTCAAGAAATGACATGTATCGACATTGAAAATAATGAAAACAAACTCAATGAACTAATGTTGAAAGTGAAAAACACAATGACAGACAGATGCATTGTCAATAAGAAATTTGTACAGCTGATGCAAGAATGGCGAGAAAAAACATTGCCAAAAGTAACTGCAAACTGGGAAAGTCTGAGTGATGAAACAAAGGCAAACATGACTACAATAAATGATTTGTATTGTGGTAAACATTTAGTGTTAAATTTTCAAGAGTATGCTGGGGCTGCCCTAAAAGAATGGGAACAGGTCGAGTCTACCACTAGCAAACTTGGCCGTGAAATATATTTGCCATGGAGTCGTAAGGAGTCCGCCACCTTCCTTGCTATCAGGACGGTATGCGAGGCATTTGGCCCTGATGCAAGCGCCCAGGCAGGATCGCCTAAAGAGTTTATCGATCATCTGGAACAAATAGGAGAGAGGAGTCATTTGAAAGCATATCGCGGAAACCGATTTAATATCCCATTTGAGAATGGCGCGGCAGTATATTATCATCACCACCATGGCCACATCAAAGGAACGTACTCATCTCTACCGATCCACCGACAAAACAATCAACTCTCTCGGTCAGTAATGTATGATCTGCAAGACTTAATCATTATTGGCGGTATCAGAGCCATGGGCATCATAAATGCCCACATAACTCAACCAATCATGCGAATGCTGGACACGGAACAAATTTCTGTAATTCAAACAAGTACCTACTACACTGATCTTCAAAAGTCAATCAGTTCATGGATGGTGAATCCGCAGCCATTGTTGGACAATAGTGCTGTCATGTTCGCGGATTTTGTCCCTGTAAGAGACGAGGTTCATAAAGCACTATATGAGCCTGTAGAAGAGGAGATAGAATTTAACACAAGACAAGCTTTGTCAATTATACTGCACAATGTGTATGTGTGCATTGTAAGGCAACTCAAAGATCATCTACCAGGTGGAAAATTCCACAAACCAGAAGATCGTATCCATCAGGAGACAAAATCTTGTCCTAAAGATAATGTCGCTGCTGAAAGGGTGTTTGCTGGGCTGGACTACTTGAAAAGGAAAAGTCCTAATATCTCAGCACTTGCAATGCAGGGAATTATCATGTGGACACAAAATAAAACAATGGACTTCCTGGATGCCTGTACAGATAGTGAAAGGGACGCAATAATCTACAAAGCTGCTAGAAATCGGAAAAAAATTCAAAAGCAATATCAGGAAAAGGTACAGGGAATTAAAAAACAAAGATGTAAGGAAGTAGATGAACGAAAGAAAGCGCAAGAGGAAAAAGAACGAAAGCTAGTTGCCTTGACTATTGACAATACTGACAATGTCCTCAAAATTTGCGGTGCAGTATGCAAGTCGGCAGAGGAGGTGGATGATTTGATAAGTAACAAACAACACAAAGGTGATTCATCCGTCAAGGAAGCTCTCCTATCCCAGATAAAGTACTATAAATCGGTTAATCGCGGATTGGTTAAAGGGCATTGTTTTTTGTTTCGTCAGGAGGACAGCCATTAAGTGCAGATGAACTTGCATGCAGGTTGAAAGAAATTATCAACCAAATTGATAAACCGGTTATCAATGATTCAGAGGGCAGTGCAGATGGGGAAGTTGACAAAGAGCAGAAGCGGGATGAACTACGACAGAAACTGTTGTCCAAGCTCAAAACTGATGCCCCTTCAAATTCACGAAAGAGAAAATTACCCTTCCCTAATGATATTGTTAGCAAACGTGTACGACATGTATGTTTGGATCCCACTGGAGAACAGTTGGTTACCTACAAAGGAAGAGTGTTGAGGGAAAGTACAACCAATGACATTGAGGAGTTATTGGAGGATGTGTATAGGACATATTTAGACCAGGGTTACAAATTTTACACACTTATTTATGATCCACCATATGATCAACTGTTTTGCTATCCATTGAAAAAAGAATGGGATGATGGTTTACTTTCAATTCTTTAATGATTTTGTCATGTCAATTGATATTTCCATAGAGAAAACACTTCAATAATCATTCATTAGTTTGAATCAAATAATACTGAGCTAAGTTTTAATACTTACAAATGGCAAATGTGCATTTGCAATTTTAAATATATTTGCTATCTAACAATCTTAATCACCTGGGACTCGGAATGAATGAATTTACTAGGATATACTGGTTAATTTGAAAAAAGAATCTGTTAATATTTAGAAATGTAATAATGTCATCATATACAATAAGCTATAATCCCTTCGTATGCATAATGACAGTTATGTATGTCAAATGATAGCATTATGTATAACAAACATGTGTACCAAATTTCATTGTTGTAAAGTGTAAGGTATCCCATTGATGACTTATGCGCATATTTAATTAGGTTGAATTATGAACTGCCAGTTTATTGCACATATTGTATTCATTGCATGAAAGTAATTAACTATAAATATTGTTTGCAATGTAACTGCAAGCTCATAATTGGCACATACATGGTATATGAATATAAGATTCATAAAATTTTTACAAAAATAAGATTGCCCACACTAAATTTGCATAATGATGTTTTGCATAATTAATTACCTCTAATTACCTAATTTGCATAATTAATTACTTTTTGTGTAATTTTTTCTTACCAAATGAAAGAACTTTGCACACCTAATATGTATACCAAATCCCATCCCCATACCATGTATGGTTTTCTGTTGATTACATATGCGCATATTAATTAGCTGGACTTAATAATAATAATAATTAATAATAATAATAATAATAATAATAATAATAATAATAATAATAATAATAATAATAATAATACAGAAGATTTATAATGCGCACATATCCACCAAGAAGTGCTCAAGGCGCTTTACAGTAAACAAGAAATCATACAATAGCATAACAATACAATAGCAAATGCAATATAATACTAAACAAAAAGATTTTAAAAATGCATAAATGAATGTTAGTAGTCCTTATAGGCAATACACATTAGATGAGTATTTAAGTTTTTCTTGAAGGAGTAAACAGGCTATTTCTTTCTTTCTTTCTTTGGTCGCTACTTCTCTTCTTTCAAGAACATTTTAAGGCAAAGGGAGATTTGTAAAAAAAAAAAATTTTTAAATCACAGGCCTGGATGTAGAAACATGATTGTTAATCTTTAAATAAAAATATAACAAAAAATACGTGAAAAATCTAAAACCAATTCCCTTGAAAACATATAAATACTATAAATTCCCACGGGCAATTGAAAAAAAACATTTATATAATTACACTTTGTTAAAAAACATCTTGCTGCTTATTTGTTTAATATATCTTATTTCGTAGCATGGTGAAAAGGATAAGTAAAGGCCATTTGTAAAAATTCTCTTTTGAATAGTAAATAGTTCTGAAAAGAACCAGATGTTTACAATTTGACATTTCAATCAGTGTGCTCTGATCGTCTTCATAAATATTTACTACTCAAAAGAGAATTTACACATGGCGTCACCGCAAACAGTCTTTGCTTACTGTTTGTTCGGTCTTGTGTAAGCTGTCTGTGAGTTCCTTGTCGTTTGAGAACTTAACTCTGCTAGGGTCAAACATACGTCCAATAACTACTTTTTTTTTTTTTCATTTATACTACCAGTCATTTCATTGGGTTAGCAACAGCTAATTATTTATTTATTAATGGTTTAAAACAGTTGAAGAATATAAACTTGCATTATGTGCTTCCCCGCCTCCCACTGTACAGTGTTTTATAAATACCATATGGGCAATTCCACTGATGGTTACTCGTGTTACATTTATGAGATTTTGGGCCCGCTCATAATGCCATAATAAATATTTCACTCATCGGTTTTTTTCACAGTAGCTGCATTATACCCAGACCTTACTCAGCACAAAATAATAATTTCAGAAATGTGTTATATGTATGCTATATAAGCAAACAAAATGCTGGCTACTCACATGACATTTTTCAGACATGCATGTCCAAACAATTGTTATGTGAGTAACCAGTATTTGTCTGTTTAACAAAATTCTTAAATTATTTTGTTGAGCCGAGTACAGTCTGGGTATAATGCAACTACTGTGAAAAAAACCTGATGAGTGAAATATGTAAGTAAGGAAATTATGGCATTAGGAGTGGGCCCAGTACCTCAAAGATGTAACCATGCAATTGCCCATAACATGTTCCATACCTAATGGAAATTTGTTTGAACAAAAATTTTAAATTAACATAAATAATTATCTTTAAAATAATGTCTTTGCATAATGTAGTTTCAAAGGATAACATAATTATTGTTGAACAATAGGGGGAAAAAAATGACACACAATTCAAAACGTTTACACTGGACAACAAGCAGCGCAATCATTCAGACTTGGTGGCAAGTACATGTGAACGGCACAATGTTAAAGGGACATTATCGTCACGGTCAGAGCAGACTTTCAACAGGGCATGGAATCGGTGTCCTAGTTTAAGACGAACACGGTGACTGAAAATTACTGGCTCGTTTATGCAGCAGCAATATGCTGTTAGTCTGAAACTAGCACTCCGATTCCATGCCCTGTTGATCGTGGCGACATTGCCCCTTTAAAAAACAAATTTCCAAATCCACAGGGTACCCTCAACGGGACAATATCATCACGATCAGCAGGGCATGGAATCGGAGTGCTGGTTTTAGATTAACTCATTGTGACTGAAAATAATACCCCACATGATAAGGTCGTATTACCGTTGCTGCTACATGAATGAGCCAGTCATTTTCAGTCACTGTGTTCATCTTAAACTAGGACACCGATTCCATGTTCTGTTGAAAGTCTTCTCTGACAGTGACGATGCTGTTCCTTCGACCTAAATATAAATTACAGACCTTTGAAAGCATAAGAAAAATGTTGACAGTGACAGAAATACATGTACATGTAGTCAAAAACTGACAGCAGCTGACATGGTTGGCAAAAAAGAAAGAAAAAAAATGGACAAATATACAAACGCATCAGATGCAAGAACCGAATTCTTTTAGAAATATTGCAATACACATAATACTGTGGATTTATGTCACTTATTCCAAGACAGGGGTGTGATTTGACAAAAGTAAAAATTCCTGAAAAAATGGGTAGCGGGCCTGGGTCTCCCTTTGGTCTAGAGGACAGAGCCCCCTGAACCTCCTGGATGGTTAATTTTGGAGGATTTACAGACTCCACATCCCCTCAAACAAGAAACTAGAGGTTTAGACACAATACAGGCTACTTCTTTCTTCCTTACTCGTACTCGTACTCGATTACATTTTTCTGTACTCGTACTCGTACTCATGAAAAAGTACTCAACTACAAGTCTCCTATAAACCACTGAGTTATGTCACTTCATATGAAACTAGTATGCAAGCTTAGTATAGGCATGTTGACTCCAGTAGATGTGCGAATGACAGAAGGAATATTATGAGACAGAACTCTCTCAAAAAGATTAGGGCTGTGCCAAAACTGACGAGTGAAATATATAAGTAAGGAAATTATGACATTAAATAAGAGTGGGCCCAATACCTCAAAAATGCAACGTGAGTAACCATGAAATTGCCCTAATCGTAAAATTATACCTTGACCTTAACTCATTTATTCTACAGCCACTAGCATAAAAATCTACACAAAATAAAAGCTCTACATTTACCCTGTGCACCCAGTGCCCTATCTCGTTTTATTAATTGCCAATTCATCCAAAGATGTCGTGATGCCAAGACGATGACCTACGACCTCTAGCATGACACGGACCATTCCGTTGATGTCATAATGATGAGTCCAGCCCCAGTCTGTCCTGGCCCCGGAGTCGTCGAATCTCTGTGGCCATGAATCAGCTGGGATAAAGAAACAGATAACGGGAACTTATCAAACGTATAAAAAAGTATAAAGGTACTATGCCAGCATGTGTAATGCTTGGTACTGATGTGTGGTGAATGAATCTAAACTGTATGTACACGTACTGTTATCTACACAGCTAATCCACCGTTCATAAACAGACAGTTGCCAAATGGTAGCCTACTGTGTGGTGAATGAATCTAAACTGTACATGGTACTGTTATCTACACAGCTAATCCACCGTTCATAAACAGACAGTTGTCAAATGGAACTGTGTGATGAATCTAAACTGTACACGGTACTGTTATCTACACAGCTACCATTCATAAACAGACAGTTGTCAAATGGTACTGTGTGGTGAATGCATCTAAACTGTACACGGTACTGTTATCTACACAGCTAATCCACCGTTCATAAACAGACAGTTGTCAAATGGTACTGTGTGGTGAATGCATCTAATCTGTACATGGTACGGTTATCTACACAGCTTATCCACCCTTCATAAACAGACAGTTGCCAAATGGTACTGTGTGGTGAATGCATCTGTACATGGTACCGTTATCTACACAGCTTGTACCGAGATTATTACTTGGGATAAAGCCGCAAAACAACTTGGGTGGAAAAGGTCATTAATGTGTGAATTCATGAGAATCCAGGAATTAATTATGTACATATGTAGAAATCAATCCAAAAAGGTTTCAGCTCATACCGAATTTTGTGCAGTAGATTTTAGATGTCTCAGTTTTTGGTCAAGAGATTAGCCTTGACCAAAGTAACTTTTTAGAATCGGGTATAATTACCAAGGTTGTACCTTTCCTTTAATAGATTTACAGAGAGGGATCCCGTAGATAAGTATTTCCTGTTTTCTTACCAATATCCTGTCGTGCATCCGATTCATAAGCAATTTTCAGGTTTGGGACAAAGTTTTTAATCTCAGCGGCTAGCTCTTCCGGCGTGAAGCTCATGGCGGCAATATTGTATGTCCTCAGTTTTAACTTCTCTTGTGGTACTTCCAGCATCTCCACAATACCACGGAGGCAATCGTCAATGTATATCATGGGAAGAAGCGTGTCTGGGTTTAAGTAGCACTTGAAGAAACCGGACGTAAGAGCCTCGTCAAAGATCTGAACCGCATAATCTGACGAGAGAGGTAAAATTTCATGAAAAACTTGAACTCACCCAAATCAAACTCCACTGGCTGGTTTTGCTCGATTTTGATGGATATAGTACTATACCTGCTCAGCGCACATCGTAGCCCTCTAGTGGTGAAATTGCACCCAGTCTCTTGATGATAACCACTTTGGCGTCGCATGAGCATTTTGCGTACACTTTATGCGCGTATGTTATACTCCTAGGTGAACGTGTTCTTCTGCCAGCCAATGATTGCTGGAGATATTCCGTGCATATATGTGACCTGTTACAACGAAATGAGCGTAAAGTCACACTACCATTTCTCAGTAAAGTAGGAAAAGTGAAAAATCAGATGGGAGGTCTAATTTTTTTGTTATTATATTTGCAATTTGTAAATCTCCTTATATCGAATTCCAAATTTTCAGTTCGATCAGACAATTAAAAACCTCAATGTCAGGCCAATTTCGTTGGTAGCTTTTATCGCGTTCTAACAAACAACTTGAAACAAAGACGGAAACAAAGACGAAAACAAAGCCGCAAATCCCCCTCTGGTGGTCTGGGAGATCGCTGTAACCCCAAGTGTTATATATCATTGGAAAGCTCTTGTTCTACTGAATCCAGAAATACCAATAACTCAATTGTTTAAATTTCCGACTTTAAGCTCATTTTGTGGTGACAGGTCACATATACACACATCAACTGCAAATTACGCACTATCGCTGCCCTATCGCCCCACAGTGATCTAACAACATGTGCCCTCAACAATGTGCTCATGCACAGTGCGAATAGCCCAGCTATTGATACCTTGCACGAGGCTGGGTGGTCAAATTTCATCAAAGTTCAAAGGTTGAACTGATTGTGTTTAAAGTAACACTGCGTGGTAATGGAATCTGGCATATATTCAGGAAAGGTTCTTAGAACCCTCCTTACTATAGCTGAACTTTACTGGCAAGTAGCGCTTATACTGGTCAAAATCAGTCAACTGCCTGTTTTGACTGTTTATAAACCCAAATGTGCAAACAGAGGCGTTTTTGACTGGTTCTGACTGTCATTTTGACCATGCTGAACAACACCAGACAATGCTTTTACCAGTCGAAAACAGTCGACTCATTTTGACCTGGTAAATGTACTTACTACACGTAAGGTTCGAAAGTGTTGGACTTGAGCACTTCTTGGTGGATATGTGCGCATTATAAATCTTCTGTATTATTATTATTATTTTAAGTGCATTAGATATACCTTGGCAAGTATATCAACATTTTGACTGATTTTGACCCTTGCAGTCACAGAAGGGTTAATAGCCAAAATATATGTCCGCGCTAAAAATCTTTATTATTATTATTATTAAAATATCACCCTTTCAACCATGGTGAAGAATTCCTTAACCCTATCCCTCCTTCTTTTAGAAACATGCCCTTATCTTCAAAATGCACCATGCATTTTCGTTGATCTTTCATATTCAGCACTTATGGCCTGTACTTGTACTTCTTGCCAGGTAGTAATTTTGCCCCATTTGAAGAGGTGAAAGTACCAGTTTCCAACAGTGCTTAGTTTTTTTCACAAAAAGTGCCCCTTGGAGGATTTTGCAGGGTTTGGGGTGGTTAATTGTGGAGTGTCGTGGCCCAGCGGTCTAGCTTACCGGACTCAAGTTCTGGTGTTAGCAGCAGAATGTGGGTTCGAATCCCGGCCGTGACACTTGTGTCCTTGAGCAAGACACTTAACCATAATTGCTTCTCTCCACCCAGGGGTTAAATGGGTACCTGTGAGGGCAGAGTTGGTTCATCATCATCATCATCATCATCATCATCATCATCATCATCATCATCATCATCATCATCATCATCATCATCATCATCATCATCATCATCATCATCATTATTATCATTATCATTATCATTATTATTATTATTATTATTATTATTAATTGTTTCCCCCCAACCCTCCACTCCCGGGCCACCTGTGTATCGACACCTGTGTATCGACACCTGTGTATCGATGTGGTACCTTATGTGGTACCATATGGGTGTCGGGGATGGTTCGAGGGGTACTGTCACTTCCACTGTGCCCCCATATGTGTGTGTGTGTGGGGGGGGGGGGGGAGAATGAATACTTCCAATTTACCAATCCCCACATCAAGAGATGGGCTGTCCGGGGTTAGTGGCAGGTGTAATTTGACCTCATCACTGACCTGTCGTTCCGCCACCGGGTACTGTATCTCCCGATATGACTCCAGGAAGCCTTAAAGAGCGGAAGTCAACATCAAATCGGTGGTGGTAATACTGCAATAAAACCATATATAAACATATACACGTCGGTGTAGGGCAAAATTAAATCAATTGTTTATCACCCGACACAAGAATTTCATCAGCCTATAAATATCGCAGAACCCGCTGCTATATAGGATTCTAGCCGGCCAATCGTCATCGGGCAAGCTCGGTGGTCGAGAGGTTAAGAAGTCTGCACTAGTGAGCAGGAGGTCGTGGGTTTGAATCCCGCCCGAGTCGCCTGTGTAGTTTTTTCACAGACACTTGGAAAGCACTGAGCATACTAGCTCTATACACACGTCGGTGGAGGGTAAAATTAAATCAATATATAAACATGCAAAATAAATAGTTGAACATAAAAAGATTTCTCAAACCCCCCCCCAAAAAAAAGTCTCCGGTTTCTGGTCTCTGCGAGCATCACCTCAGACCTGCGTGTCCGCATTTTTAGTTTTCTTGTATTTTTTTTCTATGAAACAATGTCCAATTGCAGCCAAAATTTGAAGGAAAAAAAAGATTTCCACTCCGAAACCTCCATCACTTGGAAGGTCGGTGATGTGTCCCATAATCAAGATGTCACAAGTTTGAATCTAGCATATTTCTGGTCTCTGCGAGCATCGCCTCAGACCTGCGTGTCCGCATTTTTAGTTTCCTTGTATTTTTTTTTTCTATGAAACAATGTCCAATTGCAGCCAAAATTTCTAGAAAAAAAAATTACCGCTCCGAAACCTCCAGCACTTGGAAGGTCGGTGTCACATGTCCCCTAATCAAGAGGTCACAAGTTTGAATCTGGCATCAGTCAATTTCAGTTCAAACATTCATTAAAATCATTACACTTATAATCCTATTTGTAAGGGGATTTTGAAACGTACCAGAACCATTTGTTTTCCCTCAGTTAACCTAAGGCTTTTCTGAATGAGACAAATGGGATTTGGGGGAAGTGACTTTTCACAATATTTTTCTGTGAGTTTAGATAATAAAACGTACAGTAGTTAGTTTCCTTATGACATTATCTCTCTCAAAATGGGGAAAGGTCAACTAATAATATTTGCTTAAAGCCCCACTTTAACCCTTTTCATTACCGATTTGTTTCAACAGGATGTCCCACCGAATTGTTTGTCCAGTCATGCATGAATTCACACATTATTGCACAACAGTACGCATCCATTTACAGGCACTTTTTCTAAACTCGTTTTTCATCATGAATAATAATAATAATAATAATGTGTGGATTTATATAGCGCACGTATCCACCAACTAAGTGGTGCTCAAGGCGCATTATATTATTATCCCTGCTCATAAGGCTCATAAGGCTCATAAATCATTCCTGAAACCATCTCAGCTCCCTGGGGAGTATACAGCTCAATTGCTGCCATTTCTAGCGCATATAGAGCAAACCAACTCTGCCTTCACAGGTACCCATTTAACCCCTGGGTGGAGAGAAGCAATTATGATTAAGTGTCTTGCTCAAGGACACAAGTGTCATGGCCGTGATTCGAACCCACATTCTGTTGCTAACACCAGAACTTGAATCCGGTAAGCTAGACCGCTCGGTTGTTGGAGAAAGATACATTCAATGAAATGATTGTTGCTTACGAAATTCCCTTTCATATGATACCAAAATCATTGGCATTGCATATAAAATGATCGGGTTATTTATTTTACTTCCCTGACTTTGTTCACAAACACAGAGAGCATTTTGTACACAAGTGTATGGCGTTGCATAGCACAAATGGCCATTGAAAGGATTGACTTGTATTATTATGTCTGATTTCTATAATAGCAACATGTAGGTTGGGCTATACCTTTAGAAAGATAAGGAATCAGTCTTTCCAACCATATATATAACATGGGTATGGACTGCAAAGAAGGGAAAAAATACAGCTGTTTTAAGCTGGTCATGATACTCCCAATTAAGTGCTGTGTGTGTAGTGACCTTGGTCGACTAAAGTCGCCAATGGTAAGCAACAGGGGGTATGTGTGTTGTCGACTAAAGTCGCCAATGGTAGTGAAAGGGTTAACCCTATTCTCCAAGCTATTTTGGCTAAGAACCTTCCTGAATCTGCCAAAATCCAACACCATGCAGTAACACTACCACCCAACTGTTGGACTTAGCTGGAATTGGGACACCCGGCCCCATGTAAAGTATCCCTGTCTGGGCTATACAGCACTGAGTCCATCAAAATACAACACCATGCAGTAACCAGGCCTCAATCTTTACCGCGGCCACCACGGCCAATGGCCGCATGCCCTTCCAACTTGGCCGCAATGCCCCCTCAAAAAGTACACATGTCGCGGCCAACTTGGCCAGCGTGCCCTTTTGTATTTACCTCTACATCCCATCATGACAATCATACATCACGGACATTGTGTAGATGATCCGTGCATACAAACACCATTCAACAAACGGCGGTGAAAATAATACACGTCTTTTTATCGTTATTGTCATTTGTTCGTACATCACGCGTCGTAGCTTGCATGCTAGCTAGCTCCCATGTCGATGTCAGATCAGACTCACACCGTACCCCAGCTAGCCGGCCCTTCTCGATCTCACAGCCGCGGCCCCACACACACGGCGCGGCGTTGCTGTGATTGTACAAGCGGCTCTAATCTCGTCCCCATGCGCTGAACAGCCGGCTGTATGTGTACAAGGTACCAGTGTCGTGATTGTAAAATCACCACAAACGGGTCGGATACCAGCGCACGTTTTAGATACAGCCAGCCGCACGTGGCTGTAAATAAATGTAAATTAAAGGTTTGAAATGATTGGCCTTGGTGCCCCCTTGAGTTGGCCTTGGTGCCCTGTGGAATTTTGATGAGGGCAAGGCCAAAGTGGCCTGCCCCTTTTTTGCCCAAGATCGAGGCCTGAGTAATACTACCACCCAACTGTTGGACTTAGCTGGAATTGTGACACCCGGCCCCATGTAAAGTATCCCTGTCTGGGCTATATAGTACTGAGTCCATCAAAAATACAAAAAAACAGCTGTTGACATTTGATGGGTTTTGGGGTTGTTAGGGTTAACGATAACAATAAGGACTACTCCATACCTCTCCAAGGAGCTCAGCATGGACCTTAGAGACCCCGTATATTGTCCTCGGTCTCTGAATGGTCAAATCTGGCGTTGGGTTGCGTGGGGATTCCGGCCCGAAGGCGCCAATCGTACTGGGACAGAAGATACGCAGGTTGTACATCTTGGCAAGCTCCATGACATTGTGAAGACCCTGTATGTTAACCTTGATTGCAAGTGGCACATCCTGGGGGACGAGGTAAGAAACACTCAATGATATACTACTTAAAACAATTTAGGGAACACCGGAATAATCTCAGTTAAAGCAAGATCATTTATTTCAGATAAACACAGTGTTTCACAGAATTGATGAGAAATAACTGCACAATGAAACAGATGATAAAGGATGCATGTAGTGATTACACATTTCATGACATGACTACTGAAAGAGAGAGGGGGGTTGCAAATGAAAATCCCGGTTCATGGAACATTTCAAACCTATTTGATGTTAAAAATCCGGTATTCCCTAAATTGTTTTGAGTAGTATATATACTTCTCTTCATACCATTGATCATTATTAGCTAATATTGGACAAAATGCTTCTCGGGATGTTCGGTGGCATTCATCTTAAAACCAAGAAAACTTTTACATAATAAATTTTTAGGTAATCACCAATGGTGTAAGGGAGGAGGGCCAAAGTCATGGTACAGCCAAGCCTTTGAGAAGCCAGCCAGTCCCAGGCTTTGCTCAAGCCTATGGGCCTATATAATCCCCTATCTGAACTCAAAAGGCCCTTGACTAATGAATAGATCTCAAATAGCTCTTGTTGTTAACACAGACTTGACCGACACCTCAGCTGTCTTTTAGGTAAAACTTGTAGCTATGCATGGTGAAGAGGATAAGTAAGACTAATTGCGGTGACACCATGTGAAATTCTCTATTGAGTGGTAATTAGTCCTGAAAAGAACTGGGGGTTACAACTCGACGTTTCGATCAGTATGCTCTTTCTCCTGAAGACGATCAGAGCATACTGATCGAAACATCGAGTTGTAACCTCCGGTTCTTTTCAGAACTAATTACCACTCAATAGAGAATTTCACATGGTGTCACCGCAATTACAGCTGTTTTTTGTTCCCAACTGCAGCCAGTATAATGATCTGGGCTAGGCCCTCCAGAAGCCCAGGTTAGGTTGATTGGCAAGTAATGGTATTTTTACAGGATTAGGAGTCACAAAAGACACATTAGGAGGCCAGGTAGCCTGGACCTGGATGGTCTTCTCAAAGGCTTGGTTGTACCACGACTTTGGCCCTCCTCCCTAAACTCTAAATGCGTGCCTAGTCGGCTGATCTTCAGAAGGGCCTCAATACCATAAATTAACCCTAACTCCCTACAGGCTTTTCCCAGACACCCTGCTGAATGCAACACAATGCAACAACAGAAAAGTGTGCAGGGCTGCTCAATGCAACAAGATCCACCAGCTAGAACAATGGTTTCTTGTGTTCTCTGCTACGGACAACAAGATGCAACAACTTTTGACTACTGTTGCATGTTGTTGCATTGAGCATGGTTAGGATTGAAGCTGTGTATCCCCACCCCGTGGCTAAGATGACACTCAAAATAAAATTTATGAAGCCAACGAGTTTTGAAAGATAATATCGTTATAAAAAAATATATGACATTCGGATTTCAGAAACTGTCAATAAAAGTGATAGTGTCAAGCACACGTGATTCTGATTGACAGCCGCGCTGGCCAATCGGAAGACTGCCCATTGCATACAATAAATTGTGTGGTCACGTGCAACGCTGGGTCCTGCCTTTTTTTTTAATTTGAGTTTTTAATTTACTGGTACTAAACCTGGACAAATTGTTTCGTTCAATGTCTCAAAGGAAAGCTTATACAACTTTCTTAACCCCTCCACCCCCAAACAAATAGCAATTGAAAATTTAAATCGATTTTTTTTTTATCGTCAAATCGGCCAAAACTCGGGCGATACATATTTAACCAGTTCGCGTCGGAGGCCGTGTATTCACGCAATTTGTTTTTGCACCGTGGATCGGAGAGCGTCTAAACACGCCATAGGAAACTCTGGAATATTGGTATGCATGCTCAGTTGAGCCACCCGTGTACGGTGACATGCACGGAAGACGTGGCCACCCGCTGTGGAACCTTCCATTCACGGTGTGTGTGGGAAAAATAAACCCGCACAGGGGCCCAGAAAAACTTTTTATTCCCGACGCGAACTGGTTAAGGGCCTTTTCAGAACTGAGCCGACGAAATGGTGACAAGTTCAATGCAGACCTCACCTGTTCCCCTACTGCACTAAGAAGGGCACTGAAATGCACCAACCAGTCGATGCGCTCCGTTACAATTAACTGCTGTAGATTCTTGAAGTCTAGTACATCCGCAAAGTAATAGGGACCTGAAATCACGAGAAAATTTTTTTCTTTTTGAATTTAGCCATCATACATGTCTATGTATAATACTGCTCATGTCTGATGTACAATCCTACTATAAGCCAGCAATACCTTTAGGGCCCCCCAAAAAAGTCTATGGTTTCTGGTCATAGGTCGGCTTCAAAATTGGTGCGGCGACACGCTTTTTTGGGGGGGGGGGGGTGAGGGGGTAATCTTTTTTTGCCAACCGGTAAAATATGCGGTTATTGGAACCTGACCAAATTTCCCATACACTAAGTATGGTGGCTAAGAGAGGCCTCACAAATCCGGCAAACGTTCATACCCCTATGTAAAAAAAAGTCGTTTAAAACAACATGGCAGATTTCCAATCGATACAGCAATTTTGGCAATTTTTGGCCTTGGGTGTCTTAATTTTTTTTTGAAAATACCAATGTTGTACTGTTCCTTTAATCTTAATCACATACAATAGCCAAGAAGATCTGACATCACGCTATGAGGCTCGTGAAAGACGCCAGATACTGGCCTCTCAGTTTTCAGTAGAATGACCTTGGTTGTTAAACTATTGCCAAAACTGTTCATAATTAGCTTGCTTCATTGTTTACCAGATTTAAAAGAGGTCCTTCTATGTGGAACGGCTTTGGCCCAAACTATTTAGCTTGTATCTTTCCTTCACCAGATTTGAAAGTAACTGTTCCTTGTGGAACAGCTTCTGAAAGCAGACAAAAGAAGTGATAATTGACAGTCCTAATACCTACAAAACAGCTACTGTAGTCTGGAACATCAATGGCACTAGCACTGCTAATCCTTCACTAATCCTCCCTACACAATAGGCAGTAATCCCTTAATAGCCCTTTTGTCTGATCCAGGAGGGCCAAAATAACCAGTCTCTCAAATAATGTACATGTACATCAAAGTAGGCCCCTGGGTATGTTTATTCTACAGTATGTTCCAAAAAAAGTGTCACTCTAACTATTTCTGAAAATATACCAAAACCACGAAATAAATTTTGGAACTTTTTCAATTGCACAGATACTCCTAATCCTTGGCCTAAACACCTGTGAGAAATTACATAGTTAGAGTGACACTTTTTTTGGGACATACTGTATAGTGAATTCAGTGATGCAACTTAATCAATTTATGCAACTCTGTCAGAGTTTATGTTCCATGAAGTTTTCCAGTTTTCTAGATCCAGTTTGACCAATTATAGAATAACCAGTATATGTTTATTCTATAGTGAATTCAGTAGCTCCATGTATATCTATTCTATAGTGAATTCAGTAGCTATATCTATTCTATAGTGAATTCAGTAGCTATATTTATTCTATAGTGAATCCAGTAACTATATTTATTATATACTGAATTCAGTAGCTATATCTATCTATATAGTGAATTCAGTAGCTACATCTATTATATAGTAGCTATATCTATTCTATAGTGAATTCAGTAGCTACATCTATTTTATAGTGAATTCAGTAGCTATATCTATTCTATAGTGAATTCAGTAGCTATATCTATTCTATAGTGAATTCAGTAGCTACATCTATTCTATAGTGAATTCAGTAGCTATATCTATTCTATAGTGAATTCAGTAACTATATTTATTCTATGTGAATTCAGTAGCTATATTTATTCTATATAGTGAATTCAGTAGCTAACTTCTATAGTGAATTCAATAGCTATATTTATTCTATTTATTCTATATAATATGAATTCTGTAGCTATATTTATTCTATAGTGAATTCGGTAAATATATTTATAGTGATCGAATTCAATAACTACATTTATTCTATAGTGAATTCATACCCACCGCTTTGAAGAATGTGTTTCGGTGCTTTGATGATATCAGACATGATGACGTTGTCACATCCATACTTGTTGCGAAGCACTTTGGCGAGTCCCTGCCCAAGTTGGCCCAGGGCACCTACAGAAGGATGAAAACATTGAGAGACGTACAAAAAATGGATTAGAGTTTGAAATTAAGCAATACAATCTTTTCATTCCATGTCAATAACCAAGACGCCATCCAGGTTAGCGTGAAAACGATGACGTCAGATCTTCAACACAACGTATAAGGCCAATGAAATCCCTGGTGTCTCAAAAGCCTGTCTTTATTATTGAGGATAAAGGCAGGTGTCAAGTCTAACCTATATGATGTACACGCAGCACTGAATGGTACATACAATTTTGTTGGATTCAGGACTGTGTATAGCCAAGCCATGGATGCTTTGCATTTGCTACTGTACCAATGTGTACCAAATCCATCAAACTCCACCGGCTGCTTTTGTTGGATTCAGGACTGTGTATAGCCAAGCCATGGATGCTTTGCATTTGCTACTGTACCAATGTGTACCAAATCCATCAAACTCCACCGGCTGCTTTTGTTGGATTCAGGACTGTGTATAGCCAAGCCATGGATGCTTTGCATTTGCTACTGTACCAATGTGTACCAAATCCATCAAACTCCACCGGCTGCTTTTGTTGGATTCAGGACTGTGTATAGCCAAGCCATGGATGCTTTGCATTTGCTACTGTACCAAATCCATCAAACTCCACCAGCTGCTTTTGTTGGATTCAGGACTGTGTATAGCCAAGCCATGGATGCTTTCCATTTGCCACTGTACCAATTCCATCACAGTCCAACAATTACTTTTTACTGCATGTTGATGGATTTTGGAGGAATTGGGATGGATTGTAGCAAAAATGCCTAGGAAGTTAGTGTTGTTAAAGGAAATGCGATCCCTATCAAAAGAAAACTACAATCACTGATTTAAAATAAAATGCCTTTACAAAATAAAATCCACATGGTTATAAGTAACATACCTGTAATTAGAACTCGTGGGTTATCCAGACTTTCCATATTCCCAAATTCTTGATGTGATGGCGCTGTTGTCGAAAGGCATCGGATGTAACTGCACTTGTTGCCATGCTGGGACAGTTTCAAAATACTGCTGACAGTTCGATGAAATAGGCCTGCCATGACTGTGATTAATGCTACCTAATAAAAGATAAACCAAACAGATTTTATCATCTTAAGCACCGTTTTCCATTTATACACTGTAAGCTATCACTGTTCAAACACATTGTTTTCTAATCTTTTGAGATTAATCTGCAAAGCCAACAAGGCACTAACATACACCCTAAGTACACAAACTTGTTAGCTTAACACTAACCTTCCCAAATCCTCCAAAATCCTCTTTGCTAAAGTGAAGGATTTTGAAGGATTGAGGTTACATGCTACATGCTCTTTGCTAAAGTGAAGGATTTTGGAGGATTGAGGTTATTAGGCATACTTGCCTTTCCATGGTACATGTACATCCATGTTTGTTGTAGTGATTGCAAGGTCAGTGCTTGGGTCAGTGGACACTGTTTATTGCTCCATGCATGCAGGGAGGGTCCCTGGCCATGTACATGTACATGTATCGTGGCTGAGCGGTCTAGCGCACCGAACTCAAGTTCTGGTGTTGCCAGCAGCAGGGTGTGGGTTCGAGCCCCGGTCGTGACACTTGTGTCCTTGAGCAAGGTACTTAACCATAATTGCTTCGTCCTTCGGATGGGACGTAAAGCCGTAGGTCCCGTGTGTTGTGCAATGCACGTAAAAAAGAATGCGCCTTGAGCACCACTTAGTTGGTGGATACGTGCGCTATATAAGTCCACACATTATTATTATTATTATTATTACTGAAGGATTTTGGAGGATTCAGGTTATGTGTAAGCAAATGGGCCTAGGGAGTTAGGAAGGATTCAGGTTATGTGTAAGCAAATGGGCCTACCCTAGGGAGTTAGGAAGGATTCAGGTTATGGGTAAGCAAATGGGCCTAGGGAGTTAGGAAGGATACAGGTTATGTGCAATCAAATGGGCCTAGGGAGTTAGGAAGGATTCAGGTTATGTGTAAGCAAATGGGCCTAGGGAGTTAGGGTTAATTAATTAAACAGACAATATCATCACGATCAACAGGGCATGGAATCGGAGTGCTGGTTTTAGATTAACTCAGTGACTGAAAATAATACCCCACATGATAAGGTCATAACCGATGCTGCTGCATAAATGAGCCATTCACCATGTCCATCTTAAACGAGGACACAGATTCCATGCCCTGTTGAAAGTCTGCTCTGTTTGTGACCATATTGTTCCTTTAACGTAGTACACGGAGTACCCATACTAATTTAATCATAGTTATACAATAATGGTCTGGTTCGTCATATCCCCTGGTTGGGACATCATGTTTGTATACCGTCATATGCAATTTGGCATGCAAAATGTTATCTCGGATGCATTATGTCAATCCATCATTAACGTCACTGTAAGTACATTACATGTCTTACTGATCATGCTCTTCCGTCTTCAGCAAGGTGAAGGATAGCCCCATTCTAGGGCCAATACACTGGACTCCCTCCATATCCTTAGCCCCACATCACATGTACAACTACAAAAAAGGGACAATTTTTTCAACTTTTGATCTGCTAATTATTATAATCTAAAATTTTGTAATAAGGTAAGCTTGCCCAAGCAGACACTTTTGGTATAAAGTTTACTATTGTGAGATCGGAAATTTTTGTGATATTTAAATTGTATTAATATTAATTTTTTTTTGTTTAATTTAAAAAATGTTTAGAAAATTTCATTAAAGTGAGATATCCCAGAATAATGGATTTTATGCCAAAAGCGTCTGCTTGGGCAAGGTTACCTAATTACTAATATTTAGGTTGTAATAATTAGCAGATCAAAAGTTGAAAAAAATAATCGCTCCATTTTTGTATATGATCATGATACGGAGGGAGTCCAGTGTATAACCATTTTTCCTTCCTCCATGGTATAACTATGGTCATGGGGATATACGTCAAGGACGGGATAAGCCTAAGCGCAGGTGAGAAAAAAAACCGATGGCGATGTTAACACTTTCTTGTTTCAAAGTGCACTTCTTGTTTTGTAATATACTAACCTTGAAAACAAAACTGCTGTCTTTTGTCTTTTGTTTGATTTGATAAAATCACCTTAAAATACAATAACGACAAACTCCTGTCTTTTGTATTTACCCGAGTGTCGGTGTTGGTGTACAATGTCTGCGTCTGGATGGCTGGAAAAAGAACCGCAACACAGAGCATGTGTGATTGTGATAATAATTATGCAGGTAGCGATAACGCATGCGCAATTCGGGAGGCGTGAGTCTGGCTCCTAGTGTCATTATAATGTTGTATTTGACATTGCTTCTCGCAGACTATATAACAAGCCCCCAAGAATGAACCAATCATGAGCGACCGTTTGGGCCACCCATTCATGGGTACAATTTTAGGAACAAAAATTAATTATATCCGGTCTCTAGCTCGCCACAAACACTACTCATAGCTGTGTGTACACAGTGTGTACACTACCATAGAGAAACACTGAGTCCTTTCTCTATTGTACAACCGGTTACCTTACGTGCAACCAACCGTGAGATCGAGACGGTACTTCCTTCACGGTACAACTTCAAATAAAAGGCGCCCTACCCAACTGACCTACACTCTGATCTACTGAAGTGTTGAATCAACTTTTTCGGTCAGTGACAAAACTTTATTTAAATTCAACTCAAAGAATGTGTTGACTTGAGTCAAGTTAACTTTATCAATGTTAATTGAACACTTTTAAAAGTAAAATCCAATATAAAGAGTCACTGACCGTTGATTCAACACTTTAGAGTGCATAAACCCCAACATTTTGTGTAGTAAATACATGGGTTTGAATATTTCTTAAATTTTTTTTGCAGAGTAACTAGTGTTGGTACAACCAGTGGCGGCGATTGGGGGAGAGGCACTGTGGCGGTTCCCTCAGTTTCACCCTCCCTATTTCCCCCAAAGGGGTAGCCCCCAACTCTGAACCACTGCCCCTGAGCAAAGACCATTAAGTAAAAATAATATATGCGCACTTTGTATTCTCGGCCTGGTCATTATTATTATCAATGGACTTGATCCCAAATACCAGAATTCCGCTGGTGTAAATTAAAGCACGACTCGAGTATACAGTGCTATACACACGTTGGTGCATGTAGGGCAAAATTAAATCAATTGTTTATCACCCGACGCAAGAATTTCACCAACCTATATAATATCAATTTGGTAAGTTCATGTTTTTCAATACCAATCAGCAGTATAAGAGTATACACCTTAATTTCCATTCAAAATAGTTTTCCCCCAATAAAATTTCCCACTTACTTTTCCTCCATCTTTAATTTTTGGAGCTGACTCCGCCACTAACCCCTCATTAAGAACACAATTTCGTACAGATTGTCGTCTATTACAGTGTGGGGCCTTGTGTGGGGCGAATTTGCGTTTAAAAAAAATTTAAAAATAAATAAATAAATAATAAATAAATAAAAATATGTGACAACCCCATAGGAGTGGGGTTTGTAAAGAAAAAGTTAAGCAAGTTACACCCTTCAATTCGCACCTTCACCCAAGATTTGTTTGGGCGAATTAGTTTGAATCTCGCCGGGTAGCCAAAACAGCGTGAGGTCACTGCCTGTATCCAATGCAATTCATGTGTGTGTGAGTTGGTTTTGTGTATGCAGTAATGGGATAGGTATAAAGTCATCGCATGCTCAGATGAAAATCCTACAGGAAAGAAAGAACTGTGAATCCATCCCGGATCCTGTTATACTGTTAAAATAATCTAATCCTCCGAAATAATAATAAATAAATCCTTGAAAATAAAACTAACATAATAACATTCATGTTATCATGGAGGAATGTTCTCTTCCTTCCTCCGTGATTTTACATAGTGTATTGTTCCAGATAAGTACAGTGTTGTAGCGGCGGGGGCACAGATTTATTTTGGCCGCATTCAAAGGAAACGGTGAATTTGCGGAAAAGGGGGTTCAGAGAAAAAGAAAGATTTCCCTAAAGTTTGAAGACTAAAAGCGATTTCAGTTAATTTGTTTCCTGATTTCCTTTTCTTTTTTGATTATTTATATTTTAAAGAAAGTTACAGTTACTTTAGAACCCATCTATTTAAAGCACTGGCTCTTACTTGGCTGTGAACACTCATTTTTATGGGGTATACTATAGACGCATATTTTGGAAATGCAACACAAACATGTAGGCGTGAAAGAACAGATCCTTTCTTGTATTTTTAATCATATGAAACGTATTGAAATAAGTCACAATGAGGGTTGCGCTCAGATGATTTGCAAAAAGCATAGCTAGCTTTCAAACGGCGGATGAACGAACGGACTGGACGGATGAATAACTTTGAATATGTCTGTTTTTTTAATAGAATATGCAGACCGCAACCCTCATTGTGACTTATTTCAATACGTTTCATATGACTAAAAATACAAGAAAGGGTGTGTTCTTAATGCTATGACAAATAACCCAAGGATCAGAAGTTCCCAGTCCAATTATCAGTTTATTTGCATCATGATGATTGTGGGAAATGATAGCTTAGGCCCTGTAAGCAAACTCAGAGAGCGTACTTATTTTCGAGGTTACTTATTTTGCAAAATTTTGGATTATTTAAAAAAAAAAAAAAAAAAACCAACAAACACCGGCCATAGCTAGCTGTGCTGGTCCGCACCAATTATTAATTTTTGAATGAACGCGAAGAAGTCTAGTCGTTATTGCTGTATATGTACAATACATACACCATGAAACAGTCGTTGTTTTTCGAATGCGCAATCTTTGGAAACCAATTGAGGGCGCACTACCTCGGCGCCTACAACACTGACAGACGTAATGCTAATAATAATACTCGGCGCCGGCCCCGGCCCCCAGCAAAAAGCAAGAACGCGTATAAAATTATGTACGATTGATCGATTACAACTGTAGGTTTATGTTTAAGTTTCTGGACGAAGTTCATTTTCATGGAATGCCAAGACCAATGTGTGTCGTTATCATGTGTGAATGTTTCTTTCTTCACAAGCAAAGTGTTGTCGTTGGTGAGTGTGACCATCTTTTAAAAAATCCTTTGAATTGACGACGCATGTCCATGACTCAACGAAAGCTTACATCAATACATGTATGATGTATGTTAGGCAGATTCATGAAAATTTGAAGTTGCTTCAATGCTTTTAAATGTCATATCACTGGATAGAGCAACAAATTGATTAATTTGGCAGTCATACCTTTTGATTTAATAGAATGGATCATGGATTATCTTACGAATCGTACACAGTTTGTTAAATTGACCTCGTCTATTCGATCACTAACCATTGTTTCTAACACTGGAGCACCCCAGGGTACCGTTGTTGCACCGTTTTTATTTACGTTGTATACTGCAGATATTAGATCATGCATGGAGATGTGCCCGCTTATCAAATTTGCCGATGATTCCGCCATGGTCGGACTGATCGACAGAGATGATGATAGAGCATATCTCCAGCAGGTTGAAGCCTTTATTGAAGTATGTGAACAGAACTTCCTTGAATTGAATGTATCAAAAACGAAAGAGATGGTGATTGATTTTCGGAAAAATGTGAGGGCTCCAGCCCCAGTTACTATTAGAGCATGGAGGTTATACCTCCATGATTAGAGGCATTGAAGTGGAACGAACCAGGACATATAAATATTTGGGTGTAACATTGAATGATAAGCTTACCTGGGGAGATCATGTGGACACTGTAATCAAAAAGCTAAATACTAGGAGTTACTGTCTTCGTAAAATGGCTACTTTTAATGTTCGAACTGAAATTTTAATGTTGTTTTATAACTCAATTTTATGTAATGTTTGGCGTTATTGTTTGATCTGCTGGGGTGGAAATGTAAGTAAAATGGAAAGGGACAGAATTGACAGGGTGATAAAGAGGGCTGGGTGGGTGATTGGGGAACCTCAGAGGTTAGTAGACTCGGTCTATCAGTGCGTCTTGCAAAGCAAGTTGGAGTCAGTTAAGAATGACCAGAGTCATCCCCTTTATGGTCAGCTCTGTGTTCAATGTAGGACAGGCGTAAATGGTAGACTTAGACTCCCGATCCTGAGAACTAACCGATATCGGGATTCATTTGTTCCGCGTGCAATTAAATGTTACAATGCTAATTTTAAACGTTGATTATTGAAGTTTTGTGTATAGTCCAAATACCAAATGCAATTTTATGTAGTATTTGTGGTTATGGTACATGTATGTATGTATTGTGATTATCTTGAATGTATATATATATATTTTTTGTACATGATATTGATGTAATCTTTAATTGTATAGCTATTTTATGTGCGAGTGTAAAATTTCCCTTGAGGATGAATAAAGATTTTAAATAAAATAAAAATAAAAAAAATGAGGGGTCAATGGTAATGATAGGTTAACCCTATGCAAAGTTACGAATTTTTGTTGATTTAAATATTTGGTCATTTTTAACATCCTTTTGAAAAGGTTGTGACCGAATTTGCCTGCAATGTATCCTTGTAAAGTGTCTATATAGCATGTCCCCCTTTTATACAAAAAAAAATCACAATTCACATTGAATACCAAAATCCACCCGTGCGTGATACCCCGATTCAGCGTGCGTGACACCCCGATTCAGCGTGTCTAATCGCCGATAGCAGTGATTTTTTTATTTATTTGCCGTCGGGTCATTTTGCGCAAGTTGCACTGTTTTTGCGCCAACGTTACAGTTGGCATCGACTGACCAATTAAGATAACCACGATGTGTAGTATCCAGTTATTGACACTAGAAGTGACTACATCCGTAGACTACCCTTTATATTATTAGAATTTTACCATGATAGTTGGACAAGAAAATCGTAAAACTTACCGAAATTCAGTTGCCTGTATTTCCATAATGAAAGGTTTCCTGTCGCTGAATTTTTTTTATCGACTGCATAATTTAGTGCTCATAAAAATGGTGTCCAGGAAAACATTGAAGCCTCAGGCCTCATCAGCATAACCAGGCGCTAGCGATATTGCGCCTATGCATTTTCACACGTACTATCAGACGCATCAACGAACTTTCGGCGGGTCACAACTTCTGCCTACTTACGTTATTTGGTAAAACTTTTCATTTCTAAAATATTAACAGCAACAGTAACACTAACAGTTACACAAAGTCACAATTCGTCTTGTCGCATTCGTCTTGTTATTGTCTCGATTCGTGTTTTTGGTTTTCCCCCGAACTCCCCAAAGCAGGTCCAATGAATTGAAAGGAATTAGTCATTCCCTTCATCCATTGTCATTCACAGTCACGTGCCATAGTACTTTAGCCCCAACACAGAATAGTACAGGCGAAAGTAAAATTAGCTAGGATCATGTTCCTTCCTCCATGCTAGGATCAATCACTTGACATCTTGAGACTGAAGTCCCTGGCCTTGACATGAGCTCTTGTCAACCCTCTAATAAACAGACAGTAATTATAAGACCATATCCTTGGTCCTTGCCTCACTATTTTACAATTTTATTGGATTGCAAGTTTGTTTATTTCTGGAAAAAAAAAATATTCTTTTTTTTTTCAGACAAATTTAATGTGTTTGTGGTGACGTTAAAGAATTGATTACCAACCACAATGAGTCAAACGAATGACCCCGAGCAGGATCCATCAAAGAGCTATGAGGACAACTCGGCATGCACGGACAACCGATTACCCCCAGTGAACCAGCAATCACAACCCGTACGAAAAGTGGTTGTGGTCAGTCGGTATTTTGTCATACTGGAAACTCTTTTTTTATTTGCTGGGATGGTGACTTATGTGGCAGATCTCATCACAGACACTGTTGTTGGTAAGAAATATCCATTTGTGTTATTTTTTCGTGGCATCTGTAAATTTATCTCAACTTATGACAGCCTACTAATTATTACAGTCTAAAATTTTGTGATTAGGTAAGCTTGCCCAAGCAGACACTTTTGGCATAAAGTATTAATTGTGAGATCGGTAATTTTGGTGAAATTTTAAGTTGATTATTATTATTTTTTTTTTTTAACCCTCCTATACCCAGGCTGAAATTTGGCCCAGTCAGCACGGCACCCACAGACAGTCACATTAGTATTTTTGGTTGCATTGCCAATTGGTAGGTCAAACCACAGAGTCACACAGAGCTGTATGTACTGTCTAGTGGTTTTGGTTTGACCTATCCTAGTCACATGTCCTTGCATTTATTTGAGTGCACTGCACAAAGTCAATGGGTTGGGAGTTACATACAAATTTTGAGTGTCTTTGATTGGTTTTGGTTTGACCTCCTATCACAGCCACATGTGCTTGCATGTATTTGAGTGCACTGTACAAAGTCAATGGGTTAAGAGAGACATACAAATTTTGAGTGTCTTCGAGTGTTAAACATATAGGAGGGTTAATTTCAAAAATATTTTAAAATTTTCATGAAAGTGAGATATCCCGGAATAATGGATTTTGTGCCAAAAGTGTCTGCTTGGCAAGGGGTTATTTAGGATTTAGAAATAGGGTGTCCAAATTTACTGGAATTTCAAAAACAGGGTGTCCATGTTGTTTACTTACAATACTTTTACATGTAAATGACAGATGAAACAGGGTATCCAAAAGACACCCAGACACCCCTCTGGCTAACACTATGCTGCTTGGGCAACGTTACCTAACCACTAAGTTTAAGTTTGTAATAATTAGCAGATCAAAAGTTTAAAAAAAAGAAAAATCACCCAATTTTGTACATGTGGCCAAGGATACGGAGGGAGTCCAGTGTATAGGGAGTCCCACTTGGACCAGAAACCAAGGTTGGGATTCAGTTCCTACTTGATCATTTGAGTCCCGGGTAGAATGTCGTATCCGACCGCCACTTTTTCTCATTCAATATTAACCAATAATGTAATCTTACCTAGTATAGTAAGGTGGAGAACGTATGGATGACGATGGTCATATATTTCAAATTATTTCAGGATATTTATTTCATGAAAAAATGGGCAGTTTTGGTATTCGATGACTTCCTCAGTCATGTCAGTCTGATCTTGTCAACTCCCCCTATAAGTGGCCAACACGGTCACTGTGCGCAGTAGCAACTATAATAGGATCCTTCTGTTTTCTGAAGGGGATGATTTTTTAGAAGGGAAATCAAGTCCGAAAACCATCATAAAAGTGGATTTTAAAGATAATTTTCGCTTTCTGTACCCCTAAAAATTGATAGAATAATTTTTTAACCGGTTAGTGGATGCAAAAAAGTGTAAAAAAAAAACCTTAACCCCTTGCGTATGGTTGACGGCTATAGCCGCGGCCGGTGAATTAATTGATTTCCCAGCTGTATTTGCTGAGAATTCGCCTTGAATAGAAATCTTCAAGAAGGCTGGTAGTTTGGTGGACCATATTGTTCTTGAAATGGAGTGTTATATAATAGATTGGGCTTTCGAGAGCATTCTGAATACAGCCTTTTCATGAGCTTTCTGAACACCGGCCTTTCAATTACGCTATGTGGGGACTTCACGTACGATGAATAGGGTATGCCCGGTTTAGCTTGCCCGCTTATTGTTCGGTCTATACGCTTGGCTGAACAGCGGAGTTGTGCACATGTCCACGGCCCCACAGACATTCCGTGGTTGGCCGCAACCACCTTCACTCTTGGTAAAAATAATACCGTACGCAAGGGGTTAAAAAGTGGCGGTTGGATACGACATTCTTTCCAGAGTTCCCCCCGCTCCGCCTGAATAATTGTCTGGGATTTTTCTCCCACATTTAGAACTGAAATTGGAAAGAATGTAATATACAACTGCCACTTTTCAACTGACACTAAACAATCTTAGCCACTCTCTACTTGGTCCAATTCTGCTTTGCGTGCCGCATAACAGCTGGTGCACAATGCATGCGCTGCTTTGATTTTTGATAAGACAGGGTGTTAATGCACCCCACATCATCAAGTGTCTTAAGGACCTTTCACACGAGACCGTTTTAACAAGGGACCTTGACTAAAAATCGCATCCATGTTAAAAAATAGCAAATCCCAGTCGTGTGAAAGCTATCCTTGTTAAATAATTACCACGGACCCTCGTTATTTATAACAGAGATCGAGACCTCCTCCAAAAAATCGCAACGATGTTAAAATCGCCACGATAGGTCGTGTGAAACGCTTAGTGCGCCCAAACAGGGGACCCTTGCTTTGGCGGTATCATTTCGCATGCGCAGAATGCGTCACTAAATCAGCTTGCAATAAATCCCGGATGTGTGTTGGGTAAACAACTTGTACGTCCTTCCAAGATTGCGACACATCCGAAGAAATAACAATCTATATATATCGCGGAACCCGCTGCTATATAGGATTCTAGCCAGCCAATCGTCATCGGGCAAGCTCGGTGGTCGAGAGGTTAAGACGTCTGCACTAGTAAGCAGGAGGTCGTGGGTTCGAATCCCGCCCGAGTCGCCTGTGTAGTTTTTTTCACAGACACTCGGAAAGCACTGAGCATACAGTGCTATACACACGTCGGTGTAGGGCAAAATTAAATCAGTTGTTTATCTCCCGACGCAAGAATTTCACCAATCTATAAATAACGTTCGTGCTACATGTACTTCTCTTGAATTTCATGAAAGAATTTGAGTCCATGAAATTGTCGAAAAGAGCAAAGGATTCCAGAAGAAGAATTCTTACAACTGTTTATTTTTCTCGTTGGATGGCCTTACGTTAGAAATCTGGCTCTGTGAATCCGTCGGAATTGTTGCAAGTATACTTGATTCAATATCCATAATAAAATGAGAATAAAATTGTCGGGAAATGGGAAGGAAATGAATGTTTGACTTCGCACAACGCGTATATATATATATCTTCACGGGAAAACCACTGGTAACGTAGAAGAAAGCGTTCAGTGAATAATCTCTGCGCGTGGTACCAGTGAAATATTGGATGCACAATCATGACCTTTGACCCTCCATGGAAAACGAGGGACGTTCGTTTTGGCGTGAGTGGGAAGTCGTGTGAAAGTTTGTTAAAAAATCGCAAACGACCGAGGTGACAGACAACTGGCGCCCATTACCAAGGACCTTTGTTATCAGTGCTCGTGTGAAAAGGGCTTAAACTGAATAAAGAAATAGCTGTTGCTAAGTGCTTACCAACCAAAAATGACCTGTAATATAAATGCAAAACAGTTGTTAGTGGTGTTACGTTTTGCACCAAGTAGGATCTTAACCCTACTTGACATGGAGGCCATTCCGATCCACTAAATTTCCAATATGTTCTTCACCAACCTTTAAAGCATACAAGCCACTGCTGTCCTTTCCAAGTAATCTTACAAAATTAACCCAGTGCCACCCAAGGCCACTGTAAATAAGACCATCTCCGATTACTTACTCAACACACACTGAAGGCCATTACAAACCTCAGTCTTTAGTGGTTTTGTATCTAGGTGTGTTTACAGTCAAAATGCATGGTCAGGTTTACAGCTGGTTGTAGCTGGTTGTTTGAACATATTAGTATGGCCTGCAATGTATCAATGGGAGACCACTTTACCCTGCAATCTCAGTGGTGTGACAGTGCACAGAAGGGTAACCATAGGAGGCCACTGGCAACAGCTAATGGCTTGGAGTGGCTTGAATGAGTTGTTTCAAAAAGACAGAAACACTGAAACACACAGGAAAACAAGAAAATATAAATGTTTATAAATACATGTAGCATAAGAGAGAAAGGTACATGAACATATAAGTCAAATATATTATGGTAACGTTCTCCCAAATGTACATGTACATATCCAGTTAGTATCTAATATAAGGCCAAAAAAAAAGTCTAGTTTCTGGTCTCCACGCACGTCGCCTCCGACCAGTGCGTCAGCATTTTTAATTTAATTATTTTTTTGCTCTGAAACGATGTTCAATTGCAGCCAAAATTGCTGGATCGATTGATTTCTGCCTTGCTGTGTTTTAAACGACGTTTTCACATTGGGGTATGAACATTTGCCGATTTGTGAGGCCTTTCTTAGCCACCATACTTTGTATACTATGGGAAATATGGTCCCCGCGTATACATGTACATGTATCATGTACGTGTGTATTTCCATGTTGGCAAAAACAAAAAAACAAAAAGATTACCCCCCAAAAAAAGAGCGTCACCGCACCAATTTTGAAGCCGACAGATGACCAGAAACCGGAGACTTTTTTTTTTTTGCCTAATATTTGTGTTAACCCATGCGTATCTGTCATGTCTGAATATAAGATCCGCCCTTTAAATGATGTGATACATGTAAGCTGGTAACAAGATTACTTCTTAGTTTATCACTCTCACACAGACTGCTCTATTGTTACAAAACAAATATTAGAAATGGATATGGATAGCATTTAACCTCATAAAATATGCCTTTTCAGCATTCGGTCTGGTTGTCACAAGTTGTTAGTCACCACCTCGGGAATATTACACAGCTGTTGAAAATTCACTCAGAGACCCAAATTATGTGCATTATATTCACATGCTTGGTTGATTGTTTATTCATTAAAGGGACGGTATCATCACAATCAGAGCGCACTTTCCACAGGGCATGGAAATGGTGTCCTAGTTTAAGATGAACACAGTGACTGAAAATTACTGGCTCGTTTATGCAGCAGCAATGGTAATATCAGGCCACGACCTTAAAGATTGAGAGGGCACAACCACTTTGGCCTTGGTTGCCTCAAAATTTCAAGGCCAACCAAAGGGGCATTACGGCCAACTCATGTGGGGTATTATTTTCAGTCATTGAGTTAATTAACTTGCACTCCGATTCCATGCCCAGTTGATCGTGATGATATTGTCCCTTTAAAATCGCAGATCTTGGCACAAGGGCCAAATTGTGAGAACCCTAACGCATGCTCAATGCAACAAATTATGTTAAAAAAAATTGTTGCATTTTGTTGTCTTCAGCAGAGAACAAAAGAACTATTGTTCTAGCTGGTGGATCTTGTTGCACTGAACAGGATGAAACTCTTTTCTGTTGTGGCATCTTGTTGCATTCAGCAGAGAACAAAAGAACCATTGTTCTAGCTGTTGTATCTTGTTGCATCGAGCAGGCTGCACAAATTTCTGTTGTGACATCAAGTTGCATTCAGCAGAGAACAAATGAGCCATTGTTCTAGCTGTGGCATCTTGTTGCACTGAACAGGATGCACACTTTTCCGTTGTTGCATTGTGTTGCATTCAGCAGGGTGTCTGTGAAATGCCAAGATAGGTTATAGGTTACATACAATAACAGCAAAAAAGTACAACATTACATACAAAGCAATACTAATACTAATACTAATACTAATACTAATACTAATACTAATACTAATACTAATACTAATAATAATAATAATAATAATAATAATAATAATAATAATAATAATAATAATAATAATAATAATAATAATAATAATAATAATAATAATAATAATAATAATAATAATAATAATAATAATAATAATAATAATAATAATAATAATAATAATAATAATAATAATAATAATAATAATAATAATAATAATAATAATAATAATAATAATAATAATAATAATAATAATAATAATAATAATAATAATAATAATAATAATAATAATAATAATAATAATAATAATAATGTGTGGACATATCCACCAACTAAGTGGTGCTCAAGGCGCATTATATCATTACCCCTGCTCATAAGGCTCATAAATCATTCCTGAAACCATCTCAGCTCCCTGGGGAGTATACAGCTCAATTGCTGCCATTACAGCGCATATAGGGCTAATCAACCAACTCTGCCCTCACAGGTACCCATTTAACCCCTGGGTGGAGAGAAGCAATTATGGTTAAGTGTCTTGCTCAAGGACACAAGTGTCACGGCCGGGATTCAAACCCACATTCTGCTGCTAACACCAGAACTTGAGTCCGGTAAGCTAGACCGCTCGGCCACGACACTCCACATTGAAATACTGACATTGAAATACTGACTGCACATATACAGTGTACATGTATATAAAAATCACGTCACGCATACAAGTAAACCACATGGTTAGACTGTACAGTCATCAGTTGATGGCAGACACCATCAGATCTTCTAACGGGAATACTGGGGTCATTCAATTGCTGGTACCACTGTTCGTACATGTATACGTGCAATTTTTACATGTTTTACTTAAATTACATTACATTTAACCCTAACCCCCCCTAGGTATGCTGGCTAGGAACCTTCCTGGATCCTCAAAAAATCCATCAGTACTAGGAGTGGATGATATCACGATAATATCGTAGCGATACGATATTCAAAAAATTAACGGCTAAATCGATTATGGTTTTGAAGATATCGATATATCGCCATATTGACGATATTCCAAAAATATCGCCGATATCAAATTTATATCGCTCTCTTTAGTTAAAATATCGCCTGTTTTGACTGTTGACCCAAATGCGCACACAGCAGCATTTTTGACTGGTTTTTGCTGTCATTTTGACCACCCTGAACAATACCAGGCAATGCTTTTACCAGTCAAAAACAGTCGACTCATGTTGACCCGTAAATGTACTTACTACACGTAAGGTTTGACAGTGTTTGACTTTTCAGTGCACTACATGTAGATATACCTTGGGAAGTAGGCCTACGTATTTCAACATTTTGACTGATTTTGACCCTTGTAGTAGTAGGAGGGTTAAGTAATTACAAGGGGATCTTCTTTAACATGTTACATGTACATGTATGTATGTTTTTTCATAACATGGAGAGACATTTAATAGTCAAATTAAAATTGATTTTTTTTTAATACCCAAATGTTGTCCCTTTACAATGCTTTTCCCCTATTTGACTCCTTCCATGTCACACTCCAATAGTTACCATAAGCACCCATTAACCCTAACTCCCTAGGCCCACATAACCTGAATCCTCCAAAATCCTTCAGTAGTAAAGCAAGCACATGACATGTATGCCCACATGTGTTTCTAATCTGTGATATATGTACATGGCCAGGGACCCTCCCTGCATGCATGGAGCAATAAATAGTGTCCACTGACCCTGCAATCACTACAACAAACATGGGTGTACATGTACCATGGAAAGGCAAGTATGCCTAATAACCTCAATCCTTCAAAATCCTTCAGTAGTAAAGCAAGCATGTGACATGGATGCACACATGTGTTTCTAATCTGTGATATGTACACATGTACATGTACATGTACCACAGATTTTCCTTTAAAAGATATAGAGGAAAGTGTAGTCAAGTGAGGATTTGAAATGATATTTTGAGCAATGAATGTACATTCAGTGAGATGTTGACCATTGTGTCGTCTGCTAAAAACAAACATGCTTATAGACATTGTGCACAAGTGGCACTTGGGTTTGACATTCTTACCGTATCTTTTGCACATCCTGTTTGCATAATGTCTGCATTACCCTCAATCCCTAGGCCCATTTGCTTACACATGACAAGCACATGACATGTATGCACACATGTGTTTCTAATCTGTGATATATGTACATGGCCAGGGACCCTCCCTGCATGTATGGAGCAATAAACAGTGTCCACTGGCCCAAGCACTGATCTTGCAATCACTACAACAACAAACATGGATGTACATGTACCATGGAAAGGCAAGTATGCCTAATAACCTCAATCCTCCAGAATCATTTTTTTGGACAGACCAACATGTACCATGTAACCTCAATCTTCCATTTTCATCCAGTGTCAAATATAGCCTGATAACCTCAATCCTCCATAATCCACCAAGCAAATAATCACATCTGCCCTCCATCCTTCAAAATCCTTCACCACTGCAATTTCCATATAACCTCAATCCTTCAAAATCCTTCACTTTTGCAAAGAGGATATTGGAGGATTTGGGAAGGCTCTAAAGGGTTAGTGTGGTAAGACCAATGAGATTGTGCCTCGCATAAAATCACCAAAATAAAAATTTGTTCTGTTGACATCCATTCAGAATAAATTTTAGAAGTTTTCATAGTGTCAATGGAATTGGACGGTACTTACATTTTTCACTATTTAAGGCAATAGTATCTGGTTTGTGGTCTCCACCTCACACCTGTGTATCTGTATTTTTAGTTTTCTTTTTTTTATATATATTTTTTTTGGATATGAAACGATGTCCAATTGCAGCCAAAATTGCTGGATCGATTGGAATTCTGCCGTGCTGTGTTTTAAACAACTTTTTCACATAGGGGTATGAACGTTTGCCCGATTTGTGAGGCCTCTCTTAGCCACCATACTTTGTATATATGGGAAATTTGGTCCCCGTGTATGCATTACGTTTTTTCCCTGTTGGCAACAAAAAAACAAAAAAAAAAAACACCTATCATAGCGATTTTGATGCCGACCGATGACCAGAAACCGGAGACTTTTTGGGGGGCCTTAGAGGAACATGTACTTTCATAGTGTTAGCGAAATTGGTTGGTTCTCACATTTTCACTATTTAATGCACTGCAAGTCACTTATTAATTATTAATTATCTTTTTTTTTTACTAACCTTTAATTTTCAGGTATTCAGTATTTCCTACACAAAGATTACATCTGGAGCGGCCTTACGTTCTCATTCATCATCATTCCTTCTATAACCATCCAGTACCTCAGCTTCCGATGGTTTGTTATCGACTCCCAGCAGAGTCCCAAACTGAAACATGTTTCATTTTTGAAGAAGATTTGGAACTGGTTTGTTTGGCTGATTGTCCACATTCTACAGCTCGGTGCATTAAAAAGGTACAGTAGTGCTTGAATTGTAAAATTCTACTGTTTAGAGTGAACAGAGAAATTGAGGAGGATTTGAACCTGTGACCTTCGGGTTAACCATGCTGGCACTCTGCCAACTGAGCAATCTAGTCTTACAGTGTATTGCCCTGTCAGTATGGAGTGCCATGGTCGAGCGGTTTAGTACATCGGCTTTGTGTTCTGATGGCTGTGGGTTCGAATCCTGGCCGCGACCAGGACACTTTACCATAATTGCTTCTCTCCACCATAATTGCTTCTCTCCACCCAGGGGTAAATGGGTACCTGTGAGGGAGAGTTGGTTGTTGTGTTTGATTAGCCCTATATGCGCTGTAATGGCAACAATTGAGCTGTATACTCCCCAGGGAGCTGAGATGGTTTTAGGAATGATTTATGCGCCTGATGAGCAGGGGTAATAATGTACAGCGCCTAGATCTAGTTGCTAAGATATGTGCGCTTTATAAGAATCGTGTATTATTAGTCATGTTAGTAGTAGTAGTAGTAGTATCTTTGATCCAAGTGGTGCATTTGAGAACAAAACATCACAAATGGGCCAAATCCATTGTTCTTGAAGTACTGTGCCATGGACTAGGTTAGTACACGAGCGGCACGCTTCATGTTGGTACTAGACTTCTGGTACTGTGCCGTGGACTAGGTTAGTACACGAGCAGCACGCTTCATGTAGGTAACAGACTTCTGGTAATATCTATGCGTATATGTCATGTCTGTGAATATAAGACCCGTCCTTTAAATGATATGATGAGCTGGTAACAAGATTACTTCTTAGTTTATATGTCACCCATATACAGACTGAGCTGTAAAATTGTAGTTTGATCAGATAGTGAGATTTTGAATCAGATAGTGAGATTTTGAAGTGAGATTTTGAATCAGATAGTGAGACTTTGAAGTGAGATTTTGAATCAGATAGTGAGATTTTGAAGTGAGATTTTGAATCAGATAGTGAGACTTTGAAGTGAGATTTTGAATCAGATAGTGAGATTTTGAATCAGAGAGTGAGATTTTGAATCGGAAAGTGAGACTTTGAATCAGAGAGTGAGATTTTGAAGTGAAATTTTGAAGTGGAAATGTTGTCGTTTTCTTGACTGCCACCTTTTTGGTGATGTACATGTACTCCACAGATACTGGAGAACCATCAAGTACAGTTGGAAGAGCCAAAAGCATCCTGACTACTATGATCTGAGTGTGTATGAATACCGAGACATCACTATGCTGAGACTACTAGAGGCGTTTATGGAGGCAGCCCCGCAGCTTGTACTGCAGGTGTACATCATGACACAGCAAGACCATATCTACTGGCTAACAGGTACTTTTAATTAACCCTAACCCTAACCCTAGACATTTTTATTTTTCTCACAGAAGGAAAAATTGCCTTGCCTCTTCGAGAATGAAATTCAAGATTAAAAAATGTATCGCGATTAAAACAAATTGCCATTGTGAGTCAAGCCAGGATTTCCATGGAAACAAAATTAGGACAGTCTTTTCAGCCAAACTTAGATAAATGTGTATATATAGAGAGAACAATAAAAAATAATCTGAGCACTGCCATCTAGTGTCTCCCACTGGTTCATTATTTTGTCCAAAGATTGAAACAATTTTTTGTGGTCAGGTAGAAATGATGTTACATTTGGGAAAAGTCATTTAACCCTCCTACTACTACAAGGGTCAAATCAGTCAAAATTTTGATATACATGTGTTTGTCAAGGTATATCTAGTGCACTGAAATGTTGAACACTGTCAAACCTTGCGTGTAGTACATGTAAGTACATTTACAGGTCAAAATGAGTCGACCATTTTTGACTGGTAAAAGCATTATCTGGTATTGTTCAGTAAAAACCAGTAAAAAATGCCCCTGTGTGCACATTTGGGTCAACAGTCAAAACAGGCAGTTGACTGATTTTGATCTCTGTAGCAACTTCCCACAAGGAGGGTTAATTTGTGTGTTAACCTTCTTTTTTTCTTTTTTTTTCTTTTTTTTTCTACAGCATCCTCGGTTGTTTTATTTTTTGGTCTCCCTTACCTTGAGTCTAGTCTGATTTAAGCTTGGGCGATATCATTTTTTTTTCATCCACGATATATCGGCAAACATATATTGCGATTTTCGATAGTATCGATATTATTTTTTTCATTCATGCATGATTGCCGATAACCACAGGTGTACCCCTCTACAAGCATTACAATAAATCCCACATTCATTTGCAGAGCGTGTATGTACTTCTGAAGTAGTTTGCTTTTGTTTCTCACTTCCAAAAGCTGAAAAGACTGTTCTGTTTTATTTCCATGGAATTTCTGACTTGACTCACAATGGCGATTTATTTTTTAATCGCGATTTTCAGATATCTCGATAACTTAAAAAGGTTCTCGATATCGTAATCGAATAAAACAAGGTATCACGATATTCGATATTATCGTGTTATCGCCCAAGCTTAGTCTGATTTACTTCTTTTTATTTGTGTTTATTTTTTTTTTTCTACAGCATCCTCTGCTGTTTTGGTTTTTTTTGGTATCCCTTGCCTTGAGTCTAGTCTGATTTACTTATTTTTTATTTGTGATTATTATTTATTTTCCCCTACAGCATCCTCTGCTATTGTGTCTTTGGCTTCCCTCGCCTGGGGTCTGGAAGCCTACCACAAAGCTCTGCGAGAATCCTGTAGTAACAAGAACAACCTGGGCTACATCGGTCTTGCATTCCGCATCCTGTGGCGCATCCTGACCATCACGCCACGAGTCCTCTCGCTGGCCCTGTTTGCGGCGCACTACCAGTGGCGTGTGTTTCCCGTGATCGGAATGCACTGGCTTGGCATGACGCTGTGGCTGGTCTACCAAGACACGGATTTCTGCACCACGAGACTAGAAGAGGTGCTGTTTGACGGCGTCATTGGCATCATTCATATATTCTGCTTCTTCAATATGAAGGAGGGACGCACACGCTATCGAGCGCTGTTCTTCTACACCGTCATCTTCGTGGAGAACACCGTCATGTTTGCGCTGTGGTATCATCACGTCGGGAAGAGCACGGGTTACGGGCTTTGCGCGCTGGTTTTCGTCTGGGGGGGATTTTTCGTTGGAATACTCGTCATGCTGTTTTATTACCGCTGTCTGCACCCAAACGGGAACGTCCGTCTCTGGGGAGGCGGACCCCCCGTAAAGCCCAAACTGGCGCCCGTCGTTCAAACGCAGGATGCGGGCGCCCACGCGTACATCAATGACGCACGGGATGAAGTCGACGGTCGTATTCCCTGGTCGGATGTTGTCATACCGTCCGCCACCAGGGGTTGCCACGGCAACCTGTTCAGTAATCGCGGACGCCGATACTGCTACTGGAGACTTGAAGACAGTCAGTGCCCGTGCGAGGCACCGTTGCCAAATGGTGGTGCTTGTGTCATGGTCGTGCAGCCAGGAGCAACGGGCGTCAATCCTGAGATGGTCAATGTGACGGACAGAACGAGCAAGGACGACAGAAAATGCGGTTGCACCGGGGAGTCAAATAACTGCTGTGAGAAAAACGGTAAAGAACGCGGAGAAAGTCGTGTGTAAATCACAACTACGAGACAAACAAATATGAGTATAGAGCAGGAATATATATTTTTTTAATAGAGGAACAGTATTTCATCAGTGTTGCAATATGCACTTGTCTCCATCTCTGGAGCAAGATGTTTGTTTCTGAACTGGCTATTTAAGAAAAGGATAATTTATTTACTCAAGCTGCATGAGTTCAATGTGTTAACTGCCAAGAAAAAAAATGTTCTGCACCACAAGACCCTGATCAGCCGCTCATCATTGGAGTGTTCTGTGGTGTCAGTCGGTAGACAGTTGTCAGTAGAAAACTAGATTAACCCTCCTACTGTTTGACCATTTGAAACCATTCAAAATTTCCACTTACCAAAATGCCCATTGGTTTTGTACACACATGGTGATACCATTTGAACAGTGTTGGTAGCAAGCTTTACTACCATTCAAATCCATTCAAATGCATGGAGGGTCCATTGATTCACCACTTACATGTAGAAGTATCCAAACAAGGTTTTGTATTAGCTGACCTACCATTCAAAACCATTTGGGGGAATCAATACTGTACACAGTTATTTCACCATTCAAAACCACAAAAGCGAATGGTTTCAAATGGTGGATCAACTTGTATGAAAAAGGTACCAGAAGTAGGAGGGTTAAAGTGAACAATTTCGCATGTAATTGCACAGCAAAATGGTACACAAAATTATCACTTTGCCAATCAAAATGCAAGATTTGCAATTCAAAATAAACATTGCAAATACTTTTGCCTACTAATTTTGCTATGTGAACGCTTTGAAGGAAATCGTTTCCTGATGAATATAGTCATCTGTTGGCAGTGTTTAACGTGTATTTATTCATATTTGCATGCATGGTCATAGTTCGCATGGTTTGCATGAAGTCAAAAAGTTTACATTGTATAGTTTCCTACATATTCGTCACTCCTTTGCTAATGGTTTCCCGTGATGCGGCATACATTTTCATGTGTACTGCATATCATTTTTTGACTATTAACCCTCCTACTATTGAAAGTTGCTGTAGAGTGGAAAGTTGCCGTAGAGGTCAAAACCAGTCAACTGCCTGTTTTGACTGTTGACCCAAATGTGCACACAGGCGCCATTTTTGACTGGTTTTTACTGTCATTTTGACTACCCTGAACAATACCAGACAATGCTTTTACTAGTCAAAAACAGTCAACTCATTTTGACCTGTAAATGTACTTACGACACGTAAAGTTTGACAGTGTTGGACTTGTTAGTGCACTAGATATACCTTGGGAAGTATTTCAACATTTTGACTGATTTTGACCCTTGTAGTAGTAGTAGTAGTAGTAGTAGTAGTAGTAGTAGGAGGGTTAAAACCCTACCCATGCTCAATGCAACAAGATGCAACAAGTGTCAAGAAGTGGTTTGCATGTTGTTGGCCACAGCGGAGAACAAAGGAACCATTTTCCTACAGTGGATCTTGTTGCATTGAGCGGCCCGCATACTTTTCTGTTGCTGCACTGTGTTGCATTCAGCAGGGTGTCTGTGAAAAGCAGTTAGGGTTAAACCCTCGTACAGTTTGATCTGGCAAAAACTAGCGAATGGTTTTGTGAGGTAAAAGGTCCGGTGATTATGGTTTCGTGTACTGAATGCTGCATCTACAATGTACATGGAACTGTTTTCTGCACAATTATCCCACGGTTCACACCTTTAAAAAAACAACAACAAAAAACGGACATCCGTCTGGTTTTGTCTGGTCAGTCAACTCGCTGGAAGATTGCACTGAGGGAGCTAAACACAGCAATTGAATGGTGCACATATATGTATACATACATGTACATGTCTGTAATGTGTAAAAATTGTATGAACTGGTACATTATGTATGGAAATATGTATGCAAATATGTATGCAAATATATACAAGGTGCAAATATATCCATTTACATGTATGTTAGCCCTTTTTTCACAAAGTACTCCTCCAGAACATTCCTTATACTTTCTTCAGCGTATGCTGCTCATTAACGTAAAATAAACAAAACAAACATTTCCTAAATGTTTACAAGAAGACATGTCAAAGTTTGAATATATTCTAATATTTGAAACAATTCAGGGAAGCACAGAACATGAATTTTTTAGATTTTATTTTGTATACTTTTTTTTGAAATCATTGTTTTAACATACAGTGTAGCTTTTTAAATTTTGTGACTTTTCAAATTTGCGGTATTTTTATGAATTGTATATTTTAGTTCGGGATTTTGGAGGTCTCTGCGTGAGAATTAGATATGATTATTAGGTCTGGAATTTTATGGAGGCCACTGCTTCCATTGAACTGCCGTTGGCCTTGGAGCCCAGCCTTAAAGGGAGAATATCATTACGATCAACAGGGCATGGAATCGGAGTGCTAGTTTGAGATTAACTCAGTGACTGAAAATAATACCCCACCTGATAAGGTCAATACCGACCGTTGATAATGGATAAATGAGCCAGTAATTTTCAATCATCTTAAACTACATGTAGGACACTGATTCCATGCCCTGTTGAAAGTCTGCTCCGATCGTGATGATATTGTTCCAACTCTAACCACCCCAAATCCTTCAAAATCCTCCAAGGGCCATTTTTGGGGGGAAAAATTCATCACTGTTGGAAACTGGTACTTTCACTTCTTCAAATGAGGAAAAATTACTACTTGGCAAGAAGTACAGGCCATAAGTGCTGAATATAAAAGATAAACGAAAATGCATGGTGCATTTTAAAGATAAGGGCATGTTTCCAAAAGTGCACTGATTGGATTTTGGAGGATCCAGGAAGGTTCCTAGCCAGAATGCCTAGGGGTTAGGGTTTTAAAAATGTTTCAATAGACAGATGTGCCCCTTTACTCGGGATAAGAAGCCTTGCTCCCCTAGGAGAATGAAATTTAAGGCAGGCCCTGGATAATGTGTGTATGCCAATGTGTTTGTGTCTCTCTGCATGTGCTGTGTTTGGCTGGTACTTTGCAGAGTGGTTTCTACTTGGCAAGGATTTGTCACAAGTTTTATCAAGCTGTGCTAAGTTATATCATGGTGTGTATATTTGTAGGCTTGGGCGATGACACGATAATATCGAATATCGCGATATTTTTTTTTATTCGATTATAATAACTTTTCAAATTATCGAGATATAGATATCGGCAAATCGTGATGAAAAAAATATATCGCGATTAAAAAAAAAAAACTCGATTGTCAGTCTGTCAGAAATTCCATGGGAAAAGTCTTCAGCTTTCGGAAGTGAGAAACAAAATCGAACTACTTCTGTGGTAAGCTGACCTTCATATCACAAAGGAGCCGCCTAACAAGCGTTGCTTAAAATCCACCGCCACTCAAAGAAATATATTCAGACGGATTAAGTGTTGGGGATTGATTGGGGTATTTGATTCAACAATGTGTAGAAAATGTTAACGTCTCACTGTCTATCCATGGTGGTCTGTGACTCTGTCTGGCGCACCACGTGCTATGACATTATATCATGCATATTTAAATATATGCAGAATATGGGCATTACCTTAAAAATCAACAACAAAATAACATTGGCAGTAATTGCAGGTGCTCTGTGCTCACATTAGTCATGAAATAAATCAAAGCATGGATCGGCAGTGACTCGATCAAAGTTGGGGGATTAGGGCACTATTCTATTATACCATACTGGGACTCTTGTCTAGTGATAAAACACATACACTACTCTTGATAAACCACGTGACGTTTATTTAAAATAGTGCGAGTACAATCGAAACTAGGTCACATTTTCCAACGTGCAAATGACATGTCACAATCACATGGTTTTATTATCCATGGTACTATGCGCATGCAGGAATAAACCTAGTCACGTGTTTATAACATGACATAGTCATGTGGAACGGGAGTCACATGAACTCGGGCTAATGATTTGATTGGGACTCACGACGCAGTAATTGTCCCACATAATTATTACGCAAACGAATTTGCCAATGGCCATGGTGCACTAGTGAACGGCACGATTCCACATGTCTCTCTGGTCCGCAGTAGGCCTAAGCACTGGCAATTTATTGTGACGCGTGTTGGTTTTGACATTCTTTCCAGAATCAACATAACCACTATCAGGTTAAGGGCAACAGGTCAACATACATGTATATTTTTTGTTTAATTTTTTTAATTTCCCTGACACACATACTCGTATTCAAATTTGCGATATTTTTATGAATTGTGTATTTCAGTTCGGGATTTTTGAGGTCTCTGTGTGAGGATTACATGTAGATATGATTATCAGGTCTGGAATTTCATGGAGGCCACTGTCTCCATTACACTGTCGTTGGCCATGGTGCCCCTTAACCCTAACTCCCTAGACAACAAAGGCAGTTGGAGGATTTTGAAGGATTTTTATTGTTCAGTAACAATGCTTAGGGAGTTAGGGTTAAAGGGAGAATATCATGATAGGGCTGTGCATTTTCGGATATTTTTGGAACCGGATACCCGAAATCAGGAAACTTCGGATACCCGGATACCCGTTTTCATTTTTGTTGAAAACATGCCTCCGGTGGTGTACAAATACATGTGCTGTAAATGATAACACATTGACTTTTATAATACAGAGGATACCATACTATCGATCTTTTCTTCATTAGAGTGTAATCTCTCGAATTTAAAGATAATTGTCTGTACAAGTGCATTGTTTAAGAGTCACAGATTTCTGCTTGCTCCGCTCAAATGTTAAGTCCGAATTTTAAAAAGTCGTTTACGGGTAATTGGAACCGAAAAATGGAACCGGGTAATTACCGTTTCGGTCGGGTATCCGGATACCCAGCACAGCCCTATATCATGACGATCAACAGGGCATGGAATCGGAATACAAGTTTTAGATTAATTCAGTGACTGAAAATAAGACCCCACCTAATAAGGTCAATACCGACCGTTGCTAATGCATAAATGAGACATAAACTAGTGAGATGATATTGTCCCTTTAACTGCGTAGTGAACGTGCATGTATCTTTAAAATTTATTTTATGGAGTAAAGTGGCATTTTTTTCTGCATAATCATTAGCCAGCAATACCCTTGGGTGTCTTTTGGACACCCTGTTTCCTGTTTGCTAAAGTATAGACGATGTGACCAATGACATCACATGTTTACAAAAGAGTCTCAAAGGTCAAACTGCGCCGGGCACAAAATGTACACTGGTCTATGACAAAAAACCATCAAATCTTATGTTTTGAGATGTCCACAGAAAAAAATATTAATTTGATTTATTTTTAATAAGGCAAAAACATAACATCTCAAGTCTTTTTCATCTGAATTTTAAAAAAAATGATATGTACAAAATGTACAAATTCTGCATACAAAGTACACACATGTTTGCCCGGCAGGAAATCACCCCGGTACTCAAAAGGTCATGGAAAACATTCTTGGTATTATGTGGAGAAGTACAAAATGTACAAACTCACCCTGGTACTCAAAACGTCACACAAAGTGTAAAAAAAAAGTCACATAGTTTATTGTAAGTTAAACATTTGAACACCCTATTTTCAAATTCTGGATTATACACTATATCTGAGTGCTCAAACATTGTAGAAATGCTGGTACATATAATATATATATATATATATATATATATAGATAGTCACTATAATTGATTGTAGTATAATTAATTACCTAGTTTATTTAATCAAATGTATAAAATACTATATGGCAGGGATAACAAATAGTTGTAGAAATTCACATGAAATTTACATAATAATGTGCAATATACAATGGCACTCATATATTTTCTTTGTATAGATAATGGTTTTTTATTACAGTATACATTATGTATGTACATTTTTAGAGTGCCATAGCCGAGCGGTTAAGTGCATCGGACTTGTGTTCTGATGGCCGACTCGTCAGAATGTGGGTTCGAATCCCTGGCCCTGACCATGGTGATTGTGTCCCTGAGCAAGACACTTAACTATAATTGCTTCTCTTCACCCAGGAGTATAAATGGGGACCTGTGAGGGCAGAGATGGTTAATTGTGTTTGATTAAGCTCGTTGCGCTACACATTTGGCAGCATGGGCTGCATACTCCCCAGGGAGTTGAGATGGTTCTAGGAATGATATAACTGGCCCGATGACAGGGTAATAATGTTCATGCGCCATGAGCGTCAAACTTGGCGGATACCGGCGCAATATAAGTGTCTATTATTATTATTATTATTATTATTATTATTATTATTTAGATTTTTTTTTAGCAAATGAAATCTTGGTGGTGTACATCTGTATGCTGCTTTTAACCCATGACTTTTGGTTGTTTTTTATTTTTGCTTCTTTAATGAATCAGTCATACTTTTAATTTAAAGGGACAGTATCATCACGATCAACAGGGCATGGAATCGGAGTGCTAGTTTTACCTCAGTGACTGAAAATAATACCCCACATGATAAGGTCATATTACCATTGCTGCTGCATAAATGAGCCAGTAATTTTCAGTTACTAGGACACCGATTTCATGCCCTGAAGTCTGCTCTGATTGCGACGACACTATCCTATTTTTATTATTATTTATTTTGTTTTAATTTATGTGTCGATGATATAATTCATACATTGCTGACTTACATGCACTCTTAAAACTAAAGTATTGAATCAACATTTGAAAGAGTTCGGTCAGTGACAACTCTTTAAAAAGTTAGACTTAACTTGACTCTGTGTTAATTCAACACTTTCTTTGAGTTGAATTTAACTTGATAAAGTATTCTCACTCACCGAACTCTTATATGGTTGATTTAACACTTTAGTATTAAGAGTGCGGTGTACATGTACAGGTCTGGTGCTGCAATAATGATGTGTGGTTGTTCCAAATTTCACAGAGCTGCTTAGCAGAAAAAATTGCTTAGCAGATTTCCTTGGTTACCAGCCAAATTTTCATACAAAAGGTATGTATTTTGGTTGGTAGTCTGTTTTATGTTGCTTAGCAAAAATACTTGCTTAGCAAAATTCTCTGCTTATTAGCAAGCTCCATGAAATTGGCCCCTGGGCCCTATTTGATATATTATTGCTTAGTAAAGTTATCTGCTTAGAAAAATTGGGCTGAGAACCAGCTGGAAGCAGTACACGTTACATGGCAGTTTGGCTGGTAACCTGTTTTTGCTAAGCCACAAACATTCTGTGCTCAGGAAATTTGTGTTACCAGCCAAACTTTCATACAAAATGTATGCATTTTGGCTGGTAGTCTGTTTTATATTTGCTTAGCAAAAATAATTTGCTTAGCAAAATTCTCTGCTTAGCAGCTCTGTGAAATTGGCCCGTGGGCATTTGACTAAGATTATAAACGTGAGTACATTTGGGCAACATCATTGTGGTCTGTTGTAAGCTGTAAACCCGTAATCAACCTCCGCTCGTTGTCGTTGGATTCCCTGCGTGATTATAGAGCTGATTCTGAGTCCATAAGGTGCCAAGCTATGTATTCCTTTATACAGCTTTAGTTTAGTCACATGCAGTGGCGTATAGCCAATGAGGGGGCGGGTGCGGGCCACTTGTTGGCAAAATAGTGTCTGTCGGTAAATTCACAAACTTGTTGGTTTTTCTGATTGACATAAATTGTCGGTTCATTTGAGGTTTGTGTCGATAAATTGACCACCCCAAAAATGCCCCCCCCCCCCCCACACACACTCTGAAAATCCTGGCTATACCACTGTATGGATATGTAGAGAATATTATGAGGCAGCTGTCAGCATAATAAAGCTCTTTATTGCCCTGTAATACACTTATCTAGAGCATAGTTTGGCCAAAGACTATTACAAACATTTACTTCCATTATTTTTATGTAACCTACAATTTAGGTAAACGTGTCAATAGTTTTTATAATCAATTTAGATTAACATTTAACTTATTTTTTTTTATGATATCGGTTTAGATTTTAGTTACTTGATTATGTATTTTTTTTTATTAGTTTGTGTATTCATTGGCAAGGATTTATTACTAAACATCGGTGTTTTCTTTTCAATGAAACCATTTCAGACAGTATAAATTCACAGGATGTACAAACTTGACACCGATTAAGTTATTAGTTAATAATTATGGAATTTGATAATCTTAATGTAATTACCAATGTTGTACCTTACATTTTTAAATTGAGTTCATTGAATTCCCACCCAGTTCCCACCCAAACTAAATAATCTGTTGACAACTTGTTTCCGAACAACTTTTCCCATTAACCCTCCTACTATAGCTACACTTTAGTGGGAAGTAGCTATAAAGGTCAAAATCAGTCAACTGATTGTTTTGACTGTTAACCCAAATGTGCACACAGGGGCATTTTTGACTGGTTTTTACTGTCATTTTGACCACCCTGAACAATACTAGACAATGCTTTTACCAGTCAAAAATGGTTGACTCATTTTGACCTGTAAATGTACTTACTAAATGTAAGGTTTGACATTGTTTTAAGTGCACTAGATATATCTTAGCAAGTATATCAACATTTTGACTTAAGATTTTACTTAAGATTTGACAGTGTTTGACTTTTAAGTGCACTAGATATACCATGGCAACATTTTGACTGATTTTGACCCTTGCAGTCATAGGAGGGTTAAATAAACTCCCATTTCATATTCTGAAATGCTTTTAAGTTTTAAGAAATGAGTGTTACAACATGTTTTTGCATATAACTTTAATTTATCTATACTAATTAACCAGGGTTCGTTGTGTTTGGACAACTTTTTAATCAGTGCTGTGAAGTAAGAGATTGCTTATTTCTTGTAATTTTTTAAAGGGAAGGTACAACATTGGTATAAAAAAAAATCAGTTTTACTTTCAATTGCAGGTAGGCCTACAATAAAAGTGTCAAGATAAATAATTCAGTCTTATTTAATTTGGGGGGAAAATAAATTTTGTCAACAAATTAAAAAAAAAAAAATTTTTAAAGCATTTATCACAGTTTTACCTAAAACTTACATTGTTGGTGAATGTACCAAGTTTATCCCTTGAAATTTGTATTTAGGTTAACATTACATGTTACAAATAATACAAAGTTTGCCGATCGCTGCAGTATTTCCTTGTGAAAGACACAAAGTATGTTCAACATCATTACCAGTGTTTAACCTTTAAAGTACACACAAATGTTCCCATTGGAAATATAAACTTTAAAGAAGGTTCCTAGCCAGAATACCTATAGGGGGTTAGGGTTAAAGAAGGTTCCTAGCCAGAATACCTAGGGGGTTAGTGTTAAAGAAGGTTCCTAGCCAGAATACATAGGGGGTTAATGTTAAAGAAGGTTCCTAGCCAGAATACCTAGGGGGTTAGTGTTAAAGAAGGTTCCTAGCCAGAATACATAGGGGGTTAATGTTAAAGAAGGTTCCTAGCCAGAATACCTAGGGGGTTAGTGTTAAAGAAGGTTCCTAGCCAGAATACCTAGGGGGTTAGTGTTAAAGAAGGTTCCTAGCCAGAATACCTAGGGGGTTAGTGTTAAAGAAGGTTCCTAGCCAGAATACCTAGGGGGGTTAGGGTTAATGATGTTGTTCTCGGTTTCATCGTTTCACCAGCAATGTTTGTTTGCAGTCTCCTGACGACGGCTAGAGTAGACTAGTCGAAACAGTGGCGCACCCAAGGGGGCTCGAGCCTCCAAGGGCCCGCTGATGTTTTATTTATTTTTAAAGAAGGGGCCGGGAAAGAGCAAAATCTGAGCCCAATTCTTGTCTACAGAGGAGTTCGGCAAGATGTAGGGCAGTGGTACAAGGTATGGGGACTCGGGAGACTCAACAAACATTTCCCCCCCCCCACCCCCTGCCATGGTGCACCCTGATCAGGGAGCAGCTTTACTTAATTTTATTTTCATTTTCTGTTGTCCGTTTCTCTTGTTGAGGTCGTTGACTGTCGTTGAGGTTACTCGTAAATGTTTTTAAAATTTAAACACGCCCGCATTATAATCAACTCCTTTCCAGTTTGTACACAATGGCCCAGGATCGGGTTTTAATTTACAAAGATTATGCGACACTGTTTTAGCAAACACCGATTGGATAATATTGGGATTTGGTTTTGCCGCCAAATTCGTGTTTGAGAAAATTTAGCTCCGCCCGGAATGATCACAAACTTTACGTCCGCGCAATGAAAATATTTAAATATAGAAATCTTGCAGACGAAACAATTAGCTCAAGTTCTTTACATCAAGAGGAGGAAATTATATGGAAGGTAAAACCCTACGAGTCTGAATCATGTCATAATGTCTTCTTTTTATGACTAGTAGAAACCACCAGGAAACATTTAACATGTGCCGTAGGTTCACTGACGAGCACGATTAGGGACATGGCTACAGCCGCGCCAGCGGTTATGGTTTGGGTCCGCCATGTCTCTCCCCCATATTGGATTTCCAAAAAAAAAAATTTTTGAGTCCGCCCCCCCAATAAAATCCTTGGTGCGCCACTGAGTCGAAACGTTGAGAACAAACCAACCGGCTCTTCTCAGAGCCGTCACTTTTTCCAAAAAGAGATCATTAGGCCAAATAAATAAAAAACATGTTTAGCGTCCCCGCCCGCTTCCTTTTTAGAGGCTGCCTCTTTTTTTTTCTTTCTTTTTTTTTCTTTTTTAACGAAAAAAAAGGATACATTTTAACGATCTCAGACGAAAAAAATAAATTTTAAAATAAATAAGATCGTATTTGTTTTTACTTTAGCACACCGTGTATAAAGTTGTCGATTATCATACGCGTGTCAGTTCGCCCCGTGTGAAATATTAACTGGTTCTCTACGTCTAGGAACTCAGGACTAGCAAATAGAAAAGTGTTGAAAGACAAAGAGAACACGGAAACCAGCGTACGTGTAAAACGTATTACCATGTTTACAGTCGCTTTAAAATTTATAGTACATCCGCATGCAGTTTTTCTGCGGCACGTCTACAGTGATATAAATAAAAACGGCTGGATTTGAGACTATTCATGCAATCGCCCCAAAACTATAGTTGGGACTGGTCCCAACTTGAGTGTTACAGTTGGGGCGCCCTAACTATAGATATCAGACTGTGTATTTAGAAATTTACTGACTTGAATAGTTTTGGCTAGTTGGATGTGTATCCTGCACTATGGCATATATTTTTAACACCTCATATCTAGCAAATGTAATATACATTTAATACATCATTAAAGAAAAACATGGAAGAAACAATACATGTGTATCTCAAACTTTACCTTGGTAAAGGAACGGGTGATTAGGAATATTGATAATGTAGAGTGTTTGACATGACCAACAAAGAGGGTAAAATACTAATAGGATTGATGCTAAATATGAACAATGTTTGCCAATTTGATGATATAAAAGTTAAACATAAATTTGACACAAACCATTGGAGAACTTATAGGCCTTTGAATATCTGTGAAGAAACAGGTGATTAGATATGAAAATTGTTTCATTTGCTACTTTTATTGTTTTGTCTTTATGTGTCACTAAAAAACTTATTCACTTCCCATAAATGCGACATCACAGAGGCTAAAGTGACATCATATGGTGCAATTGCGCAGAAGAGATGTTCGGTTCTGCATAGTGGCATTATTTTGGTCTCATTTTCTGTTGCATCTTGCCCATAAGAAGCCAATATGTCATTTCCTGAGTCTAAGTGGCGGCCATTTTGAAAAAAGCTGGCAGCCATCTTGAAAAATAGCCCGGCCGGTTGTCTTTAAAAATGTGTCGGGCGGCCATTTAAAAAAAAAAAAGAAAAAAAAGGCCCTCCTCCTTCCTTTTTTCAAAAAGGCAGGACGCTAAACATGTTTTTTTTTTTTTGGCCTTACATGGTGTACTCAATAACAATGTTTGTTTTCCCAATAAAGGAACCAGATTATTTTCAAATGAGACGTTTCCCAATATAGTCCAGTGATCTTTTTTTTCATAAAAGGAGCACTCAATAACAGATTTATAGAATGCTTCCAAACCAAGTGCACATATAATCATTTAAATACAATTGTAATAAATGTGTCTGTTATTTTTGTAACTGATGTTTATTTGTTTAATTTATTTTAATAATTAAGCTGATTATGATTTGGTCGTCATGAGTGAAATGAATTTGTTCCAAAAACGATGGTGGCAGCCCAGCTGACCACCTCAAGATATCTGAGCCCAGTGGCGTAACTACGGGGTGGCCTGGGGGCACGTGCGCCCCCCCCCCCCCCAATTTTCAGTGCGTCCCGAGGTGCCCCCCAAAAAAAGGGAAAAAACCCATAACCCCTGGCCCCCCCCCCCACTGAAAAAGGCCTGGCTACGCCGCTGTCTGAGCCTCCCTTTCTCCCCTTCCAAGTATTGAGCTTTGATTTGATTTGATTTGATTTGGGGGGGGGGGTCAGGGGCCCAGGGCTGTTGTCAATATTATTATTTACTTTGTCGTTTGTAAAGTAAATATTTATGTATATTAACTGCAATCAAAACAGTTAAACACGGAAAAAGGTGTGAGATTATCTTAGGGATCATCCTCTATACGAATTTTTTTTAAATTATTTTTGTATTTCTGATTTAAAAAAAACATGTGTCTGACGTCCGTCGTATTTAGTTTTCCCAAATAAAAGAAAAATCATCACAATGTCTGCACACACAGATTGAAAGTGATTAGATATATTATTTGACAACCGGCTCTTCTCAGAGCCATCACTTTTTTCCAAAAAGAGATCATTTCAAACTGATGATAGATTCAAGCTGAGCAAAAACTGAAATATTGCTGTCCTTCCATACAGCGGCGGCGCTACGGGGGAGGGGAAATGCCCCCGGTTACTTTCTTTGCCCTCCCTAATTTGGCCCCCCCCCCCCGCCAATTTTTTCCCCGATGGTAAGTCAATGCTTTTTCAGCAGAACAAAATTACATTAAAGATTAATGTTTGCCTCCCTTAAATTTAAGCTTTCCCCCTCTTGCCCCCCCCCCCCCTTACCCCCAGTTTAACAGGTCTGGTGCTGCCGCTGCTTCCATATCCTTATTCATCAAGCTCATTTCGTTTGTAATTGGCCTGGGCCTAATTGCCTTTCGTCTCTTAGTTTTTAATTTGACTTAACTTGTCCTGTTTACTCTAAGATGAAAGCACTTCAGGCCAACAAATCATTTTCTCGGACTCGTACTCGTGTATAAACGCTACACACCAAGTAATAGTCTGATTTGTTAATTGGAAGATCTTGTAGTTACCAATGTTATATTTCCCTTTGATACAAACTGATTATCTTCATCGATCTTGTCTATAAACAGAAACTCTGAGCAACAACTACCGGATTCAGGTTTGAGAACTTTGAGGAAGTAGAAGGCTTGCTGATATGCCCTGAAATGAAGCACTTCCTTCTAAGGTCGTAGGTTGAAGTCGGGCTTTCGAGCGAGACACCCCCCCCCCCCCCCCACGCCGTCCCTGCTGGATGCATTATGATTTGTGTATACAATTTCCAAAAAATAGTACTAAAATATAACAATAATAATCATACCAGCCCAGGTAAAACTTTTCAATTTCTTCTCCAAATTGAGTGGGAAAATCAAGCCGCTTCTCCCCCAAGAAATAAGCGAATTTACGTTGACATTTTCCCCTAAAGGGTCATTGGTAGTCTACAATATCAGGTACAAAATTCGTTGGGACACCCTCGTCTCGACATCCCCCACGCAATTATTGTCTTGCATTCGACGTGGTGTGCCTCATCTCATCATGTATTGTCATGTCCCGTGTGTACACGCTGAAAGAGTACTAAACAAAAGTTAAGCGTAGTACTCATTATTGCATTTGATATTGTAGGTTAAGAAAAGGTGAACCATAATTATTTTTGTTGAAAACCACAGCCCCGTTACCGGAAATTGGGTTTGTGGATTGGGCAATTGTACGGTTTGCTCTCATCTGTTCACGTAGCTTAATACTTCCAGTTTCCTTCCTCGCACTGTTGCGCTCTGGAACCTCCCATCCCAGTGCCTGCATCCTGTTTCCCAATCATCTGTAATCAGAGTCTATCTCCCTGGCCCTCGGTATAAAAAAAAACGTAATAATGATCTTCTCGTTGACTGATATTATTGTTTGTTTCTCCTCTGTTGTCCCACCTCGAGTGGCCTAATAATTATTTAATGTAAAAAAAAAGCAAGAGCGGGATTTGAACCTGCGACATCGATCTAAGGTGATTATCGATAAAATCTTCATGTTAATATTTTCATGTTAAAGGGGGCAGTATCGTCACGATCAGAGTAGACTTTCAACAGGGCATGGAATCGATGTCATGAGTTTAAGATGAAAGTGACTGCAAATTACTGGCTCATTTATGCAGCGGCAACGGTAATATGACCTTATCACGTGGGAAATTATTTTCAATCACTAATGAGTTAATCTAAAACAAGCGCTGCCGATTCCATGTCCTGTTGATTGTGACGATACCAGGCCCCTTTAACATGCAAACCCAGTGGCTCAGAGCCTTTATAAATTTGGTCCGTAGCCTCGACTTATAGGCGTGTTCTAATTGAAACATTTTGGGTATGATCATTATGAGACCGAAAGTTGGACTGCATGGTTGTGATCTGGCTAATTATCCGAGCGGATTTCAGTGAGATGGTATAGGACCCTCGAAGTAGGCGTGAAACAAAATGCTCATGATAAAAATCTGTCTTTCTCCTCCCGCCGCGCCTCGATCAATACTGTACCGTCCGTCATGCACCTCTTCAATTCCCCACACAACTAGGAGAAGAGTTACAAAAAAATATGCTAAAAGGCAGGGCCGGATTAAGGACTGGGCAAGCTGGGCAGTTGCCCAGGGGCCTCCACATATTTCATGAAAAAAAAATTGTAAGGAAATTTGTAAGGAAAAATGAACGACACGCACTTATCAATCAAAACCATAAGTTGCGCGCGTTTTATTTTGACAAATTGATCCAAGACTTTGCAAGCGGGTCAAGTCTCGTAAAGTGTCTGGTCTGTAAATGTATGTACTGTACTATATTCTTGTTATGATTGATCATGACTGACCTGCTTGCTTGCTTATTCAGATTCTTTCTACTTGAAAAAAATTACTTTATGGATGACTGTAACTACGTCTTGTGACTCTTGTCACCTTTTAGTTTTTAGTATTCTAAGGTAGGGTGGGCCTCCACTACTGAAGGCTGCCCAGGGGCCTCCACATGACTAAATCCGGCCCTGCTAAAAGGGCCGTCCAAATTTGTTACAATACAGATGATTAGGTCAGTTTTCGGGTCGACTTGATTTGAACCGTTGGTCAAAACTGGACTATTAATTTTGATTAGCATGTTAACTACCGCAATCAATTCACAAACACTCACTTCAATTCAACAATAGGGGGCGCACTATAGGCCGCACACAGGATTGCTTAGCTTAATGTGTGCAACGCGTATGCGTATTTTTGTTGGTACATGAATTGGTCGTCGGATATTAACATTCTTGAATTCTTTCACAAAATTAAAAACGGAGACTTCAGGCTGAATGAAACGACGCCGAAATTTCTGAATTTAGTGTTTATTTTGGTATAATTGAAAATGCAGTTAAAACATATGAAGAACCTGCTGCCGCCACAGGTAATATACGTGCTTTTTTAAAGGAATGTGACGAGTTTTATTGAAGTTGCAGTAAATTTTTTACCGTAGTTAATGACGCTGTGTTATGTTGTCAACGATGGCCATCCATGTTTCCGAATTCAATAATTCTGCGTATTCATTTCGGGAAACCCATTATTTCGCCTTTGTTTGTTTGTGTTTGAATATATATTTTTTTGTGTTTGCAGATTTCAGTATTCCTCCTCACCTTACCCAAGCCCACCCTTTTCCCTCTTTAGCTAACTGCCCACCCAACATCCACTGCTAGGCCTACGGTGGTACCCCCCCCCCCCCGCCCGGGCCGTGCCCTACACCTGGCCTTACCACATTGCAGCCGTTCCAGCTCTCCCCATCTTCCCCTTCTCAAATTTGTCATCTGTAGAGGTGGTTACCTGTTCCACTTTCTTGGATTTCATACTGCCATTTTTATTTTTATTTTTTTGTTGTAGGCCTAGGGCTAATGTTAATAATAATAAATAATTTATATAGGCCTAGGCTTATATTTTTTTATTATTTTAGAGTCACTTTTGGCATTATCAATAAACCATAATTGATCCCAGATTTTATATAAAATATCCTTGAAATAAAATTAAAGGGATTGTATCGTCACGATCAACAGGGTATGGAATCGGAACGCTAGTTTTAGATTAACTTAGTGACTGAAAATAATACCCAACATGATAAGGTCATATTACCATTGTTACTGCATAAATGAGCCAATAATTTCAGTCACTGTGTTAATCTTAAACTAGGACATTGATTCCATGCCCTATTGAAAGTCTGCTCTGATCATGACATTACTACCCCTTTAAAGAAATAATTTATAAAATGAATTTTTGGCATCCGAAGATGGAAAATTCTATGTTGGGGAAAGAATGTAGAATACAACTGCCACTTTTTCTTTCCAAATATGAAAAATATCACAGATTTTCCTTTAAAAGATTTTAGAGGACACATTTAAGGAGAGGAAAGTGTAGTCAAGTGAGGATTAGAAACGATATTTTGGGAGATTTTGATAAATGAATGTATGCACAACCAGTGAGATGTCGGCCATTTTGTCGTCTGCTAAAATGTATATGCTTGGACATTGTGCACAAGTGATGGTTGGGTTCAACAATCTTTCCCATTTGCATTCACGAGAATTATAAACCAGCTTTAAAAAAGACGGATTAATTCTATTGAGATATTATTTAAACTTCCACCATAATATCAAACAGAGTTTTTGAAGGACGTTTTCCCTCTTTCTTTGTTCCACGTTTCCACAGGATGGTGCCGCTAAGATAACAGCCCTAGCCTGGGCACCAAACAACACCAAGATGGCCGTGTGCACTGTGGATCGGATTGTACTTCTCTACGATGAACATGGAGAAAGAAAGGACAAGTTTTCAACAAAACCCGCTGATTCTAAGGTTTGTAGAGGCTTCACTCTATAGCATTCTGGCCAACCAATCATCATCGGGCAAGCTCGGTGGTTGATAGGTTAAGATGTCTGCACTTTTAAGCAAGAGGTTGTGGGTTCAAATCCACAGACATTCGGAAAGCACTGAGTATGCAGTTGCTGTACACAAGTCGGTGTAGGGCAAAAATTAAATCAATTGTTTATCACCCGACGCAAGAATTTCATCAACTTATATTCACTCTGTGCGTGTTGTGGCCCTCTAGTGGTGACAATACAACCAGTGTCGGTGGTACACATTATGTGCGTATGAAGTTACGGTAGTATACGTACGTGCAGGCATACTGTAATAAATTGCCCCTCTAACCCTCCTATGACTGCAAGGGTCAAAATCAGTCAAAATGTTGATATACTTGCCAAGGTATAACTAGTGCACTTAAAAGTTAAACACTGTCAAACCTTATGTGTAGTAAGTAGGCCTACAGTTACAGGTCAGAATAAGTTGACTGTTTTTGACTGGTAAAAGCATTGTCTGGTATTGTTCAGGGTGGTCAAAATGGCAGTAAAAACCAGTCAAAAATGCCCCAGTTGACTGGTTTTGACCTCTATAGCTACTTGCCACTAAAGTTCAGCTATAGTCAAGAGGGCTAATATGCATTATTTCCCTTCACCCTTCTATTTTTAGTTAGTTCACCCTGCCCCTCACCCACCCCCTGAGCAGGGTGTAGATCAGTCCAGCTCAGGTATGGCAGAGGTATCCATGGGAGGGCAGGAATCTGGTAGTGCCCTATTGTATATAACACTGGGTGTGGCATCTTTCTTTAGCCATGTTATTTTCCTCTATTGTTCTTTTCCCTAGATGTTAAGTGCCTTTTGTTTTGCCCATGTTAAGTATCTGTAAGACAAGTTAAGCCGTGTTCGCACTGGACTCTTTTTGGTAAAACTTACCGAGACAATGGGTACTTTTCCCATTTTAAGTCTAGTGCGGACAGCCTAGGACATTTTCCTCTCAGTTACTTTTCCTGAGTCCAGCGGTTACTTTTACTGGCCAACTGCTGCCCAGGAAAACTTCCCAGGTAACTTTTCCCGAGACGATAAGTCCAGTGCGGACAGTGCGAGTCGGTAAAAGTGGCTCAGGAAAACGAACATCCGGCCCGAGAGCAACGTCGTGCTACACAGGGACACCACGCATGCGCTTTGCATTGTTTCACGCTGCACGCTGTGTAGCAAGTTTTCTGTGCGTTGTTGTTGTTCCTCTTTTGGTCGCAATCATGGCAAATATTATCATTGATACAGTCGGAAGTTTAATTGGTGCTACCAGTACATCATTTCCAGATGATAATAAAGGACGTCAACGTCGTGTCTTACGACGAAAGAAAGCACGAGAACGGATGTGTCGGCTAAAAATAGCTGTGGAAAGGTCACGCAAAGCGCCCTCATGAGTCATTATACTGACAGCTCGGTTACTTCTCCCACGGTCTCGGTAAAATTTTCCCGTGTCGAAAGTCCAAGTGCGGACAGAGGTTAAATTTAACCATTTTTCATTTTACCATCGTCTCGGTAAAACCTTCCCAAAAAAAAGTCCAGTGCGAACACGCCTTTAGTCTGCTTGTTGCAGTGGTCTGGTATGGTTGTGACTGGTGGAGGGGCATGTTGCTTGGACTGGCCGTGCTGTTTTTTTAATTTTTTTATTGCATTAGCGTGGCTCAAAGCATAGCCTTTACATAAGTGTGCTTTGTGCTCCGACCATGTAAGTTTTGTAAATTTTTCATGAGAAAAAACATCTTCCCCTCCCTCTGTTTTGGATGTAGCTTTATAGAATAAAACTCACCTTTTGCCATAACCGAGTCCTGACCCATAAGTCGATTTAACTTAAAATGTAGATTTAATATTAGTCAATTTACCTTGTACACGTAGGACTAAACTCAATGAAATAATATGAAGCAATAATTTATAGAATTAAAATCCCAATTTCTCAAGAGTTTTTATTTTTGTCTTGCTACGGCCCCCACCACGCTATAATACTTTTGCCAGCCAAATTATCATTGAAGATATTCTGTGTGTATGCACATCATCTGCAAAATGTGCCAAAACAAAAAATGTCAGTACTGATAGGATAATCCTAGCTACATGTATATATATATATGTCACTGCCATCTTGATCAACAGTAATCTAAAAACATGCGCCCTCTACAGCTCATGCGCGGTGCGGATAGGAAGTTCATATATTGCGATGTACATTTTTTGTCATTCAAAATGGTTCAATTTATTACTAATCCCATCAGCTTTTCTTCAAAGCTGTCTCATTTTTCTTCTCGCTTGTGTCAGCAGGGTGACTTTGCCTAAATCTATAAGCAGTTTTTTTGGTTTTGCATTTTTTCATCAGGTCTGTGTGTTTTTTTAGTTTTTTTTAAATATTTTCTGTGGTTGTTTTCTTTGTTCTGATTTTTATATTACAGAGCTGTTTTTCATTGGATGTTCTGAGAAATTTGTAATTAAAGAACAGTTTTATACACGCAGTAAAGAATCTTTATTCATGTTTTTAAATTGTCTGAAATGTGTATTTTTGTTTTAGCCTAATAATTATGTCCTGTACACAAGTACATAAGACATAAATAAACTCGACCTATAATGCTTTTGTTCTCAACAGTACGGAAAGAAAAGCTACACTGTGAAGGCTCTTGCATTCTCTCCTGATTCCACCAAAATAGCAGTTGGCCAAACAGATAACATCATTTACGTTTATAAAATTGGAGATGACTGGTGAGTTATTGGCTTCCTCTTAAATGAAACATAATTAAATGAAACAGAATTTAGTAATTTGAGAAAACTTGTTTAATAAGTACTATCTGTTTTATAATTCATCTTTGTTATGTTGCTTGTCCTTTTTCTGGTTCATTTTATTTTCAAATATTTTATTTCATACATCAATGAAATAAAATATAAAATAAAATCCCCCTCCCATAAAAAGGACAACCAAAATGACAAAGATGAATTATAAAGTTTGAGAAAAACTTGTTTCATTATAAAGTATTATAATCTGTTTTTTTATAAATTCATTTTTGTCAAGTTAGTAGTCTATTTATAGTTGTTAGTCTTTTATGATTTTATGCATGATTCTTAACCTTGTATTCTTTACTCTTTTGACCTGTGTTTAATTAAAGGGACAGTATCGTCCCGATCAACAGGACATGGAATCGGAGTGCTAGTTTTCGATTAACTCGGTGACCGAAAATAATACCCCACATGATAAGGTCATATTACCGTTGCTGCTGCATAAATAGTAAGCCAGTAATTTTCAGCCACTGTGTTCATCTTAAACTAAGACCTGGATTCCATGCCCTGTTGAAGGACTGCTCTGATCGTGACGATACTGTCCCTTTGATAATATAAAAACAAATATTGCGCCAAAATCTGTCAAATTGTGTTTAATATTTAGGGATTGTAAATTCTAATGTATATATATTTTCCATGTGTATTTTCCCCCATGTAAATGACTTTCTTTGCCGGTTTTTTTTTTTCCTAGGATGTTATTGATGATGCATGAGGATGGCACTTGTATATTTCCTGTATAAATTAACTGTTACAATATGATCAGTTGTTCTAAATCATGTTTGAATTTGTAATTATATAAACATTTTAAACCCTCTTACCGTAGCTGCACTTCAGTGGGAAGTTGCTATAGAGGTCAAAATCAGTCAACTGCCTGTTTTTGACTGTTGGCCCAAATGTGCACACAGGGGCATTTTTTTACTGGTTTTTACTGTCATTTTGACCACCCTGAACAATACCAGACAATGCTTTTACCAGTCAAAAACGGTTGACTCATTTTGACCTGTAAATGTACTTACCACATGTAAGGTTTGACATTGTTTGACTTTTTAAATGCACTAGATATACCTTGGCAAGTACATCAACATTTTGACTGTTTTTGACCCTTGTAGTAGTAGGATTAACATCCATTTTTGCCAAGACCAAACTTTGAAATAGCAATCGTACCTTAAATCATTCCAGTCTGAATATGATTTGATGATCTTTACTTCACGTTTTTTTTTTAACAGGGATTCCAAGAAAGTGATTTGCAACAAATTCGTGCAGCAGAGTGCAGTAACGTGTATGATATGGCCGCCCGACAATAACATCGTGTTTGGCTTGGCCGACGGGAAGGTGCGAATCGCCAATGCCAAGAACAACAAATCCTCCACGGTTTACGGGACGGATTCTTACGTTGTCTCCTTGGTGCCGAAGTGAGTAATTAAGTGAAATCAAGAAGGCAAATACATTAGAAACTGTATTGATTCAATGTCTAAAAAAGTAAAGTTAAGTCCCGAGCCATATTGGCTCATCAGGCCGGTGTTTATCTCCGGTTTCGTTGGCATGAAACAACTGAGAATATTTCCATTCCCCCTGGATGGGATGCCAGTCCATCGTAGGTTACTTCCCTAGCTATTGCCAGGTACCCATTTATACTCCTGGGTGAAGATAAGCAATTACGGTAAAGTGCCTCGCTCAAGGACACAAGCACCACGGTCGCGGTGAGGATTCAAACCCACATTCTGACGACTCAGCCATCAGAACACAAGTCCAATGCACTAGACCGCTCGGCCATGGCACCTCATTCAATGTCTACATGTATGTTACATTTAAAAAACAAACAAATTTGTGCCGTACAAACTTAGTTTTGAATCTTTTATGAAAACATATAAAAATTATTAGATAAACATCTAGATGGCATACAGTCAAAACATGGGACAGTTAACAAGTGAAATGATAACGACGTGTGTAATATTCTCTTCTTGGAAGAAGTGTAGTGTTTCTGGAAAGAACCGGAAGTGAGGATAGTTCTAAACATTTCAAACTGCTCTAGCCTGTCTGTCTCCATCTTCTTGAAGACGGACAGAACACACGGTTTGAAACGTCGAGAACTATCCTCTATACTGGTTCTTTTCAGAACTATATCACTTCTTCCAAGAAGAGATTCTTGCGCATGGTGCTAGCTATAAACGTAAGGGTCTTATCCTATCCCACCAGGCAACGCTTCAAATAAAATTTATGGAAATATAATGTTCTCTTCTTTCATCCCTAAACAGCATGTCGGGTAAAGGCATCCTCTCCGGTCACGCCGATGGAGCCATCGTCAGATTCTTCTTCGAAGACGAAGGAACCGGTGAATCCCAAGGCAAGATATGCACCCATCCGTGCCCCCCGTACGCCCTGTGCTGGGCCGGGAGTAGCATCATGGCCGCCGGGTGTGACAAGAGAATCACCGTGTACGGCAAGGAGGGACGTGTCAATCAGCAGTTTGACTACAGTCGAGATGCAGACGAGCACGAGTTCACTGTGGCCGTTAATAGTCCTAGTGGACAGTCTGTGGTGGTCGGGAGTTATGATAGGTAAAGATATTGCACAGATGTCAATCAAAGCCAACTATTATTAATCCTTCTACTGTAGCTGAACTTTAGTGGCAAGTGGCTGTAATGGTCAAAATCAGTCAACTGGCTGTTTTGGCTGTTTTGACTGTTTTTGACTGTTTTAGACTGTTTTTGACTGTTTTGACTGTTTTGACTGTTTTGACTGTTAACCAAAATGTGCACACAGGGGCATTTTTGAATGGTTTTTACTGTCATTTTGACCACCGTCAACAATACCAGACAATGCTTTTTACCAGTCAAAAACGGTTGACTCATTTTAACCTCTAAATGCACTTACTACACATAAGGTTTGACAGTGTTTGACTTTTAAGTGCACTAGATATACCTTGGCAAGTATATTAACATTTTGACTGATTTTGACCCTTGCATTCACAGAAGGGTTAAAGAAATTTTAAAAATTAAGGACTCAGCAGGTGAAAAAAAACATACAAACAAAACAGAATTATCTAGGGAGAAAATCTGAAAATTTTGTTCTCAACGATGGTTTTGTTTTTAGAAATTCCAAAGGTGCGTTTTTCTTATTTCTTTATTAGTATTTGTTTTTTCTTCAGTTTTCCCCCATTTCCTGGAAGTTAAAAGCATTTTCATAACCCACTTTTTAATAGTAGTTTAGAAACTCTTTAGTTTCCTTGACGATGACTAGGTCACGCTCGTCGAAACGTAGAGAAGACCTATAGACCTTATGCATATGATGTCACAAACTGAATATCGCCCTCATTCAGAGGCTAGAGAAGGTCACTCATTGGTTCATGTATGCGCGCTGTGTGTGCGTATACACACAGTGCGCATACATGAACCAATGAGTGACCTTCGTTTGCCTCTGATAGGGGGCGACCTTCAGTTTGCGACGTCATATGCATAAGGTCTATAGAATAACCACAATCTCACTTCATGATAGTTTAGATCCAAACCACAATGGTGTCGGCACAAACCAAGCCGATAATAATAAAATGTTGTTGATCTTGTTTGTATTGTCAATTCGTTTCCTTGGCAACAGGTTAAGGGTCTTCAACTGGGCCCCTCGTCGTGGTGTGTGGGAGGAGGCAAAGATGAAAGAGATTAAGAATCTCTACACCATAACCACACTGGCTTGGAAGAAAGATGGCTCTCGTCTCGTTGCTGTGAGTACGAATGTTTTGCTTCTCCGAGAAATCTTATTTGAATTTAGAAAATGGAATTGAATTTTGCATCATTATGTGTGACTGGCTCTGGCAAAACCCTAAACTTGGACCCAATTTTCAAAAGTGAGATTTTGGTATAGTTTGATTCTCTAGATTTTCCTCTTTCATTTGATACCAGATTTGTAGAAATCAGAAGGAAAATTTTTTTTTCTTAGAATATTTTCTGATTTCTATAAATCTGGTATCAAATCAAAATAAATAATCAAATAAACAAGGGGAAATGGACTAGATAAAATGTTGTTAAAGGTATGATATAGCTTTGGTAATGATAAAAAAAATGTTTCAATCTGAAAGCTAAATGTTTACAAAGGGGATACTTGTACCAATCGCCCCTAAGAAATATTTCCATCTGAAATGCTGTCATCTTCGAGAAAATTGTATATGAAGACCTCCAAAAACGCAACAGCTGATTTCGACTGCAACAATCGAAATTAACACAATGTGAACATGCACAAAATAACTAATAAAATAGAAACCGTTGTTTTCTCGAAAATGTGAACACCGATTTTGATGGAATTTTCAAAGGTTAGTTTTTATGTGTATTTTGAAAACTAGATGATTGGAATGAATGTATTCTTCAAAAAACCAATGATGTATCGTACTTGTAATCATGCAGTGTCTACATATAAATGCATTTTTTTGATGTACAGTCTCTTCTGCAAATCGTTTTCTTCGATGTGTGTTGTTTTAGGGATGACTATTTGATTTCATTCTTACTGTTTGTTTTCTTTCTTGTAGGGAACCTTGTGTGGAGGAGTAGAGTTGTTCGATTGCTGCCTCCGTCGATCCATCTACAAGAACAAGTTTGAGATGACGTATGTCGGTCTGTCTCAGGTTATCGTTAAGAACCTGTCGTCTGGAACTCGTGTTGTGCTCAAGTCCCACTATGGATATGAGGTGAGTTTTCTATCAGGAAGCAAAGTACTCTTTGACATTGGTTTTTTCTTTTATTGTGAATGGTGCATATTGCTTGTCAAATGCGTTGTGTAAAATGCTTCCAAGCCCCTGAACCACATAATATTGATGTTTGTTCTGGTAGATTTTTGGTCTGTTTTTTGTCTTTCCTCGAATTGATGGAGTTCCCATTATCTGCATGTTCCCCTTTTACTTATTCTCATACTTTATATCGTCATGTGCCCGGAAGAAGGTCGTAAGGCTCTACGACCTTCTTCCGGGCACACAGAGTACAACTTTTATTCCCAGCAGAATGTCGTAAGCAATAAAATGGCTCCTTTGACAAAAAAGTATGGCATAACTCGTCGTGTGCCCGGAAGAAAGACGTAACGAAAGTGTGACCGGCAAAAGGTCGTAAGCAATTAATGTGCAAAATTGTGTTTCAAGAAAACTGAGCGTGAAAGTTTGGTCGTTTTTTCGGCCATTTATAAGTTAAATTCCGTATGGGAATGGAAAAACATGTCTTGGGAGTTTTAATTTCATAATAATAATAATAATAATGTGTGGACTTATATAGCGCACATATCCACCAACTAAGTGGTGCTCAAGGCGCATTATATCATTATCCCTGCTCATAAGGCTCTTAAGGCTCATAAATCATTCCTGAAACCATCTCAGCTCCCTGGGGAGTATACAGCTCAATTGCTGCCATTACAGCGCATATAGGGCTAATCAACCAACTCTGCCCTCACAGGTACCCATTTAACCCCTGGGTGGAGAGAAGCAATTATGGTTAAGTGTCTTGCTCAAGGACACAAGTGTCACGGCCGGGATTCAAACCCACATTCTGCTGCTAACACCAGAACTTGAGTCCGGTAAGCTAGACCGCTCGGCCACGACACTCCATGTCATTATGTCTCGGATATTTGTTGCTTGTTTGCTCTGTATTTTGTATCAGTTTTGTCAATGTCGTATAAGTCAGAATTATAATTACATCTCTGCAACAAAATGCACAGACTTTTCACTTTTCTTTGTATTTTAGACGATCGTTTGATATGTATTATTCATGTGAGTGGGAGTTTATGAAAAGTGTAATTTGCTTGGTTTATAAGAATGATAATGATAATGATAATGTCTTATTCCAATAGAAGAAAATATACCTGCGTACAATCTGTTTCACATCACCACATAACGCGAACATAATAAGATTTACCATTGTTAGGATTCTAACACGATTGACATTGCGTTATTAGCAGGCCTGTGATTTCTCAGGATTTTTCCTGATTTCAGGATTTTTTTACAAATCTCGTAGCCACCAAGGAAAGAAAGAAGTAGCCTGTGTTGTGTCCAAACCTCTAGTTTCTTGTTTGTGGGGATATGGAGAGTCTGTAAATCCTCCAAAATTAAACATCCAGGAGTTTCAGGGGGCTTTGTTCTCTAGACCAAAGGGATACCCAGGCCCGCTACCCATTTTTCAGGATTTTTTACTTTAAATCACACCCTTATATTAGGTGGATGAAGTACGTATCCTCGGCAAGGATCGCTACCTTGTGGCTCACACTACCGATACCATCCTCCTCGGTGACCTGTCATCCAACAAGCTTAGCGAGGTGCCATGGCAGAACACCGGTGGAAATGAGAAGTTCTTCTTTGAGAATGAAAATGTGAGTTTTTGTTTCTTCATTTTTATCTCTTCGACCCCCCCCCCCCCCCTTCCCCCTTTTTAAATGAAAATTGTGAAAGATGTATCATCCTTTGTTTTTCACTACATTACCATTAATCGGAACACTGCTATTATTTAAAGACCTGATTCACCTATATGTACCAGTCATATTCTTGACCAAAAAAGAGCCGGCATAGCTATGCAAAAATGCAAACATAACCAGAAAATTGTTATCAATGCTTCTCAAAATATACAGTGTTATTCAAATGTTTGCAAAATAGAACTTACTCGTGAGTGCTAGTAATAAACTTGAAAGATATACTGGAATACGAACAATCATTTCATCGTGTTTTAACAAATAATTAACAAAACTTTTGTTACTTTTTTACAATCCGCCATCTTGAAACCAAGCGTAACCGATCACAAACTTCGGTTGACGTTTGGTCAAACAATGACGTCATCGCAGCACAACCCAACTCGCGAAAACGCTTAACCGATGACCGAAACCCAAACATGTTTCTGGTCGCGAACACACACCCCAGTAACAAGCGGGGATGGTGATACATTTTGGTGACAGTATAAGTGGGCCAGGGACGTATCACGCTGTCACATGACACATCAGCGTTGCTTCGTAGCGAAGATGGCCTTGGATGACTTCACATGGCTGCCTCCATGTGCATGCTAATTAGCTTCCCCGCTTGTTACTGATGACTGGTAGTTGAATTGGGTGATTTAACTATGGGAAAAAAGAAAGAAGAAAAAAAAAAAAACTAAAATTATCATTCATCAACACATATATATTTTTTTATATTAAGGTTTGCATGATATTCAATGCTGGTGAGCTGAGTCTAGTTGAGTATGGCAGCAATGAGATCCTTGGATGTGTCCGCACCGAGTTCATGAACCCACATCTTATAAGGTAAGGGAGGAGGTCCAAAGTCATGGTACAGCCAAGCCTTTGAGAAGCCCAGCCAGGCCCAGGCTTTGCCCAGGCCTACTGTCCTATATAATCCTCTAGCTGAGCACAAAAGGCCCTTTACTAATGAATAGATCTCAAATAGCTCTTATTGTTAACACAGACTTGACTGACACCTCAGCAGTCTTTTGATCACAACTACAGCCATTATAATGAGCTCTACTTGGCTGGGCTAGGCCCTTCAGAAGCCCAGGTTACGTTGATTGGCAGATACTGTATTGTTACAGGAGTATAGGACTCACAAAAGACAGATTAGGAGGCCAGGTAGCCTGGGCCTGGCCTGTCTTCTCAAAGGCTTGGCTGTACCATGACTTTGGCCCTCCTCCCTAAAGGAGCTCAGATATATCGGTTTATGATACTAATCAAACCCTAGGCAAGGGGATGCTAAGTTTTTAAAAGCTTTCAGAGCAAGTACAGCAAACCTTATTTACTAGTCCAACAGTAGTTTCACTAGCCCATGCCTAGAATAACACATATAAGCTATGCTGCCCTTGTCTTTGCCTTGCAGGTGTGTTATTTGTCCGCATTTCTCCGGATTTTTACAAATCGCAATGTTGTGATCCTCCGGATTTTAAAGATTTAAGCAATAAAGGAAAGCAAAGGAAACGCTCAAAACTATAGATTTCACCCCAGCGCTGTTCACAACAGCGGCCCCAATACCCCTAGCGAAATTTACGTGGATTTTTCAAAACTGCCTTATCACAATCCCTGGCCTTGTTGCCCCTTACAAATGTTCTGATAGAATTTCTGATATTCTAATGGAAGTGCCCTTTACTCTGGGAAAAAGTGGCCTGACACCAGTGAAATTGCAGGCCTGCTAGCCCTCTGGATTTGTACAAGATGTACAAATGCAGGATTATGCTCCACTCAAATGGAAAAGTGCAGAAAGATCCAGATATGAACAATGGTCAGAGACCAGACACTATGAACAACTTCACCCTGAAAATGCCCTGAAAATCTATTTTGCCGTGAAATAACAGTTCAGTGTAATTTCACAGCAATTTCACAGTGTCTCTTCCTCTCGGATATTGGCAGTAATGTCCACGGTGATTTCACAGCAAATTCTCAGCTCTCTCGAGAATTAATGAGCTGCCCCAAAACTGCCACGAGAAGTTTATGGCATTTTCACGGCGAAGGAAATTGCCATTAACTAATTATTTCACGGTAAAACAGATTTTCAGGGCATTTTCAGGGTAAAGTTATTCATAGTGAGAGAGACCTCTTGCCGATGCCACAATAATTTGCTTCGATTTCGTTTTCATGTGAATTAGTCAGTCCATAAGTACATTAGGACTGTTTTAATTGATCTATTTATACCGATGAACCTAAACCTAGTTTATTTATTGACAGGCACGTAGCCAGAGTTGGAATTTTGGGGGGGCACATTCCGTGCATGCTCTTGTGAGCCAGAATTTTTCGCACAATTATTTGTTGGTATGGGGTGAAAATCTGCTAAATTAAGTGAAAATCTGCTAAATTTACCAGTTGAGGAATAGCCTACTAGGCAAACATGTGATATTGTATAAAACTGAACATGCTCGCTACTTGAATCAATTTGGTATTAATTAGTAGATGGCTATAGTATAGTTGTGATAATTAGGTTATTAAATTTAAACCAAACTCTGACATTTTTTGGGGGGGCACGTGCCCCCCCGTAATTACGTGACTGTTTATTGACATATATAATAATAATAATAATAATAATAATAATGTGGACTTATATAGCGCACGTATCCACCAAACTGGTGCTCAAGGCGCATTATATTATTACCCCTGCTCATCAGGCTCATAAATCATTCCTGAAACCATCTCAGCTCCCTGGGGAGTATACAGCTCAATTGCTGCCATTACGGCGCATATAGGGCTAATCAAACACAACAACCAACTCTGCCCTCACAGGTACCCATTTACACCTGGGTGGAGAGAAGCAATTATGGTAAAGTGTCTTGCTCAAGGACACAAGCACCCCGGTCGCGGTTGGGATTCGAACCCACATTCTGATGACTCGGCCATCAGAACACAAATCCGATGCACTAAACCGCTCGACGATGGCACTCCATAAATCTAAAACATCACAGTTTTGAACAGGTTGGTTTCTATTTTTTTGTTGGCCACGAAGCAGTTTTGACAGAACAGGCCTGTGAAATCTCCGCGTTTTAGCGGATTTCCGCTTTTTTCATTTCCTCTCCCGATTTTAATTTCCGCTTTTTTTTAAATCTGCCCGAAAAAAAATTCCATTTTTTATTTTGTTGTAAATTGCGCATTGTGTGTAATTATTGTTTCACGCGGATCTCGATCTCAATCGGCGATCCGTGCGTTGGTTCCCACACCAGATACCGCCTGTTGGATATAGAGCGCGCGAACCAGCGGTATGGCTGATCGTCACACCGTATTTCGGCTGTGTCCTACTTCGTTGGCTATGGCTGGAAAGTGTGCCTACGGAAGCCAATAGCTAGCGACTGCGGTCAATTCCCATAGACTTGCGTGTTATTTCCGGCCGTAGCCAAGGAATTATACGGCCTAACAACATGCGCGACACACCACAACAACCACCATTTTGTATTCTACGTCCATGTGTGCACTACATGACACGTGCATGATTACTACTTAGTACTCACGATGTTCTCCATTGACACCGGGTCTTTTTTAGGTTCTCCTCTTTTTTCCTCTTTTTTTTATCAAACCCCACTCACAGGCCTGACAGAATCGGGGGTGTGATTTGTCCGGATTTTTACAAATCGCAGTGTTGTGATCCTTCAGATTTTAAAGATTTAAGCAATAAAGGAAAGCAAAGCAAACACTCGGAACTATAGATTTCACCCCAGCGCCGTGACCCCAATACCCCTAGCAAAATTTACGTGGATTGATTTTGTCCATCATGCTAGTTCCAAAATTATACAGTTGATGTAACCTGAATAATTGCATTAATTATTAACCTGATGGAAAAATTCCATGAATTTGGTGAATTGTTTTTCAATTTTTTCAAAACATAATTCAAGTTTCAGTAAGTACGGTAGTTCTTCACAAGACGGAATAAATTACGAAATCCAAGTTTGAAACTGTTTGTGGTGTGATGAATGACACCATTTTTCCTTCCTCATGACAGTGTTCGTCTTAACGAGCGCAAGCAGCTGGGTGTCGAAGATAACAAGAAGATGGCCTACCTGGTGGACTTGAAGACCATCGCTATCGTTGACCTGCTCATGGGGTTCAATGTGGCCACGTTGACCCATGACTCCAAGATCGATTGGCTGGAGCTGAACGAGACCGGACGTAAGCTCCTCTTCCGTGACAAGAGACTCCGAGTAAGATAATTACACTTTACAATATAAACTCTTTGTTTGTCACAAATTTCATCTCTCTGCCGCAACTATAAATTACATTTATAATTGTTTGAACATTTTCCCAGGTGATGGAATACGTTCCATAAAATATTCCATATCAAAAGAAATTGCATTAACAATCCATCTTTACGGGCAATGACGACACATTTATGAACGCAAACCCGTGTGCTATGCATAATCACTGTGTACGGCACGCAGGCTTTTTAACAAATGTGACCCGCTCCGTCGAAATGAGACTTGTCCCCGGACGGAGGTTTCCGTGTAATTCGACTCTGAACTTGTGCTCGCCAAAAAAAAAAATGGAAAAACATTGCATATCGATTTATAGGTTTTTATATTTTTAGTTTGATAAAATCTCGAACAATCTTATGGTGGTCTTACCTTTTCATAAAAATATTAATAAATCCATAAAAAAGGACGATTTCTGGACAATGTCTGTATCATGTTTGTCTTTCATGTGGCCTCCGTTAAATCCAAACAGGTCAAAATATCCTTGTTTTCGAGACAGCAACACGAGTAGTTCCGTTAACGTTAAAGGTACGTGTTTGGTATCAAAAGAAAGGTCATGACCTCAACTGCGCACTTTTGTGGCAATGACTAAGCAGTATGGAGCTCTAATAGTAGTTTTAAGCCGCAAAATAAATTGTTAGCCAACGAGCCGAATCATCGGCAAGGTAGAAGAAATACAGCTCTTTGATTGGACAACAGTAAGCAACCAGTTGTCTGAGCATGCGCAGTTTACCAGAAAATGAATGACGTCACCCTTAATGGCGTACGATCTTTCGGCCAACTCCAGGCCCAGCTTAGCCGGTTATACAGACCAGAGTCTAGGCCTGGGCCCCGCCGCTCCGTAAGCTGGCTAGCTGCATACACCTAGCCTAGTGCATGCACTGTGCAGTTCGCGTGTACACGCTGGTTCTTCTGCCTTCGTGACTTTGCGAAACATGCACACGTCAGTGGGGTCGAGTTGGTTACAATATTAATGCATTCGAATCACCGTTTTGTAGTGTTTCAAAGTCGTAATAATTGGCCTTATTGTCATAAAGTCTGAATATCTGTTGACTTGAAATCATGATTTTGTTGAACAATACAATTTAAAGGTAAATCATGTTTTTAAAAGTTACCAACTTGTGAAATATTTACGACGGAAGCCTTCCGAAAAAACAGTCCAATCACAGAGAAAAATCTGTTTTCATTTCTCCATGGTACAATACACGGACGGACGGTCGAGTTTGAGAGTGCACAATGTATGTACAGTAAAATCGTCCCGCAACACAGACATCTTACGCTGCGACTCCACACACAGCAGGCGGAATGAAGACGCGGGCGCGGCCGGTGTGGACAGCCGGTGTTTGGTACAAGGGCTGATTAATTATTCATGAGTTGTACATCGAACGATAGCTCGCGCGCTTGCTCTGTGTGTGGACCAAGTTTAATGTTGATTTTCTCCGAAGCGCGAAATTCAAAAACGAAACGGGCCGCAAAGTGATGGTTGTCTTCATCGCTCGATAATTCCGGAATGGAATAAGCTACGGAAATAACATTTGTATCATTGGAAAGCCCGTGAGTTACTTGTTAACCTAGTATACATATCTATAAATGTCAGATCTGGGGGAAAGGTCTCATTTCGACGGAGCGGGTCACAAATTCCGTGCAACATTGGTAAGTAAAGTGCATTACTACTTATACAAATTTGAACGAGCGACACAGCTCCAAGCCAAATTCAAGTTGCCCCTTCAAGATGACATGTATCGGAAACTATATATATAAAACACCTTCTCAAAACTATTACAGGATAAGTTGCGGGAAAGTTTTTCCGCAAAGGGTATATCATTGTGGAAACGTTGCGGGTGGATTCTTTTCCAAGATAGATTTTTCCCCGATACAAAACACACATTTACCCGCAATATGTTTATAGACTCCCCACTGAGCAGTCTGCAGTTTGGCCAACTGATAAGATCTCACAGCCCTTTGCAGTTTTGAAAAGCCAGGCAATGTTTACGAAAGGTGACATGCCTGATTTATTTTGTGAGAGTATTGATCAAGGACAATCTAGTCTTACTTGATGTCAATGAAAGAGCCCGATCTTTAGCAACAAAACACATAGGTTTACTTTTAAATAAAAAGTAATACAGATGTGAAATTCTTCAATACCATGAAGATTTTAAGAATGAAATGTTCTTTGGCAATAGTAACAGCACAATCACTCGGTCAGTGACCAAACCGCAAATCCACCCAGCAGAGACAACCCGCTGGCTTCCAGTAGATAACGATCTCAATGTCTGCAGTTTAGTCTTCATGTAAACAAATTGCCTCGTCTAGTTTCAATACTTTCCCCGCAAACTTATCTGCAATATATTTGGACTGCTTGGGGATACTTTGTGGGTTGAAAAATCAACTGCGGGGAAATCTCCCCCGCAAGTTATCCCGGAATAGTATTTGAGAAGGCGCCTAATCAGATGGTTGAAAATACATGTTAAAAATCTGTCCATCTCTTCCCCCAGCTACATCTGTTTGACATCGATACCCAGACAAAGACCACCATTCTCAACTACTCCAGTTACATCCAGTGGGTACCTCAGAGTGACGTAGTGGTGGCTCAGAATCGAGGCAGTCTGTGTGTGTGGTACAACATCGATCATCCGGAACGCTGCACCATGTTCAACATCAAGGTATGTTTAGTTAGCTATTTTGTCTAAGGCCAACGGTACTTATGTAGGGCCCATTGAGCAATTGTTAAACTATTGAAAGTCGATCCAATGGTCGAACGATTGAGCCAGTAGTTATTTCAATACTTGAAGGCCCCCAGCCCAACTGGCCCTCCTGGGTCAGACAAAAGGGCTATTAAGGGATTACTGTCTATCATATTAGTGAAGGATTAGCAGTAACACTACCACCCAACTTTTGGACTTAGCTGGAATTGGGACACCCGGACCTATGTAAAGTATCCCTGTCTGGGCTAAACACCGAGTCCAAGAAAGTACAACACCATGCAGTAACACTACCACCCAACTTTTGGACTTAGCTGGAATTGGGACACCCGGACCCATGTGAAGTATCCCTGTCTGGGCTAAACACCGAGTCCATCAAAGTACAACACCATGCAGTAACACTACCACCCAACTGTTGGACTTAGCTGGAATTGGGACACCCGGCCCCATGTAAAGTATCCCTGTCTGGGCTATACAGTACCGAGTCCATCAAAATACAACACCATGCAGTAACACTACCACCCAACTGTTGGACTTAGCTGGAATTGGGACACCCGGCCCCATGTAAAGTATCCCTGTCTGGGCTATACAGTACCGAGTCCATCAAAATACAACACCATGCAGTAACACTACCACCCAACTGTTGGACTTAGCTGGAATTGGGACACCCGGCCCCATGTAAAGTATCCCTGTCTGGGCTATACAGTACCGAGTCCATCAAAATACAACACCATGCAGTAACACTACCACCCAACTGTTGGACTTGGCTAGAATTGAGACACCCGGCTCCATGCAAAGTATCTCTGTCTGGGCTATACAGTACTGAGTCCATCAAAATACAACACCATGCAGTAACACTACCACCCAACTGTTAGACTTAGCTGGAATTGGGACACCCAGCCCCATGTAAAGTATCCCTGTCTGGGCTATACAGTACCGAGTCCATCAAAATACAACACCATACAGTAACACTACCACCTAACTGTTGGACTTGGCTAGAATTGAGACACCCGGCTCCATGCAAAGTATCTCTGTCTGGGCTATACAGTACTGAGTCCATCAAAATACAACACCATGCAGTAACACAACCACCCAACTGTTAGACTAACATGGAATTGGGACACCCGGCCCCATGTAAAGTATCCTTGTCAGGGCTATACAGTACCGAGTCCATCAAAATACAACACAATCAACAGTTTTAATTGGAGTTTGATGGGTTTGAGGTTGTTACAGGCCTGTGAATTGTCGGGTTTTTTTCTGATTTCAGGATTTTTTTTACAAATCTCCCATTGTCTCGGAATATTCTTGAAAGAAGAGAAGTAGCCACCAAGCAAAGAAAGAAAGAAAGAAAGACAGAAATAGACTGTATTGTGTCCTAACCTCTAGTTTCTTGTTTGTGGGGATGTGGAGTCTGTAAATCCTCCAAAAATAAACATCCAGGAGGTTCAGGGGCGTTGTCCTCAAGACCAAAGGGAGACCCGGGCCTGCTACCCATTTTTCAGGATTGTTTACTTTTGTCAAATCACACCCCTGTTAGGGTTTTAATCAATTCTTTAACCCTAACCCCCTAGGTATTCTGGTTAGGAACCTTCCTGAATCCTCCAAAATCCATCAGTGCACTTTTGGACACATACACCTATCTCCAAAATGCACCATGCATTTTCGTTGATCTTTCATATTCAACACTTATGGCCTGTACTTCTTGCCTGGTAGTAATTTTGCCCCATTTGAAGAGGTGAAAGTACCAGTTTCCAACAGTGCTGAATTTTTCCCCAAAAAAGGGCCCCTTGGAGGATTTTGATGGATTTGGGGGTGGTTAGGGTTAATGGGTTAGATTATCACAATAACTTTCTAAGAGTTTGCAGACAAGTTTATACTTGAGTGATGTTTTGACACACCACAGGGGGACATTGTGGATCTTGAGAGAACCAACGGCAAGACTGATGTGATTGTTAACGAAGGAGTAGCTACCATCTCGTACACACTGGATGAGGGACTCATCGAGTTTGGTACCGCTATCGATGATGGAGACTTCACTAGGTAAACTACTCTGCCTAAGATTTAAAAATAGAATAATGTACATGTATGATAATCCTGTAACTAAGCTTGGGCAACATCGATTTTTTCTTTCTTTTTTCATCCACGATATATCGGAAAACATATATCGCAATATTATCGAAAATCACAATTTTTTTTTTATTCATGCATGATTGCTTTAGAGCCGATAACCACAGGTATGTACCCCTCTACAAGCGTCACAATAAATCGCAAATTCGTTTGCAGAGCGTTATGTACTTCTGAAGTAGTTTGCTTTTGTTTCTCACTTCCAAAAGCTGAAAAGACTGTTCTAATTTTGTTTCCATAGTGTCGATATTTTTTTTTAATTGTGATATTTTTTTTAATCACGATTTGCCGATATCTCGATAACTTAAAAAGGTTCGTAATCGGGAAAAAAAGTATCGCAATATTCAATATTATCGTGTTATCGCCCAAGCTTACCTGTAAATTTATTCACTCCAAAATTAAATTGAGCAGGAATAAAAAAGGTTTGCGGTAGCACCATGTAACAAACTATGAAGAACTGTAATAATTGTTGGTTCTGAGAAGAACCGGTGGTGAGATAACTCTGCGTTTAGTCAGAATACTTTTACACTCTCGGTGGTGAGATAACTCTGCAGTTCGTTAGAATACTCTTACACTCTCGACGATGAGATAACTCTGCATTTCGTCAGAATACTCTTACACTCTCGGCGGTGAGATAACTCTGCGTTTAGTCAGAATACTCTTACACTCTCGGCGGTGAGATATCTCTGCGTTTAGTCAGAATACTCTTGCACTCTCGGCGGTGAGATAACTCTGCGTTTAGTCAAAATACTCTTACACTCTCGGCGGTGAGATATCTCTGCGTTTAGTCAGAATACTCTTGCACTCTTGGCGGTGAGATAACTCTGCGTTTCGTCAGAATACTCTTGCACTCTCGGCGGTGAGATAACTCTGCGTTTCGTCAGAATACTCTTGCACTCTCGGCGGTGAGATAACTCTGCGTTTAGTCAGAATACTCTTGCACTCTCGGCGGTGAGATAACTCTGCGTTTAGTCAGAATACTCTTGCACTCTCGGCGGTGAGATAACTCTGCGTTTAGTCAGAATACTCTTGCACTCTCGGCGGTGAGATAACTCTCCGTTTAGTCAGAATACTCTTGCACTCTCGGCGGTGAGATAACTCTCCGTTTAGTCAGAATACTCTTGCACTCTCAGCGGTGAGATAACTCTGTGTTTAGTCAGAATACTCGTGCACTCTCGGCGGTGAGATAACTCTGCGTTTAGTCAGAATACTCTTGCACTCTCGGCGGTGAGATAACTCTGCGTTTAGTCAGAATACTCTTACACTCGCGGTGAGATAACTCTGCGTTTAGTCAGAATACTCTTGCACTCTCGGCGGTGAGATAACTCTGCGTTTAGTCAGAATACTCTTGCACTCTCGGCGGTGAGATAACTCTGCGTTTAGTCAGAATACTCTTGCACTCTCGGCGGTGAGATAACTCTGCATTTAGTCAGAATACTCTTGCACTCTCGGCGGTGAGATAACTCTGCGTTTAGTCAGAATACTCTTGCACTCTCGGCGGTGAGATAACTCTGCGTTTAGTCAGAATACTCTTGCACTCTCGGCGGTGAGATAACTCTGCGTTTAGTCAGAATACTCTTGCACTCTCGGCGGTGAGATAACTCTGCGTTTAGTCAGAATACTCTTGCACTCTCGGCGGTGAGATAACTCTGCGTTTAGTCAGAATACTCTTGCACTCTCGGCGGTGAGATAACTCTGCGTTTAGTCAGAATACTCTTGCACTCTCGGCGGTGAGATAACTCTCCGTTTAGTCAGAATACTCTTGCACTCTCGGCGGTGAGATAACTCTGCGTTTAGTCAGAATACTCTTGCACTCTCGGCGGTGAGATAACTCTGCGTTTAGTCAGAATACTCTTGCACTCTCGGCGTTGAGATAACTCTGCATTTAGTCAGAATACTCTTGCACTCTCGGCGGTGAGATAACTCTGCGTTTAGTCAGAATACTCTTGCACTCTCGGCGGTGAGATAACTCTGCGTTTAGTCAGACTGCTCTTGCACTCTCGGCGGTGAGACAACTCTGCGTTTAGTCAGAATACTCTTGCACTCTCGGCGGTGAGATAACTCCGCGTTTAGTCAGAATACTCTTGCACTCTTGGTGGTGAGATAACTCTGCGTTTAGTTAGAATACTCTTGCACTCTCGGCGGTGAGATAACTCTGCGTTTAGTCAGAATACTCTTGCACTCTCGGCGGTGAGATAACTCTGCGTTTAGTCAGAATACTCTTATCGTCTTCATGACTTTAAAGGCACCTGGCAATAGGTTTTTTATTGATTTAAACAATAAAGTATATGTGTATTAACAATAAACAAATTGTTTGAGTGATTATTTGTCAGGATTTATATGTTTAAAAACAATATGAAGTTGTTTGGAGGGTGACTCCGCCCATCCCTTTTTGTGACGTCATTCGAGGAAGGATTCGCCGCTGATGGAACATCGACCCCCCTCGACGCCCTCGAGAATTGCCTGTGTTTACACACGTGTGGCTTGGTTTGTTATAAAAAAAGGCATTTTTCCGGCATTTTCCCAGCAATGCCGACCAGGTGTATTGCTGCTGGATGCAACAAAACAACTAAAGATGGGGTCAGCCTGCATCTGTTTCCAGCTGATCCCAAATATAGGCGTGTTATGGGCAGCGAAAGTCAGGATAACGAGGGCAAAGTGGTCCTGTCCGACGTCGTTTTCAGCGCTATGCAGTAACGCTATGCAGTTTTCGTAGCACTAGCGGCATTGCTGCACCTATATCGTGAAAACTTGCATGCTTCCCCTTGGGCCTTGTTTTACGTTGTCGTTTCATCTGAAACTAGGTTACAGGTTAGGCATACATTTTGTAGGTATGTGTGCTGGCAGTTCATGACAGACTTGACAGTTGTGTATAGACTATAGTGCAATGACCAATGTGTCATTCTGTCAGGTTTGTCAGAGATTAATTACATAATTAATTGATTCGCTTTCTTTGCACTAGCATGACTAGTAGTAGTACAGTAGTCATATATATAATTCTTCATATTGCTTTTTTATTCATTTAAAATATGGAAATGGTTTGAGGCTTGATTGAGGTTTCTCATTGTCGTACTCTCGGATTCGGTTACTCGGATTCGGTGACGCATCGTACCGATCAGGTACCCAGACGTAATGTATGGGGCCAGACTACACATTTTCTCTTCAAATATCCCCGCCTCGAATGACGTCACGAACAGCGCCACCATGTGTCAATGTAAAGGGGTGGCCTATTCTAAAGTCGTAAATACAATAAAACCACTATTTCTGTAACCTTAGTTACTTGTTTATTCACATTCCACTCATAAAAATGTATATATTTATGACAAAAGCTACATTTGGACAAAATACCAGTGCCAGGTGCCTTTAACCCTTGCATAGTTTGATCTCCGAAAACCTGTTGAAAGGTTTTGAAAGGAAAAAAGTACTTGCCAGCAATGTTCAGTACGTGGTTTTGTGTGGGAATAGATCTACACTGTACATAGTAATAATGTTCTACAAGGCTATTTTCACCATTCAATAAGACGAAAGGGTTTTGGCGGGTCTGTCAACCCGCTGGCAAACTGGACTGAGAATATAGGAGTTAAATTTCAAATGTTTGTTTTCATCAGGGCTGTAGCTTTTCTTGAGACCCTGGAAATGACGAGCGAGACGGAAGCCATGTGGAAGACGTTGAGCCGTCTCTCCTTGGTAGCTAAGCAGCTTCATATCGCTGAACGTTGTTATGCTGCCCTCGGGGACGTGGCCAAGGCCAGGTATCTACGGAATGTCAACAAGATGGCAGCCGAGGTGGCAACGGAAAATGTAAGCAGGATCCTTGTAAAATCCACAAACTGTAATCTCAAAATTTGTATTAAAAACAAATCTCATACTTACCCTAACCTTCCCAAATCCTCCAAAATCCTCCAATGTCAGGTGGAATAACTTCTCAGAATGTTTGACTTTTTTTAGCATAATGTTAGAAATTTAAAAAAAATAAATAAATAAAAAAAAGTTCAATATGAACATGAACAACGCTTATTGATTCTCTTAAAATATAAGATACGTTATAAGGTACAATAAGATGTTAAGAACACATGTACATGTATGTCAAAAAGTTGTTGTCGAAATTTTTATATATTTTTTCAAAATTGTTGTTTTTGTTTCAGGGTGGAGATGGAACTGAACACTACACTGTGAGAGCCAAGTTGGCCGTGTTGAATAAAGACTTCAAAGCAGCGGAGTCTGTGTATCTAGAGCAGGTGAGTTGACTGACAGGTGTCAGAAGGAACTTTGGAAGGGCTTTGCCTAGGCTGAAGATCTGGCGTCGCGCTTTGAGGCTTGTGAAAGACGCCAGATACCGGCCTCTCGGTTTGGTGGAGATTTAACTATGAATTTGGTTAGTATCTGGCTCGAGAGGGCTGCTGTTGCTGCCGTTGTTGCCCTTGTTGCCGTTGCCGTTGCTGCTGCCACTGTTGCTGCCGCCGCTGCTGCTGCTGCTGCTGCGACTTTCTGGTACAGCGCTGGTGATTTGATTGTAACATTCACAAGAAGAATTGTGTAGTTGGCTCTTTGATGTTCACATTCTTTCTCATTTTTGTTTTTCTTTCTGTCTTTGGGATCTTTTTGGGGGGGGTGAAATGTTTTCTTTTCCTACTGATATATATAAAAAAAGTGTCTCTCGATTAGGGCTGTGCCGAATATTTGAATATTTGAATATCCGATCGATGGTTTGAATATCTGATCGATGGTTTGAATATCCGATCGATGGTTGGAATATCCGATCGATGGTTCGAATATCCGGTTGGTTTTTTCCTGTTTGAATATTCGAAAGAAAAAAAAGTTTTTTGTTGGAAAAAAAATCATCCTGTCATCTAGATTTGGTTGCCACCTAGCAAGTCCATCCTAGGCCGGCCGACATTGTTTCGTACATTTTTTGGCCCCACCATATCGTGTGTGCTCGTTTTATCACGTGGCGGCCTTCGAATAGCGAATATTCGATCGAAATCAAAATCCGAATATCCAGTTATCAAATTATTAGCATTTGTCATTGTTAAGATTTTAAATTAAAAAATTAAATTAAAAAAATTATAATTCTTAAATATTTTCTCCTCTTTCTTGTTGTTGTCAGAATGCCATTGATGAGGCTATGGAGATGTATCAAGAACTCCACAAATGGGACGAGGCTATCGCTGTGGCTGAAGCTAAGGTAAAGAGTATTCTCATCAGATTCATTTATTTGTTTTCTCTTTTCTTGATATGTTTTATGTGACCTTTGGATAAGAAATGTATTTATTATTTTTTGGACTTATTAGTATTTTGCAATATTAATTTTGAAACGTCGGACAACACAAAAACTACAAATAAAATATACTGAATTTAAAGCACTGAAAAGTTTCTTTAATCACAAGTTGACGTTAGGTGACGGTTATCGTTGTCGTGTTTACCCCCAGGGTCACCCAGAGCTGGAGAGTCTCCGTCGTAACTATTACCAGTGGTTGATGGATACCAGTCAAGAAGAGAAAGCCGGAGAGATGAAAGAGAACGAAGGAGACCACCACGCAGCCATCAATCTGTACATGAAGGCCGGCATGCCCGCTAGGGCGGCCAGACTCGCTACCAGCCGTGGGGACCTGATGGAGAACAGAGATCTGATTCAGAGAATTGCTGCTGCGCTTATCAAGGGAGAGTTCTATGAGCGGGTGAGTAGCGTGTAAATCGGTTGCTGGTTTGAATTCGCACGCAGACGCTGAATTTCAATCTTTTATGGAAATGGAAATATTTCCGTGGTCTTTGGGGAGTGTCTTTGGGGAGTGTCTTTGGGGAGTGTCTTTGGGATATTTGTAAGGGGTTCTTTAAAAAAATCCAGGCCTGACATGGATGCATGCAAAACATACAAGTCATGCAGTTATAGCCTAGAACTTCTATCTTAGACATGATTTAAATGACAAAAAGCATTGATTGTTTCCTCATAGGCTGGTGACTTGTTTGAGAAGACGAGAGATGAGCAGCGAGCCATGGAATGCTATCGAAGAGGGAAGTCGTTCAGACGAGGTAACCTTTTTATACATTCAAGGGTATTTTTCATGTAGAGATGGTTATTGTGTTTGGTTAGCCCTGTAGCGCCAAAAAATGGTTATACATAATAGGCTGTATATTCCCCAGGGAGCTGAGAAAGATTATAGGAATGATATTGGCTCACAGTGACCAGGGGTAATAATAGTGAGCGTCTTGAGCACCCTTGGGTGGATATGTTGCGCGTTATAAATGTCTGTATTATTGTTATTATTATTAACCAAAGAGAGATTATGACATGGTCAGGCGCGGATCCAGGAATTTTTTAGACGGGGGGCACACCCAACACGGACAAATGTGAAGCACGAAGCCCTTACGGCGTGTGGTCCGGGACCCGCTTAAGGGCCCCGGAAAATTTTGGATTCTGGATGCTCTGTGGTGCAATCTGAGGCGATTCCTGGCCAGTTCCACCTGACTTTTTTTGCAAAAGTTTTCAAGATTATATGGAGTATATATATATATATATATATATATATATATATATATATATATATATATATATATTATTTTTAGCCATTATTTTAGCAATGTCATGACTACAACAATATAAGTTTCTCCCTCCCCGGATTTTTGGCATTTAATTTGCAGTTTTTGACTTCAGTTTTAATTTATCCGGAATTTTTCTTGGTTTTAATTCAGTCCAGTTGAAATTTTCAAGAAAAGGGCTTGATTTCATACTGTTCCTTGCCCTGTGTTAAAACCATCGGCAGATCAGCTGCAAGACTCATCGTGCCCGCAGGCCTATGCGTACTGGCGTAGAATCCGACAGTAAATTGACATCGGCGATTGTAATTTCCACACGGTACCCCGACCCTTCTTCAGATGAAACGGAACAATTTATAGACGTGGAGGAATTGGGTCAAGAAACCAGACTAGCTTGCTTTGCACCCGATCACAGACTGCCGATTGCAAACGAAATGTAGACTAACTAATTTTGGGAAGTATTTGAAAAAAGTCACTATAATCATCATTGGAAATTGATACAAAAAATCCACTTTTCTCAATAATGACAGTACACCAAACTGAAGGCGCTGTTCACCTTGGATAGTGGCTTTATTTTTTACTCTGCACCCTTAATTTTTAATCCTTTTTTATCAACCTTTTATGAGACACATCCTTGGATATTTTTTATCCCCGAAGCTTCTGTGGAAAATCAAATATAATATAAAAGAAACTTCAATCAATTAATTGCCATAATGAGGCTGTGTTAAACTTTATGAAGTCATCTCCATTAACTAAATTCGTGGAGGAAAATTGTCTTCAAGAATGGGTTGACTAAAATAAATCAATCAGTTCCTCAGAAGATTGCTAAGGGTTAACCGAGACTGGCCTGAAAGTCCATCGAAGAGAAATTATACTTCACACTGGTTAGACCACATCTTTGATATGGGAGCACTGCTTGGAAACCCCATATCACCAAAAACATCTCTTCGCTTGAAAGAGTCCAGAGACGAGCTGGCATTCAGAGCGGCAAGACCTGCCTGACGAACTTACGGCAGAAGTCAGTTGCTTTAAACGTCGACTTTCTGCTGTGTCTAATTCAAATAATGTAAATTTTTGGGTCATTATTTGAATTAGATACGGCAAAAGTTCGACATTTGAAGCAGGCCTATAAACAAAACTTACTAACTAGTAACTAACGGAGAGATGATACGACCATAATTTTGTTGAGATGCATCACAGCCTTGAATTCAAGGCTATATTCACTGCAAAGGAATTTTGGCAAGGAGCCCAGATAATTAAGCTGCTCAAACGAAGTATACTATGTGATGTACTTTGGTCAAAGAACGTTAGTGGTTTTGGGGTACAAATACAACTTTATCATGATGAGACGATTTTCTCTTTTAAAATCCAAGGTCTATTTGTTTGTGGCACCAATTTCAACGATCAACAAAATAATACATGGTTTCATTACTGGACATGATGGCACTGGATATTTTATTAATTGAAAAGAATGTGTGCGTTTAGGCCACTCAAAAAGGATTTTGGCAAAACTAGCAAATCATTCAGTCAAGTGATCAATTGTTTCCTGCTGGCTGTGGCCATTTAACCAGTAATAAACTCCCCCAAGATGATTAGATGTTGAGATGGAGAGTTGAAATCCCCGAGCTCCGGGAAATACTTTGGTTTTCTCTCAAAAGAGGGTTTCAGTTCCATGGCATGACTGATAACCTTTTTTTCTTGTTGCATTTTTCAGTATTTATTTTATGCCAAAAGTAGACACAGCAGATGTTTAATATTGTCGCCGGTATTTTTTTTAGGCTACTCCTCCTTTTCTCTGACCTCCCCTCTTGTTTTTTTTTACATATTTTTTTTACTCAATTTACCCGGGGGGCACGTGGCCCCCGCGGCCCCCCGTAGATCCGCGCCTGATGGTGGTATGCAAACCTACTCTATTATCACTTTCTACCATGCAAATTTTTAAAGTCTTATTTGAGCATTGTGCTGTCGTTGATTTGTGTGTGATCGTGTCCGTTACTCAATTTCAGCCGTTGAGCTCGCTCGTCTGTCTTACCCGAGTGAAGTGGTTCGTCTTGAGGAGGAGTGGGGCGATTATCTCGTGTCTCAGAAACAGATGGACGCTGCAATAAACCACTACATAGAAGCTGGGTAAGATACAAACAAATAACGATTGATTGACATGAGTCGTACATTTACGAATTTTTCGTAATTATTACTAATTTTTTCAGGGATTGCGAAAGTACAAATTGATTTACGTACATATACTACTCAAAACAATTTAGGGAACACCGGATTTTTAACATCAAATAGGTTTGAAATGTTCCATGAACCGGGATTTTCATTTGCAACCCCCTCTCTCTTTCAGTAGTCATGTCATGAAATGTGTAATCACTACATGCATCCTTTATCATCTGTTTCATTGTGCAGTTGTTCCTCATCAATTCTGTGAAACATTGTGTTTATCTGAAATAAATGATCTTGCTTTAACTGAGATTATTCCGGTGTTCCCTAAATTGTTTTGAGTAGTATATATGTAGTAGGTTTTTGTTTGATTTATTTGCAGGTTGGTCATCTTGACTATCATTTTAGTTTTAATACAACTTGTTATGTCTTGGTTGGTTTCATTACAAATTGGAATTTTAAAATCTTGGCAGCTATGCATTTGCTACAGTGATTGAATTGGTAAGAGCTTATTTTTAATGATATATCGCCTGTGTTTTTCGCTATTTTACCAGCAATTTTCTGGAATTTTTCTTTTTGATCGGAACACTGCTAGTTTTACTTGAGGAAAGGAATATAATTGCTTTAAAATAACATTATGGAGTGTCGTGGCCGAGCGGTCTAACTTAACGGACTCAAGTTCTGGTGTTAGCAGCAGAATGTGGGTTCGAATCCCGGCCGTGACACTTGTGTCCTTGAGCAAGACACTTAACCATAATTGCTTCTCTCCACACAGGGGTTAAATGGGTACCTGTGAGGGCAGAGTTGGTTGATTAGCCCTATATGCGCTGTAATGGTGGCAATTGAGCTGTATACTCCCCAGGGAGCTGAGATGGTTTCAGGAATGATTTATGAGCCTTATGAGCAGTGGTAATAATATAATGCGCCTTGAGCACCACTTAGTTGGTGGATACGTGCGCTATATAAGTCCACACATTATTATTATTATTATATTTATCAAAATACTTTATGAGAAGCATGGTTTTACAGTAACTATGTACTGAATTATTTATTGTGGGTCCTGTCATTAATTTATTTGGGTACATAATTACCGTTAAACCGAACTTCCGTCAACTATCTTGTAAAAATAACTCACTTTGAAGTATTTGTTTTGCTTGCCAAAATGGATATAATTATTGTTACCATGAAAAGAAACAAATTTGGTAAGACACGGGTCACAAAAGGGAAGCAACATTGTGGGCAGTCGAGACTTGACAATACAATGTACATGACCCTCATTCAAGGTTTATCCTGTTGGTAAAGTGTGACGTAATTCCAACATAAACCACGCCCGCTTCGCACATGCTGGCTCCAACGATCATCAAAAGCCCATTGGAAATGCATTGACCACCCTGTTCGTTTTGGATTTATGCAAGAATTCAGAAAGCATGGCAGTTGCATTTAACATGTGTTGTAAAGACTCAAAATCTTATTACAAAGTATTTCTGCCTCAAGAATCGCTTTTGAACGTTAAAATCAAGGAATTTTGGTTAAATTACACACAACGGCATGCCAGCTTTGGAACCAGAAGCAGCGAAAAAAATGCTCGCGCGTATTACGTATCGACTTCCCAACAGGATAGTCTGCAAAACCTTGCAATAAAACTTCATGAAGTAATACAAATTGATACATCATTTTACTCAAGGACACTAGTACCATGGTCGCAGCTGAGATTCGAACCCACATTCTAACAACTCTGAGCTGTCTTTTTTTATAGTCAAGAGATTTCATATTTTTAACCCTCCTACTGTTTGACCATTTGAAACCATTCAAAATTTCCACTTACCAAAATGGCCATTGGTTTTGTTCACACATGGTGATACCATTTGAAAAGTGTTGGTAGCAAGCTTTACTACCATTCAAATCCATTCAAATGGTTTTTGAATGGTGGATACACTACACCTTGGTGTGTTTCCATAGCCGAATGGTTTCAAATGGTGAATGTACATCACAGTGGCTTATAAATCACTCAAATGGTTTTGAATGGTGGATACACTACACCTTGGTGTGTTTCCATAGCCGAATGGTTTCAAATGGTGAATGTACTACACAGTGGCTTATAAATCATTCAAATGGTTTTGAATGGTGGATACACTACACCTTGGTGTGTTTCACAAAACGAATGGTTTCAAATGGTGCATCAACTTGTCTGAAAAAGGCACCAGAACTAGGAGGGTTAATATCTTGTTGGAATAATAATTTTGATTTTTTGTTTTTCCATTTAAAGTTGTTCTCAGAAGGCGATCGAGTCTGCCATCAGTTCCCACCAATGGAATAAAGCGATTCAGATCATTGAAATCCAAGACCCATCGATCGGGGAGAGGTACTTTCCCAAGATTGCCAAGCATTATGCTACCGTTCGCAACTTTGAGGTGAGATGTCAGGTTTTAAATTTGCTATATATGTTTTCAACAATCTGCATACAAGTATGCATGTGGTGTGTAAACTCTTTTGATTGACTGAGCTTCGTCGTGTGCCCAGAAGGACGTAACGAAAGTATAACTGGCAAAAGGTCGTGAGCAATTAATGTTTGAAGAAAACCGAGTGTGAAAGTTTGGTCATTTTTTTGTGCTATTTATAAGTCATTGTAGGAAAGTTAAATTCCGCATGGGAATGGAAAAACATGTCTTGAGAGTAATTCTAGCAACAAGTACATAACAGTTATGCCCTACTTTTTTTCAAAGGAGCCATTTTATTGCTTACGACCTTCTGCTTGGACAAAAAGTTGTACTTTGTGTGCCCGGAAGAAGGTCGAAGAGCCTTACAACCTTTTTCCGGGCACACGATGGTCCATCCTTAATTTATGAATTTCATACCTCTTGACAATACTTCACACAAGTGATTGTTTACATACATCATCTATGTTTAACCCAAACTCCCTAAGCATTGTTACTGAACAATAAAAATCCTTCAAAATCCTCCAACTGCTTTTGTTGTCGAGGGAGTTAGGGTTAATGATTTTGGTTCTTTATTCACTAAAATCCCCACTCATCGTAATTCAAAAAGTTAAACACAAAACTTCCCTGACGGAATTTTTATATCCAGAAATTAATAGTTTTTATTGAACGTGAGCTTGTTCTTTTCATATATTCCACATTCATTAAAAATAATTAATTTTTTTAAATCAAAAAATCTAACAACCACCCGCGCTATAATTTTCATGGTTTATTTTTAATTTAACGTTATTAAAGATGTACCCATAGTGTAACCATTTCCTACTGAAAGTTATGTTTCGAAAATATACATGGAGTGCCATGGTCGAGCGGTTTAGTGCATCGGATTTGTGTTCTGATGGCTGAGTCGTCAGAATGTGGGTTCCAATAATGTATTGTAATGTATTGTTCTTATATATTACAATACATTATTCGAACCCACATTCTGACGACTCAGCCATCAGAACATCCCAACCGCGGCCATGCTGCTTGTGTCCTTGAGCAAGACACTTTACCATAATTGCTTCTCTCCACCCAGGGGTAAATGGGTACCTGTGAGGGCAGAGTTGGTTATTGTGTTTGATTAGCCCTGTATGTGCTGTAATGGCAGCAATTGATCTGTATATTCCCCAGGGAGCTGAGATGGTTTCAGGAATGATTTATGAGCCTGATGAGCAGGGGTAATAATGTAATATGCCATGAGCACCAGTTTGGTGGATACGTGCACTATATAAGTCCACATTATTGTTATTATTTTATTATTACCTTTTGAAAAACTTCAATGTTTTGAAAAGAAAGTTTAAAAGTTGATAAACATTAAAATTGTTGATTTGTGTCCAGTTGGCAGAGCGATATTTTGTACAGGCTGGCATGACTAAGGAGGCCATTGACATGTACACTGGAGCCGGAAAATGGGAGGTAGCCCACAAGGTGAGAGCTAGATCAAATCTGCTAAGCAAATCTGTTTAGGGAGGAGCGTCAAAGTCAAGGTACAGCCAAGCATTTGAGAAGCCAGGCCAGGGCCAGCCTACCTGGCCTCCTAAACTGTCTTTGTGAGTCCTAATCCTGTAACAATACCATTACCTGCCAATCAACATAACCTGGGCTTCTGGAGTGCCTGGCCCAGCTCATTATACTGGCTGCAGTTGGGAACAAAAGACAGCTGAGGTGTCAGTCAAGTCTGTGTTAACAATAAGAGCTATTTGAGATCTATTCATTAGTAAAGGGTCTTTTGAGTTCAGCTCGGGGATTATATAGGTCCCTAGGCCTGGGCAAAGCCTGGTCCTGGCCGGGCTTCTCAAAGGCTTGGCTGTACCATGACTTTGGCCCTCCTCGCTTAATTTGTAAGCAAGCTGCCTCTGAAAACCATAACAAATCATACTATGTATGTGGAATCTGTTTTTTTGCTGAGAACCAATTATGAATCGTGCTTAAAACCCTCCTGCTTTTAGAGCTGAACGTTTGTGGCAAGTAGCTACAGTGGTCCAAACCAGTCAACTGACCGTTATAAACATTGTACGTATTATTCAAATGGTTCACATTGTTAAGTTTTTGTTTTCGTTCATCCATTCTGTAACTTGTAAAGTGTCTCGTTAATTTATTTTGTCTGTCAAAATGGGAAAGAGTAAAAACGCAATATGGCTTCCCTACTTTCCCTAACGTTAACATTATTTTCCAATCGATTTATATTGTATGTATTCACTGCATGTACAAGCGTCTATTGATAAATTATTCATGAATCAAATAATTATATTTTGTATACTGTATGATACATTGCTGTTATATACTGTTTTGTAGGGCAAAATTATAATCAATTGTTTATCACCTGATGCAAGAATTTCATCAACCTATAAATATCGCGGAACCCGCTGCTGTATAGGATTCTAGCCGGCCAATCGTCATCGGGCAAGCTTGGTGGTCGAGAGGTTAAGACGTCTGCACTAGTAAGCAGGAGGTCGTGGGTCCGAATCCTGCCCGAGTCGCCTGTGAAGTTTTTTTCCACAGACACTCGGAAAGCACCGAGTATACAGTGCTATACACAAGTCGGTGTAGGGCAAAATTAAATCAATTGTTTATCACCCGACGCAAGAATTTTATCTACCTATATATTGTTTTGTTTGTTAACATTGAAATAAATGTCATTGATATATACTTAACATGTTATAAATTTCCCCCTCCCCCCAAAAAATCTACAATGTTAGTAAATTAATTTGTGATGTTTGTTTTCCTTGTGCAATAGCTTGCAGTTACGTGTATGAAGAGCGAGGAGGTCGCTGTGCTGTACGTCACTCAGGCACAACAGCTAGAGAGTCAGGGCAAATTCAGAGAGGCAGAAAGGTAGGCCACAAAGTTATTGGGTGATTCAGTCTGACATACAAAAAAAAGTTTGTACACTACGAAAAAAGGTTGTGGCATACATAATAATAATAATGTGGACTTATATAGCGCACGTATCCACCAAACTGGTGCTCAAGGCGCATTATATTATTACCCCTGCTCATCAGGTGCATAAATCATTTCTGAAACCATCTCAACTCCCTGGGGAGTATACAGCTCAATTGCTGCCATTACAGCGCATATAGGGCTAATCAAACACAACAACCAACTCTGCCCTCACAGGTACCCATTTACCCCTGGGTGGAGAGAAGCAATTATGGTAAAGTGTATTGCTCAAGGACACAAGCGCCATGGTCGCGGTTGGGATTCGAACCCACATTCTGACGACTCAGCCATCAGAACACAAATCCGATGCACTAAACCGCTCGGCCATGGCACTCCACATGAATAAATTAGATATGTTTTCATGTTTTCAATGCGCCCGCCCCCTCCCTTAGCATCTTTGTGGACTGCAACTTGTTCACAGTGAGAAAAGCATAGCTGCCAACTATTACAAATTTTTAATAATTATTACAAATTTTTAATAATTATTACAAATTTTTAATAATTATTACAAATTTTTTATAATTATTACAAATTTTTTCCGGAATTATGAAATTATGAATTGCTCTTTAAAATTACGAATTTAAAGTTTTTCCGACCAATGAAAAAAAAGCCCTTTTTAAAGCACCATTTTATGAGCATTCGGGTAAAATCACTTATAACGATCGTAAAAATCAGAATCGGTACCCATACCGAATATTTTCGTACGTGTAGTGTGCTATAATAAATAAGTTCTGAATTACCGAAAAGTATTATGGATGTCAATTTAGCGTAGTATAGATACCTTGTTTGTCGGGGTACCAATTTCTGCGATGTAGTAATGGGTAATAAACAGGAACCAGCGAAGAGCCTATGGTTTCATCATGGCGCCCGTCACTGTAAAAGTTTCATTACTAATTGGAATTTTGAAATGTTGGCAACTATGGAAAAGGTGTGCATTTCAAATGGTAATAGTAAGTGTTGGAATAGTCAAAGTTTTCAGGTTATAAGATAAGTAAGACTAATTGCGGTGACACCATGTGGAATCTCAATTGAGTAGTAATTAGTTCTGAAAAGAACTGGAGGTACAACTTTCAATCAGTGTGCTCTGATCGTCCTCAGGAGAATCAGAGGACGATCAGAGCACACTGATTGAAACGTTGAGTTGTACCTCCAGTTGTTTTCAGAACTAATTACTACTCAATTGAGAATTTCACATGGTGTCACCGCAATTAGTCTTACTTATCCTCCTCACCATGCCGGCATAGCTACAAGTTTTACCTAGGTTATAAGATGCTCCTTAAAGACGTGTCACCCAGCAATTTCCTGAAATGGTGGTGTTTCATCGGAACATTGCTATTTTTACTTGAGGAAGGGATAAGAAATGCTTTAAAATTACACATTTTTCTGAATAATCATGAGAAGCATTGTTTTACCATAAATATGTACCGGAATCAATTTGTGGTGGGTCCAGTCGTAAAATCATTTTGGCACTGTTTATTTACTGTTAAACCAAGCTCCTGACCCCCATTTTGTGAAGTATATTACTCAAAACAATTTAGGGAACACCGGAATAATCTCAGTTAAAGCAAGATCATTTATTTCAGATAAACACAATGTTTCACAGAATTGATGAGAAACAACTGCACAATGAAACAGATGATAAAGAATGCATGTAGTGATTACACATTTCATGACATGACTACTGAAAGAGAGAGGGGGTTGCAAATGAAAATCCCTGTTCATGGAACATTTCAAACCTATTTGATGTTAAAAATCCGGTGTTCCCTAAATTGTTTTGAGTAATATATATCATTTTAAAGTAGTTTCTAATCATGTTGTGATTACCTTTTCAATCCAGGTTGTATCTTACCGTGGATGAACCTGATCTAGCCATTACCATGTACAAGAAGCAGCGTCAGTATGATCATATGGTCCGTCTTGTCAAGCAGCATCATCCAGACTTATTGCAGGATACCCATCTCCATCTGGCTAAGGTTAGTGCACCAGCCTAAAATTTAAAAAAAATCTAAAAACCATTCTGTCCAGTGTCTGGTTTCCGCGCATTTTGACTCGGACCCGTGCGTCAGCATTTTTATTTATTTATTTATTTATTTTTTTAAGCTATGAAACGATATCCAATTGCAGCCAAAATAGTCTGGATTGATTTGGAATTCTGCCGTGCTGTGTTTTAAATGAATTTTTCACATAGGTGTGTGAACGTTAGCCACCATACTTTGTGTATGGGAAATTTGGTCTGGTTCCAGTAACCGCGTATACATGTATCACGTGTTTCACTGGTTGGCAAAAAAAAAAAATTACAACAAAAAAAAGCATCACCGCACCGATTTTGAAGCCGACCTATGACCAGAAACTGAAGACTTTTTTTTGTGCCTTATCTCTAGGAATGGAGTTTTTGTACTCTATTACCATCTCCTAAAATTTTAATGGAATGTATATGACATAAAACACAATAAAGAGGGCCACTTTGCATCCGTCACGTTAGCAGTTTTTCCAATGGTTGTTATTTATTTTTAAGTACCTGAAACCGACCAAAAAGTGTTTCAACATGTGAATGGACATGCAGGCTTATACTAGAACTAATTTGAGTTGAGTTATTTTATTTTTTTATTTTTAGGTGTTCGGGTATGTGCCCGAAACACCTATTGTTTTTGTACGTTTTTTTTTTTTTACTTCTTCTTCTTCTTCTTCTCCCCAATCTTGTCCTCTAACAAAAACATACTTGCCAAGTTTAAAAAACCTTCATACTTCACACATAGTTATGACCTTAACTTGTAGATGAAACCTAGTGACGTCATGATAATCAGGAAACCGCAACAGTGACGTCATGATGACGTCAAGCCAACATACATAATGACCCACATTCAGTGTCCACGATTGTGCGTTAGAAATTCTAACTATAGAGGGCGCTATACAACTTTAGTGGTCTTTACACAATCGGTGCAAAAGAAATTAATTCGTCTTATCCTATCAATGCCAAGTTTAGAGTGAAGTTTCCCGTTACGCTAATCGGATTGCTTAATAGTGGACATGGAATGTAAGACGGGGTTTCACCGAGAGATGTCCACCTGGGCACCTGCTTTACTGATTTGTGTGCCTTTTAATAATTATTTTATTTGAGTTTGTTGAATTTCAAAACTTTTAGTGGTCACTTGGTGGCGCTGATCATCACATATATTTATAAACTTATAACGCGTTTGTGGAGCATATCGCTGTAAAAGGTAACGAAAATTCATTCCACTTTTCTACTGATTCAAAGTTTTCACAAGCACATCGAAGTCATCTGCAGACACCTGATTGGTGCTTCTTACTATGGTGTAAGTAAAAAGGTGAAATCAGCGAGAAATTACTTTTAAAAATTGGTCAAAGTTGATGATTTTTGTAAACAAGCTTACGTACATGTGTACACGACGGTATACCCTTCCGATGGTACCCTTCACACTTACACTGTCAAATCGGCGTTTGTTGACAAAATGGCATGTTGATTTGGAGGAATTTGATATGGGGCTAGTTAGGTTTTGGTGAGTTTACTTCGTAGTTTGTACAAATGTAGGCTTACCAGTAGGCAGTACCACACATACACATAGTGAATGATGTACTTCAATATTATTATTAATAATTGAGGAAGGAAGTCAGATTCTTATGACTGTTAGTGACTGACCTTGTGTGTAGTAATATTAATTTAAAAAACAAATATTAATCTAATCCCTTGCAAAGACGTCCATGATGCTATTGGTATGCAACTTTCATCATTACATTAATTATTTGTGTAAATTTAAGAAACTAATTATTGAAAATATTTTCCTCATTAACGTTAGTCGTTAGGCATGGTATGCATTATATTGGAAGGGTGTGTAGGGACCTACCAATACAATAAGACATACCTGATGGCTGCATTGCAGTTTACTTTATAGTGGCACTTAATTTTCTCACTAAAGTAGCCCAGAAACAAATATCAGCACCTTTATTGAGATAATGAAACAGTCACATCATGGAGGAAGGATTTTGTCAAGAATAATTGTGTGCAATTTTGAAAACAACCAATGCCCTTTTCAATTTCAATGGTCCAGCTACTCCAAAATTATACACCTTTTTCCCCATTTTATTTACATAAATTAGAACTTCTCTATAATTTTCAAATACTTTATTCTTGGTCCATGTACTTATAAAACCTTCCTATTATTTTTACAGCATGTTCACTGTGACATGTTATTTTCCTCATTCACATGAATTAGAACTTCTCTGAAATTTCAAATACTTTATTTTTGGTCCATGTACTTATAAAACCTCTGAAATTTCAAATACTTTATTCTTGGTCCATGTACTTATAAAACTTTCCTATTATTTTTTACAGCATGTTCACTGTGACGTATTATCTTCCTCATTCACATGAATTAGAACTTCTCTGAAATTTCAAATACTTTATTTTTGGTCCATGTACTTATAAAACCTCTGAAATTTCAAATACTTTATTCTTGGTCCATGTACTTATAAAACTTTCCTATTATTTTTTACAGCATGTTCACTGTGACGTATTATCTTCCTCATTCACATAAATTAGAACTTCTCTGAAATTTCATATACTTTATTCTTGGTCCATGTACTTATAAATCTCCAACACTTCAAATTAATGACGTAACCATTTTAACTTCAACCGAACACCTTGTTTTTGTTGTGACAAAAACTTATATCTAGTTTTATTTATTTGTTCACCCTCAAATTTCCATAAAAATTGGACGGAAAAAGTTACCTCACTTTTCCGTCCATTTGTTGATGGAAATTTTAGGGTAATTAAAAAAATAATAGTAATAATCAACTCAAATTATCTTTAGGATAAGCATGCATGTCTATTCAAATGTTGAAATTCTTTTTGAGTGGTTTCAGATATTTAACAAAAAATTACAACCATTAGAAAAACTGCTAACGTGACGGTAGGAAAGTGGCCCCCTTTATTGTGTTTTATGTCATATATACATTTTTTTCCCACAGACATACAGTGCTTCATACAATAGGCCAAAAAAAGTCTCCAGTTTCTGGTCATCAGTCGGCTTCAAAATCGGTGCGGTGATGCTTTTTTTTGGTTGATATTATTTAATTTTTAAAAATTTTGTTGGGGTAATCTTCTTTCTTTCTTTTTTTTTGCCAACAGGGAATTAACTGATACATTGTGTACGCGGGGACCAAATTTCCCATATACAAAGTATGGTGGCTAAGAGAGGCCTCACAAATCGGGCAAACGGTCATACCCCTATGTGAAAAAGTCATTTAAAGCACAGCACGGCAGAATTCCAATCAATCCAGCAATTTTGGCTGCAATTGGACATCGTTTCATAGCAACAAAAAAAAGAAAATTAAAAATGCTGACGCACTGGTCTAAGGCGACGCGCGCGGAGACCAGAAACCGGGGACTTTTTGTTTTGGCCTTATGTCGGTATAAGGGCAAAACATCAAATCAATAGTGTTTTTTGGTTTGTTTTTGTGTTTTAGGAGCTGGAAGGAGACCAAGCATTTCGTCAAGCTGAGCATCACTACGTTGAAGCCAAAGACTGGAAGGCTGCCATCAACATGTACAGAACACAGGATCTATGGGACGAGGCTTACAGGGTAGGTGATCTCAGTGGTTTACCTTGATGGTCCGGGCGGCTTGACCGAGTTCTCAGCTTAGCTAAGGAATGCGTCAAGCGAACCGGTGATTCCGGAAGGCACTTTTTTTCCTTTTTTTAATTACTGAAAAACCTTTGGGCGAATTCCGCTGAAACTTCATGTAATCCTCAATGAGAACCTCTAGTTTCACATTCCATAGTAACCTTTAACATCGAGTTCAGTTCAGGTCACCCCCGACCGTGGGAAAGTTGGGCATCAAGCCAGAGCCTATTGACTTGTGTACAAATCTCAGCCCATTGAGTTGTGCACAAATCTAAGCCCATTCAGTTGTGTGAACATCTAATCCTTTGATATTTCACCGCCTAGCCAGCCTGGCTGGCCTTATCAAGATAATTTATGAGTAATCCTACTGTAGAATGTGACCAGGGGACCTAGATTCATCTAATTACACAACCAACCAGTGTTTTATGCACAAATCTCAACCCATTCACTTGTGCGCAAATCTAAGCCTATTCATTTGTACACAAATCTAAGCCCATTCACGTGTGCGCAAATCTAAGTACTCTGAGTATCGCTGCCAAGAAAGGTCAGCTGTCTGACCTTCACAACCCTAGCTATCAATCATCCTACTGTAGGAGGGTCCAGGGGACCTCCATTCATGAATTTAGACTGTTGGAAATCGGTTAGAAAAGGATTGCGTAGTGTATTAGATCGTTAGAAAACGGATCGCGCTGTGTATTCTGCGCGTAATACAAAGTGCCTTCCGGAGTCTCCCCTTATTCCGCTTGTGGTAGTTGTGGTGTATTGCGGCTCGCAGAGTTAAGCCAAATCCTGATCGGGTTTGCAAATTTTGTACCCCAGCAGGACTGGAATTTTTTTTAATTTTTATTCCCACCAGAACTCAATTCATTTTTAAAGGGACAATATCGTCACGATCAACAGGTCATATTACCATTGCTGCTGCATAAATGAGCCAGTAATTTTCTTTAATAAAAATACAATACAACTTTATTTAGTGATGGTAACCATGTCACCTATAGCCGAGATGATTTTCAATGGGCCATCAATTATCTACCAGAGACACCGGGGTAAACCCCCTACTCTTGCACGATAAGTGTCATTATGGATTCTTTGACGTGCACTGATGTTTGTCGTACACGGGACCTATGGCTTAACGTCCCATCCGAAGGACGAAGCAATTATGGTTGAGTGTCTTGCTCAAGGACACAAGCTCTGTGACCGACCAGGGCGGGATTCAAACCCACATTCTGACGCCACCAGAACTTGAGTCCAATGCACTAGACCGCTCGACCACGACACTCCACGACACTCCACGACACTCCACGACACTCCACGACACTCCACGACACTCCACGTCACTCCACGTCACTCCACGTCACTCCACGACACTCCACGACACTCCACGACACTCCACGTCACTCCACGTCACTCCATGACACTCTACGACACTCCACGACACTCCACGACACTCTACGACACTCTACGACACTCCACGACACTCCACGACACTCCACGACACTCCATTTAGTGTGTTCATCCCAAACCAGGACACATGATTCCATGCCCTGTTGAAGGTCTGCTCTAACTGTGACGATATTGTCCCTTTAACCACAATAGCAATGATATCAATGAAGTAAATACTAGGTCTCCTGACAATGCTAGTTGAAACATAGAGAAGACCTATACGGTTCTATCAGAACCACAATCTCACTTCGCGATGGTTGAGATCCGAAACCGAAACCAATAAAGAAATAATACCTTTGCTATTTTGCTTATAAACACATGATGTAAGATAACAATTTTGAATCAATCTTTGGGCTATTGTTTCCTATCCCGGAAATCTGACTACATTTAAATTTCTGTCAATATCTGTCTCCATCAGGTTGCCAAGAGCCATGGTGTCGCCAACACGGCTAAGCAGGTTGCCTATCTGTGGGCAAAGAGTCTTGGAGGAGATTCTGCTGTCAAACTTCTCACTAAGTTTGGTCTTCTGGAGTCGGCTATTGACTACGCCACTGAGAACTGGTTAGTATATGTGTACTTTTTGAGTATTCATTGACAAGCGTATTCTGGAGGGAATGGGTCTTTCAAGACTCCATAATGTGGCTATCAATCATTTTCCCCCAATCCAACCCTCAAGCCCCCCCCCCCCCACATCTTCCGCGGGGATTTGGCAAACTTCTGAATCCTCAACTTGTGTGCAGTGACCCTAATTTTGTCGTGTCAGAACAATAAGGACGTATCTCATATTTATATACAACAAGATCATACATGTATGTGCAATAGTGTATATATTTTAAGTTATTTCGTGTACACCATGTATTACTCATATACAATGTGTATATATTTGCATATATACTACTCAAAACAATTTAGGGAACACCGGATTTTTAACATCAAATAGGTTTGAAATGTCCCATGAACCGGGATTTTCATTTGCAACCCCCTCTCTCTTTCAGTAGTCATGTCATGAAATGTGTAATCACTACATGCATCCTTTATCATCTGTTTCATTGTGCAGTTGTTTCTCATCAATTCTGTGAAACATTGTGTTTATCTGAAATAAATGATCTTGCTTTAACTGAGATTATTCTGGTGTTCCCTAAATTGTTTTGAGTAGTATATTAAGTAGGGCTGTGCTTTTTCGGATATTTTTGGAACCAGATACCCGAAATCAGGAAACTTCGGATACCCGGATACCCGTTTTCATTTTTGTTGAAAACATGCCTCCGGTGGTGTACAAATACATGTACTGTAAATGGTAACAAAATTGACTTTTACAATACAGAGGATACCATACTTAAATCGATCTTTTCTTTATTGGAGTGTAATCTCTTGAATTTAAATATAATTGTCTGTAAAAATGTAAACATTACATTGTTCAAGAGTCACAGATTTCTGTTCGCACCGCTCAAATGTTAAGTCCGAATTTTAAAAAGTCATTTACGGGTATAAATTGGAACCGAAAAATGGAATCGGGTAATGACCGTTTCGGTCGGGTATCCAGATACCCGGATACCCGGATACCTGGATACCCAGCACAGCCCTAATATTAAGATAATCTTCTTCCATTGTTTTTTTTTGTTATCATCTGTGAACTGAAAGATACGACCTTGTTCCACTGAAAAAATGTTTGTCTGTAACAAGGTCGTAACTAGGATACGACCTGGCTGTAACTAGGATACGACCTGCTTGTAACAAGGATACGACCCGCTTGTAACAAGGATACGACCCGGTTGTAACTAAGATTTGACCTGGTCGTAACTAATATACAATGTTGTAGCACAATTTGTACTCCCAGTGCATTCATGAAATTGTGCATTTAGTAGCAATGGAGTTTTCTTGACTTATCTTCACAGTGCGTTTGACTTTGCTTTTGATCTCGCTCGGACCGCCATGAAGAACAAGATGCCCGACATTCATCTGAAGTATGCGATGTACTTGGAGGATGAAGGGAAATACCCGGAGGCGGAGGCAGAATTCATCAAAGCCGTCAAACCCAAGGAGGCCGTTCTTATGTAAGATGATAACTTTGTCATTTTAAGTTTTTTTAATTTTTTTTAATTTTTTTTGTTTATTTTTTTTTCATTTATTTACATCTTTGAAGTGTCTTTGGGGCTGTCACTTCCTCCCAGACAGAGTTTGATGAACAGTCCGTCTCATGGTTGCTTGAGATTGGGAAACTGTTAGAATCCTTTCACGTTTCCAAGACTTTTGGCAGAACTTGCCGACGGTGAGGTTTGATGCATCGGCTACGACCTGTTTTAGGTCTTTAGTTCCTCTCTTCGAAAAGCAACATTTTGGGCGGGAAGTCATCATCTGCTCTGACCAAATGCACTGTATATCCGATACTGGAATCGTGTCGCATAGGAGCTGAAGAAAAGTGTGATGTCAAACGCATACCCAGCCTGGAATTTCATGGAGGCCATGGCCTCTCATACCAGGCCTACAGTTCCACATCTTCTGCGGGGATTTGGCAAACTTCTGAACCCTCAACTTATAGAATCTCATAAATTCTTCCTTTAATACCTGTATGTACCATTGTGTGCAGTGACCCTAATTTTGTCATGTCAGAACAACAAGGTCGTATCTCAAAGCAACATTTTGGGCGGGAAGTCATCATCTGCTCTGACCAAATGCGCTGTATATCCGATACTGGAATCGTGTCGCACAGGAGCTGAAGAAAAGTGTGATGTCAAACGCATACCCAGCCTGGAATTTCATGGAGGCCATGGTCTCTGTTGCCCTGGTCTTCGCCTTGGTGCCCCTTACAAATGTTCCCATAGACATTCTGATATTCTAATGGTAGTGTCCATTTGTGGAAATTCCTGGCCCGACACGCACACTGACTCAAACAAAAGTTTTGGCACTGCTTTACTGTTAAATCAAGCTTTTGATAACTTCTTGGTGAAATATCTCATTATAAATTATTTGTTTTTCCTTTCTAAAAGGAAATTCAATGTTCTGAAAAAAAAATGAAAAAAAATTCGGGAAATTTCCGGTACAACATGTGTGATATATTTTTCAATTTCACAACATGATTGTCTGTGTGCCTTGCAGGTACGTTCACAATCAGGACTGGGACTCGGCACAGCGTATTGCAGAAGAGTACGACCCGGACAGTGTTACCGACGTTCTGATCGGTCAGGCTCGCTTTGCCTTTGACCAGAAGGAATATCAGCGATGCGAAGCTTTCTTGCTGCGAGCCCAGCGACCGGAACTCGCCATCAAATATTACAAAGTAAGTGCGTCTGCATCATGATTTTGTTTTTAAGGACGATGTGCTAGTTAAATCAGATTGATTTTTTTGGGGTGTGATTTTTATGGAAGATTTATACTTCAAAGGCCTCCCAGCGAAACCTATAAAACCTATAAAAACGTATATTTCAAAATGGGAACTTTTATTTTCCCAAAAAAAACCTATATTAACCTATAAAAACCTATATTTCTAATCTCCTGCAACACATTTTCAACTTCCTCATATTAAAATGTCCTCATGGCTTTTGAAGAAAAATTACTTCCTAAGTATAAAGAGATGAAGTCAAAACAGCAGCCAAAACTGTAACATGTGTATCGCTCTTAGCAATTTACCAAAAACTTGTTACTTAACGCTGCATAATCACGGGAAATAACCTATAAAAGCCTATATTTTGGCATTTGGTAAACCAATAATAACCTATATTTTGTTTTTAAAAAAATGTATTTGGTAGATTTGGCACTGGGAGGCCTGACTTCATAAACTTCAGTAACCAAATATTCTATACGCAAATAGTGGTATTGTTTAATCAGATTATATAACCAAAATGTGTACACTGACATCAATGATGAATAGACCTTATGCATATGTGACCGGCTCCACAAAAATGGGTATTATGGGACAAAATTTAAAAATTTAGTTACATACATAGCTGAATTGGTTACATTATAAGCTTTAATTTGGTGTAGGTTTGAACCCTGTGGCATTTTGCATTCTGGAGATAGACTGATGTTTGCATATTCATATTGTACAAATTAACGGAAGTGCTTTCAGAGATACAGCCCTTTAAACACAGCAAGTGGAAAAAGAAATGAGCTAAGAAGAAACTCTCTTGAATGCCCATAGCAACAGTTATGTTCCTTTTGAGCTCCTTTAGGAATGCTTGTGCAATAAAAATTTGAATTATCAAGCATCTTGAAGTATTTTTGCTAATTTGTAAAATTTAAACTTTTGTTTTTTCATCTTTACTCATCAATAATAATATTTCTGTAAATAAATTATGAAAGTATTGATATAATAGAAGCCAATAAACCAACAACAATAAAATCACGTTGTAAATTTTTTTTCACCCTCTCCACATAGAACAGCCCTTTACGGGTAATAGCATAGCATCCCTTAATACCCTTTTTCGCAGAGCGGGTCACATATGATGTCACAAACTGAATATCGCCCTCATTCAGAGGCTAGAGAATGTCACTCATTGGTTCATGTATGCGCGCTGTGCGTGCGTATACGCACAGCGCACATACATGAACCAATGAGTGACCTTCGTTTGCCTATGATAGGGGGTGACCTTCAGTTTGCAACGTGGAAGGTCTATATACAGGGCTTGATATTTGTGGATGAAATTGACAATTTGCGTGTTTGTGTTTCGTATGCAGCAATCCAACATGTGGCAGGACGCATTAAGAGTGTGCAAGGAGTACGTCCCACACAAGCTACAACAACTACAGGATGAATATGACAGAGAGGTCCTTAACAAGGGATCCAGGTAAGCATGCGTTTTCATCGACACAAAGCTGGTTTACAATCTTAACCCGCAATTCACAAATGCCCCAGACAGTTCAGACATCGCCGGTGGTCAAGACCACATCGATCTTTATACTGCGGTATAGATTGTTTGTGTAACTTTATTTCCCTTAACCCTAACCTTCCCAAATCCTCCAAATACCTCTTTGCTAAAGTGAAGGATTTTGAAGGATTGAGGTTACATGCTACATGCTCTTTGCTAAAGTGAAGGATTTTGGAGGATTGAGGTTATTAGGCATACTTGCCTTTCCATGGTACATGTACATCCATGTTTGTTGTAGTGATTGCAAGGTCAGTGCTTGGGTCAGTGGACGCTGTTTATTGCTCCATGCATGCAGGGAGGGTCCCTGGCCATGTACATGTACATGTATCACAGATTAGAAACACATGTCATGTGCTTGCTTTACTACTGAAGGATTTTGGAGGATTCAGGTTATAAGCAAATGGGCCTAGGGAGTTAGGGAGGATTCAGGTTATAAGAAAATGGGCCTAGGGACTTAGGGTTACATACCTATGAGCAGGCTCATAGTTAGGACTTGCATTTCCAGGGGTAACCAATTTTGAGGGAGGGACGGACTTAGGGTAGGCATGGCCGAGGGTCTGGCCATATGCTTGCCGGATGGATCTGTGGCTTATTAGGGGAAGGAGATAAGCAGGCCTATAGCTATAGATACTGTGGGGGAACTAGCACTTTACTGAAGGTAGAGGCATGCCTCAAGCCAGGCTATTGACATGCCAAATGAGGCGGATAGATCCGTCATGTTATTCCAGTGGCTGATCTAGGCAAGAGGAATAAGAAGACCCATAGTCAGACATTTGTGGGGGAACTAGCGGTTTACTGAGGGTAAGGGCATGGATCAGCCAGGCTTATATGCTTGTTTATGAGTCATATGCGCCTTGTGCACATCATAGCCCTCTATCGGTGAAATGTACTTCAGCTGCGAGCTCCGGGCTACGCGGTTCCATTTATATCCTCTTTACTGTACAAACATATCACAAGAGTACTTGGGCTTATCAGGGGAAGGGGAATAAGCGGGCCTACTGTCAGATATTGTGGCTATGCTAGGGCGCAGGCTGGGGCATGTCCCCTTCTTTCCCGAAAATTGGTTCCCCCAGATATTGTAGCAGTTTACCGAGGGTAGGGGTATGCCCCAGCCAAGCTATATGCTTGTTTATTGGGGCCAATTCATATCCTCATCGGGAGAAAAGGGTTCCGGTCAGGATAAAAGTATCTCCCAATCGAGATAATATGCTTGAGAACGATCAAATGGACATTACTAACATGATTGATTTGAGTTCTGATCTTCTTCTGATGTTCAGAGGCGCAGATGCCATGGTCGGTCAGGCCAAGGAGTGGGAGGCCTCTGGGGAATACAGCCGAGCTGTGGACTGTTACCTTAAGGTCACCACACAGCTGACCAACGATGATAAGGTCCTTGTGGCCTGCTGGACAAAGGTGAGACTAAAATGACTGCCGTATACCCCAGTATCATTTCTAATGGGTGTACATGGCCTGCTGGATACCCAATGGTCATTTGTAACAGGTGTTGTAAATGGCCTGCTGGATACCAACTGCCATTTGTAACAGGTGTAAATGGCCTGCTGGATACCAACGGTCATTTGTAACGCGGGGTGTAAATGGCCTGCTGGATACCAACGGTCATTTGTAACGGGTGTAAATGGCCTGCTGGATACCCAATGGTCATTTGTAACGGGTGTAAATGGCCTGCTGGATACCCAACGGTCATTTGTAACAGGTGTACATGGCCTGCTGGATACCAACGGTCATTTGTAACAGGTGTTGTAAATGGCCTGCTGGATACCAACGGTCATTTGTAACGGGTGTAAATAGCCTGCTGGATACCCAACGGTCATTTGTAACAGGTGTACATGGCCTGCTGGATACCAACGGTCATTTGTAACAGGTGTTGTAAATGGCCTGCTGGATACCAACGGTCATTTGTAACGCGGGGTGTAAATGGCCTGCTGGATACCAACGGTCATTTGTAACGGGTGTAAATGGCCTGCTGGATACCAACGGTCATTTGTAACGGGTGTAAATGGCCTGCTGGATACCAACGGTCATTTGTAACGCGGGGTGTAAATGGCCTGCTGGATACCAACGGTCATTTGTAACGGGTGTAAATGGCCTGCTGGATACCCAACGGTCATTTGTAACGGGTGTAAATGGCCTGCTGGATACCAACGGTCATTTGTAACGGGTGTACATGGCTTGCTGGATACCCAACGGTCATTTGTAACGGGTGTAAATGGCCTGCTGGATACCCAACGGTCATTTCTAACACACCAATGATAACAATGTAACATGCTCCCACAAAGTGAGAGTAAAATTTGCATCTTTCAAAACTGAGGTGTTTGTGTGGCCAAATTCTGTAGAAAAGAGCTTTCCAATGTATAATTCATATGATGGATATTGTGAAATGTTTTTTTGTTTGTTTTGTTCATCCAGAAAATGTAATGTCATTATCATCCTGTAACTGTAGTGTTTACTTTTCCCAATATTAACATTATTTTCTAATCAATTTATATTGTATTTTTTCATTGTACAAAAGTTTATATCAAATTATTCCTGATGAAAATAAATACCTTTGTCTACCGTAATTATGTACATGTATGTGTGATGCATGGCTGTGTATAAATAAATGTTATTGAATATTGTAAAATGACATCTCAATCTGTTTTTCTGAACTTCCCAAACATTTTTTTAGTATTAAGACTTATAAAAAATAATGGCTTTTTTTTCTAAATCTTTAACCTACAGGCAGCAGAGTTATCTCAGAAGTTTCTGGACACAGCAAAAGCTCTCAGCGTTGTACGCATTGTGGGACCAAGACTGGCAGATAACCAGAAATACAAGGAGGTAAAAATTACAAAGTATCAGTGTACAGCGATTTTGTTTGAATCCATTTTGTGAAAATTTATGTTTTGGGCATGAAAAGACTGCATCTTTAAGTGCTCTTTTCAACTTGATGGCAGCAGAGTGTCTGTCGGTAAATTCACAAACTTGTTGGTATTTCTGATTGACTTAATTTGTTGGTTCATTTGAGTTTTGTGTCGGTATATTTACCCAAAAAAAAAAACGTCGAGTCAGAGCAGAAAGGACCTGTAAGGCCTATACGCAGAATTGCATTGTCAGGAAAATTGAATTTGAAAGTTCTAAACTTCTCCCAAAACTTAAGATTCACACTTAATTATTTGAATGTATGTTTATTTAACAATGGAAATTCTTAAATTTTACATTTAGCACTGATGACCCATTATTTTGCACTTAATTATGTCATTAATTTTAATGTCATTTTCTCACACATTGCACGTATGGGTCTTATAAGTCCTTTCTGATCTGACCCGACGATATTTGCAAATTTCACACGTGTAATTGTTGTATTTGTGATTGACAGTATGGAAGTAAACTAAATTCTCTTGTCTGATTTGCAATTCAATTCCCAGGCAGCTGAGATGTATCTAAGTGTTGATATGATCAAGGAGGCTATCGACATCTTGATGGAAGGAGGCGAATGGAGCAAAGCCAAGAAGGTCGCCAAGGAGCTAGAGCCACGCTACGAGAGTTATGTGGACAGCAAATACAAGGAACATCTTAAGAGCGAAGGCCAGGCCGAATCTGTAAGTCTCACCAAATAATTTTTTTTTTTTTGCCTTTGATGACGATCCTGCTAGGGTCAAAAACTCACCGCCATTTTAGCTCAATCATAAACTTATACCAGTGCAAAATTGGGTTCTGTGTTTTACATACATCTTAGTAGCATTGTATATTTTCTGAAAATATTTCATTTTTTAAAGTAATATATATTGCCCGCGTTTGGGCTGATTTGACGGTAAAAGAAAATAAGACTACTTGCGGTGACACCATGTGAAATTCTCTATTGAGTGGTAATTCGTTCTGAAAAGAACTGGAGGTTACAACTCGATCGTCTTCAAAACAAAAATAGATTTAAATGTTGAATTGCTTTTTTTCTGGGGTTAAGGAAGTTACAAGCTTTCATTTGAGACATTGATTCAGAAAAAATTTGTCAAGGATAAGTACCAGTAAATTATAAACTCAAATTAATGAAATGCTGGGTCACTGTTTTAATCCTCGGCTTGCATGAGGACGTGTGCAGTCTTCCGATTGGCCAGCGCGGCTGTCAATCAGAATCAAGCGCATTTTAAATATTGTGTTTATACAGTTTCTGACATCAGAATTTCATTTTTTTTTTTTTTTTTCATCCTTTAATAACAATATTATCTTTCAAAATTCGTTCGCTTTTTAAATTCTATTTTTTGGGTCTCTTGCCGGAGCCAAACACGGGCGATTATATTTTTCTTTATGAAAAGAAATAATGTTTTTTTTTTTTTTTTTTTTTTTTATATATGGATGATTTTACTCATTCCGTTTTGAGATACCCTTGCTTTCATTAACCAAAATGTATAATTATAATCATTTTTTACACTGAATAACTGAAAGAAAAATACGAAATAAATTACGATTTCTATTAAAATTTGCCCCTTAGATGATCGGTGTTGACGTGATAGCTGCTCTTGATATGTACGCTGGCCGTGGCGATTGGGACAAGTGTATTGAGACGGCAGAGAAACAAGGCTTCAAGGTTTTACATAAGTATGTGGCTCTCTACGCCACACATCTTATTAAGGAGAATCAAATACAGGGAGCATTGGATCTGTATGTGCAGCATGGGGCACCTGCTAATCCACAGGTAATGAGGATTAATCGTAGTGTGGATGTTAGTTGATCCATTGTTTTTTGATACTAGAATTCAACTAATTTAATGTGTGGATTATTTGGAAATATTTGATTTGAAATGTTTTATTACACAGGTAACAACATTAATTTCGGTGTTGATGTTAGTTGATCCATTGTTTTTTTAATACTAGAATTCAACTAATTTAATGTGTGGATTATTTGGAAATATTTGATTTGAAATGTTTTATTCCACAGGTAACATTAATTTCGGTGTTGATGTTAGTTGATCCATTGTTTTTTTATACTAGAATTCAACTAATTTAATGTGTGGATTATTTGGAAATATATGATTTGAAATGTTTTCATCCACAGGTAACAACAATAATTTTAATGTTGATGTTAGTTGATCCATTGTTTTTTGACGTGTGGATTATTTGAAAATATTTGTAATTGTAATGTTGTAAAAACATTGCTTTCAGTTTGATGTTAGTTGATCCATTGATTTTATACTAATTTATCTAAATTAATGTGTTAATTTAATGGGAGGATTATTTGATAATTGTAATATTGTAATTTTCAATTTCAAATTTTTAAATTTTCATTTTTCTGAAGGCTTATTATAATTGTAAAGCACCTTTTTGAACACTGTTGTATGAAAAGTGAGCAGTATAATTGACAAAAATTTTATTATTTATATTGAATGTTACAGAATTATAATATCTATAAACGTATTGTGGAGGAGATATTGGCCAATCCAGACTTGAACCAGGCCGGGTCATACCGTAACTGGGCCGACCTCAGAGATGTTCTCCTCAATCTGGTAAGACTGCTTCACATAATAATAATAATAATAATAATAATAATAATAATAATAATAATAATAATAATAATAATAATAATAATAATAATAATAATAATAATAATAATAATAATAATAATAATAATAATAATAATAATAATAATAATAATAATAATAATAATAATAATAATAATAATAATAATAATAATAATAATAATAATAATAATAATAATAATAATAATAATAATAATAATAATAATAATAATAATAATAATAATAATAATAATAATAATAATAATAATAATAATAATAATAATAATAATAATAATAATAATAATAATAATAATAATAATAATAATAATAATAATAATAATAATAATAATAATAATAATAATAATAATAATAATAATAATAATAATAATAATAATAATAATAATAATAATAATAATAATAATAATAAAGGTTTATTTAACCCTAACCTTCCCAAATCCTCCAAAATCCTCTTTGCTGAAGTGAAGGATTTTGAAGGATTGAGGTTACATGCTCTTTGCTAAAGTGAAGGATTTTGGAGGATTGAGGTTATAAGGCATACTTGCCTTTCCATGGTACATGTACATCCATGTTTGTTGTAGTGATTGCAAGGTCAGTGCTTGGGTCAGTGGACACTGTTTATTGCTCCATGCATGCAGGGAGGGTCCCTAGCCATGTACAGGTATCACAGATTAGAAACACATGTGTGCATACATGTCATGTGCTTGCTTTACTACTGAAGGATTTTGGAGGATTCAGGTTATGTGTAAGCAAATGGGCCTAGGGAGTTAGGAAGGATTCAGGTTATGTGTAAGCAAATGGGCCTAGGGAGTTAGGAAGGATTCAGGTTATGTGTTAGCAAATGGGCCTAGGGAGTTAGGAAGGATTCAGGTTATGTGTAAGCAAATGGGCCTAGGGAGTTAGGGAGGATTCAGGTTATGTGTAAGCAAATGGGCCTAGGGAGTTAGGGAGGATTCAGGTTATGTGTAAGCAAATGGGCCTAGGGAGTTAGGAAAGAATCAGGTTATGTGTAAGCAAATGGGCCTAGGGAGTTAGGGTTAGTGATGGTAACCATGTCACCTATAGTCTAGATGATTTTCAATGGACCATCAATTAGCTACCAGAGACACCAGGGTAAACCCCCTACTCTTGCACGGTAAGTGTCATTATGGGTTCTGTGACTTGCACTGATTATTGTAGCACACGATGTTAACCATTGCTCATTACTACGCTACACGAAGTACGTGCCTTGGAACACAGAACCTGGTAAGTTAACTGTTAAAGGGGAGGTATTTCAGTGGAACTGTTGACCAAACTGCTTCTATGAGTAGTGATAATCGACGTTAGAAATTGGGCCTAGGGAGTTAGGGAGGATTCAGGTTATGTGTAAGTAAATAGGCCTAGGGAGTAAGGAAGGATTCAGGTTATGTGTAAGCAAATGGGCCTAGGAAGTTAGGAAGGATTCAGGTTATGTGTAAGCAAATGGGCCTAGGGAGTTAGGAAGGATTCAGGTTATGTGTAAGCAAATGTGCCTAGGGAGTTAGGGAGGATTCAGGTTATGTGTAAGCAAATGGGCCTAGGGAGTAAGGAAGGATTCAGGTTATGTGTAAGCAAATGGGCCTAGGGAGTTAGGAAGGATTCAGGTTATGTGTAAGCAAATGGGCCTAGGGAGTTATGAAGGATGCAGGTTATGTGTAAGCAAATGGGCCTAGGGAGTTAGGGAGGATTCAGGTTATGTGTAAGCAAATGGGCCTAGGGAGTTAGGGAGGATTCAGGTTATGTGTAAGCAAATGGGCCTTATAGGGAGTTAGGGAGGATTCAGGTTATGTGTAAGCAAATGGGCCTAGGGAGTTAGGAAGGATTCAGGTTATGTGTAAGCAAATGGGCCTAGGGAGTTAGGAGGGATGCAGGTTATGTGTAAGCAAATGGGCCTAGGGAGTTAGGGAGGATTCAGGTTATGTGTAAGCAAATGGGCCTTATAGGGAGTTAGGGAGGATTCAGGTTATGTGTAAGCAAATGGGCCTAGGGAGTTAGGAAGGATTCAGGTTATGTGTAAGCTGGGCCTAGGGAGTTAGGAGGGATGCAGGTTATGTGTAAGCAAATGGGCCTAGGGAGTTTGGGAGGATTCAGGTTATGTGTAAGCAAATGGGCCTAGGGAGTTAGGGAGGATTCAGGTTATGTGTAAGCAAATGGGCCTAGGGAGTTAGGGAGGATTCAGGTTATGTGTAAGCAAATGGGCCTTATAGGGAGTTAGGAAGGATTCAGGTTATGTGTAAGCAAATGGGCCTAGGGAGTTAGGGTTAGTGATGGTAACCATGTCACCTATAGTCTAGATGATTTTCAATGGACCATCAATGAGCTACCAGAGACGCCGGGGTAAACCCCCTACTCTTGCACGGTAAGTGTCATTATGGGTTCTGTGACTTGCACTGATGATTGTAGCACACGGGACCTTAAATACCAAGTAAGAATTCTCCTGAAGACGATCAGAGCATCTTGACTGAAATGTTGAGTTGTTAGCAACTGGTTCTTTTCAGAACTATTCACTACTAACAAGAGAATGTTTACACGGTGTCGCTGCAAACAGTCTTTACTTATCCTTTAATTGTTTGTTTTTATATATAATTGAGTGGAATAATGTGTCTTTATACAAGATCCTAATTGTCATTGCTATTCTTTTCTTAGAGTGAGCATCTGACTAAATCATCGGAAGCCAACAGCACACAACATGAAGAGTTTGAAACGATGTTAACCATTGCTCATTACTACGCTACACGTAGTACGTGCCTTGGAACACAGAACCTGGTAAGTTAACTGTTAAAGGGGAGGTATTTCAGTGGAACTGTTGACCAAACTGCTTCTATGAGTAGTGATAGTCGACGTTAGAAATTCGTCCAGTAACGTTAGATCAGCTTGCTGGGCCTTCACTCGGTGAGCGCTAGTTGACACAGTTAATTGTCTCCGCAAGGATAGTTCACAAAACCGGACGATTATTTACAAAACAAAATAACGTTGACGAACTAAGTATAGCTATTTACAAGTCCACATCTGAAGCTTCTAAACGGCAATAACACGATAAAACTTTGTGAGAATAAAAGTTGTTGTACTGACGCGTGAGAACACTCAAAGCAAGCGCAACGCGCTCATAAGTTAGAACACTAAAAAACATTAAGGTCAAGCTCATTATTATGCAAGAGAACAATGTCATCTATTTGACATTCAGTACTATGGAGCGCCAATCGGTACAAAATAATTGCAGCTGAAATGTTCGCGTCACCACACTCTCTTTGAATCAAGATATACATTGAAGGGAATGTACAACATTGGTCATGTTGGCTAAACTGCTTCTATGAGTATGCTTACTCTCTTTGAATCAAGATATACATCGAAGGGAAGGTACAACATTGGTAATGTTGGCCAAACTGCTTCTATGAGTACGCTTACTCTCTTTGAATCATGATACAGGCCTCGATCTTGGGCAAAAAAGGGGCAGGCCACTTTGGCCTTGCCCTCATCAAAATTCCACCGGGCACCAAGGCCAACTCAAGGGGGCACCAAGGCCAATCATTTCAAACCTTTAATTTACATTTATTTACAGCCAGTGTATACACGTCTACTTTCTAGGTCACATGTATCAAGTTTTTTGAGATGGCGTGTAAAAACGTTGCATGTGAATGGTCAGAACTTTTTCATTCATAAAAATAAGCGCTGGTATCCGACTCATTTGTGCTGAATATACGATCACTGCGCTGTTTACCGTGCATTCATGTATGCAAGACTACACCACGTGCGGCTGGCTGTATCTAAAACGTGCGCTGGTATCCGACCCGTTTGTGGTGATTTTACAATCACGACACTGGTACCTTGTACACATACAGCCGGCTGTTCAGCTCATGGGGACGAGATTAGAGCCGCTTGTACAATCACAGCAACGCCGCGCCGTGTGTGGGGGCCGCTGTGAGATCGAGAAGGGCGGCTAGCCGGGCACGTGTGAGTCTGATCTGACATCGACATGGGAGCTAGCTAGCATGCAAGCTACGACGCGTGATGTACGAACAAACGACAATAACGATAAAAAGACGTGTATTATTTTCACCGCCGTTTGTTGAATGGTGTTTGTATGCACGGATCATCTACACAATGTCCGTGATGTATGATTGTCATGATGGGATGTAGAGGTAAATACAAAAGGGCACGCTGGCCAAGTTGGCCGCGACATGTGTACTTTTTGAGGGGGCATTGCGGCCAAGTTGGAAGGGCATGCGGCCATTGGCCGCGGTGGCCGCGGTAAAGATCGAGGCCTGATGATATACATTGAAGGGAAGGTACAACATTGGTAATGTTTGCAAAACTGCTTCTATGAGTATGCTTTTACTCTCTTTGAATCATGATATACATTGAAGGGAAGGTACAACATTGGTAATGTTGGCCAAACTGCTTCTATGAGTATGCTTACTCTCTTTGAATCAAGATATACATTGAAGGAAAGGTACAACATTGGTAATGTTGGCAAAGCTGCTTCTATGAGTATGCTTACTCTCTTTGAATCATGATATACATTGAAGGGAAGGTACAACATTGGTAATGTTTGCAAAACTGCTTCTATGAGTATGCTTACTCTCTTTGAATCAAGATATAATAATAATAATAATAATAATGTGTGGATTTATATAGTGCACGTATCCACCAACTAAGTGGTGCTCAAGGCGCATTATATTATTATCCCTGCTCATAAGGCTCATAAGGCTCATAAGGCTCATAAATCATTCCTGAAACCATCTCAGCTCCCTGGGGAGTATACAGCTCAATTGCTGCCATTTCTAGCGCATATAGAGCAAACCAACTCTGCCTTCACAGGTACCCATTTAACCCCTGGGTGGAGAAGCAATTATGATTAAGTGTCTTGCTCAAGGACACAAGTGTCACGGCCGTGATTCGAACCCACATTATGTTGCTAACACCAGAACTTGAATCCGGTAAGCTAGACCGCTCGGCCACGACACATTGAAGGGAAGGTACAGCATTGGTCATGTTGGCTAAATTGCTTCTATGAGTATGCTTACTCAATTTGAATCAAGATATACCCTAAGCAAGAGTCGGTAAATCCTCCAAAAATTAACATCCAGGAAGCGCAAAGGCGGAACCCAGGCCCGCTAGTCTTTTTTCAGGATTTTTTACTTTTGTCAAATCACACCCGTGTTTTTAAAAACACAGGCAACATATCTTGAATACAAGGAATGATATAGTTTGTAAATATTCTATTTGTTGCAGGAGGGTCTCGCTGCCAAACTGTCAATCTCTCTCCTGCGTCACACCGACATCATACCTGCTGACAAGGCTTTCTTTGAGGCGGGGATGCACGCACGGTCACAGGGAATGTTCAACATGGCCTTTGTGTTCCTCAATAGATTCTTGGATCTCACCGAGGTAAATTTATAACCTTCACAGAAATGCACGGCCAGAATCCTTAATTCCCCATTTTTAAAACGAATATTCTTTAATGTTTTCTTTGGAACAAAAGTTTAAGAAAACTCGATTGTGTTTTTTATTTCATTTTTATTGTGTAAACTTATAACATAACCTTCACTGAAAAATACAGCCATAATCCTTAATTTGCCATTTTTAAAAACATTTTCTTAAATATTTTCTTTACAAAAGTCTAAGAAAACTCTATTTTCATATTCCATTTATTCATTGTGTTTTGTATGTTTTAATTGTTTAATTATTTAATCGTGTAACATTTTTTAATTGGCTTGCTATTTATTGTCATTTTTTACTCATGTTATGTGATTTTTTTTAATGAAATACTACTAATTGATATGTTGGTATTTTTTTCTTTGGTTTTTATTTGTCTACTTTTTATTGCATTTTTTGTTTGGAGAGCAGGGCATGTCTCAGTTTTACATCAGTTAACGCTTGATTAATGTTGTCTCCTTCAGGCAATTGAAGAGGGCAGCCTCGATATGTTGGACAACACCGATTTCCAAGAAACGGACATTCCATTTGAGGTTCCCCTCCCAGATCGCCAACACATTCCGGTAAGGAATGATTCTTCCTTTCTCTGATAATTGTGCAAAATCAAGCTATCAGCTTGAAGTATTTTGATGCAATATATGTCAGGCAATGCAATCAAAAGAAATTTGTCTTTTTGGTTCTGTTTTTTATCAAGGGGATGTGTGCATTGTGCACGTCCTTAGCATGTGACTAAAAATGCTTTAAAGATTAACCCTCCTACTTGTAGCTGCACTTTAGTGGGAAGTAGCTATAGAGGTCAAAACCAGTCAACTGCCTGTTTTGACTGTTGACCCAAATGTGCACACAGGGGCATTTTTGACTGGTTTTTACTGTCATTTTGACCACCCTCAACAATACCAGACAATGCTTTTACCAGTGAAATGGTCGACTCATTTTGACCTGTAAATGTACTTACTACACGTAAGGTTTGACAGTGTTCAACTGTTAAGTGCACTAGATATACCTTGGCAAGTGTATAAACATTTTGACTGATTTCGACCCTTGTATGAGGGTTAATCAATGATGCATATTTAGTTTGAGACACTGGAGGACCCAGAATTTCATGTTGGGGCACCTCCAAAAAAGTATGAAATCTAAATTTGTTATCTTTTCTCATGGTATAATATTTTGCATGCGAGCGTCGTTTTCCCCTCAGCTCTGCTGCACATGTTAATTTTTATTTGTTGACACTTATTTATTTTATTATCCCTAACCTTCCCAAATCCTCCAATATCCTCTTTGCATAAGTGAAGGATTTTGAAGGATTGAGGGCAGATGTGATTATTTGCTTGGTGGATAATGGAGGATCGAGGTGATCAGGCTATATTTGACATTTGATGAAAATGGAGGATTGAGGTTACATGTTGGTCTGTCCAAAAAATGATTCTGGAGGATTGAGGTTATTAGGCCAACTTGCCTTTTAGTACATGCACATCAAGGTTTATTGTCGGTATTGCAAGGTCAGTGGACACTGTTTATTGCTCCATGCATGCAGGGAGGGTCCCTGGCCCTGGGCCATGTACATGGTGACAGATTTAGAAATACTTGTAGTCTGCATACCAATGGTAGTTGTCATTTTGCTTGCTTTACTATTGGAGGATTGAGGTTGTGTGTGGGTAAGCGGGCTTAGGGAGTTAGGGTTAAGGGGGGGGGGGGGGGATTTATGATAAGTCAATGCTCATTTAATCAACATTTGCTTCTACATTTATATCAAATCACAAAAGCAATTTTTTTTTTTTTTTTCTATTTTTAGGAGGATAAAAAAGAGGAAGTAAAAGAGTGGGTCCTGGCTGTGTCCATGGACCAGAAGGTGGAACAGTCCTTGGACCATGATGAGAGGGACACGTATGTGGCGTCATTGGTAGCTGCTAACACGAACATTCAGTCATTGCCATGTGTTATCACTGGTGAGTATAACTTGGGGGAATGCTAGGGACGTTCCCATCGGGAACACAGCGTGTTCCCATCAGGGAGCACCGCCTGTTCCCATCGGGGAGCGCCGCCCGTTCCCACCGGGGAGCGCCGCCCATTCCCACCGGGAACAGGGCAGCGTTCCATTTGGGAAACGCTTTGTGTTCCAGAAATAATAATAATAATAATGTCGGGCATATTAAAGCGCTCTTAAACAAGGTATCAGAGCGCTGTACATTATTACCCCTGCTCATCAGGCGCATAAATCATTCCAGAAACCATATCCGCTCCCTAGGGAGTATACAGCTCAATTGCTGCCATTTCGGCACATATGGGCTAATCAAACACAACAACCAACTCTGCCCTGACAGGTACCCATTTACTCCTGGGTGGAGAGAAGCAATTATGGTAAAGTGTCTTGCTCAAGGACACAAGTACCCCGGTCACGGACAGGATTCGAATCCACATTCTGACGACTCGGCCACCAGAACACAAATCCGATGCACTAAACCGCTCGACCGTGGCACCCCTACAGGAACATTTCATTGGGAACATTCCATTCTCAGAAACGATTGTGTACATGGTGCTACTGCAAACCTTACTCCTTCTGCACTTCCACCATATAAACCTTCAAATCCTACTTTAAAAAAGTCTCCAGTTTCTGGTCATACGTTGGCTTGGTAATCTTTTGGTAATCTTTTTTTTTGCCAATCAGTGAAATATGTGAACCAGACCAAATTTCCCATATATACAAAGTATGGTGGCTAAGAGAGGCCTCACAAATCGGGCAAACGTTCATACCCCTATGTGAAAACGCAGCACGGCAGAATTTCAATCGATCCAGCAATTTTGGCTGCAAGTGGACATCGTTTCATAGCAACAAAAAAAAGAAAACTAAAAATGCCGACGCACGGGTCTGAGATGATGCGCACGGAGACCAGAAACCGGAAACTTTTTTTTGTTGGCCTTAGGTAGATGACTGTTAGACTGTCCGATTGAATAGATGCTAATACCTAGGCATGTTACGATGACTGTTAGACTGTCCGATTGAATAGATGCTAATACCTAGGCATGTTATGATGACTGTTAGACTGTCCGATTGAATAAATGCTAATACCTAGGCATGTTATGATGACTGTTAGACTGTCCGATTGAATAGATGCTAATACCTAGGCATGTTATGATGACTGTTAGATTGTCCGATTGAATAGATGCTAATACCTAGGCATGTTATGATGACTGTTAGATTGTCCGATTGAATAGATGCTAATACCTAGGCATGTTATGATGACTGTTAGACTGTCCGATTGAATAGATGCTAATACCTAGGCATGTTATGATGACTGTTAGACTGTCCGATTGAATAGATGCTAATACCTAGGCATGTTACGATGACTGTTAGACTGTCCGATTGAATAGATGCTAATACCTAGGCATGCTACGATGACTGTTAGACTGTCCGATTGAATAGATGCTAATACCTAGGCATGTTACGATGACTGTTAGACTGTCCGATTGAATAGATGCTAATACCTAGGCATGTTATGATGACTGTTAGACTGTCCGATTGAATAAATGCTAATACCTAGGCATGTTATGATGACTGTTAGACTGTCCGATTGAATAGATGCTAATACCTAGGCATGTTATGATGACTGTTAGACTGTCCGATTGAATAGATGCTCATACCTAGGCATGTTATGATGACTGTTAGACTGTCCGATTGAATAGATGCTAATACCTAGGCATGTTATTACATTTACAGGTTATCCAGTGTTGCGTAACAAGCTTGAGTTCAAGAGACCAGGGAAAGCTGCCAACAAAGACGACTGGAATAAATTCCTCATGGCTACAAAGGTAATCAAATCTCCGATCAACAGACCAATCCATATTAAGCCCTGCCCCAATTATGTATCAATTAATCACAGCAGCGATTACATGTCCAAAAGTCCGACATGGTCAAAATAGCTGTATAGCGTCGATGACAAAACGTAAACAAGCCGCCATTATGGATGTATACAGGATGTGTGTGCGCACATGGCGAGTGTCGGCAGCTTGACGATCGAGGGACAAGGCTCTTATTTTCTCTATTATATGTAGATGTGATTGAAAATTATTCCTTAAAAGCATGGGCGTAAATCCCGGGGGAGATGGGGGATATATCCCCCCACTTTTTGGACCGGGGGATGATCCTATGGAGCTGTATACTCCCCAGGGAGCTGAAATGGTTTCAAGAATGATTTATGCGCCTGATGAGCAGGGGTAGTAATGTACAGTGCCTTGATCTAGTTGCTAGATCATTTGTGCTTGGAAATATACAAATTGTATTCATGAATAATAACCCTTGCTTTTCATTCTTGGTATTCCTTTCGCCTTTCCCTTCCCCAATCCCCTTGGTTTCCCCTGAATTTCCCCTGAATTTACCCCTCACCCTCTGTCATTTCATATAACTATATAAGCCTCGTTTCTCTTTTTGTTCGAGATTACTGGAATATCCCAAGTGTGTTTTCAAGGCAAAATCTAAATACTTTGTGCCCTTATATGGTCATCATATATCATAGCTGCCAACTATTAAAAAATTTTCGTAATTACTACAAATTTTTTCAGGAATTTTAGTTTTAATACAAATTGTTATGTCTTGGTCGGTTTCACTCCGCTCAAATGTTAAGTCCGAATTTAAAAAAGTCGTTTACGGGTAATTGGAACCGAAAAATGGAACCAGGTAATGACAGTTTCGGTCAGGTATCTGGATACCCGGCACAGCCCTGGCGTTAGTCCATGACGATGTGCCCATCCTGCACATTAAGGTGTGTTCTCTTCCCTATTACTAGCTGTCAATCCTGTTCATAAGCATAGCTGCCAAGTATTACGAATTTTTCGTAATTACTACAAATTTTTTTCAGGAATTACGAAAGTACAAATTAATTTACGTACATATATGTAGTAGGTTTTTTGTGTGATTTATTTGCAGGTTGGTCATCTTGACCATCATTTTAGTTTTAATACAAATTGTTATGTCTTGGTCGGTTTCATTACGAATTGGAATTTTGAAATGTTGGCAGCTATGGTATATGGTTATCCTCTCACCCCACTCTAAGGATCCCGGTTCCACCAATTCCCGCCTGAAGACGATCACAGCATACTGATGGAAACGTTGAATTGTAACCACCAGTTCTCCTCGGAACTTATTACTACTCAAAAGAGATTTTTTTTTTTCACATGGTGTCACCGCAAACAGTCTTTACATTAGTCTGTATCGTCCCAATGCTGGGCAAAGGCCTCTCCCATATGTTGCCATGTTTCCCTGTATTTTGACTGTCTGTTCTTATGGGGTGAACCACTCGAAATCGTCAGAATGTATGCAGTAGATCATTTAGCATTTAGCATTGTATAAACCCACATATAAGCTATATCATCCCTGTTTCTCTCTTTCTTTTCAACCAGATGTCTCACAGTCCCGACTGCCAGGATGTCTTGAAGTTTGTCGGTCAGTGGTGTGGAGCAACACCCAATCCCAGCTACACATTCCAGTGATTGGGCAGTCGAGATGACCCGTGGTCAAACTCCAACAAGCAACTGGAAGAAGTCTCCATGTTGACCGGTGTCATTTCCAGTGGTGTAACTTTGAAGGGGCTCAATCACTACCTGTCACCCTCTCCCTGGACTAGAAATTTGGATCACTCGGGAAAAATCTAAGGCCCCTCTAAAAAAAATTGTGGCACACCCCCCCCCCACCCCCCACAAGATACAGGGTTTTTACTGAACCAACCACAGTGACGCCGCTGGTCATTGATCTCAATAACTGGTCAGTTTTCATGTTGACCATGGTCATTAGTTAAAATGGATGGTACATATTGGGTCATTTGTGTTTGACATTTATGTTTATAAGGAAGAACACAGAAAAGGGGCACATCATTTGGTTAAAATTATTTGAAAACCCGAGAAAAACAAATACATGTGTATTTAAATTTAAAATTATTATTTTGGTTGTTATAACTTGCACACCTAGAGAATATTCATGAATTTGTTTCATTCATGAATTCGTGTGTATGCCTTACATATCAATTCAAACAAATTCTAAATTGTAGGTAAATGTTGAGAATTTATAAATATTGTACATGAATTATCAATAAAATTAGTGAAAGGCTCTTTCAGAACCTTCAGTCACTTCTTACAATCAACTGTGTTCAAGGAAGTGTAGGCGGGAAATGGCCAGAAAAATAAGTTGTGAATTATTATGAACTAGTTTTCTTGGTTTTTAAGATTGTATAAGTACCAACCACACTGAACTTATTTCGTCTGAAATGTTGTCTTTTTCAAGAAGACGCGTAAAGTATGTTGAAAATTTACCAATGTGAAAAAAAATATGGTGTCAAGTTATTAATGAAAGATATATCACTCGTGTTTGGGATGATTTGCCCAGTAAAAAATATACTTAAATGTTGAATTGCTATTTTTGGGGGTTAAGGAACTTAATAGCTTTCATTTTGAACAAAAACATCTGTGAAGAATTAATTAATACCAGTAAAATAAAACTCAAATTAATAAAACGATGGATCCATGGGTCAGCTTGCACGAAGGCGTGTGCCGTCTTCCGATTGGCCAGCGCACTTGTCAATCAGAATCAAGCGCGTTTTAAATATTGCTTTTTATGCAGTTTCCTACATCAGAATTTCATAATTTTTGTTTTGGTTCGTTTAATAATAAAATTATCTTTCAAAATTCGTTAGCTTTTTAAATTCTATTTTTTGGGGGGTCTCAAGCCAAACACGGGCGATGTATCTTTAAGTAAGTGTAGGCCTATATTAATGTTTTTGCAAATTTGAAAATGGTGAACTTGATGGAACTGTTAAAATATCAATTAGGCTATTTGAAATATTATTTACAACTTCAGTTGTTAAAACACTTCTCAAAGAGTTTAACTCTGATCGGACATTGATTTAAAAAAAAAAAAATTAGTTTTTATTCCGTGTGATATGATGGAGAATGTTTGCAGAACCATAAAAACCAGTCGGTAATTTAAATTGAGACCCGTTGTTTTTAATTGAAAATCGAGTTATAAGTGAAAGCCAGACTCGGATATCACCCTCCAGAATGGCATTAAGCCTAACATTTAGGTTTAATAATTAATTAATTAATATTCTTAATGACACGCCCCTTGGCTTAATATTTTGGGGGTTTAGAGTTTGAAAGTGTTGGACAAATTATTAATATTTGTTGTATCTGTCCAACACTAAATATGCATCGATGCCGCACGGTGGCGTGTGACGCTCACGGTCGTATTCTGTCGATGACGTTGTACACCAATCGCTGTTCAGTTTTCAGGGGTTGAAAAACTGCGACAAAAATTATCGCTGCTGGTACATCGTGCAACCTGATACTGCCACTATCATATTAGTACATGCAAAACGTGACAAGTATGCGGGGGGACCAAGGTTTAAAGGTGGTTTCTATACAATTGAAGGGTGCTAAATAAAATGAGCGGTGATCAATGGTTGTGCCGAAGATCAGGGCCCAACAGTTGCCTAGCAGGGGGGAAAATGCTTACCATAAAGGTTTGCTTAGCAGATTTCTTTGGTAACCAGCCCAACTTTCATACAAAATGTATACATTTTGGCTGGTAGTCTGTTTTATATTGTAGGATTTTAGGCTTTGCATGGTGGAGATAGATGTTTTTTTGTTTGTTTTTTTTTAATTTAAAAAAATAATAATATATATAAAAGCAACTGTGAACAATAGCCACATCAGTAAATGACTAAAGAGGTAATCTGATAGGCCAATCAAATGGTTCACTGCAGACCAGAGTGAAAAAAAAGGAGAAAAAGGAAAAAAAAAAAAACAATGTATGTAGGCCTATATATATATAAACATATTATGCAAATGTTATTGAGTTATTTCGGGTACACCATGTAATGATCTCTATTTGGAAAAAGTGACGGCTCTGAGAATAGCCGGTTGGTTTGTTCTCAACGTTTCGACTCGTCTACTTTAGCCATCGTAGGAGACTGTTATATTGACTTTTTATACTTCTTAGCAAAAATATTTCCTTAGCAAAATGTTATGCATAGCCGCTCTATGAAATCAGACGACACGCTTAGAGCCTCGCGCGCTAGCTTACCAACCATGGTCAAAGTTGAATCTCCCCAAAACTGATCGATAATGACATGTAATAAATTGAAACTTTCACAGGATGGTTGCTAAATGTATACCTTGATTCATGGAAAGTTAGGATACATTTAAAAGCGGTTAACGGTTATGGCAACATTACTAATGGTATATCAGTCAAACAAAGAAAAATGTCTTCGGTTCCTGGTATCTGCGGGCGTCGCCTCAGACCCGCGCGTCGGCATTTTAATTATATGTATTTTATTTGTATTTATTTATGTTTAGCTTTGACGATGTCCAATTGCAGCCAAAATTGCTGAATCGATTGGAATTTTGAGTTTTAAACGACCTTTTCACAAAGGGGTAATGAACGTTTGCCCGATTTGTGCGGCCTCTCTTATCTACCGTACTTTGTGTCTGGGATATTTGGTCTGGTTCCAATTAGACAAAAACGGTGCGGTGACGCGCTTTTTTGGGGGGTGGGGGTGGGGTAATTTGTATTTATTTTATTTGCCAACAGGGAAATACGCGATACATGTATACGTGGGGACCAAATTTCCCATATACAAAGTATGGCGGCTAAGAGAGGTCTCACAAATCAGGCAAACGTTCGTACCCCTATGTGAAAAAGTCGTTTAAAACACAGCATCTAGCACGGCAGAATTCCAATCGATCCAGCAATTTTGGCTGCAATTGGACATTGTTTTGTAGCAAAGGACTTAATGTTTTTTTTTGCCTTAGTCGCGTTTTTTATATAAAAAATAAAAAGTGCGTTACTACACCGATTTTGAAGCTGACCTGAAAGAGTATACTTTTGTTTTGCCTTATGACTTTTTGGCAGAATATACATTCATGCCCGTGCGGATCAAGGATCTCGAAAAAGGAGGGAACATGGCAACAAAAGGGTATAATAAAACTCATAGTACATTTACACGCACAATTCTAAAACAAAAAGGAGGGAGGTACTGTTCCTATTTGCATCACCCTCCTGGATTCGCAACAGCATTTGTGAAGATAACACCAGACAGGACGGAGATAATTGGAAAGTCCACAAATTCGTCTGCGTCTTTACTAGTATTTTATTCCATCTCAAGAGTGCACAGGTTTAATATATAATCACATTAATGCAGTAGGCCTATTGCATATTTTTTTGTAAACTAAATTCGGGGAGGCGGGATACGGTGAGTATAACACTGTCATTATACAGAAACACGTAGTACAAACGGCTGTTTAATGTCAACAAATGATATTTCAATCGATTTAATTCAACGGCTGTTCCATGCCAACAAAACTATTTTTCAGTCGATTCAATACAATCTGGTGATATCATTTCAATATATTTGATCATTCTGATCCAATTGCTTTTTTGTCACTGCTACTCATCGGAAACGAGTAGGCCTAAGTGTTTGAAATGTCCGAGAAAATGTTTATACTGAAGGGGAACGATCTGTGAGTAGTTAAACGTTAGATGATTATTTGACTATTGTAAGCACCCCACCTCCCGTCCTCTGTACCCCCATTTCACTAAAGTCTTAATGTCAAAGAAAGTAGATTCTCCATCTCATAAAATATCTCCTCCGGTCATCAGGTCCACAACAAGCCTGCAAAGACAACAAAAAGAAAAAAGAAAATGAATATGGAAGCCCTGTATTAACATACGTTTGAGCAAAAACACCTTCAGTTGTCAACCATGAAATTTAATTTGTGACGTCAGGAAACACTTATGTTTATGCATCAACCAAGTGGTGTGAAAGATGAGGGTTATACCTGGTAATTCATGAATATCGATTTTAACCTCAAAATTACTTTGTATTACTTTGTATAATTACAGCTGATGGTGGTATCTGTATCCCTGGAAACAATTTTGTTTGTAATCTTTAAGGAAAGTGAAATTACTATAACACGGTACTCGTTCCCAAATTCCAAGTTGGAATAATACAACAACGTGACTGCATCACGACACAACACAATACGCAGAAACTTTCGGCAGTTAAAGGGACAGTGTCGTCACAATCGGAACAGACTTTCAACAGGACATGGAATCGGTGTCCTAGTTTAAAATGAACACAGTGACTGAAAATTCCTGGCTCATTTTTAATATGCAACAGCAACGACAAAATTATGATCTTATCATGTTCGTATGCTGAGTTAAGTAAGACTAATTGCGGTGACACCATGTGAAATTCTCAATTGAGTAGTAATTAATTGATTTTAATTTTGCCCTACACCGACGTGGAGTAGTAATTAGTTCTGAAAAGAACTGGAGGTTACAACTCGACGTTTCGATCAGTCATCGCGTGATCCTTCAGCAGCCTACTTACGCAGCAGCATTTCCCAGAGTCCGGCATTCTCCTGAGGACGGTCAGAGCATACTGATCGAAACGTCGAGTTGTAACCTCCAGTTCTTTTCAGAACTAATTACTACTCAATTGAGAATTTCACATGGTGTCACCGCAATTAGTCTTACTTATCCCCTTCACCATGCAAAGCTAAACAAGTTTTACTACTGGGTTAATCTAAAACCTGCACTCCGATGCCATGCCCAGTTAATCGTGACGATGTTGTCCCTTTCAAAATGAATAAACCCTTTTCACAGTAATATGCGCCATGTTTTTATTAAAAGGGCAATATTTGTTTATTTCGAACACTCGTTGCAGTCTGCGACCTGTCGCTCGAACATCACGCACGCGTCTGGAGTGTACCCGAAGTTCGAGCGCTGGGTCGCAGACGACAACGAGTGTTCGAAATAAACAATTTTGCTCCGTCAAAAACATTCCTGCTGGGGTATAAAATGTTAATTTGCAAACCGATCAGGATTTGGCTTAAGCTCCACCTTAGCTTAGCTGACAAGTTAAACTTGCCAGACAAGCTCAATCAACCGATATGTTAAAGCTTGACCGACATAACAATGACATGAAAGGCGTATCCTATTGGTCAATCCATGCTGTTTGATTATAATAATATCACAGCATTTGTTATAGGCACACTTAGTGTAAAACATTCAAAGGCGGCGGTCTAGATGGAAAAGAAAATTCTCAAATAGATATTAAAGCAAGTGTAAACGAAATATGTTTTGAGTCTGCTGAAAGAGATATGTTGTATTTCCCTGAGGTCTTCTGGTAGGGAGTTCAGGCCGAATAATGCCTGTTGTTCTACCGTTCACAATGGGACTTCCCTTGTAATAAATAAAGTGATATTACCTACCTCTGTTTCTACTTATTACAGATGACCACTTCGTCTCCCTTGCATGTGCATGTCTGACCGAATTCGTTCACACACAGCGCTGTAGATATGAATAAAACACAATGATGATAATTTCGTGAATTCATAGTGCGTAAATCTTAACCACTGTTGGAATAATGCCACCAATCCGTCCAATCGCATACAAGGGACGGTGAAAGCACGAATACATTATTAATAAGGGAATATCAGTGCCTCAAAATTTTACTTCCATTCATAAATGTGACTGGCTCTGGCAAAACCCTAAACTTGGACTCAACTTTTCGGAGTGACCTCCCAAATTTATCGTGAAAATTGACAATGTTCCCAACAACGTTTCAGGATTTTTCTTTTTCCATCAAAATCTAGAGAAAATTCTCTATATGGTGACATGAAAATCTCAAACTGGTACACGGTTCATGGGGTCAGTTTTTGACCTTTTTATAGCTGTTTTCATGGCTGCATTATGGTAAATGCCGAGAAGTTTCGGGTTTTGCCAGAGCGGGTCACTAATGCCCATATCGATTCCGTTTTCAAAATGTAAACAAACTGAAATTTGAGGACTCTGATTGGTTCAAAAGCGCGTCGCACGTCGCACGCCGTGTCTTTACCATAAGTCATGTCTTTATTACCATCCCTGTTTGTAAGAGTTCTGGTTTTGTCCAATCAGCTTGTCTGGATTCATAACTCTGTGTACGGATTCATATGCATACTGTGTCCATGTACATTATGTAGTACACTGACCATTCGTCGTCGCGCTGTTTATTCAGTTCGAGCGTACGAGGTCACAATTGCATAATCTCAAAATGGTTTTAAAGTTGCAGTTTTTCCGTTAATTAATGATATCATTTGCTACTCGCAAGATAGCCTTGACCAAGGTGAGTTGGAACGGTTTGGTCGCACATGCACACAGTGTATGGATTCATATACATACTGTGTTTGTGTACATACATCCCCACAAACATTACGTTTTGGCTCAGTAATGGCACTATTCCGGCTTGTACTGGGCCATTTAACTAATGTATAGGGCCAGTTACCTAATGTTTGTTGGGCATGCAGTGTTATGCACATGTACATACACATTATGTAGTACACTGTACTGTACATGTACATCGGGCATTGACCATTCGTTGTCGCGCTGTTTATTCAGTTCGAACGTACGAGGTCGCAATGCACAACCGTATCCCCGACTCAGTTACTGTTCTCGCTGTACAGTGTACGTGTGTGGGGCCGGGGACGGCGCACCGTGTGTGCTGAATTTCTTGGGCCAGAAATCGATACGTGGTGGGAGTACCGTTGTCGCACTAAGACAACAGCCTTGGTCAAAGCTACTCACAAGACGTTATGTCTGTCTTCAAGATGTGTTTAGGTTACAACATGCATTATTGTATTGGGGATCAGTAATATTTGAGATATATTTGAAATATTGCGGCATTATATAAACCATACAAAACTTTTTTGCAAACATCTCATCAAAACAGAAGATTTATAATGACTGTCATAGACAAGCTTGTGCCTGTCATAGTTCAACAGGGGGCGCCCTATATAGTTGTCTACACTTACAATATGCCGACTTCTTGCCGCCCCTGTTCTTCCTGGCTCTCTTGACTACATCCACCATGTCGTTGTAAGCTCGCTTAACAATCATATTGGCTTCCTGATCTAACTCGTCATCGTACTCGAAAGAGGCAACAACTATGGCCAGGGCCAACAGCAAGATGAATGCCTTCATGTTTGTGATTCTGTGTGATAAAGAGAAAAGAATAATAGGACTGGTTAACTCACGACATTAAAAGGGGGTTTACACCACTGGTGATTGACCGAAAAAGAAATTTGACGAATTATTAACTACAAGCTTAGTTGGTATAAGTAAACACTGTTTACGGTGACACCGTGTCAAATTCTCAATTGAGTAGTAATTAGTTCTGAAAAGAACTAGAAATGGAGGTTACAACTCGACGTTTCGATCAGTATGGTCTGATCGTCTTCGGGTTTCAGCCTTTCACAGCCTTTCACAGCGTCTGTTTGATGTATCTCGTTTGTTTTGAGTTGACGACCGTTATGTCAGTGTCACGAGTTCGTACGTTATGCCTATTATTGGATTAGCGCCAGTGTTGGGACACATGAATTATTTTTGTATGTGTGTGGGGAATAATAATAATAATAATTTATTCATTTCTAATGCGCAAATTCCATAAAGAAATGTTCAAATGCGCAGTACATGTACAATAAAATTCCAAATAGAAAAACTTATTTAGACTATACACTTACATACAATTTAAAAAGAATCGATCATTTAAGCATGTGACATAATAATAGATAAAAGTTAAATATATATACACCATGACACAAAACAAAAAACTAAAATGCATAGAACATCCACAGCAAAATGACAATCAAATTCAATACTAAAACTAAAAATAAGATTAGACACCACAAATTATTACACAACAAATTTCTAATAAAACCAAGACAATAATTAAACTTGCATGCATAGCATAATCCATAGGGAATGGATAATTCCATAGGGAATGGGGATGCTACTAGTCGTTTTTAATATGGAGGCGGAAAATTATTACAATAAGTCCACATTTATTGTAACTCTAATAAATACGAAGCTTGATTTCGTATTGATTATTTTATACATTCGGGTGTATTTACATGTTTTTACCAATTGTTAACGGGTACCCGGGTATCCGAAGATTTCCAAATTCGGGTATCCGATTCCCGAAATAACCGAAAACGCACATCCTTAGTTGTTGTACGGTTATTGATCACCGTTGAGATGTAATGTTTCGCTGTGCGTCAGGCTGAATGATATATTGCTACCATAAACTCCGACAATACTGATAGCATAGAGATATTAGCCTAGGTTAGACATCGTCGTTGTGGTAAACAAAGGTTCAAGTACAACTATGCAATGCTGAGGGAGGTTTACAACGAACATTAGAACGATGTGTCGATCGTTCTGCAGCGTTGGCACCTTAAGACCAACATGATTTCAGCAATGATGTAAGTCCGAGTTGGACTCCCTCTCTGTATATAAACACAGTATTATATAAAGGCGACATTCAAACGTGGCCCGAGTACAAAATATTTTAACATCATTTTTTTTTATTTGAAGAAAACTTGTAATAACAACTTTTCACTACAGAATGCACTGTTATGAATTATCAGCATGTCTTGTTATTTCTTATACAATGGTGGATATCCCTCCGTATAGACAAAAATCCTAGAAAAGTAGACAGATAAATACAACTTACCGGGTTGCGTGTGTGCTCACAGAAGAACGAACTTGACTTTGCAGAAGATGTTCTGGAAGTGGTGCTTGGTGAATTTCTCGCGCTCCTTTTATAGAAAATAACCCGGCCTTCTCATCCCCGCCTCATGATATCTTTAGTTAATTAAACAACGTCAAGCAACATGAACTCGCCACCGTTCCAGAACTTTGCCTCGTAATATCCGCTGTGCGCTTGAGCAAACTTGATATGACATTTTTTGGTTGACATCATTACTCATTACGCTGAATCACTACAGATTAAAGTTTGAAGACTATTTGCCTTTCTCATGATCTATAAACCAGATGACCCGCGCGTCAGCAGTTTTAGTTCAGAATTTTAAAAAGTCGATTACGGGTAATTTGAACCGAAAAAATGGAACGGGGTAATGACAGTTTTGGTCGGTCGGGTCCGGGTACCCGGATACCCGACACAGCCTTAGACCAAAAAAAGGTCTATGGTTTCTTGTCTCCGTGCGCGTTGCCTCAGAACCGCGCGTCGACATTTTCAGTTATCTTTTTATTTGCTATGAAACGATGTCCAATTGCAGCTAAGATTGCTTGATCGATTGGAATTCTGCCGCGCTGTGTTTTAAACTACTTTTTAACATAGGGGTACGAACGTTTGCCCGATTTGTGTGGCCACCATACTTTGTATACGGAAATTTGCTCTGGTTGGAAAAAAAAATTAAATTTAAAAAATAAATAAAAAACCTATGACCAGAAACCGGAAACCCAACAACAACAACAATCTCAAAAGATTTGATCAAAGTTGAATACGAAGATCTAACATGTTCTTATGTGCTAATTTACAATAATGCCTCTTCTACAAAATATGATGAGTACAAGCTATACCAGCTAAGCGTCTAGTTAATAATTTGCCAACTTTCTCTTCGGTCAAACTTGTTTCCAGGGGATACAGATACCACCATCAGCTATCATTGTACACAGTATTGGCCTACACGTGTACGTAATGTACATGTACTTGTATGTGCGGTGCAGGCTTGCGCGCATACGTGACATGTGTGTTGACCATATATGGCCACCCATGATACTTTGCGACTTCCTTCACAAGATCTTGTGAAACGAATTGGAGTGTATCAGCAGTACTGGATTGTACCGATGGGCGCGAGCGAAGAATTTAAACTTGCCAGAAAAGCTCAATCAACATGCCAAAGCTTGACCGAGATAGCTAGCAATGACACGGAAAGGCCTCCTTGCCCCCTGCTCATGCTATCTTTAGTTAGTCAAACGACACGAGCTCGCCACCGTTCCAGAACTTTGCCTCGGAATGTAATTTCCGCTGTGTGCTTGAGCAAACCTGATATGAAATTTCTTTGGTGGATGTTATTTGCCTTTCTCATGATGACGTGTGATTGATATCCGCTTCGTAGGCACATCGTAGCTACAGGCCTTGTCTTTTAAGGCGCGCGATCGCGCGCGCGCACCATCGCGCGCCTAAAATCACTTTGAGGCGCGCCAAAAACCACGCACCTACGTTCAGTAAACCTTTAAAAACCGCGCGCCTCGCTGACGTCAGCAGACCACTTCAGGCAATAGCGTATCGGGCCGATACGCTATAAATCGGCCGATACGCTATCGATATGCTATAATTTATTCCATGGTGAAAAAAAACAAACATCTGATGTCCGCCGGGCCGGCCGCCAGCAGAACTGAGTTCGACCTATGGAAACAGTTTTGTCTTCATGGCATCAAAACATTTGTAAATCTCATTCTAGTATCATTTCCCCGCCACCACTTAAGAAGTTGTTATTGATGAGAACAATTTTAAAAAAAACGAAAATCGGAAATGCAAGACTTGATCGGCTATTCCCGGTCCCCAGGATATGTTGCACCATGCAAACAGGCCTCCGTTTACTTTTAAATCAGGAGTAACGGTAAGCACTTTCTAAAACTGTTTTTCTTCTTAATTTTTACATACCCGACCGCTATTTATTTAATGCCGAAAGCATTATTTCTGAGCTGAGATTCTCCGCCACAATACACAGAATTTAATTCCACAAAACAAAACATGCCAAAGATTTCTGAAGCTTTTCCGAGGTAAACAATTCAACAATAGTTTGCTCTCAGTCGAATAAATAGATGTTACCATTCTGCTCCATCCAGTCATAATTTTTTAAGTAGGTCTAGATTTATTGTTTTAAATTTTAGGCTTTGAAACAACTGATTAAAATTCGCATTTCTGCCGACAGTCGGATCACTCACTCGCACTACTTAGCCTTCGGAGAATGTATACTGGTATCCTGTAATGTTGTTTCATACATGTATAGTTATATAGCTTGGAAACCAGCCAAGAACCAGATCCCAGAGGTAAATGTCACCTGGTCTGGGCGTGTAAAACCACAACCTGTCAGTCATTGTCAAGTGAACAATAGCCCCAACTCTTGTCTTGGCTCTAATCCCAAATTGATACATTCAACATTCCAAAGTCGGCAGACAGTTCTTTGATGTGAACCTGTGACCCAGAAATTGTGTCTTTTTGGTTGCCGTTGTCTTGTTTCTTTTTCTTTTAAAATACTTTGAACAGACTGGAGCTGGATAATTCTAAGGCGTCTTTACAGCTGGCCTATGTTTTTTAAAAACTTCGCTGAGCTTTGTTTTATTTACGCAGTAGTTAAACTGTGGACTTGGAATATTACGGAAGCCGGATAGTGCCAAGGGAAATATTTTTCATGAGTGCGTGAATATATTTTTGTGTACCATTTATCTGGCGGCCGCCACTTAATTATCTGGCGGCCGCCACTTAATTATCTGGCGGCCGCCACTTATTATCTGGCGGCCGCCGCCGGTATCTGGCGGCCGCCACTTGTTATCTGGCGGCCGCCGCCGGGTATCTGGCGGCCGCCACGGTATCTGGCGGCCGCCGCCGGTATCTGGCGGCCGCCGCCGGTATCTGGCGGCCGCTTATTATCTGGCGGCCGCCGCCGGTATCTGGCGGCCGCCGCCGGGTATCTGGCGGCCGCCACTTATTATCTGGCGGCCGCCACTTAATTATCTGGCGGCCGCCACTTAATTATCTGTACTACACGTTCTTTATTTATTTCGCGGGTTTAGAGTGCGCGCGCGCGTGTACGGTGTTTATTGTCTATTGATGGCCTCCGTGCACTTTCAGCTTTCTCTACTTTATCAGGTAAGGTTGACTTTTAATCTCCTTTGTATCTCCTTTGTAATCCTTGATTTGTATAAATTTAACATTGACCAAGTGTCCAAATACAATGTTCACTCGTTTCCGGATAATACTGATTTACAAATGTCAATTTATCGTGTAAAATCTTGTGTATCGGTATTACGATCAATGTCAGGGGCATCGTGTAGCATTATGCAACACAGGGAAAGTACTTGCAATTGTGTACAAACGTAAGGCGCTCCACTGGAGGGCCTGTCCATGAAGTGTATCGTACACACAGCTGCACAGCAGGGAGTGATGGCTCCATCATGGACACTGATACTGATAGTGATAAGTAACGATATGATGCTATTTAAATTATGGCTTGATGTTCCATGTCAAAGACAGGTGAAGGGAGCTAATTTGCAGGGCTAGGTATGATCCTGGGTGGGTTTGAACGGAATTTTTTTTATGCTGTTTATGATCAACCCTAAGACTTGCATTTTATGAATACCATTCCTATATTTTGCCTTAAAAACAGAACATCATGGACTCGGTGGCATAGCCGGGGGGGGGGGGGTATCAGCTGCCCCCCGGTGGAAAATCTTGCCCCCCTCCTGCTTGACACTGTGTAATTAGCTATAATCGGGCAATTTTAGTTAAAAGTAAAATTGCCCCTCTACTGCAAACTGTTGTGCCCCCCCCCCCCATTTGTGCCCACTGCCAAAGAGATGGCTATGCCGCTGCGTTGACTTAACTGACATTGTTTGGTCATCCCAATTTCCCCTCTACCTACCATACAAACTTTGTAAATTTCATTTAGAAGTCAAAGCAAATAGGTGCACCCAAGTAAATTAAATAATAAACAATTGTCAAGTAATGATAAATATAGCAAAATACTCAGTGGTCTCACATGTTTTCGGATCATAAAGGATAAGCAGGAATAGTATTTATTGACACCTAAGCTTAAACTTTCTACTCATGTAGGTGTCAGTAGTCCATAGGCATATCATTCCAAATAAAATTTGAGTAAAATTTCCAAAATGGGCAAGTGGCAGTCTTGACTGAGAGGATCTCATTCCCAATGCCAGCAAAACAGAACCACTTATTTCAGGGTCCATCCAGAATACTTGGAGGTTGAAGCAAACAACCCCAGATCAGATATTTTATCGAAGTTTTAACGCCTAATGAGGCTGGGTGCATGGATTGGCCAATATATACCTGATTTTATGTGGTGCACATTTTGGATGAGTCAAATATAAACAATGACATCAGTAGTGATCCAAAAGAGCCAGGCTTTAGAAAAGAAAAGTTGCCCCCTGTGTGGTTTTAAGTTCCAACTATATGTACTGATGTTTGTGTTACTATTTTTGATTTCAGCATGTCAGAAGGATTACAGGACATTCTGATGAGCAGAGGTGTGATGCCTGAGATAGTAGACAAAATGAATGCAGATAAGGTAGGTCTGTGGTGATCCCAAATATTGTTTTGGCTATGATTAAAGGCAGGGTATACTTTTGGTAATTAGTCCACAAGATATTGACCATAAGAATTTACTTGGTAAGGAGCACTGGAGAGCTGTTAATTGTATAAAACAATGTGAGAAGTGACTCCCTTTGCCGTAATGTAGTTTTCGAGAAAGACGTAATTTTTCACCCCAAAATGTGAATCTGAGAAAGGCTTCAGGAAAAGTAAATGTTGTGCACACAAATAAGAAAAACTGCATACCCATTTAATGATTTCTGCAACCACACAATCCAGCCTATGTTATTGATCCACTATGTCTGCCACCATTCTATGGTGTTTCCCAGACCAGGGTAATCTAGTATGACCCCAGGGAACAACAAAACAGATGCTTATCTGAGCAAACTCCTTGATTGACAGCAGTAAGCAGTTACAGTACCGCCCATGAGGTAATGGGTTCTTTGTGGCCCTGGATTGTTTATATTCTGAGGTTTTTGCAACCCCATCACATGCCATGACCAGCCAGGCCTTATTATAGTAACTGGGGTCAGCTGTGACCTGCTTATGAATAAGTGATTACCAGAAAACTTAGCCAGGGCAATCCAGAAATGTTTGCATAGGTTGAACCATGGAGGAATTCTTCCTCCATGGTTGAACCACAGAGCTGGGTTTGAACTGTGGGTAAAAATGGCCGCACAAAGTGGCAAGGTTATATCATTATAATTATAATTTATAATTGATCTTACTAGGGGAAGTGAAGTCCTACACTTCTTCAGACCATGTTTAGACAACCCATAGAATGTCATTGAGGCAATTAGGATGTTACTTGCACCATGGACCCACTGCTAATTAACTTAATACATTTAATGAGTAGACAGTCGAAACTGCATACTCATTATTAGGAGTTGTGAGTGTGGAAGACTAAGGGTCAAAGGGTTTTAATTCAATTTCAGTGTACTGCTTTGTTTAAATGTTGTGTAACATTTTTTGCGAAATGCCTACAAAGGAAACCCTTTTTACTTGATTATCAAATTGTGGTCTTGCTATGATAACATTTAAACAACAAAGCAGTAAACTGAAATTGACTTAAGCAATATGAACTTGGTCTTGTTGGTCACAGCAAGGAGCCTATAGCCTACTTGGTCTCAATGGCCAAAATGTTTTTTGTAATCAATTAGCTGTTGTGCAGTCATGCGTGAGGGAATTTATATAAAACCTACAGGTATTAAGGCCAAACATATTAGGAGTGTCTGTGGAAATTAAATGTTGTAAAATTTACTTTGCGGTTTTGATATTTTTTCAGAAATAGTTATAGTGGCACTTTTTCGGGCACATATTGTATGGGCCTAACGTTATATGCACAGTAACAATGTCTTGTGTAGAACTTGAGAGGGGGGGGGCACACATGTTTGTATGCGGGGCAATTTCAGCTAAAATTTGCTGATTTCAGCAAATTTCATGGTGCCTAGAGGCCAAGAGGGGGGAAACCGGAGGTCAAGATGTTCCTAGGGGGTGGGGTGGGGGGCTTTGGGGGAGCTGCCTGCCCCTTTAACCCCTCCACTCACAGGCTGCATCACTGGCTCACAAGAAGCCTATTTGAATAAGAGTGAAAGCATTATAATACCCCAACTTGCAACAGGCTAATTTATATATATCTTGTTCTTGTTCTTTTTTTTACATTTGTGGGGTGTTCAAAGTTGTTTTATTTTTCAAATACTTGTTGATCTCATTTGCAGATTGACGAGGATGCAATCGCAGAGATGACAGATGAGGAACTGAAGGAATACATCCCTCAGAAAGGTGATCGAGTGGTTCTGAAAGCTTTTGCCAGCAAAGAAAAGAGCGACACGCAGAATGCGAAGAGGAAGTTGTCATTGCTTGAGAACCTCAAAGCAAAAATGACAACGAAGTCTGCCCAAAAGAAAAACAAATCTTCAAGTGACTTGCAGGTTTCAAACAATAGTGAAGCAGTCGCTTCGACTTCCAGTAATACTCCTGCTGCCAGAGTGAACACCAAGAAAAGCATACAGTCGCAAATTGCAACAAAATCTGTCCGTTCTGTAATTGTGGGGTTTTGCATTTACGAGTAAAATGGAACAGAATCCAAGTACAGGCAGGTACGCGCTCCCATGGGCGGGGGCATACGAAACATCACCATAAGCAAAAATACAACAAAAAGTGATTTGATAAATAAGATAAGTCCGCTGTTGTGAGCACAATTGAGGAACACCACAGCCATCAAAGTACAAGTCAATTGGAACATGAAACTTTGTACACTCTAATGAATTCATTCTCTGATGAAATCATTCAAGAAGACATACTTGTACGAATGAGTGACTCGGACACCGTCCAGTTTGGACCATTTAAAATTGGGGATGAATACTTAAATGATACCCTACCGGCTGGTAGGGAGATAAAGGTTCATAGAGGAAATGTATGTCGAGATCTAATAGATTTTTTTTCAGAAGCGGAGAACCTCAATCTAACAGGAACAACCTTCGAAATTAAGATGCTCAACACCAACGGATCCACTGAGGTTGCGGAAGACAATGGCGGTGTAATGAGGGATTGCTTAAGTGAATTTTATGATACCTTTTACTTGCAGTATACAACAGGAAACTCGGTGGCTGTTCCAGTATTACGCCATGACATGACTAGGACCCATTGGTCTGCAGTAGCAGAAGTCATTCGTGTAGGATTCAGACAGGAAGGCATTTTTCCAGTAAGACTTGCTCTGCCTTTCATGCAGCAAACATTGTTTGGCTCGTCCGATGACCCACTTGACGCATTCTTGGAAATGGTCCCAGATATTGACCGCCTTTTACTTGAGGAGGCACTCAAAAGTGTTTCAGCTGTTGATGAAGATGAACTGTTAGACCTCATGGAACGACATGAAGCTAAACAAAAACCAACAGATGAGAACATCAAGAAAGTGCTCACGGAAATGGCACACAAAGAAATCGTCCAAACACCACTCTTTGTGGCGGAGTGTTGGAGGCCAAAAATGAAAACACTTGGCATATCACAGCATCAACTGCGTGAACTATATGCAAATCTAAAGCCAGATACCAAGAAAGTCTTGAAGATTTTGGAATTTCCAGAGTCGATGGGCACAGATGAACGTACATTAAGTTCTTCAGTAAAGAGACTTGTCAGGGAGATGGACAGCTCTCTCCTGGGCCTGTTCCTGCGCTTTTGCACCGGCTCTAACCTTATGGTCAGAAACAAGATCTCCGTCAGGTTCAATGATTCAGTGATATGTTGCCCTACATCACATACCTGTGGTAGCGTCTTGGTCATCCCTCGGTCGTATGCAGGACAACCTTATATAACTTTCAAGTCGGAGTTCACCACTCTACTGAACAACAGATACTGGCAGATGGACATTATTTAAAACCCATATTTTGTTCTAACTTGCTTGCGATGCAATGTCTGTTGAGATATAGGTTGAAAAACAGTGTATCCAGCTAAGCCCTGCTATGCATGTCGTGGCTGTAAAGAGACATTGTCATATATTAATGCAAATCATTAGCGTTTCAATCTACGATTAGTGTGCGTAATTGCAAATACTTGTAAACACAAATACTGCCGTAAAAAGTCATGATTTTGGCCCAAAATTGTGAATTTGTACGCCAAGATTTGCACAAATATGTATGTGCAATGACTCTTTAAAGTAACCATAGCTACATAAAAGTTTATTTTAGAAGTGTAGTATAAATAACAAATAGTTCTTAAAATATAGTTCTGTGACAGGTATTAATATTTTGCTATTTAACACTTAAAATTATTGTTTACTGTGACTTTCGGATCGGTAGAATCTTTTAAAATGGTGGAGTATCAAGAAAGTCTGTTCATCAATTGAAATAATTGTTCTTCTTACCAAGCAGAGTTTAAGGAATTATGCAAAGACTAACACATTTATCAAGGTACATCGTCAGTGAAAAGTAGTTGTTTTTGTGTGCGTATTAATTATAAGCAGCTTTGTCACACTAAACTTGGTAACGAGAGTAGACCAATTAGCTTAATGACCGCCTTTGAACGAGAAAATGGATACATAGGCACAACGCTTGTTTTGTGTGGGTATCAGTTAATAGTACTTTCGTTTTTTTAGACAGATATAAACAAAACGATTTTTTCCATCTTAGGGCTCTCTTTGCTGCTAAAAATGTTCACATGTTCTATTCCCAATACACTTGCCAATACACTTGGCCATTCCCAATACACTTGCCGTTATTTGACATGTTAGTGACTAGTCGATTCATCCTTGGTCAGCGATTTTGCGCTGATCATAAGATCATAAAATTACTAAACAGAAACCCTGTTTTTCAAGAAATTTTTTGTTGTTATTGAAAATGAAGTGTATGGTGGTATACATGTAGATTGGATGTTACTTCTTGAAGATTGTTTAAGTGTTTGTACATGTTCAGAGTTTATAATCAGTTTTAACCACAGTTTAAGCCATTTTGAAGCTTTCTCAATTACTGCATTGAAATGTTTAATCAAGGTGATAATATTAGCAATAACTTGAAATCTCGGAGGTTTGTTCTTGTGGGTTTGTTATGTTATTGGTTTGTTATGATTAATGGTCCCTTGTAGTGTTTTCAATGATAAACACTATAGACACAGCAAAGTGGTCTCAAATATATATGCATTTGTAAAATTCCCGTTCAACTCACTGATGAGCAGGCTGGGTGCACACTGGGGCACATGTAGATTACACAATTTATTTTTCCCTCGAAGTGATTCATCTCATCGTACACTGTATTCTGTTTTAATTTTCAGTTACACGGCAGTACGCCCACTCACAAAATGTGGTTCAAGGAAGAGTACCGTAATCAGCCACTGATTAGTCAGTGATGCTCTAGTAGTGTCATGTAGGTTGTTTTTTTTAAATATAATTTTGACCCTGTAAAACTTGGATTTTCACTCGATCTATACAGTTGAAGTTTTCAATAAGCGTATGGATTTGGTCATTCCTTTTGTGCATCGGGGTGTTTGTTTGTTTGTTTTTTGGTGTGTTTTTTTGACGTTGTGTTTCAGGCAGTGTCACACACACAGTACATTTTTTGGTGTACACGCAAGACACTATGGGCTGGTTTTAGTATTCAGTCAGGATTACCTGTGATTTAGGGAATGTTTGTTTGCAACATTTCCGTTTAATTAGATAAGAAGTTCGTTGTTACTTTTAAAATGAATGTATTCCTTAGCGTTTAGAACCTTTCAATGTTGTATGCTTATATTCAGAATGGTTAGAAAAAAAGGAGAGCAATTTTTCACAGCAATTTTCTTCTTCTTTGTCATGCGTGTCTTTATTATCATCAAATCATAAGTTAAAGTATCTTTGAATTATCTTTAACTAAAACTTATACTTATACTAACAATCATGTGTGAAGGTACAGTTTTTCAAGCTCCAGAGCTCGTCAGTAAAGTGGATATAGAATGAAGCCGTCCGTGGGCAAACATATAGTTTTCCCACCAGAATATTTTGAAGTACCATATCTCAAAGACAAAAAAGTAAATGCGGTTATTTCTCCACTATTATATTTTTACGATAAATATTATAATACCATTATTAAAAATTGTTGAAATGTGCTCAACAAGTCGGCGAAAGTTGCTGTGAGAAATTGGTTTCCCTTTTTGTAAAGGTAAACTATCGGATTAAGTAAACTTGATAGATCAGTGTTCCTACTTTGTGGGACTCAACATATACATTACAAAACAAACCAATGGAAATTTTGGCCCAATCCGTCATCTGAGTCCGTCTGGAGAAAATAGTGACATTTTTACAACGTAAACAAACATATTGTTTTTAATTTTGGTTGTTGCAACCGAAATTAAAATCATGGACTTCAAAAAAATAATCAGATAGCTTTCAGACAAATACAAAGATTTTTGTTTTATGATAACCAATCCTATATTTTACCTAACCACCCTGTATTTACCTTTAACATCCATATGATATACTAACTACGCCTTTTATACACATGTTTATACATATTTATTGTTGTTTCTATTGTAACCTTTACAGCATTATCTCAAGTGTTAAGTATCATAACTCAAACTTTTTCTGGTACTTTTTCTGGAATGTTACTTAAAGAGGCTGTGTCGTCATGATCATCTGTCTGTGTCTTTGTCAGAAACATGAACTCTCACCCAGTTACTGCATGCGCGTGCGTTGAATATTACAACAAAAACGCCGTCATTATTATCCTTTGATGTGACCGCCATCGCGCGCACATGTGCAGTAAGTGGTTGAGCGTTAATAATTCAATGTGTAGCTGTGATCATGACGACACATCCCCTTTAAGCCTAAGCACATGTGACATGTGGCTTTATGGTAGTACTTAGGTTTGCATTCATCTCTTTCTTCGACTCAGTTTGATTAAATTTACCGTTACTATATGACTTTGTATTTCTTTTGATATAAGAACTTTCATTCCGTGAAATCCCTGACCCCCTTTGGATTATTGTCTCTCTGGCCGGGATTTTATTCCAATTCCAGAGAATATGGACAATCATTTGTACAGTTTCGATTTTGTTATGGGACAATTTTTTCTGAAAGTTAAGTGTCAATGGATGCTCAAATGAATATCTGATAAAAAAAGCCCAAATCCTCTTCCATTATAACAGCCATAATTTAATTGAGATTTTAAGGCTATACATTTCAAATGACAAGCCCTGGGGACGAGGTTGGTGCCACACGCGCTTGACCAAACGGCTGTGCGCGGCTTTGAACTTCCGGCACAAAGTTTTACAGCAATGAGTTAAGCGGGAGATTATTGTTAAAGCTTATTGGTTTGATGTGAAACAGTGTCGTTAGCCACTACTTGCACTTTCCATCTGAATGTCTTGATGTCAGAATGCATGCACTATATCTGCTCCAGATCATCACGTATCAGGGTGCGAAGCCTGTGGTACAGCAGCAGTGCCTCCTGTGCATTGGTGGGAGGGTCCCACCTATGTTCAACCATGTACATAAGAAAAAGTTCAAATAATTCCTCCTCGCATGGAAAACCATCCCTGAAGGTACACTCAGTGCGACATACATCTATACGGCCCTGATCAAGTGACTTCAAGTAGTCACGTTGTCCAAACACCTCTGGCATGGTGAAGAGCATGAAGGGTCTTCCACTGGGTACGTTCTGGTTCTTGGAATTTCGTATACGGTGGCAGTTCCATATAGATGTAACCCTATCCAAATCATTCTGAAAAAAAGACAGGAAAAACAATAATAATATAAACAGATATTCTGTATCTAGAATTGTAGGCCTATATATTGGATAGGCTGGATGCAACAAACTCATCGCAGCATGTGTAAATAGTTGCAGGTGTGTTGTGACCAGAAAGAAAGAAAGGAAAACTTTTCTTTTGACTTCTAACTGGAACTTTATTTCCACAAAACATTTTTAAAACAATATAAAACTTAAAAGGGCTGTTCCAACTAATGTTACATGACTACAGTACTGACCTTTTCAACAACAAAAAGGTCAAACAAAAGAAAGCGCGCGAGAGAGAAAGAAAGCCAAGAAAGAAATAGTAGTAATAATGATTTATAACAAAAATAGCGGTGTACCCCTTAAGAAAGTAGTATTTTTTTGTTTTTATTATCTCCATTAGTCCGCGACCCCAAACTGGAGCATGGTACTCACCTGGACCAACCTCATAAAACAAAACTGCATCAGTCCTTCGTCTAGGGGGTCTCCATTGAAATCGCCGGCATCTTTTACTGAACTCAGGGTGTCCATCCAAAATTGCGTACATTCTTTACGCAACATACACCAGAAAGCCTCAATCCGTTGATTATGAGTACTTTTCCCATACAGAAAGCTCTCTCGCTCCGACAAGAAATTTTGCATTGCAGCCACACGTCCGTTCTCAGTTCCCATGTCTCCTCTGACCAAATGTGCACACCCCTTCATATCGTCCACTGTCTCGATGTAATATCCAGCGATTACTCTGGGATCACTGCTGGTGCGATATACGTTTAACCACATCAAATGACGTGAAAAGCCATCAATGCAACCATTGATTCGTAACCCATATGATTTTAATTTGTCGTAGGAGTCCAAGTGCCACAGATAGTTGGGTCCTCTTGCAAGGTATTCTCGTCTTCTAAGCCTTCCTCTCAGCCTGAGTCGTACTCCTTCAGGATCTAGAATCTTCATTATGGCATAAACTGTATCTCTTTGGACGACCTTACCCGCTTGCAGACATTTCAAATGCATCCATCTGTATCCATGCATATTTCCACTTTCCCTCATCTGTTCCAAGATGTAGGAAGCAACATCTACAATGTCTGTAAGATATTTGCGACGAAACAGACGTTGGCCACGCAAGCGTCTTTTCAAAGTCCTAAGACTAATGAAGATTCGATGGTTTATAGCGAGTGCGCACAAAATTTCCTTGTAACTGAATCCCAAGTAGAAATACATGGATATAATATCTTTATGATCCATTGCTGATCTGAAAGGCAAAAAAAATAATAATAAATAAAAATAAACAAATAAACAAATAAACAAAACGAACATCTAATTGTAACAAAATCAAAATTAAGCATGCTCCTAACTAAAAAATACCACATACCTAAGCAAAGAGTTATGTGACCTAATGAGCCAAGTGGGACAAACAATTATTTAATTCAAATTACAATTTACATGTTTCGTAACGCACGATTGTGAAACCACTACAATCTAACGTTTTGTGATAGTGTGTTCATACGGCCGGAAGCAATTGTAGTTTGGAACATTCAATAATTACAAAGATAAAAGCCGACAGTTGAGGCTTACCTGTTGATTTTAACTGGTTATGAGCGTTGACACCGATGACATGCTACATTTCAAAACAATGCATAAAATAAGTGGCGGCCGCCAGATAATAAGTGGCGGCCGCCAGATAATTAAGTGGCGGCCGCCAGATAATTAAGTGGCGGCCGCCAGATAATAAGTGGCGGCCGCCAGATAATTAAGTGGCGGCCGCCAGATAATTAAGTACAAAAAATAAATTCACGCACTCATGAAAAATATTTCCCTTGGCACTATCCGGCTTCCGTAGCAATGGAATAGGATGCACAGAATCCATTTTATAAAACTGTAACAATACTAAATTACTAAATTAAGTAACAATACTAAATTAAGTAACAATACAATATGTTGCAAGAACATTCTTTATTTTGTTAATGTTTTGAAATAGTGAATATTGGGCATTTGCCGTCGAGTCCGAGTCACAAACATCGAGTCCGAGTCACGAGTCCGAGTCCGAAGGGTGAGTCCGAGTCATTGTATATGGTGACTCGAATCCGAGTCCGAGTCACCAAAAAAGTGACTCGAGTCGGACTTGAGTCCGAGTCACGAATCACGAGTCATACAAGTCTGCAAACAACTGTAATTGTACGGAAACCATTTTTCTATTTCTCACCATGGTGACCTTCACCTTTAACCTTTTTACCACAAAACCAATACAACCTGTAATTTATCAAGGTCAAACCTGGAAATTCTGTATACTAAAAAATTAATCATGCGCCGCGAAATTCCCTGTATTCGGAGTCAAGCTGTACTTCACCCCTAGAGGGGCTACGATGTGTGTACGAAACGGATAGCAATCAGCACGTAATCTGGTATATAGATCATGAGAAAGGCAAATAACCTCCACCAAAATATTCATATCAAGTTTGTTCAAGCGCACAGCGGAAACTACATTCTGAGGCAAAGTTCTGGAACGGTGGCGAGCTTATGTAGTTTGATGTTGTTTGATTGGTTAACCAATAGGATACGCCTTTCCGTGTCATTGCTTGCTATGTCGGTCAAGCTTTGGCACGTTGATTGAGATTTTCTGGCAACTTCTTCGGCAACTTCTTCGCTCGCGCCCATCGGTACAATCCAGTACCGCTGGTACACTCCAATTCGTTTCACAAGATATTGTGAAGGAAGTCGCTAAGTATCGTGGGTGACCATTATATGGTCAACACATATCATGTATGCGCGCAAGCCTGCACCGCACATACACGTACACAGTGGATGCTCTGTGGATGTGTTTTTTTAGATGAAAAGCCACAATTCTGTGGAAGTTGTATTTCTATCACGTTATTTATAAAATATATTCTGACTTGTGCTCAATGGTCGTAGTATAGTAGAGATGTATAAAGTAAATTTGTGCTCCAATAATCACTATCACAGACATGCAACTTTGTAATTGCAAAAAAAAGAGGAAATGGGGGGATGGCCGAGCACACAAAACTTTGTACAGTGTTTTTTTTTCTAAGAAAAAAGAGAAAATCAGCTGATCAACTGAAAAGTTGCATGCCTGCTATCACTATCTTGTACTCATCCACCATTTACAAATTTCAACAAAATGCATCTCACAGTGGCAACAATTTATAGTGTTAGTAAGATTGGGGTGGGGTGCAGTGGGAAAGTCATTTTTAATTTTCTTTTTTCTTTCTTTTTTCGCTACGAAACGATGTCCAATTGCAGTCAAAATTGCTGGATCGATTGGATTTCTGCTGTGCTGTGTTTTAAACGACTTTTTCACACAGGGGTATGAATGTTTGCCCGCTTTGTAAGGCCTCTCTCAGCCACGATACTTTGTATATGGGATATTTGGTCCCCGCGTATACATGTTTTTCCATGTTGGAAAAAAAGAAGATCCCCCCCAAAAAAAACAAAAAAAACTAAACAAAACAAAAACAAAAACAAAACTAGACATTTAGGTTTTTGTCCTTTGGACGAACACAGAGCTGTTACACGTTAATGACGTTGTGTTGTTTACAGTTAATGACCTTGACCTTAGATACTGGAGTATGCCATGAACTATTTCAACGGAGACTGATACTGAGGGTGTCTTGTTTTGTCCTGTTTGGACTGGAAGGAAAGGTCAAAGTGGGGTCGTGTTTGTGAATTTAATGTCAGATAAGTTGTTAAGGTACAGGAGTCTGCATGAAATGATCTTGACCTTTGTTTTTGCAAGGTGTTTGTCCTTCGGACGAACACAAAGCTGTTACGATTCATAATGTGTGGTTTATTTGCATTTCATTCGTGAGGATGTTTGGGTGCAGTCAAAAAAATAAGAATTCCTCAGTACTATTTTTGTTCTAACATGTTAAAGAAACTTCATCGCATTGTTTTTGTACCCTAAAATATTGATTTTTATTCAAGCTTCCTGTTGAACCGGAAGTAGAGGTCATTATGAGGTCACGATACCACAGCGCACATTCACAGTACCCATCAAGTCTATAACTGCAAAAAGTTTAAGTATCAAGTGTATACTTCTTGAGTTATGGTTCAAAATGGATTTGCTAATTAAATATTCATGAGACTGTAAATGGAAACCGGATGACATAATGATGACGAAATTTAGTTTTTCATACTAAGTTTACAATTTGGTGTATAGTTTGACCCAATACAATAAAGTTTAATTTTCGGCCCTTTGCATTGTACACTGTAATTTGCAACGCTAAGAACAATTGTTATGTCACTTTTAAAACCGGTGACTTGAGGGCGCTATATGAGTTTTATGGTGGACAGGTCTTAATAGATTTGTCAACTACCATTATGAGGTCACGATACCACAGCGCACATTCACAGTACCCATCAAGTCTATAACTGCAAAAAGTTTAAGTATCGAGTGTATACTTCTTGAGTTATGGTTCAAAATGGATTTGCTAATTAAATATTCATGAGACTGTAAATGGAAACCGGATGACATCACGATGACGAATTTAGTTTTCATACTAAGTTTACAATTTGGTGTATAGTTTGACCCAACACAATTGCAACGCTAAGAACAATGGTTATGTCACTTTTAAAACCGGTGACTTGAGGGCGCTATATGAGTTTTATGGTGGACAGGTCTTAATAGATTTGTCAACTACCATTATGAGGTCACGATACCACAGCGCACATTCACAGTACCCATCAAGTCTATAACGAGTGTATACTTCTTGAGTTATGGTTCAAAATGGATTTGCTAATGAAATATTCATGAGACTGTAAATGGAAACCGGATGACATCACGATGACGAAATTTAGTTTTTCATACTAAGTTTACAATTTGGTGTATAGTTTGACCCAATACAATTGCAACGCAAAGAACAATGGTTATGTCACTTTTAAAACCGGTGACTTGAGGGCGCTATATGAGTTTTATGGTGGACAGGTCTTAATAGATTTGTCAACTACCAAATTAAGAATTGTTGACTGGTAATGCACAGGCTATAGAAGACAGCCACTACAGAGCTGAGTGAGACACAAACAAAATCTGTAAAAAGTACAACTCTTCATTAAATATATAGAAAACTGTTTTAAAGAACTTACAAAATAAATAATAAGTGGGTCTTTCCACACTAATGGGTATACATATGATAACTATTGGAGTGTGACATGGGAGGGTCAAATAAAGGCAACTATTTTGTCCTAATCTATTCCTGAACATTCCTTAGCATTTAATGATTGTGCATAACAAATAATAAGAAAATAATATTGGTACTTAAGAAATTACAGGATCATCTTTAAGACATGATGTTTGTAACATGCACAGACATGTTGTTTGAAAATTGACAGGAAAGTGACAATAGAATGAAATAATTGCTCAAATACTTTTTCATTTACATCCCTAACCCCTTTTTACGAAGCCCGGGAAGGGACAGTGGTAAGAAATAAAATTCAATGGAGTAATCCGTGCGCACGGATTAGTAATCCGTTCGTACGGATTAGGAATCCGTTCGCACAGATTAGGAATCCGTTCGCACGGATTAGTGATCCGTTCGCACGGATTAGTGATCCGTTCGCACGGATTAGGAATCCGTTCGCACGGTTTAACAATCCGTTCGCAAGGTTTAGTAATCCGTTCGCACGGATTAGGAATCCGTTCGCACGGATTAGGAATCCGTTCGCACGGTTTAACAATCCGTTCGCACGGATTAGGAATCCGTTCGCACGGTTTAACAATCCGTTCGCACGGATTAGGAATCTGTTCGCACGGATTAGGAATCTGTTCGCACGGATTAGGAATCCGTTCGCACGGTTTAACAATCCGTTCGCACGGATTAGGAATCCGTTCGCACGGTTTAACAATCCGTGCACACGGTTTAGCAATCCGCCACATGCATGCGTTACACACGTACGTTAGTTGATTCAAGATGGCGGAGGTCAATGGATGTAGTTGTTCTGATGATGACCTCATTGGATTAGTAATCCGTGCGAACGGATTACTAAACCGTGCGAACGGATTACTAATCCGTGCGCACGGATTACTCCATTGAATTTTTTTTCTTACCACTGTCCCTTCCCGGGCTTCGTACCTTTTGGATTGTTATGAGCTCATATTCGTGTTGCTGCTGCATAAATGAGCCAGTAATTTTTAGTCACAGTCACTGTGTTCATGTTAAACTAGGACGCCGATTCCATGCCCCGTTTGTAGAAAGTCTGCTCTGATCGTGACGATACTATCCCTTTAACATCTTTACACCAATTCTGTTTATAGGATTGATGGTCAATACTATCCCAATGCGTGCATACAAATAAATAGGTACTTTACTACTTAACGTTAATTTGTGCACAAACTGAAGAAAAGATTTTTTTTGAGAAAAAAAAAATTACAAAATACGGTTGAGTAATTCGAAAATAGCGGAATTCATGCTCAATTCCCTATAACCAATCTTCCCAAGCCTTCCCGGTTGATATCTGATCGTCGGAGTGAGTGAATGGTTCAGTTTTCAAAGTCCTTGTTTCAGTTACGACGGTGCTAGTGCATGGTTGTTCCGCCATATTGCTACTGGTTAACCTAACGATGTGTATATTGCTGCACTTACATGTACGTAAAACAATGGGACTTAACGTTACGAAAATGTCCGGCCCTCTTTTACAATTTTTCTTTTTGCTAGAAATGTATGCTATCATATGAAAAGAATGCTCACCGGTGACAGTTCAAATCAGCTTTTCATCCTCGTCGCCAATGTAATGGACTCATTATAATTATCAAAATGAAACTGAAAGGAATCGGACGCACTCTGCTTTCATGTCATTTACACATGTAGGAATGCAGTACACAACGTTAACGTGTGTGGAAGGCCAGGGATCTATGTATTATTATTGCGTACAAAGATCGTCATTAATTGGACTCGCAAACAAGTCCCACATATCTGTTTGTGTATTATGTACAAAGATATTATGGAGAATTACTGCCGAATAATGAAGCGACTTGGTCACATCAACTTTTTCAGTGCATGTGTTTTGTACACAGATACAAAATGCGCTATAAATGATGTCATGATGACGTCACAAGACATTGCAGGCCAAAAGGCACATCTACAATACCCCACAAATGTATAACTGAAAAAAGTTTGATGATCGGGTGTATACTTCTTGAGCTATGGTGATAACAATATTGCCTAATTAAATATTCATGTGACTATAACTAAGCTAATTAATTAAGAATTTTAGTCTATGACATTTACAAACTACGTCAAGGCATAAGCTTCCATATGATATATGATTTGACTCTTTCTGATATTCCTAAGAAGGACTTTTGCCACCAAGACCTCTCACACGTTAAGGCAATAGGGTTTTGGTGGAAATAAAGAATAATAATAATAATAAAAAAAATAAAAATCTTGACAGAAACAATAGCTGTTCCGACTAACAGGTCGTAACAGCTAATAAAAAAAATAAAAATCTTGACAGAAACAATAGCTGTTCCGACTAACAGGTCGTAACAGCTAATAATAATAATAATAATAATAATAATAATAATAATAATAATAATAATAATAATGTGGACTTATATAGCGCACGTATCCACCAAACTGGTGCTCAAAGCGCATTATATTATTACCCCTGCTCATCAGGCTCATAAATCATTCCTGATACCATCTCAGCTCCCTGGGGAGTACACAGCTCAATTGCTGCCATTTCGGCGCATACGGCTAATTAAACACAAAAATCAACTCTGCCCTCACAGGTACCCATTTACTCCTGGGTGGAGAGAAGCAATATGGTAAAGTGTCTTGCTCAAGGACACAAGTACCCCAGTCGCGGTTGGGATTCGAACCCACATTCTGACGACTCAGCCATCAGAAAACAAATCTGATGCACGAAACCGCTTGACCATGGCACTCCATGGAAGGCATATTTAACATACGTTTGAGCAAAAACACCTTGTTAACTATGAAATTTAATTTGATGAACCACTCATGTGACGTCAGCAAACGCTTATGTTTATGCATCATCCTAGCACTGTGAATATCGATTTTAGCCTCAAATTTACTTGGTATAATTATAGCTGATGGTGGTATCTATATCCCCTGGAAACAATTTTGTTTGTTGGAATCTTGTGCGGAAGCCAATTTGCCGACTGACGTCAGTGGTGTAGCCAGGATTTTCAGAGTGGGGACAAACAATTTTTGTGGGTAAATTTACCGACACAACACCAATCTGACCAGACAAATTGACTTTGTTTTCCCCCAAAATGGACAATCTCAAAGTCGCTCTTTCCGTGAGTAAAATACAATGTATTACAAAGTAAAAACAAATGATAACGAACAACCCGGCAAATCTTCAGTGCTTAGAACCACGATACATTTGCAGTCGGTAAACCCATAGCTCTAGGTTTGCCGACTGAACATTCTAGACCAACCCTTGTTCTAGTACCTTTGATGCTTCATTTGCCGACAGAGGCTCTAAATGCCGACTGAGAAAAATTATTGGGGGTGTCACACACCGCCCCCCGGTCGTAACGGCTCTGGGCCGAATGATATCTGTTGTTCTACTGTTCACAATGGGACTTCCCTTGTAATAAATAAAGGGATATTACCTACCTCTGTTTCTACTTATTACAGACGAGCACTTCGTCTCCCATGCATGTGCATGCCTGACCAATGTCTTTCGTCCCGTACATAGTGCTGTAGATATGAATAATGCATAATGATCATAAGTTGGTGAATTCATGGTGCATATAAATCTTAACTGCTGTCGGAATAATGCCACCAATCCGTCCAATCGCTTACGAGTCACAGTCAAAGCATGAATACATTATTAATAAGGGAATAAAAGTTTCTCAATCTTTTATTCCCATTCATAATGTCCGTATCGATTCCGTTTTCAAAATGTAAACAATTTGTAACTTGTTTTGGGGACACACGAAAGCACATTTTATTACATTTAATATCAATTTCACAAGCAACATATCAGGTACCTTTTAGGAAAAGTGCTTGGGGAATGCGTGGCCATGACTATCACGATAAGATACTCAACTAACTCAAGTCACGTTATTCATTGTTTATGTCCCTTCTGTTCGTATTTCTTGACAGGCAATCAGGGCTCATGATTACATGTACAATAAAAGCATTTTGTTGTTTGAAATTATCGAGTATTTATGAAATAATAATAGATATGAGATATTGTAGCATTATATAAACAAAACAGAAGATTTATGATGACTGTCATAGACAAACTCGTGCCTGTCATAGTTCAACAGGGGGCGCCCTATATGTTAAGTTGTCTGCACTTACAATATGCCGCCTTGCCCTTTCCCCTGCCCTTCCTGGCTCTCTTGACTACATCTAACATGTCGTTGTAAGCTCGCTTAACAATCATATTGGCTTCCTGATCTAACTCGTCATCGTACTCGAAAGAGGCAATGACTACGGCCAGGGCCAACAGCAAGATGAATGCCTTCATGTTTGTGATTCTGTGTGATAAAGAGAAAAGAATAATAGGACTGGTAAACTCACGACATTAAAAGGGGTTTACGCCACTGGTAATTGACTGAAGAGAAAGTTGGCGAACTAGACGCTTTAGCTGGTATAGCTGTACTCATCATAACGGAGGCGATTGTGAAAAGCATATTTTTTATCTCAAGCGGAAGAGGCAGTATATTGTAAATTAGCACATAAGAACATGTTAGATCTTCGTATTCAACTTTGATCAAATCTTTTGAGATTGTTGTTGTTAAAGGTTTCTGGTTTCTGGTCATAGGTGTGGGGGGTTTTTTTGTGTTTTTTTTGCCAGCCAGAGCAATTTTCCGTATCCAAAGTATCGTGGCCACATAAATCGGGCAAACGTTCATACCCCTGTGCAATTGGACATCGTTTCACAGTAAATAAAAAGAAAACTGAAAATGTCGACGCGCGGTTCTGAGGCAACGCGCGCGTAGACCAGAAATCGGAGACCTTTTTTGGCCTAAGGCTGTGCCGATTATCCGGGTACCCGGACCCGACCAAAACTGTCATTACCCGGTTCCATTTTTCGGTTCAAATTACCCGTAATCAACTTTTTAAAATTTCGAACTAAAACTGCCGACGCGCGGATCATCTGGTTTATAGATCATGAGAAAGGCAAATAGTCTTCAAACTTTAATCTGCAGTGATGCAGCGTAATGAGTTAACGCTCACCAAAAATGTCATATCAAGTTTGTTCAAGCACACAGCGGATATTACATTACAAGGCAAAGTTCTGGAACGGTAGCGAGCTAATGTTGTTTGACTAACTAAAGATAGCATGAGCAGGGGGCAAGGAGGCCAGGTTTTTCTATAAAAGGAGCACGAGATATTCACCAAGCACTTCACTTCCAGAACATCTTCTGCAAAGTCAAGTTCTTCTGTGAGCACAGACGCAACCCGGTAAGTTGTATTTATCTGTCGTCTACTTTTCTAGGATTTTTGTCTATACAGAGGGATATCCACCATTGTATAAGAAATACCAAGACATGTGCATTCTGCAGTGAAAAGTTGTTATCACAAGTTTTCTTCAAATTAAAAAATGATGTTAAAAATGTTTTGTGCTCGGGCCACGTTTGAATGTCGCCTTCATATAATACTGTGTTTATATACAGAGAGTATGGTGTTCTATAATGGACACCTACGCGGCGCCTTTTTTTCTACGCGGCGACTTTTTTTTTTACGCGGCGACTTTTTGTTTTTGGGCGGCGACTTTTTGTTTTTGGACGGCGACTTTTTTTTTACGCGGCGACTTTTTGTTTTTGGGCGGCGACTTTTTGTTTTTGGACGGCGACTTTTTGTTTTTGGACGGCGACTTTTTTTTTACGCGGCGACTTTTTGTTTTTGGGCGGCGACTTTTTGTTTTTACGCGGCGACTTTTTGTTTTTGGGCGGCGACTTTTTGTTTTTGGACGGCGACTTTTTTTTTTACGCGGCGACTTTTTGTTTTTGGGCGGCGACTTTTTGTTTTTGGACGGCGACTTTTTGTTTTTGGACGGCGACTTTTTTTTTTACGCGGCGACTTTTTGTTTTTGGGCGGCGACTTTTTGTTTTTTTACGCGGCGACTTTTTGTTTTTGGGCGGCGACTTTTTGTTTTTGGACGGCGACTTTTTTTTTACGCGGCCACTTTTTGTTTTTGGGCGGCGACTTTTTGTTTTTGGACGGCGACTTTTGTTTTGGACGGCGACTTTTTTTACGCGGCGACTTTTTGTTTTGGGCGGCGACTTTTTTACGCGGCGACTTTTGTTTTGGACGGCGACTTTTTTACGCGGCGACTTTTTTTTTTTGGACGGCGACTTTTTTTTTAAACAAAAGTCGCCGTCCAAAACAAAAGTCGCCGCTCAAAACAAAAGTCGCCGCGTAACAAAAAGTCGCCGTCCAAAACAAAAGTCGCCGTCCAAAACAAAAAGTCGCCGCGTAAAAAAAAAGTCGCCGTCCAAAAACAAAAAGTCGCCGCGTAAAAAAAAAAGTCGCCGTCCAAAAACAAAAAGTCGCCGCGTAAAAAAAAAAAGTCGCCGTCCAAAAACAAAAAGTCGCCGCCCAAAAACAAAAAGTCGCCGCGTAAAAAAAAAAAAAGGGCGCCGCGTAGGTGTCCATTATAGAACACCATAAGAGAGAGAGAGGGGGAGTCCAACTTACATCATTGCTGAAATCATATTGGTCTTAAGGCGCCAACGCCGCAGAACGATTGACACATCGTTCTCGTCGATGTGTTCACTGTAGGCCCCCAAACCTCCCTCAGCGCTGCATAGTTGTACTTGAACTGTTGTTTACAACAACGAGGATGTCTAACCTAGACTAATATCTCTATGCTATCAGTATTTTCTAAGTTTATGGCAATATATCATTCAGCCTGACGCACAGCGAAACATTACATCTCAACGGTCATCAATAACAGTACAACAACTGAGGATGTGCGTTTTCGGTTATTTCGGGAACCGGATACCACGTCGGCTGACACGTCGTAGACCCTGGTTCAAATCCTGTGTACTTATTTATTTATTTATTATTATTATTTTTAAACAAAATTTATCTACGTGTACAACATAATCAAATAAAGTAACTGACGACTTCTAGGAATTTTTTCCTCTGAAAAAGCTCTACTTGGCGGAGGTAGGGTGCTTTTCTAGTTTGCTATGATTGGAATTCATTTCGTTACCTCGAAATATTATTTCGTTCGAACGAAATATAGTATTTCGAGGGAATAATAATTCGAGGGAATGAAATATTATTTCGAAGGAATGAAATGTTACTTCGAGGGAATGAAATATTATTTCAGGGAACGAAATACATTTCTTTTTTTACCTGTCCTATTTTTTTTACCTGTCCCTTTAGGGTCTCCGTACATGCGCATATGCAATCACATCACGTATTTCACTGGTTCGCCAAAAAAAAAAAAAAAAAAAAAAAAACGCACCGATTTTTAAGCCGACCTAAATAGATGAATGCGTTGGATCTTACATAACGGCGAATCCGCGTAGCAAAAGGGGTGGGGCAAAAGGGGTGGGGCAAAAGGGGTGGGCAAAAGGGGCGTGTGCTCCCTTTTTTCGCCGTGCATTTTAATTTATCATAGTTTTTAGTCTGCCCTCTGATTTTTTGCCGTGTTCCCCTATTTTCGAGACACTGTATCCGCCCATGCTTTTACGTGTTAAATATGTTCAATATCTTAGTGTGCATTTTATTTTATTAATTGAAGGGACAGTATCGTCAAGATACTGCCCCTAGTTAATGTTGTAAAGTAAGTGAATAGTTGTTTATACACAGTTTCCCACACAATTTTGGCATATGCTTTTCGTACAGGCCCTACTTAATGTGCCATTTAATGTGATCATTGTTTCGGTGACTCATGCTAAACCTGTTTTGGATGATTCCGGTTCACATTTCTGAACGAAATAACCATAAACCCTAATAAAGATATACACTGTTTGAACGTGAAGACAAAACAAGACAGGACATGACAGAGATATTGGAAAGTCCACAAACTCATCTGCGTCATTACTCGTATTTTATTGCATTATTGCATCTCAAGATTACACAGGTCTAATCTATAATCACATTAATGCAATATTACATATTTTTGTAAACTAAAATCGGGGAGGCGGGATAAGGTGACAATCCATTGTCATGTCATGTACGGAAACACTTTGTACAAACGGCTGTTAAATGTCAGCAAATGATAATTATTTCAATCGATTTAATGCAACGGCTGTTCCATAACAACAAAACCATTTTTCAGTCGATTCAATCCAATGTAGTAATATTATTTCGGTATATCTGATCATTCTGATATAATACTTTTTTGTCACTGCCACTCATCGGAAACGAGTTAAGTGTTTTGAAATGTTATTTGACTATTGTAAGCATCCACCGCCCGTCCTCTGTACCCGCATTTCACTAAAGTCTTAATGTCAAGGAAAGCAGATTCTCCATCTCACAAAATATCTCCTCCGGTCATCAGGTCCACAACAAGCCTGCAAAGACGGAAAAAAGGAGAAAACACAATGAATAGGGAAGTCATATTAACTTACGTTTGAGCAAAAACACCTTGTAAACCATGGAATTTAATTTGATGTGAGCCAAAGTTCATTTCAAAAGAGCCACTCATGTGACGTCAGCAAACGCTTATGTTTAAGCATCATCCTAGCGGTGTGAAACATATGATCTATACTTGGTATATATAAATACCCAAATCCTCGATTTTAACTTCAAACTTCAAAATCTGATATAAATATAGCTGAAGGAAAGTGAATTATTACTGTATTAATAACTTTCTGTTCGAAATTAGGAAAGGGTACTCTTTCCTGAATTAATAATCTGACTGCATCGAGACAACGTAATAAGCAGAAACTATCACAGCTTGATTGTTTAACGGATATCTTGAGTCCAAAAATATATACGATGGGAATCGAAAATATATTATTCCATTCCTGCTGGGGTACAAAATGTTTATTTGCAAACTGATCAGGATTTGGCTTAAGCCCCACCTTAGGCCAAAAATTGGTGCGGTGACGCGCTTATTTCGGCCATCTTTTTTTCCAACAGAAAAACAAGTGATACATTGCATACGCGGGGACCAAATTTCCCATGAACAAAATATGGTGGCTAAGAGAGACCTCACAAATCGGGCAAACGTTCATACCCCTATATGAAAAAGTCAGCACGGCAGAATTCCAATCGATCCACCAATTTTGGCTGCAATTGGACATGATTTCATAGCCAAAAAAATAAATAAATAAAAGAAAAAAATGCCGACCAGAAACCGGAATTTTTATTATTATTATTTTTTTTTTTTGCCATTAGCTGAGCTGAGAACTCGGTCAAGCCACTCGGACCATTAAGTTAAACTTGCCACAAAAGCTTGACCGTCTAACAGCATTGACTCGGAAAGGCGTTTTTGAAATGCTGTTTGATTATAGCCCACAGGCTGAATAATGCATGTTGTTCTACCGTTCACAATGGGACTTCCCTAATAATAATAATAATAATAATAATAATAATAATAATAATAATAATAATAATAATAATAATAATAATAATAATAATAATAATAATAATAATAATAATAAAGATTTTTAGCGCGCACATATCCATCCTGCTGGGCGCTCAAGGCGCGGAAACAAAGAAAAAACATGAATACAAACAATATACAATGATAGCATGGGGGGGAAAAAATATTTTAAAAATAAATAAATAAATAAATAAATAAAGGGATATTACCTACCTCTGTTTTTCTACTTATTACAGACGAGCACTGCGTCTCCCAGGCATGTGCATGCCTGACCAAAGTCGTTCGTACATAGCGCTGCAGATGGGAATAAAACACGATGATAATTTGGTGAATTCATGGTGCGTAAATCTTAACCGCTGTCGGAATAATGTCACCAATCCGTCCAATCGCTTACGAGTCACAGTCAAAGCACGAATACATTATTAATAAGGGAATAACAGTTTCTCAAACTTTTATTCCCATTCATAATGCCTGGATCGATTCCGTTTTCGAAATGTAAACAATTTTGTAATTTGTTTTGGGGACACACGAAAACCCATTTTATTACATTTAATTTTAATTTCACAAGCAACAAGTACTTATTAATGAATTTTTAAGGAAAAGTGCTTGGGAAATGCGTGACCATGACTATCACGATAAGATACTCAAGTCATGTTATTCATTGTTTATGTAAAGCCCCTCTGTTCGTATTTCTTGACGGGCAATCAGGGCTCATGTTTACATGTACAATAAAAGCATATTGTTGTTTGAAATTATTGAGTATTTATGAAATAATAATAGATTTGAGATATTGCGGCATTATATAAGAGAAGAGAAGATTAATAATGACTGTTATCGACAAGCTCGTGTCTGTCACAGTTCAACAGGGGGCGCCCTATATGTTAATTATCCAGTATTTATGAAATTAAAGGGGCAGTATCGCCACAATCACAGCAGACATTCAACAAGAAATGGAATCGGTGTCCTAGTTTAAGTTGTACACAGTGACTGAAAATTACTGGCTCATTTTATGCAGCATCGGTTATATGACCTTATCATGCGGGAAATTATTTTCATTCACTGAGTTAATCTAAAACTAGCACTCCGATTCCATGCCCTGTTGATCGTGACGATACTGTCCCTTTTGAGATATTGCGGCATTGTATAAACCATACAAAACTTTTTGCAAACATCTCATCAAATCAGAAGATTTATAATGACTGTCATAGACAAACTCGTGGCTGTCATAGTTCAACAGGGGGCGCCCTATATGTTAAATTTTCTACACTTACAATATGCCGCCTTGTTCTTGCCGCCCCTGTTCTTCCTGGCTCTCTTGACTACATCCACCATGTCGTCGTAAGCTCGCTTAACAATCATGTTGGCTTCCTGTTCTAACTCGGTATCGTACTCGAAAGAGGCAACAACTATGGCCAGGGCCAACAGCAAGATGAATGCCTTCATGTTTGTGATTCTGTGTAATAAACAGAAAAGAATAATAGGACTGGTTAACTCACGACATTAAAAGGGGGTTTACACCACTGGTGACTGACCGAAAAGTAAGTTGGCAAATTATTATTTAGACGCTTAAATGATATAGCTGTACTCGTCATAACGGAGGCGATTGTGAAAAGATTTTTTTATCTCAAGCGGAAGAGGCAGTATATTGTAAATTAGCACATAAGAACATGTTAGATCTTCGTATTCAACTTTGATCAAATCTTTTGAGATTGTTGTTGTTATTGATGACCGTTGAGATAAACTCAGAAAATAGTGACAGCGTATACGTTTTTTTTAAAAGAGATATTAGCCTAGGTTAGACATCCTCGTTGTGGTAAACAAAGGTTCAAGTACAACTATGCAATGCTGAGGGAGGTTTACAATGAACACATCGACGAGAACGATGTGTCGATCGTTCTGCGACGTTGGCACCTTAAGACCAACATGATTTCAGCAAAATGTCCAAGTTGGACTCCCTCTCTGTATATAAACTTGTAATAACAACATTTCACTGCAGAATTCACTGTTATGAATTATCAGCATGTATCGGTATTTCTTATACAATGGTGGATATCCCTATGTATAGACAAAAATCCTAGAAAAGTAGACGACAGATAAATACAACTTACCGGGTTGCGTGTGTGCTCACAGAAGAACGAACTCGACTTTGCAGGAGATTTTCTGGAAGTGATAAGTGCTTGGTGAAATTCTCACGACCCTTTTTATAGAAAATAGCCCGGCCTTCTCACCCCGCCTCCTGCTATCTTTAATTAATCAAACATCAGTTCGCCACCGTTCCAGAACTTTGCCTCTTAATGCAGCTTCCGCTGTGCGCTTGAGCAAACTTGATATTGCTTTTTTGGGGGTATAAATCATCACTCAAAACTTTGGACCGTTGTAGTTTGAAGTCTTCTGATGTGCCAAGGCAGCTATTGGTCTTTTCCAGTAATCTTTGTACCAGACGATGTGGTAGTTTTTGTAATTAGTGGGACTTTTCGGATGATGGGTTTTTTTCTCGGTTGGGTTGTAATTAAACAAAAACCAATATTAAACACATCCGATGGCAAATGATTTAAGGAAAAACCTTTCTAAAATAATACTGTCTTGAGAATTTGATAACGTAAACATGGGCGTAGCGAAGGCATTTTCTTTGGGGGTTGGAAGCCAATTTGCCGACCGACATCAGAGATGGGGGCGCAAATGGTTTTTGTTGGTAAATTTACCGCCACACAACACTATTATGACCATACAAATTTACTTGGTTTCCCCCAAAAATGGACACTCGGTAAAGTCGCTCTGCTACCCGAAACCGCAGCTTATAAACAACTTATAACTTGTATGGAGTGCCATGGTCGAGCGGTTTAGTGCATCGGATTTGTGTTCTGATGGCTGAGTCGTCAGAATGTGGGTTCGAATCCCAACCACGACCATGGTGCTTGTGTCCTTGAGCAAGACACTTTACCATAATTGCTTCTCTCCACCCAGGGGTAAATGGGTACCTGTGAGGGCAGAGTTGGTTGTTGTGTTTGATTAGCCCTATATGCGCTGTAATGGCAGCAATTGAGCTGTATACTCCCCAGGGAGCTGAGATGGTTTCAGGAATGATTTATGAGCCTGATAATGGTAATAATATAATGCGCCTTGAGCACCAGTTAGTTGGTGGATACGTGCAGCCGGCATACCCTGAGCTCTAGGTTTCCCGACTGAAAATTTATTCTGGACCAACCATTGTTCTAGTATCTTTTATGCTTAATTTGCCGACTGAGGCTCTAAATGCCTACTGATAAAAATTATTGGGCCTGTCAACCCCCTCCTCTCCCCCCCCCCCCCCCCACCCCGCTCACTACGGCCCTGGACTTACACTTGCGCTGTATAACAGCTGTATAACAGATTACTGATTTTGTCCTTCAAGTTATTTACTGAACCAGGAACGTTGGCCGGGACCGTTTGTGAGTAATATTATCATACTAATTTCTCTGACACATTTTCAGAATCGGTCGGTCACTTACGTTGTCCAGATCCTTTCCATCAGGCTATATGTCCCTTTTCGAACCTTGTTGGGGTCAGCTCAGATCGGGGAGATTTACGAGTGTATAATTTGCACTGGACAATACTATTTTTCTCGGTATATTTGACTAGAAATATAATACAGTGCAAAGGGCTGTAGGCCTAATGGATAAGAAATAATTGTTAGATTTTTTTTCAAAATAGGTCAGGTTTACATGGACCCAATTTGAAGTTGTAACGTTTTTAAAAGAAGCCTTTTAATTAAAAGATAATTACTAAATTACAGATTACAGGATCGCGGTCAGTGATCTATTATCCAAATTAGAATGCATACAATCGGAATGAATTTTTTTCCCATTAATAACCCTCCTACTGTTTGACCATTTGAAACCATTCAAAATTTCCACTTACCAAAATGGCCATTGGTTTTGTACACATTATGGTGATACCATTTGAAAAGTGTTGGTAGCAAGCTTTACTACCATTCAAATCCATTCAAATGGTTTTTGAATGGTGGATACACTACACCTTGGTGTGTTTCCATAGCCGAATGGTTTCAAATGGTGAATGTACTACACAGTGGCTTATAAATCATTCAAATGGTTTTGAATGGTGGATACACTACACCTTGGTGTGTTTCCATAGCCGAAGGTTTCAAATGGTGAATGTACTACACAGTGGCTTATAAATAATTCAAATGGTTTTTGAATGGTGGATACACTACACCTTGGTGTGTTTCCATAGCCGAAGGTTTCAAATGGTGAATGTACTACACAGTGGCTTATAAATAATTCAAATGGTTTTTGAATGGTGGATACACTACACCTTGGTGTGTTTCACAAAACGAATGGTTTCAAATGGTGCATCAACTTGTCTGAAAAAGGCACCAGAACTAGGAGGGATAATACAACATAATAAATTCAAACTCTCTCACAGGTTGCTTTCTGTAGGCCTATACATGTATAATATACTACTCAAAACAATTTAGGGAACACCGGATTTTTAACATCAAATAGGTTTGAAATGTTCCATGAACTGGGATTTTCATTTGCAACCCCCTCTCTCTTTCAGTAGTCATGTCATGAAATGTGTAATCACTACATGCATCCTTTATCATCTGTTTCATTGTGCAGTTGTTTCTCATAAATTCTGTGAAACATTGTGTTTATCTGAAATAAATGATCTTGCTTTAACTGAGATTATTCCGGTGTTCCCTAAATTGTTTTGAGTAGTATATTTATACGTGATGGGACCCACACTCGTACATAATACTCACACACTGGATCGTACACAGACATAACGCTGCGGAACCTTTTTTAAGTGCACTAGATATACCTTAGCAAGTATATCAACATTTTGGACTGATTTTGACCCTTGTAGTAGTAGGAGGGTTTAAACTGCCAAAATAAGGATGATGTAATCAGATGAAACTTGATAGTTTTTGCTATAGACAAAGATGTAGCATCATTGGATCAATTATTGCGCAACCGCGGTAACTGTGGCTGAACTAAGCAACCGGTGTGAACGAACACACGTGTTATACATACCCTCTACCTGTAGGCTACACTTCCGACTTTTAGGCCCAGTAAAATCATCATAATAACAAAATCCATAGTTGCGCTTTGTATATTTCGCTTATACATGCATGTGGATGAGATACAATGGTAGGTCTCTCCCTGAAAGTACTAATGGGCGGGAAAACTTAAAATTGAAAAAAAGTCTGGTCACTATGGCAAATTAGGGACGAATTTGTCGGTTCATTTGAGTTTTGTGTCGGTAAATTTATCCCCCAAAAATTACCCCCCTCCCCCACTCCTAGCTACATAATTGGTCTTTCCAGATATCATTTATATTATATTTTACGTTTGAATGCATATGAGATGATAAGGATGACAAACAGACGATATTAAAGTCACTCGGGCGAATATGGCGATCAATCTACGAGCTGACCAAGGTTCTGGAACGATGGACGTGTGATTTTTAGTTTGATTAACTAAATTCCAAGTCTAGAAGGGAAAGTACAACATTTGGTAATGATGGCAAAACTGCTTCATCGAGTATATGCTGACTCTCGGTGAATCCAAATATCCTTTAAATAACAACCGATCTGTTTAGGGTTCAACTTATTACGTTGTTTTGTTAGCGAGAAAAAAAAGAGAAATGTTCATTGAGATTGGTTCGTATTTACCTTTTTACTTCCCTTCTGTATTTGTATTAAAGGGACAATATCGTCACGATCAGAGCATACTCTAAACAGGGCATGGAATTGGTGTGCTATAGTTTAAGATGAACAGTGACTGGACATTACTGGCTCATGATGACGAGAGGTATTAATATTTTCAGTCATTGAGTTAATCTAAAACTAGCCCTCAAATTATTTGCCCTGTTGATACTGACAACATTGTTCCATTAATATTGTTATGAATCTTACCCTTTGTTTTTGATAATATTAGTGCCCTCTATTTCACTCCTTTCACTGTTAAATATGCAGTTCTCTAATTCCCAGGGTTTGTTTTACTTTCATGTCCGGGACCCTCGATTGTCCGCTATAAATATATAATCCTCACAAGGCAGCTAGTTTTGCTCATGCATATCCAGCGCCAACGCAATGCAACACCAGCGAGAGCCTTGTGTGCGTGACCTCGCTCCCATGCACCACCGCTGCTCCCCTTGTGCAATAGCTTAGCATCCCCAGTAAGCATTACCCCCCTTGAACACGCCCTCCTTTCTAAGTTGTCACTCACTTTACGTTCGTCAAATACCTTTCCTTATATGTTGTATAACCTGATTTTGCACACGTTCCTACCCTAGACGCGGAAGGCAAGCTTCTCATTGGCTAAGACGCTAAACTAGGCTAATGTTTTATGTATTCCTAGGTCCCAGATTTCCTTATCTCGAGGAAGTGTGGTTCCGAATAATATCTGGTCTCAACAGCCATACGATCTGTTCTAATAGAATGACTTCTGACCAGATATACACATCAGTGGTACGTGAGACTCGAACCATGACAGTACGGTATAACTTATGAATGCAACGGTCCAGTGTCTCATTTGTAGACCCAATGGTGCAGTGCTTCGATAGACCATTGGGCTAGCCCAGCTAATGCGGTCTGATACACATTCTGTACCCCCGTCCAAACACTCCGTGAAGTCGAGCCTTGGTGGTCTGTGTCTTCAATACTGACCAGCCGTCTCTCGGTGTAGCAGTACCGTATACCAAGTTGACAAGCCGCACGAACGACGGTGAGAAACCAACTCCATTTGATTGTCACAACAAAATTTGTGTTCGCCCCTTATTATTTTGTTGACCTACAATAGTAGGAATGCAACGGTATATTATTTTTGTTAATTATCTGTTTTTATGCATATAATTATTATATAATTATTATATAATTATTATATAATTATTAAGTTATTTTTCCGTATTTTTCGTTTTAAATTTGCACATTGCTCTTTTCCTAGTATTAAAAAAATAATTATTGACGAGATACGGATTTCCAGTAATTAAACAATTGAATAACATTTATTATGAAGGCAGCGGGATAATTTAATTTCTTTTCAAATAATGGCACATATTGACTGTTTCACAATGCAATGCAATTATTTTGAAATATTTCACTTAAAAGTAAATTTAAAAAACATCGCTCGTAATTTTCTTTTTCATCTGAACATTGCCATTGCAAATACTTTAAAATGACACATTTTAACACGACACATTTTAACACTTTTATAGTAGATATATCCCAAAATAATTCATGTTTGCTCAAGGGCATGGAATCGGTGTACTAGTTTAAGAAGAACACACAGTGACTGAACATGACTGGCTCATTTATGCAGCAACAACGGTAATACGACCTTATTGTGTGTGGTATTATTTTCAGTCACAGAGTTAATCTAAAACTAGCACTCCGATTCCATGCCCTGCTGATCGTGACGATATTGTCCCTTGTATTTCTGACAATTTTTTTCTGAAATATTTCATAAGAAATTCCCAATTAAAACAAAAACAACGCACTGGCGACACATCTTTAAATACACAGATTAAATTAATTTGTTCTTGAATTTTGCAACTGTTTTTTTTTTCTTCTTGCTGTTGAGGCGTAACGAATGTAGATTACAGATTTAGGAAGACTAAAGCAAATCTGAAAACACAAAAGATACAGAAAAAATGTGGGAAAGAATGTCGTATCCGGCCGCCACTTTTTAAGGGTTTTTTGGAATTTTTGTTATAACCACTAACCAGTTAAACAATTATTCCATCGATTTTTGGGGGTACAGAAAGCGAAAACTATCTTTAAAATCCACTTTTATGATGGTTTTCGGACTTGATTTCCCTTCTAAAAAAATCCTCCCCTTCAGAAAATAGAAGGATCCTATTATAGTTGCCACTGCGCATGTACAATGACCGTGTTGGTCACTTATGGGGGAGTTGACAAGATCAGACTGACATGACTGAGTCTGAGGAAGTCATCGTATACCAAAAATGCCGGATTTTTCATGAAATAAATATTCTGGAATAATTTGAAGTATATGTCCATCATCATCCATAAGTTCTCCACCTTACTAGGTAGGTAAGATTACATGATTCGTTATATTTAATGAGAAAAAGTGGCGGTTGGATACGACATTTTCAGATAAGACATTCTACCCAAAATGGGCAAAAAGTGTTGTCTTTGATATATCTGTTGATTTTTATCACCAAGTACCCTCCTACAATCAGTGCAATTTTTGAAACAACCCATTCAAGCCACTCCAAGCCATTGGCTGTTGCCAGTGGCCTACTATGGTTACCCTTCTGTGCACTGTGACCACTGAGATTACAGGGTAAAGAGGTCTCCCATTGATACACTGCAGGCCATACTAATATGTTCAAACATTTACAGTGGCCTTGGGTGGCACACAGTTGATTTTGTAAGATTACTTGGAAAGGACAGCAGGCGTGTACATGTATGTACTGAAGGTTGCTCAAGAACAGAATTTTGTGGATCGGAGTGGCCTCCATGTGTAGAGGGTTATTAGGGGGATAATTCCTGAAATACAGACAATTAAAATGTTTATATAAAAATAATTTCATGGGTGCTGGGTGCTTTCACACAGCTAGAGAGCTATGATGAGGAATGAGCTGATATCCCTGGGCTTTCAAGACGTTTCTGTATACCTCGTACCCACTGCTCTCTCACCCTGATTCTGGACAATTTCAATGTCCAAAAGTCTTGGATATGCATATCAGGTGATATAGTCCGATAATGTTATTCAGACTAGTGCATGGAGTGCCATGGTCGAGCGGTTTAGTGCATCAGATTTGTGTTCTGATGGCTGAGTCGTCAGAATGTGGGTTTGAATCCCGACCATGACCGGGGTACTTGTGTCCTTGAGCATGTCACTTTACCATAATTGCTTCTCTCCACCCAGGGGTAAATGGGTACCTGTGAGGGCAGAGTTGGTTGTTGTGTTTGATTAGCCCTATATGCGCTGTAATGGCAGCAATTGAGCTGTATACTCCCCAAGGAGGTGAGATGGTTTCAGGAATGATTTATGAGCCTGATGAGCAGGGGTAATAATGTCATGCGCCTTGAGCACCAGTTTGGTGGATATGTGCGCTATATAAGTCTACATTATTATTATTATTATTATTATTATTACTGTGTGCTGCAGTGAGGAGGCCGGGACTAGGCCATATATCATCATAATTTTGGTAAAAACACTCATCTAAACATGGAATGTGTTAACGAAAATCTATATAGGCATTAAAGTATGACAAAATAATATTCAAATTGTTTTTCGCGTATTATGTTTAAGTAACCAATCAGTGTTGCGGAAAGCATTTTTCAGACCAGGGTCTCGAAGTTAGAGCAAGGTAGCCCCTGGGGACGAGGTTGCAGATATCCCATCATAAGGCTGTGCATTTTCGGTTATTTTGGGAACCGGTTACCAGAAATTGGAAATCTTCAGATACCCGGGTACCTGTAAACAATTTTGTAAAAACACATAAAATAACGCCGAATGTATAAAATAACCAATATGAACACAATGATTCTCTTGTTTTATTAGTCATAATAAATGTGGACTTACTGTAATAATTTCCCGCCTCTATATAAATGACTTAAGCATCCCCATTCCCCAAACGCACATTTTGTAAACAAAAAAATCAGAGACTTCCAATTGTGTGGCTTAAATGTTCAGTCAAACTTTTCAAAAGTCGTTTACGGGTAACTGGAATCGAAAAATGGAACCTGGTAATGACCGTTTCGGTTGGGTATCTGGATACACGAATACCCGGCACAGCCTTATCCCATCATGAGCTGAAGAAATTTCATTACGCCCATCTGCTGTAATTTCATGACCACATTGGCAACCCCTTTTAAAATAAAATGTTTCCATGATTCTACAATCCCCCCCCCCCCCCCTCCTTCTCAGCCTCCATTTTAAAGCCACATTACGCTGTTGGTAATCTCATAAAAACATTTTGGCTGCAATTGGACATCGTTTCATAGCAAAAAAAAGAAAATTAAAAACGCCGATGTGTGGGTCGGAGGCGACACAATGAAAACAAATTTAAACTTTCACATGTTGGTTTTGATACATATTTCTTGATTCTTATGAAGTTAGGATGCATTTACAGACACTCTAATAACCAAACAATTCCCTTAATATAAATAAAGTGAAATATAAACTATCATCTGGAAAACTTTTTGCCTTTTGATTTAGCAGCAAGCTGTCCTGCCGATCGTCTCAGTTTTTTCCTTTCCCTGTGGTGTTCCACAGTATCCTGTTTAAACTTGCTCTCCTTGACACTCTGCGGCAAAATAAACAAACGGGTTTATATGTTTATATATCAAATGACAATTAAAGATTAGGTATAGACCATGTGACTTGTTTACACTTTGCATGACCTTTAGAGTATCAGGATGATTTCCTGCCGGGCAAAAGTGTGTGTAATTTGTATGCAGAGTATGTAAATTTTGTACTTCTCCACATAACATCAAGAATGTTTTGCACAACCTTTAGAGTACCAGGGTGATTTCCTGCCAGCCAAGAGTGTGTGTAATTTGTATGCAGAGTATCAAGGTGCTAGCCAGCAATTAGAAATAGGGTGTCCAAATTTCAAAACAGGGTGTCCAAAAGACACCCGGACACCCCTCTGGCTAATACTATGCAGAGTATTTGTACATAACATCAAGATCATTTTGCATGACCTTTAGAGTACTAGAGTGATTTCCTGCATGCAGAGTACGTACATTTTGTACTTCTCCACACAACATCAAGAATGTTTTGCATGACCTTTTGAGTACCAGGGTGATTTCCTGCCAGGCAAGAGTTGTGTGTATTTTGTATGCAGAGTTTGTACATTTTGTACTTCTCCACATAACGTCTAGAATTGGATCCTTCAACTTCTTGAGATGATTTAAAGCAGGGCTCGGGGCAATAGACTTGATTGGTCTATTGCAAGAAATATTTCAAAACTCCAATGAAAGACTATACGCACCTTCTTTAAGGAAAATGTCAGCTGTTGGTTGCCGATCGATTGGCCGATTTGTTTGACTTCTCCTTGCATCTCCTCCTGTGCGATTCTGTCAGCCAGGCTAGTTCTGTGGGAGAACAAATAGAAATGATTACTACTGGATGTCAACAACTGTTTTTAGCCATTCGCTTAAGACAACCTGTACGCAATCAACACATGGCGTACAGAGTTACCTACGTATGATTCACTTATTCTTACTGATTTCTAAAACAACCTTTTGTATGTTAACCCTATTCCCAAACCCATCAAACTCCAACAGCTGGGTTTGTTGTATTTTGAAGGACTCTGTACTGTATAGCCCAGACTGGGATACTTTACATGGGGCTGGGTGTCCCAATTCCAGCTAAGTCCAACAGATGGGTGGTAGTGTTACTGCATGGTGTTGGATTTTGATGGACTCGCTACTGTATAGCCCAGACAGGGATACTTTACATGGGGCCGGGTGTCCCAATTCCAGCTAAGTCCAACAGATGGGTGGTAGTGTTACTGCATGGTGTTGGATTTTGGCGGACTCAGTACTGTATGCCCCCGATAGGGATACTTTACATGGGGCTGGGTGTACCACTTCCATCGAAGTCCAACAGTTGGGTGGTAGTGTTACTGCATGGTGTTGGATTTTGGAGGATTCAGGAAAGTTCTTAGCCAAAACCATTAGGGGGTTAATGTATGTCTGTCTTCATCGGTTAGAATACCCTGTTTGTATCTGAAGGAGTGTAGACAGTTTCGGATATTAGAATATTTAAATTGACACTTACGATATCTGCCTCTTGCTCATCTTTTTGATTCCCTTTTCAGAGCTAAACTCCTCCCCTTTCTTCAGTTCGTAGAACTTCGGCGTACCCCTGGCGGCCACTGAGCGTGCCTCAGCCCTTCGCTCCTCCCTCAGCATTTGGTGCTGCCGGCGAAGCTCCTGTCGCCAGGATTGGTCGTCGTCGTCCGAGCTGCTCTCGTCTTCGCTGGGTTTCCCCTCCTCTTCCTCCTGTTCAGAATAAGACATCAAGATGCAAGATCTGACAAGCACTAGCACATGTAGCAATCTTAAAGGAACAATATCATCACGATCAACAAGGCAAGGAATCCTTGATGTTAGCATTTCCAGAAATCCAGACGGCTCTCTACACCACAGCATTTACAGGAAGCCCACCCACATAGATTGATACCTCAACCAGCGCTGCTTCCATCACCCTAGCATCAAGTCATTGGTCAACCACACCCTCGTGCAATGTGCCTACAACCTATGGGACCCGGACAGTCTACATCAAGACTACCCTCCAGCGCAACGGCTACAAACCCATCAAGATCAACACTTCGAAGCCTGTCCCAAACCCTGATCGCAAGGTCTCCCCTAATCTAACCCTTTCTAAATTTCCATAGCAGCAGGCCTGGAATTTCACGGAGGCCATGGCTTCCGTTGCCCTGGTCTTGGCCTTGGTGCCCCTTAAAAACATTTCCATAGACATTCAGATATTCTAATACCCGGTTTAATACTTGGTTCCTTTTTTACCGGTTCGGGTACCCCAAATACACTTTTTACCGGTTCGTGACATTTCAGAAACCAAATGCCAGTCACTGATGAACCGTTACCATGTTTATAATAAGGTTTCAGGTTCTAAAAAAAATTATAAGTTTTGTTCTTTAAATTGTTTTCTTTATGTGTTATTATTTTTGTAATATTAAACGTAATGGTAATGGTATTTCATAAAACTTTCATTTTGTGTTATTTTTTATCTTGAACATAGGACTTATGGTAATGAATGAATGCCACTGTCTTGTGCTACATTAGGGTTATGCATCATGTGAGGAGTTATAGAGCCTGGCAGCATGGTGGAAAATCCAGTTTTGTTCCCCATATTTTACGGGTACCCGGAAACCGGACCATTACGGCACTTAATAAATCGCACATGCAAAAACACAAATGTCTTGTTTTGTATACCTCCAGTTCGTCAAACTGTTGCAGCATGGCTCGCTTCTGAGCTGCCTTCTGCTGCTGTTTCTGCTGTTTGGTGATCACCGGGTGCAACATACGGAAGTCCTCGCTGGCTTCGTCGACCTGAAACTCGGGGTTCTTGAACAGCGCCGCAAAGCGGTCGTCCTGGAGGATGCCGTCTGCCTCCGCCTTGCCGAGGAAAGAAAAGATGATTTCTTATTTGTAAGCTTGAGATAAAAACGGTTAACTTGTTTGATGTCGTAAACTAACACAGGTGAACTTTTTCATGCTAGTCCGAGATCTCATTATTGAATTGATTTCAAAACTAAATGCAATCACTATGTTTGAAAACAAATCAGTGGCCAGTACTCCCTATATGTACATATTTATATATGTCGAGTGCTTGGAGCACAAACATATTAAGTGCATTTTTGGTGATTTGGGGGTTTTAGCATAATATTATGTGATATTACCTTCTCTAGATGATGCACACATCAGATAAATGCCAATGACATGTAATGATGGTGAAAATGGCATGAGAAATAAGTGCATAATTCCAATTGCATTCAAATTCCATTCTCAAAACTCAAAAAAAATGCACTTAACATGTTCGTGTTCCAAGAAATTCGATCTTAACATGAAATAAATGTTTCTTGAATTGTTGGACAACCTTGGTAAATTTATTTATGTTTTTTTTTGGCCAATAGCAACTAGAGTGTAAGGGGTTACATATGTGATATGTCATCCACCATTTAAAGTAAGATTACATTTGTTGATGTTTTTATTAAACTTAAATAGATCGTAAGTTGGTGGAAAGCAATCAGCTATCCAAATGGAACTTACTCTTGATTTTTGGGGAGTCAAAGATAGTGAGGGTGTTCACCTGCTTGTTTAATAGCAAAGCGAGTAACACGAGACAATAGAGGGCAGTGTTCAAACATTGATCTGTCCCTTGAGTTTTAGGGCGGTGCGTTTTCGGATATTTTTGGAACCGGATACCCGTTTTCATTTTAAACATGCCTCCGGTGGTGTACAAATACATGTACTGTAAATGGTAACAAAATTGACCTTTAAAATACAGAGGATACCATACTTAAATTGTTTTTTTTCTTTATTGGAGCGCAATCTCTTGAATTTAAAGATAATTGTCTGTAAAAGTGTAAACATTACATTGTTCAAGAGTCACATATTTCTGTTCGCACCGCTCAAATGTTAAGTCCGAATTTAAAAAAGTCGTTTACGGGTAATTGGAGTTGGGTATCCGGATACCCGGCACAGCCCTATTGAGTTTGTCCCTACCTTCTTTTCTCTCTTGACTTTCGATGTCTGCTCTTGTTCCTGCTGTTCCTGTAGCTTAGAAGCCAGTACTGCATTCACCTTGGGCAACTTCTGTTAAAGACAGTCAAAAAAAGACATGGTGGATTGGATAAGAAAGATATTAAGTTTACAACTAACACCATGATGTGTAATGGTAATCTCTTCTTGGAAGAAGTGGTGCCGTTCCGAAAAAGGAACCGGTAGTGAGGATAGTTCTTGACATTTCAAACAGCGTTACCTGTCCTTTCTCCTGATTTGTGCCTGTGAAATGTGTACACTTATGAAGTAATCAAAATTTGTTTTGTTAGAACAACATACCCCGAGAAAACCTATGTGGTTCTCAACCACAATCTCATTTAGTTAAGATCCAAACCACCGTAACCGATAAGGGGCTGTCAAAAGTTGTCCAGATTTTCAAGGTAGTTCAGAGAGTACTACTTTTCAAGACCCCCCATCCCCTAAAAGTATTCCTTTTCAACATTTTACACAAATTAAATTTTTCCTGTTGTTTATAAATATCAACATTTTTAAACACCTCCCCCCCTCCGGTAGTACGCTCTGTACTACCATGAAAATGGCGACAACTTTGGACAGACCCTAAGCAGGGATTATATTGTGAGAAAATGAATAGGTAGGAAAAATGTTTGCCATTATCATTAGGCATATACCAGCCTATAGCGGTTTACCACTATAGCCATGTATAGCAAGGAAACTGTTTTTTATCTTGGTATTTACAATAAAATGATGCACAAGGAAAGTTTCCAAGGTCCGAAGTTAGTCGGAACCCGGTTTCATGGTAGGATTTTCAAGATCAAAAGGTAGGATTTCCTACAAAAGTAGGAAGAATATCATGCTTGCTAACATACCCGGAGTTTGACACGGCTTTCTCTGGACTCCTCAATCTTCTGTCGGATCTTGCTCTTACGATACTCTTCATAAGCGAAGGGGTCCGCTATGGCCTTGGCCTTGTGGTACAGCCTGACGTCCATAAAGTAACCATGCATGTAGGCCCTAAGCAGTCCGGTTCCGATGAGATGCGTTAAACCTTTATGCATAAGGGACAAGGGCCAAAGTCATGGTACAGCCAAGCCTTTGAGAAGCCTGGCCAGGCCCGGGCTTTTCCCCTGCCTACTGGCCTATACAATGAGCTCTGCTTGCCTGGGCTAGGCCCTCCAGAAGCCCAGGTTATGTTGATTGGCAGGTACTGTATTGTTACAGGATTAGGACTCACAAAAGACAATTAGGAGGCCAGGTAGCCTAAGCCTGGCCAGACTTCTCAAAGGCTTAGCTGTACCATGACTTTGGCCCTCCTCCCTAAAGTGAGTGAGTTAGTTATGTCATGGATACAGCATTGGTGCCTGTTGCCAAGGTGACCATCTCCTTTTCAATTGGCCAATTAGCTGCCAATCAAAATCCCATGTTAACCAATCAGATATGTTGAACCAGTGGCGTAGCCAGTGGGGGGAAAAGTGCCCCCCACAGAACTTTTCAGGGATAAAATGGGGACGGCAAAAATTTGGCAAAAGACAAGACAAACTGGAACAGAAAAAAAAAACCCATTTATTTATACTTGGTACTTGTTTTTATACCACGATGTGATCTGCTTCTCATTATTTTATATTGTGGAAGGTGTGGTGAACCTTAAAATGGGGACAAAAAAATGGCTTCTTCCCCCCCCCCCCACACTAAGAAGGCTGGCTACGCGCCTGTGTTGAACATCCACTTTGGTGTTGATTATGTCAGAGTTTTTATTCAGGGGGGTGTGGCATTAATATGACAAATTCCCCAGGCAATGCAAACCATTAGAAAGGGGCCAGGATTTTGTTGGACAGTACATTTGACCCAATAAGCCTTTTGCGTTTTTTTTTCATTGGAGCAATCTCTGGGATACCTTCAGTCAGTAGCATTTTTCTGTGGCTAGCACAGTGTCAGCCAGCAATACCTTTGGGTGTCTTTTGGACGCCTTGTTTCCTAAATGGACGCCATGTTTTTATTTGCACCACACATGCTAAAGTATTTTACATGTAAGTTAAACATTTGGACACCCTGTTTTTGTCAAATAATAACAAATTTGAACACCCTTTTTCTAAATCTTGGCTTACACTCTGGTGACTAGTGCATATTTAAATTTGAATATGCTAGACTTGTCACACTACTGTTTAGGGCTGTGCCGGGTATCCGGGTATCCGGATATCCGACCGAAACTGTCATTACCCGGTTCCATATTAAGGTTCCAATTACCCGTAAACGACTTTTTAAAATTCGGACTTAACATTTGAGCGGAGTGAACAGAAATCTGTCACTCTTGAACAATGTAATGTTTACACTTTTACAGACAATTATCTTTAAATTCAAGAGATTACACTCCAATAAAGCCTTTGTAGTATTTTACGGACATTTTCCATACACTTTTCTCCAACTGTTTGTGATAAATTGTATCGAATCGTTAATACTGCACAGGGCCTGGCAGTTGCTATTTCAAACAACTTATTAAACCAGCAGCACAGGAGGGAATGTTTGCCTAATTGTTTTAATAAAAACGACACAGTAAAGAAAAGATCGATTTAAGTATGGTATCCTCTGTATTATAAAGTAAAATTTTGTTACCATTTACAGTCCATGTATTTGTACACCACCGGAGGCATGTTTTGAACAAAAATGAAAACGGGTATCCGGGTATCCGAAGTTTCCTGATTTCGGGTATCCGGTTCCAAAAATATCCGAAAACGCACACCCCTACTACTGTTATACCATGTGATTCAGGGCAGGTATGAATTTGTATGACACTATTAGGTACCAGACTTTCCCATATGATATCATGTGATTTGGGTCAAGTACAATACCTGTACACTATGAATTTGTATGATACTATTAGGTACCAGACTTTCCCAGAGCTGTAAGTCACAATAGAAGATAAGTGTTTCTTCTGCCCGCACAAATGCGAGCGGGCGCACCTCACTGTTTTTTTAAAACCACCTAATTTTTTTGTGCTAATTTCACCACCTTGCATGTTAGAATTGCTAAATTAAAATAAACACACAAAAAATATTGCATCTGGTGTTATATTGCTAGTTTTTGTCCTCCTTTCTGTTTCAATTCTGGGTACTTATAGGACCTTTTATATCGCTCATTTCTTTTTTTTTCTTACAAACGCTAACCAAATATTTAATACCACCTTGCCCTTGTCATCAGCTGGGGGGTTGGAACACTGATGCAGAAGCTATCCCAGTATATCCATTTTCTCAATGGAGATTTTTGAATTTCCTTACCCAAGTTTTCCAATTCTGCTTTTGTAACAAACTTGTAGTCGTCGTACACTGTTGTGTTGGGACTGTCCTCCAGTTCCTCCGTGAGATTATCGAGGAAGGCGCACCATTTTGGAGCTGGGCCTAAACTCTGTAAAAAATGTTTCAATAGTATGTTCTACGATTACAGCAAAGATTTTTATGAAGGTTGAAGGAAGTTTGTGGTGGGGTATCATGGCTGAGCGGTCTGGTGCATCGGACTTATGTTCTGATGGCTGAGTCGTTAGAATGTGAGTTCGAATCCCAGCCGCGACCATGATACTTGTGTCCCTGAGCAAGACACTTAACTGTAATTGCTTCTCTTCACCCAGGTGTATAAATGGGTACCGGTTGATATTGTGTTTGGTTAGCCCTGTAGTGCCAAAAATGGTTGTACATAATGGGCTGTATACTCCCCAGGGAGCTGAGAAAGATTATAGGAATGATATTGGCCCAGTGGCCAGAGGAAATAATAGTTGTGAGCACCTTGAGCACCCTTGGGTGGATATGTTGCGCGTTATAAATGTCTGTATTATTATTATTATACCTTACCATTCTCATTAATTATTGTAGTTCTTGTGTCGGGTGATAAACAATTAATATGATTTTTGTCCTTACACCAACGTAATGTATAAAGCACTGTATACTCGGTGCTTTCTGAGTGTCTGTGGAAAAAACTCCACAAACTACTCAAGCTTTCGCAAAATGTAACACAGTTTTACGTGAAGTCCCCGTGGTTCTCCCTGAACCACGTTCTCACTTTAGCGATAGTTGAGAAACGATTTGCCCGATATTGGTTCTCCCCCTAACCCATAATCTCACTTAGCGACAGTCTAGATATGAGTTGTGTGATAAGGTTCTTTTCAGAACCTGTTACCTCAGCTTCGCGATAGTTGAGATAAACACACGGTGTTGCCGCAAACCGAAACGATATCAATACTCCACCATGCAGAGCCTTAAATATTATAACAGTTTTACACAAAAACTTACTTGATGATGGTATCAAATATGATTTGAAATAATTTTTTGTCAGAGGTGCCAAGATTTTTGTTCGCCAATCAAAATTTCTGAATGCATTTTCACTATATTCTTAATGAGAATAAAGAAATCTCATAAACAGGGGTGTGATTTGACAAAAGTCAAAAATCCTGAAAAATGGGTAGTGGGCCGGGTCTCCCTTTGGTCTAGAGGACAGAGCCCCCTGAACGTTTAATTTTGGAGGATTTACAGACTTTCCACATCCCCCACAAACAAGAAACTAGAGGTTTGGACACAATACAGGCTACTTCTTTCTTTCCTTAGCCCTAACCCCCTAGGTATTCTGGTAGGAAACTTCCTGATACCTCCAAAATGCTCCAGTGCACTTTTGGAAACATGCCCTTATCTTCAAAATACACCATGCATTTTCGTTGATCTTTCATATTCAGCACATATGGCCTGTACTTCTTTCCAGGTAGTAATTTTGCCCCATTTGAAGAGGTGAAAGTACCAGTTTCCAACAGCACTGATTTTTTCCAAAAAGTGCCCCTTGGAGGATTTTGGAGGATATGGGGTGGATAGGGTTAGTGGCTAGAACATTTTAAAACAATCAAACAGAGCAAATAGAATGAAACACATCCAGATTTTTGGAATGGTTTGATAGCTCGCGTTTTTTTTTTTACTAATAATAATTCAAACTTACCGGAATAAAATAGACACCCAATTTGGGTGTTTCGTTGGCCGTCAGAATAAGCCCAGATTTCGGCACCAGACACATATTGTTGATTTCATGTTCAGGTTCAATGGCACTGAAGGCTTTTCCCTTAAAATAAAACAAAATTAAAAGTACACTATTGGTATTCTCAACAAAACAAACCATAAAAGAATACAGATTTACAAGCAACTTACTTAGTTTAAAGTTAATGATGGTAGTCAACCATCCCTTGTAATATTTCTGTATGATGTCCTATCCAGTGGCATACCTGAAACGGGCGGGGCGGGGGGGCGGGGGCGGGCAGCCACCCCTGCACTCATTGTAGGGCTGTGCCGAATAACTGAATATTCGATCAATGGTTTGAATATCCGGTTGGTTTTTTCCAGTTCGAATATTCGAAGAAAAAAATAAAGTTTTTGTTAAAAAAATTTTTTTATATTGGCGCTTCTATCATTATCCCCCTCCCCCCCCCCCCCCCCAATTATCCTCTCGTCTACATTTGGTCGCCACCTATCAATTCCATTCTAGTCCAGGTGACATTATGTTTAGTACATTTTCTGGCCCCACCATATTGTACGTGGCGCAATTTACAATCGGCGGCCTTCGAATATCGAATATTCGATCGAAATCAAAATCCGAATATCCGGTTAACAAATGATGTGAAAATGCACAGCCCTAACTTGTTGGCAAAATAGTGTCCGTCGGTAAATTCACAGACTTGTTGGTATTTCTGAACTGAGTTTTGTCTCGGTAAAGTTACCCCCAAACAATGTTTACCTCCACACCCTCCCCCGAAAATCCTGGTTACGCCACTGGTGCTATCATTTGAAGTTAAGCGTAAATGAATGCATGATTTATGCATGCGTTTTGTATACATGACCCATATTGTGTGTCATTGAACAAACACACACAAACGAATGCATGTGAATTTTCCTTTGTTTGCGTTAAGATTTCAGTGGTCATGGTAATGTGTGATAGGCGCGCTGATTGGCCATCATTTATAAATAGTGGCAGGTCAATACACTATGAATAACTTTACCCTGAAAATGCCCTGAATAGCTGTTTTACCGTGAAATAAATAGTTCACGACAATTTCATGACGACACAACACCATGAAATTGCCATGAAATACTCTTGGAATTCCTTCGCCATGAAAATGCTGTGAAAATGACATGAACTTCTCGTGGCAGTATTTGGGGCAGCTAATTAATTCTCGAGAGCACCATGAATTTGCTGTGAAATCACCATGGACATTATTGCCAATATCTGAGAGGAAGAGACACTGAAATTGCAGGGAAATTGTGGTGAACAGTTAATTCAAGGCAAAACAGATTTTCAGGGTATTTTCAAGGTGAAGTTGTTCACTCACAGTGTGTGCGTCCCATATCCGGACAGCTTTGCAATCTGTGGACACAACCATTTCAGCTTGGGGGTGGAACTCCACTGCCTTGATAGGAAACCCATAGTGATGATCCTTGACCAGTATGGGTTTGTCTGAGCGAATATCATACAGAAGTACCTAATGTGACAACAAAAAATAATGAAAACTAACATTAAGAGAAAATCAAATTACAACTCCTGACATAAGATCCTAGAAAGAAACAGAAATACAGAAAAAAAAGTTTTATCAATATCCAAGAATTCCATAAAATTGTTGTTTAGTGAACAACTTTTCTTTAACCCTAACCCCCTAGCTATTGTGGCTATGAACCTTCCTGAATCTGCCAAAATCTGACACCATGCAGTAACACTACCAAACAACTGTTGAACTTGGCTGGAATTGAGACACCCGGCCCCATGCAAAGTATCCCTGTCTGGGCTAAACAGTAACCTAGTCCATCAAAATCTAACAAACCCAGCTGTTGGAGTTTGAATGGTTTGGGGTGGTTAGGGTTCATACAAAAACAATTTTGAGGTAGGTTTACAGAGATACCATGTGGTTTTTCACATTTCAAAATAATGAGTTCTTGTTAGTCAGCAGAGACAGAACAACAAATAATAATTCCAGAAATAATTTTGACACATTATTTCAAACAGTTGCTGAAATCGTTTTTTGAGTCCCGGTATTCCAAACCTTCTACTCATTGTTGTGAGCAGAGATAGACACCAACCAAATTTTTCTTGAAATAAAATAATTTGGACACAAATGTTAACAAACAGTTTTTCTGAAATGTCCATACCTGTCCAGTTGACGTTCCTACTGCCATCTGCAAACCATCCTTAAACTTCAGAGCTGATACCGATGGCATTCCTTTCACCCTGAATTTGAATAAAAGGAAAAAAATACATATAACTGCGCACCAAGAAGGTGAACCTGGCACCAGCAGAATTATTGGCCTGATCAGTGAGGGTACTTTCTGCTGGGGGACATACAATCCACAGAATCTCAAGACATATTACGTGTTCTTGTTGATTTTTAAAAGCAGATTTTCTTTATTTTCTTGTATATTCTTGCAGGGAAGAGAGGGGAGATTTTATCAAAAGTAGTTTTGTAAAGTGGTGAAAATGTTACAAACTTTGAATGTGGAAAAGGGGATCAGGTTGGCATAGCAGTACCTTCCTTGACATTCACCTCTGTGGAAGTGAGGAATCTTGAGGAATCTTCTCTTTCATTACTATTAAATAATACGTTAATGTAATAACAGGGGTGTAATTTCACAAAAGTAAAAAAATCCTGGAAAAATGGGTAGCAGGCCTGGGTCTCCCTTTCGTCTACAGGACAAAGCCCCCTGAACCTCCTGGATGTTTAGTTTTGGAGGATTTACAGACTCTCCACAAACAAGAAACTAGAGGTTTGGACACAATACAGGCTACTTCTTTCTTTCCTTGGTGGATACTTCTCTTCTTTGAGGCAAAGGGTGATTTGTAAAAAAAAAAAATCCTGAGAAATCACAGGCCTGTAATAAGCTCACTGTGTATCCATGGTGATGCTGCTCAGGGCACAGTCCAATATGGCCGCCTGCTTCCGGCTTCGTGGATCCCAACACTCCACTCTGCCTTCACGTGTCCCAAGGGCCAAGAGATGATGTACTGGGTTGACGCTGCATGCATTGATTCCACTACATCAAAACAATACAAAACAACTTGTGTCATTCATTTGTCTACAAAATTCATGACAAATTAGCAGTTCAACTAGAATTTTGAAACATTTTTTTTTTCAGTTTTATGTTTTTTTTAAAAAGCCTTCTCATCACTGTAACCTGTGGATATTTATGACTTATATAAAAACAAATATTGATTTTTATTTCACTATTTCCAAGATGTACAGGTCAGGGGTGTGATTTGACAAAAATCCTGAAAAAAGGGTAGCAGGCCTGGGTATCCCTTTGGTCTTAGAGGACAAAGCTCTATGAACCTTCTGGATGTTTACAGACTCTCCACATCCCCACTGACAAGAAACAAGAGGTGTGGACACACAATTGGCCACTTCTTTCTTTCCTTGGTGGCTACTTCTCTTTGTTCAAGAAAATTTTGAGGCAAAAGGGCGATTTTTTTTTTTTTAAATCCTGAAATCAGGAAAAATCCTGAGAAATCACAGGCCTCACAGGTACAAAATCTTCCTGGGAGTAAATGTTTGTCAAATTATTATTTAGGGGAAATGTGTACTGCATTTGTTTCTTCTTTTTTCCCTCCTCTAGGGAGTAAGCTAAACTTAGGGAGGAGGGCCAAAGTTATGGTACAGCCAAGCCTTTGAGAAGCCCAGCCAGGCCCAGGCTTATGGGCCTATATAATTCCCTAGCTGAGCACAAAAGACCCTTAGATCTCAAATAGCTCTTCTTGTTAACAGTCTTGACTGATACCTCAGCTGTCTTATGTTCACAGCTGCTGCCATTATAATGATCTGGGCTAGGCCCTCCAGAAGCCCAGGTTATGTTGATTTGCAAGTACTGTATTGTTACAGGATTAGGAGTCACAAAAGACAGATTAGGAGGCCAGGTAGCCTGGGGCCTGGCTTGGCTTGGCTTGGCTTCTGCCTTACCTTGCTTCAGTCACAAATGGGCTGAGGAATCTCCCTTGCTCTAAATTCAGTCTGTAAACCTCAGGGCTGTAAGAGGGGGAGGAGGAAAGAAATCAGATAATAAAAAGATTTTAAAAAACCTTTACAAAACAGAAACCTTTACGGTAATATCGTGAAAAACGGAAGAAAAAATAAATTGAAGAAGAAGAAGAAAATGGCTGGAATTCAGTATCAATTTGACATTCTATTGGGAAAAATTTATGTCAATACTAAGGCAAAAATAAAAGTCTCTGGTTTCTGGTCTCCACACGTGTCGCCTTGTGCGTCTGCATTTTCAGTTTTGCTATGAAACAATGTCCAATTACAGCCAAAATCGCTGGATCGATTGGAATTCTGTCATGCTGTGTTTTAAACGACTTTTTCACATAGGGGTATGAACGTTTGCCCGATTTGTAAGGCCTCTCTTAGCCACCATACATTATGTATGGGAAATTTGGTCTGGTTCCAACAATTACGTATACATGAATCACGAATTTCACTGGTTGGCAAAAAAAAAAACGCACGTCGCCACACAGATTTTTAAGCCGACCTATGACCAGAAACCGGAGATGTTTTATTTTTTACCTAATACCAACCTTGTCCCAACAAGAAAAAGGTCACAGGTGGGGTCGTGGTACGTCATATCCCGACCAAATTTGGGTATCCGCAGTCTGTGATAACGTCCATAGCGAGCATGGAATTCTATGTACCGGTCACACTGCAGGAACACAATCTAAAAATTATTTTAAAAACATTTTTTTAAAGGAAGCATTATTTCATTTTTTTTTTGTAGGAAGGTCGCCCATCGAAGGCCACACAATATGTGGGTCTATAAATAAGAAATAAATGTGTATCAGACTTGTAGTTGAGTACTTTTTCATGAGTACAAGTACTTAAACTCTCATAGTTGTAGTCGAGTATTTTTTCATAAGTAAGAGTACAGAAGAATGTACTCGAGTACGAGTACTTAAACTCTCATATTGGTGGTTGAGTATTTTTTCATAAGTACGAGTACAGAATAAGGTACTCAAGTGCAAGTACTTCAACTCTCAAAGTTGTAGTTGAGTACCTTTTCACGAGTAAGAGAACAGAAGAATGTACTCGAGTACGAGTACGAGTACTTAAACTCTCATAGTGGTGGTTGAGTATTTTTTCATAAGTACGAGTACGAGTACAGAATAAGGTACTCAAGTGCAAGTACTTCAACTCTCAAAGTTGTAGTTGAGTACCTTTTCACGAGTAAGAGTACAGAAGAATGTGTATGAGTACGAGTACTTAAACTCTCATAGTGGTGGTTGAGTATTTTTTCATAAGTACGAGTACGAGTACAGAATAAGGTACTCAAGTGCAAGTGGAGTGTCGTGGCCGAGCGGTCTAGCTTACTGGGCTCAAGTTCTGGTGTTAGCAGCAGAATGTGGGTTCGAATCCCGGCCGTGACACTTGTGTCCTTGAGCAAGACACTTAACCATAATTGCTTCTCTCCACCCAGGGGTTAAATGGGTACCTGCGAGGGCAGAGTTGGTTGATTAACCCTATATGCGCTGTAATGGCAGCAATTGAGCTGTATACTCCCCAGGGAGCTGAGATGGTTTCAGGAATGATTTATGAGCCTTATGAGCCTTATGAGCAGGGATAATAATATAATGCGCCTTGAGCACCACTCAGTTGGTGGATACGTGCGCTATATAAATCCACACATTATTATTATTATTATTATTACTTCAACTCTCATAGTTGTAGTTGAGTACCTTTTCACGAGTAAGAGTACAGAAGAATGTACTCGATTACAAGTATGAGTACTTAAACTCTCATAGTTGTAGTTGAGTATTTTTTCTTAAGTACGAACACAGAAGAATGTTCTGAAGTACGAATACTTAAACACTCATAGTTGTAGTCAAGTACAGCTACATGTACTCGAGTATGAGTATGAGTACTACACAACTCTGCAGTGTATGCCTTTGATAGTCTCAAAATGTTTTTCAAACGTGTCTTGAAATCTTTCTTTCTGAGGTGCTGTAAGAAAATTAAAAAAACTCTTAAGAGTTTTCTTAAGAGTTTTCTTAACTGTGTTAAAATTGCACGTTATAATGAACGCAAAAGTTCTTGATCGCCAATTGCAACTGTGGAATGCACTTTCACTGACGACATGTCAGTTAGCTGAAACTTGTACAAGTTGGTTATAGTTACCTTTGAGTAGTCTTCAGACAAGATGTGAAATTTGACAACTGGAAAGAAACAAAAACAGTAAAATTAGTTTTTCTGAACCACAAGGCAGAACCTTTCTATGTGGAGAGAGGGTCAGAAGTGGGTGGTCTTGGGGAGCGTTTGAGCCAAAATCTAGGAATCTTATTCTATCCCCAGTCATTGTTTGTGGCCAAGTTGAGTCAGTCAGGGCGGATACAGAGGGGTGGGTTCAGTGGGTAAGATCATCCCCCCCCCCCCCTTCCACAACGGTTTACAAATAACTAGAAAAAATGTACCTTCTGAGTCAAAACATCGTTCAAACTTCATTGACAGTTGAGTGACTTCAAAGCATCGTACTCTTGGCTTGTAGGTTCCTGATGATTGCAATAAAGAAATCAGATTTAAATACTTGAAATTTATGGATATACAGAAAAGCTATAATATGTACCTTAAACCAAAAATAAGAAGTCTCTGGTTTCTGGTCTCCGCACACTTCACCATCACCAAATTCCGACTGAACATTTAAACCACACAAATGCTACTAGTTGTTATATAATTATAGATACTGGAAATTATTACACTAGGTCTACATTTATTATGAGTCTAATAAAACAAGAGAAAATTTTGTTCATATTGGTTATTTTATACATTCGGGAGTAGTTATGTGTTTTTACAAAGTTGTTTACGGGTACCCGGGTATCCGAAAATTTCAAATTTCGTGTATCCAATTCCCAAAATAACCGAAAATGCACAGCCTTAACCCCCTCCCACTACCCTTTACCCCTGGCAGTACCCTTAAAATGTCTGTTACTTTACCTACCTGTTGCTAATATAAACTGACTATCTGCTGTGATTTGTACAGAGTTGCTGACTGAAGGCATTTCAAAGTCCTGAATCAGCTGAATCCGGTGCTGTAAATCTGTGGGTGAGATGAACACAAATTAGGGCAGAGGGTGTCATTGTCACCTGAGGGTGTCATTGTCACCTGAGGGTGTCATTGTCACCTGAGGGTGTCATTGTCACTTGAGGGTGTCCTGAAAAATTGTATCCTCATTGGGAGAATAAGGTTTCAATCAGGATATATGCATATATCTTCCAATCGTGATAATTTTCACCCAAGGGTTTCTTGAAGAATTGGTATCGTCATTGGGAGAATATGGTTTCAATCAGGATATATGCATACCCTCCAATCGGGTTTCCTGAAGAATTGGTACTAAGCTTGGGCGATATAAATTTATTTCATTCACGATATATCGCAAACATATCGCGATTTTCGATGTATGGCAATTATTTTTTCCTTCATGCATGATTGCTTTAGAGCCGATAACCACAGGTGTGCCCCTCTACAAGTGTCACAATAAATCGCAAATTCGTTTGCATAGTGTGTATGTACTTCTGAAGTAGTCCGCATTTGTTTCTCACTTTCAAAAGCTGTTATAATTTTGTTTCCATGGAATTTTTGACTTGACTCACAATGGCGTTTTTTTTTTAATAGCAATATATTTTTAATCACGATTTGCCGATATCTCGATAACTTAAAAAGTTCTCGATATCATAATCCAATAAAAAAAGGTATCGCGATATTCGAGATTATCGTGTTATCGCCCAAGCTTAATTGGTTTCAATCAGGATATACATATCTTCCAATCGGCTATAAATTGTATAATTGACATCAACCCTGTGAGCTAAACTTAGGAGGCATTTTAGTGACATGAAAAAGTATTGGCCAGCAACATGTCTTTTCAAGTCCAATGACAATGACAGAAGGGAACAAAACTGGTCCTTGAATTGTCCATAATGTACGTGATAGCATGGAGGAAGGAAAACAGATCTTTTCCTTCCTCCATGTTGATAGTGTCTTGTTATGATCATCAGATAACTCCAACCTAGTAACTCGAACGGTGTGACAACTGGACCAAAGTGGTAATTCAACACTTGTGACAACTTGACCTCCAAAAAAGTAAACCTTTGAGTCAACCCAAAACTGGACCACCACCTATGGCCCAAGAAAAAAGTCTCCGGTTTCTGGTCATAGGTCAGCTTCAAAATAGGTGCTGTGCTGGTTTTTTTTGTTTTTTTGTTTTTATTATTATTTTTTTTTTTTGGTAATTTTTTTTGGGGTAAACTAGTGAAATACGTGATATGCAGTTATTGGAACCAGACTAAATTTCCCATATACACAAAGTATGGTGGCTAAGAAAGGCCTCACAAATCGGGCAAACGTTCATACCCCTCTATCAAAAAGTCGTTTAAAAATCAGCGCATAGCAGCAATCTTGGCTGCAATTGGACATCGTTTCATAGCAAAAAAATTGAAAACTAAAAATGTTGACGTGCGAGTCTGATGCGACGCACATGGAGACCAGAAACTGGAGACTTTTTTTTTGGTCTAAGTACTAACGTTAATGTTAGACTTCTGGTATTTAACTTTTTTTAGAGAGATTAATGGAATTTTCCAAGTGTATGCCTACTGCCCTTTTTATCTTCTCCCTGGCCCCGGCAAGTAATTATTTCCCATGGGTAATTTCCTTAAAATAGCATTTTTTTCAAAACCGTATGCAGGTCCATTCATGAAGGAGTACAGCAGTCAAGTTGTCACAAGGTTTGAGTTGTTTTAACTCATATAACATTGTACATTGGTCGAGCGGTTTAGAGCATCGGATTTGTGCTCTGATGGCTGAGTCGTCATAATGTGGGTTCGAATCCCAGCCGCGACCGGGGTGCTTGTGTCCTTGAGCAAGACACTTTACCAAGACACTTTACCATAATTGCTTCTGTCCACCCAGGGGTAAATGGGTACCTGTGAGGGCAGAGTTGGTTGTTGTGTTTGATTAGCCCTAGTTAGCTAGTATATGTGCCGAAATGGCAGCAATTGAGCTGTATATCGCCAGGGAGCTGAGATGGTTTCAGGAATGATTTATGCGCCTGATGAGCAGGGGTAATGTACAATGCGCCTTGAGCACCAGTTTGGTGGATACATGCGCCATATAAGTCCACATTATTATTGTTAATTATTGTTATTGTTATTACATACCTCTGTCAGACTTCTGTAATGATCTTTTCTTCCGATCTGAAAGCCACTACAAAACAGAAATATAATGAATTTTCTTCTACATTCTTTCTTTTCTTTAAAAAGAAATTAATAATATTAATAACACTTGGTGTCGGAAATATAGCACCTTCACATTTACTTATTATAAAGGAAAGTTGTCCATCTACGGTTACGACAATACCCAACGCCGGTACAGGTGCACCGGTGCACCGGTGAGTAGTGTGATAATATACACTTACATCTGGCAACGATTTACCCAGGCTTAAGTTGTAAACCTTCACATTGTTTGCTTGTGACACTTGCATTGTGACGAATTCTCATCGGCTAAGATCTGTGTTTTATTCCCGATTAATCAAACCACTAAACTTCCAGTTTGTTTACATTCTATCATCCAAAACACGTGCATGGGTATATCAAGTCTGGTACCTGAACGATTATCTCGTAAATGGAACATTATATGAGAATGGGAACATCTTTTTTCCCTTATTTTAGACGCATGAGGGCGCTCTTTCTACATGCAAGCCGCATGCAGCACGTGTACTCGACTGGTCCCCCCTGTCTTTATCCGATATCCTATCTCACAAGGTCGAGTTGTCTAGTAGGTCGAGTTGTCCGTGTTGAGTTGTCACATGGGTCGAGTTGTCTTATGACCTTACAATTAACCAGTTCACTCACTATAATAATAATAATAATAATGTGTGGACTATATAGCGCACGTATCCACCAACCATGGAGGAAGGAAATCCTTCCTCCATGCACCAACTAAGTGGTGCTCAAGGCGCATTCTTTTAGTTTTACGTGCATTACACAACTATGTAAGTTTTTAAGGTGTTTCAAAGTTGTACATTTAGAACTCCCAAACTTCAAGTCAGGTAGTGTATTCATTAATTATCTCAAAATTCTTGTGGGCAATAAATATGATACATACATGATACAACAAGTTGTGTCGTGAAATTATTTCATATTTGATGGGAATTATGGACTGTGTTAGTAGGCAGTTTCACGCAAACCGCCGATGGTGGCGCTATTTTTGATGCCTTTTTTCTGTCGAAGTTGTGACCCGCCGAAAGTTTGTTGACTCGCCCAATACAATAGTACGTGTGAAAATGCATAGGCACAATATCGCTAGCGCCTGGTTACGTTGATGAGGCTTTGATGTTTTCCTGGACGCTATTTTTATGAGCACTAAATTATGCAGTCGATAAAAAAAATCAGCGACGGGAAACCTTTAGTTATGGAAATACAGGCAACTGAATTTCGGTAAGTTTTCACGATTTTCTTGTCCAACTTTCATGGTAAAATACTAATTCAAAGGGGAATCTATCGATGTTCTAGTGTCGATAAATGGATACTACACATCGTGGTTATCTTAATTGGTCAGTCGATGCCAACTGTAACGTTGGCGGAAAAACAGTGCAACTTGCGGAAAATGACCCGACGGCAAATAAAATAAAAAAATCACTGCTATCGGTGATTTGACTCGCTGAATAGGGGTGTCACGCACGCTGAATCAGGGTGTCACGCACGGGTGGATTAAAAATGTTGGTATTCAATGAGATTTTTTTGTTATAAAAGGGGGACATGCTATAGGCCTGCCTAGCCTATAGACACTTTGTTAGTACTACAAAAGTACAAGGATACGTTGCAGGCAAATTCGGTCACAACTTTTCAAATGAAAGTGAAACTGGCCTCCAAAATGACCAAATATTTAAATCAACAAAAATTCGTAACTTTGCATAGGGTTAACCTATCATGACCATTGACCCCTCATTTTCTTTCTAATTTTTTGCTCTATCCAGTGATATGACATTTAAAAGAATTGAAGCAACTGAAACTGCCTACTGTTAGATGACACAAACCTGTAAAAACACAAATATTGAAATAATTCCCAAATTGCGCAGCATCATGAGCACTCAGCAGCGCAATCTTGAGATTGCGCACGCAATATCGAGATTGCGCTGTGCAATTTGCAGGTTGCGCTCAACATACTAAAGTTATATTTTGAGTAAGTCTTTTTTTCTAGTATAAGTGAGGATTGCGGAAACGATATTTTGGGAGATTTTTAACCCGCGAAAATTATAGACTTCGACGACTACCAAAGTACACTGCAGCCAAAATGAGCTGTCTGCCAGTGGATGAGAACTCGTTTGAATTATTGACCTGTCGTTCTTTTGATTGTGTGTAATTATACAGATTTGAGAGAGCCTAACTTAAATGGGCAAAACTTTCAAAACCGAGAAATGTCTTCAAATACAAATACATGTATACAGAAGTTGACACCACCTGAAGTTCATGATGCATGGTTGCTTGAGATAAAAGGTAAGTATAAGTACGAGTAGTAACCAGACGTCTACTTATAGAGCAAGTTTAACCAGTTCGCTTCGGAGGCCGTGTATACACGCAATTTTTTTTTGTACAGCGGATCGGAGAGCATCTAAACACACATTCCGATTTTTGTGTGTTACCGGGAGACTTGTCAACATGCCACATGTGGCGTGCCGTCGTGGCGGCTGACTTGTATACACGCAATCGTTTCTCGGAGTCCATGGGGTCACGGTTCGGTGGCCCCGGACAAAATGCACTGCAAACACTGAACGAGTTCACTCTTTTTGTTGATTTTTGCGTAATCCCTTTATCCAAGACATGTTCCTTTGACGTACCAGCCAAGAATGTGTAAAGACGGATTTATATCCATTGTTTACAAGGCCTTCGATCGCTCTCCGGGTATGCCGTCTTTTCGACCAGGCACTGGTCGCTAATAGGCCGTTGCATCGGAGCTTGCCAACGGTCCAATTGTGCTGAACAAACACAACCGTAATTAAAAAACTAGCCATTTAATTCTCGAAATGTCAATGAGTAAAGGTGTTTATTTGGGTGTCCGAACTTAGTTTCATTGACAAAAAAAATTATTAACCCTAACTCCCTAGACAACAAAGGCAGTTGGAGGATTTTGAAAGATTTTTATTGTTTTAGTACAATGCCTAGGGAGTTAGGGTTAATGGCTAGAAATTTTTTCAGATTTTTCACTGAAAATAAACCCGCACGGGGGACCGGAAAAAAATAAATATTCCCGACGTCAACTGGTTTTAACCCCATTCTCTGGCCAATACACTGGACTCCCTCCATACCCATGGCCCTACAGCCCCACACGTACAAAAAAGGGACGATTTTTCAACTTTCTAAAATTTTGCTATAGACCTTATGCATTATGACGTCACAAACTGAAGGGCGCCCTCATTCAGAGTTAAAAGAAGGTCACTCATTAGTTCATGTACGCGCGCTGTGCATGGTGTATGCGCGATGTGCATGTTGCTGAGCATGGTGCATGCGCGCTGTGCATATGCGCGCTGTGCATGCGCGCTGTGCATGCGCGCTGTGCATGCGCGCTGTGCATGCGCGCTGTGCATGCGCGCTGTGCATGCGCGCTGTGCATGCGCGCTGTGCATGCGCGCTGTGCATGCGCGCTGTGCATGCGCGCTGTGCATAATGTGTGTATGCGCTGTGCATGTGTGTACACACAGCATGCATACATGAACCAATGTATGTCTTTCTCTATCCTCTGACCGAGGGCGCCCTTCATATGCATAAGGTCTATTATAGGTAAACCTGCCCAAGCAGACACTTTTGGCATAAAGTTAGCTATTGTGAGATTGTAATTTTGGTGAAATTTTGCAGGTCTGAGGCGACGCGCACAGAGACCGGAAACAGGAGACTTTTTTTGGGGGGGGCCTTATCTTAAACACTAACCATGTATGCAATCCGGATTTTCATTTTCCTTTTACAGGTTTTCCCATTGATGAGGCAGCATCACTAGACGGTTATGAATTAAGACAAAGGGTAGCACCTGACTTGTTCTGGGGTTACTTTGAAAATAGTCGTATGATTGGTGTAAGTCACATTGTATATCGTGTATTTTAACCCTCTTACTATAGTTACACTTTAGTGGCAAGTAGCTATAGAGGTCAAAATCAGTCAATTGCCTGTTTTGACTGTTGACCCAAATATGCACACAGGGGCATTTTTGACTGGTTTTTACTGTCATTTTGACCACCCTGAACAATACCAGACAATGCTTTTACCAGTCAAAAATGGTCGACTCATTTTAACCTGTAAATGTACTTACTAAATGTAAGGTTTGACAGTGTTTGACTTTTAAGTGCACTAGATATACCTTAGTATTTTAACTGATTTTGATCCTTGCAGTCACAGAAGGGTTAATGTACTAAGACTGAGACTCACTGACTCATAACCCTGTGGATTCGACCATCAGACCTTAAAGGGACTGATTTATGCGCCTGATGAGCAGGGGTAATAAAGCGTATAGAATCCCCTCGGTGATATGTGCCATATAAGCATCGTTTATTATCAGAAAGGATAACAAATACATTGAAATGAATGTATTATGTAAATGAAGTATCACTATCAAATCAGGTCTATTTTTGAAAAAAACTTTTGTAGACTGCAATAAATATAGATTGATGAGACAGTGGGCGCCTTTCACATTATTGCATAAATATTTTAAAGATGACATCAAATTATTTTAACTTCTAACAGGTAACATGTGCAACAAGATCCTCCGGGAAAAAGCTAACACATGATTCGATGGACACTCACGACCCAGAGGGAAATTTAGTCTGTGTGCATGCACTTATCGTTGATCAAGAATTTAGGAGAAAGGCAAGTTCTTTTTTTCTAGTCAATGAATTGTTCCTGCATCCACCTTTCCATCTCCCTCCCCCACCCCTCCTCTCCCCCACCCCTCCTCTCCCCCACCCCTCCTCTCCCCCACCCCTCCTCTCCCCTCCAGAGAAGTCCGGGGGAAATAGCCCTTCTGGGTGCTTCCCTTTCAAATATTGTCCCCCTGTTCAGACCATGAAGATGGTTTTGTAGGGTCAAGGCATTTTCTACTTTAAGGGAAGTGGCACTTGGTTGAGCGGTTCAGTGCATCGGATTTGTGTTCTGATGGCCGAGTCGTCAGAATGTGGGTTCGAATCCCAACCACGACCATGGTGCTTGTGTCCTTGAGCAAGACACTTTACCATAATTGCTTCTCTCCACCCAGGGGTAAATGGTACCAGAGTTGAGTTGGTACCTATATGTGCCAAATAGGCTTGGGGGTTCCGGCGGGTACCCGGTTCTACCCGATTCCAAATTGAGAATCGGAACCGCGGTTCCACTCTTTTAAAGAACCGGGTACTCGCAAGAGTCGGTTCCGGAACCGAGTCCTTCAAATACTGTTCCCAGAGCCGCTGGGACAACCCGGCTCCAATTGAAATATGCAGTTGTCTGAGCTCCAACTCTAGAGCCGAGAACCGCCCAGTCAAACACCCGATTCCTTTGATGAGTGACCGACAAAATGTAACTCTAGACTGCACCAAACTTGTGAAGGCGCCACACATGCGACTGATGCAAACCACAATGTCTGCGTTAGTAGTATCATTGTGCATCACTGAGGGTACGTTCAGACGAAGGAATAGTTTAGCCTTAATCCATTAACAGCGTGGCTCTTCTAGATAAGATCTGTCACCGTCGCTGGCGCCGAAAACATTGACATCTGTACTCACGCATGCGCTGCGTGATGGTGTACCCCGGATGTGACTCCTCAAGGTTGACATGACCTGGACACAGGGATGACTGCTTGGGGAATAGTTTATTCCAAGAAAGTGTGCTGTGTGAACGGGAGGTTTTTGGAGTGACAGATCTTATCTAGAGAGCCCACGCTGTTAATGGATTAAGGCTAAACTATTCTTCGCCTGAACGCACTTTTTTTTTTATAAATTGGCCCCATAACATGGATACTTTGGATATGGAGATGTTGTTAAAAATGTTGACAGCACGTGTCTTGAGAAGTGGAGTGATCAAGGTGGTCCTGTGAATATGGATAAACTTGTGACGGTTAACAGTCATGTTGCTAGTGTTCTTATGTACTTTCAATACGGCATGGACGGTAGTACGGTATTTTTGTAGGGTGGTGCAATTGCTTAATTGCTCCAACCCCGCTTATAAATTGGTCCCATAACATGGATACTTTGGTTATGGAGATGTTGTTAAAATGTTGACAGCACGTGTCTTGTGAAGTGGAATGATCAAGGTGGCCCCGTAATATGGATAATCTTGTGACGAATTAGTCATGTTGCTAGTGTTCTTAATGTACTTTCAATAGGCATGGATGGTAGTCAGGTACCTTGTGTACAGGGGGTGGTACAATTGCTTAATTGCTCCTCTGTGATATGATTGCTCCAACCCCTGAAGCATGTGCAAAGCCATGGCATGTACATGTACAGAACGGCTACTAACGTTGTTTACTAACGGTAGGATAATGGAAACAAATCTCTTACTTAGCTTAACGCTTCCAAAACGTTTCCTTAAACTTTCTGAAACATATTTTAAATTAAACAAAATTATCATCACTGCATTTGCGGTTGAAAATCTGATACCTTTTGTATCAGAGACGCAACGAAGTTTGAATAGACCGTATGTTTTATTATTTTCTGTAATCCTTATGTTTTTGTTTGAATTTCTTGGAACCGGTTCCGACTCGGAACCGAGTATTTTTTTGTGAACCGAACCGGTTCCAGGAATTGTGGAACCGTCCAAGCCTAGTGCCAAAATGGCAGCAATTGAGCTGTATACTCCCCAGGGAGCTGAGATGATTTCAGGAATGATTTATGCGCCTGATGAGCAGGGGTAATAATATACTACTCAAAACAATTTAGGGAACACCGGATTTTTAACATCAAATAGGTTTGAAATGTTCCATGAACCGGGATTTTCATTTGCAACCCCCTCTCTCTTTCAGTAGTCATGTCATGTAATGTGTAATCACTACATGCATCCTTTATCATCTGTTTCATTGTGCAGTTGTTTCTCATCAATTCTGTGAAACATTGTGTTTATCTGAAATAAATGATCTTGCTTTAACTGAGATTATTCCGGTGTTCCCTAAATTGTTTTGAGTAGTATGTGTGTGGCAGTCCAGGAAAACCCAACACATGGTCAAATTTTTACAATTCTTGTTGAGCATTTAATCAAGTAATACATTCTTTACTGATCTCATAACAGTTTTAATGAGTTCAATATTCAAACCACAACTAAAGTTATGACCTTTTCAAAGACGGCTCTAAAACCCATAAACGGAGAAATTAGGCTTCAAAGTTGGCTATGCACTAAACGTAAATCCCTTGAATTGAGGTAAAATTGACATTATAGTAAAAATAGTGTAAAAGTGTTTTTCATTTCTTTCAAACTAAGATTTTTCACATAAAGGAGTTATGGTAAATTTTTACGTAAATCGGTCCATAATTACAAAATGTGCGTGGCGACTTCCGACGGGTTTTCCCCGACTGCCACACATATAATGCGCCTTGAGCACCAGTTTGGTGGATACATGCGCTATATAAGTCCACATTATTATTATTACTTTCTATGGCAACATTTCAAAGGGGGCCACCAAGGTATCATACTCTGCAAATACTATGGTCCTCGTCTCTGGAATTCAGTGGTCACCCATTCAATCAAAACTCAATCCTCCGTGGACCGGTTTTAAAAATCATACAAGAAGTTTCTCATCTCCCAGTATGTAGCATCGTTCCCTCCATAACTGTACATCGTCTTCCATCCCTTTCTCATCATCGTCTTGCTGTCTTCCCCTATATCTGTTTGTCTTTGTTTTGTCTGTCTGTTGGTTTCTCCAATGCCTGGTCAATTGTTAGTCCAAGTCTTTGTTTTTTGTAAGCCTCGTAAATGTATTATATTAAATCTATTTTTTTTTGTCAAAGGAAATCATAGTCTTTGTCTCCATCATATTTTTCATGTTATTCATGAACTAAATCCCTACTACTTAAATAATATTTTATTTATCATTTTCATCATAATTTTTTTTTTTAAATTCAACTTTATTTCATCATAACTGTACTTTTTTATATATTTAATTTGCTCTGTAGTTTAAATCTAATACTATTTTTATTTAATTTTATTATCTTAAGCTAATTTATTTAGTTATTTTATTTTATTTTTATTTATTTGTTATTTTATTATTATTATTTTTTTCATATTAAACCTTAGAACACACCCTATTTTACCCTTCTTAATCAGATTTTATAACTTATAATAATAAATCAAACAACACATCCAACATTAAATATTCATATCCACAACCCTCTATATTTTATGTATAATTTTTCTTCCTTTCGTGCCGAGTTTGACAAAGTCTGAATCTTTATAATCAGTCGTCACTCTCATTCTACGCACTTCTTGGGATAGTTTTAATCCATTTGTCCATGTTGATAGAATTAACGTTTTTTGCAGATCGTGAGATATGTTTAGGGCTAAATAAACCATATGTTTATTTATAATCAAAACAAAGTTCCTGTTCTGTATTACCTGTATGCAGCGGCGTAACCAGGACATTTTCAGTGGGAGGGGGGAGCGGCACAGGGGGAGCGGCACAGGGGGCGCGGCACAGGGGGCATTGCTTTTCAGTGGGGGGGGGGGGGGCCAAGCGGGTATGGTTTTTTTTTCCCTTTTTCTTTTCTTTTTTTGGGGGGCACTCAGGATTTTTCGTGGGGGGGTCACCTGGGGGGGACACTGGAAATTTGTGGGGGTCACGTGTTTCCCCAGGGATTTTTCGTCGGGGGTGCATGTACCCCCAGGCCCCCCTCCCCCTCCCCAGAGAAATTGCCCTTTTCACATGTCTTTTTTTTCCTCTTCTCACTTCAGGGTATCGCCACCACTCTAATGAAACGATTCCTCGAGTATGTCCACGAGAATCTGAGCGGTGTGACCAAGGTGTGTCTCCTATCCCATGACAACCTGATACCATTTTATGAAAGACTGGGTTACCAGTGTAAGGGACCTTCAAAGGTTGTCCATGGTAAGTTGATCATCCAAGTGCATTTTGTATTATGTGTTGAACCATTAGGCCAAACAAAAAAAGTCTCCGGTTTCTGGTCATAGGTTGGCTTCAAAAATCAGTGCGGTGACGCTTTTTCTTTTTTCTTTTTTTTGGTAATTTTTTTCTTTTTTTGTCAACCAGTGAAATACATGATACATGTACACGCGGTTATTGGAACCAAATTTCCCATATACATAGTATGGTGGCTAAGACGGGCCTCACAAATCAGGCAAACGTTCATACCCCTGTGTGAAAAAGTCATTAAAGTCCGGTTAGAACGTGAAATGTGTATTCAACCTGCTTACGGTATTCGGTAGCTTATATATCCGTGTTAATGATTTAATACCTTTATTAGATTTTTAAAACTGAAAAAAAATCTAAAATTAGTTTCTTTTCTAAAGCCCCGTTTTCACGATTGTGAAAAACAAAGGTCACAATGCCCAAGCCCATGTTTCCATGTGACGCCATACTGACTAGGTCTTGTACTAACCCCTACACACGCACGCAAATCTATGCGTTATTTACATTGTTGACAAAGTGACTCGCTCGTTAAATATGAGTGCGACAGTTCCAAGATTATTTGGGAGGAAATAGTGCCCAATGTCGATTTAGATGATTCTTCCCGAGGTGGCACAGCATCAATTGTCAGATAATATCTAAAATCAGACGAAAAGATGGGTGTTGTTCGTGCAGCCGAACCGAACTGGGGAGCCGTTGGATTTGTATAGTTGCACAAGAACACAGGCCGGCGATGACATCGATAAGAATGTTCCTTCACCGGCAGCCTATGACGATTGCCTCCACAATACAGACTGGTATGTGTAATATCTGTGAATTTGTTTGTTACATTTTAGGTTAAATCTCCACTATAGTGTATAATATAATTGAGTTTGCTGTATGGTTTGTGTACCAACATAATGAAAACAAAATTTGGCCCATGTTTTACAGTACCGGTATATGTTCATAACATGGGTCAAACTGGAGAATATAAATACAATTGTATGATTGATATTAAAATATTTATCGGGTTGTTTAGTCCCAATCCTATTTTTATTAAGTAAGACTAATTGCGGTGACACCATTTTTATTATTTACATTGCTGGCAAATTCATAATTGTAAAAATGCTGGTAAAAATGTTTGTGCACTTTTTATCAACTTCAAGTGAAAAAAAAAACCTGATTCATAATGAAAAACAGGCCCCAAATTTACAATTTTACATTGAAATATTTTCTTGTCTTGTATTTAATGAAGGTGTTCTTGGGCAATTGAGTTATAATGGAGTTTATTGACAACTGCCAGTACTGCATGGATGTTATGGGATGGATCTAGAAAAGAGTGACCTGATGCCTAACCACAGGAACCCAAGAAACTGCAATATGGAGCCAGGGCTGTTGAGGGTGACATGGTCAGGTAAGCTTTAAAAAAATTCAGCAATTCAGCAATTCCATTTACATTGTGTGCATGAAACCATAATCCTATCCCAAACATGGCTGGATTGAGGAACAGAGATAATGATCAACATAAACCAGACAACTTAAAGGTGCACTCTCTTAGTGCTTTTGTGAGCGATAATAAACACTAGGGGGCCTACATACTTGCAAGTACATGAACATTTTAGCCGATAATTTACCCTGATGTTTAACACTGTTGGCATGCGCATACAACCTGACTGCATTAAATTCTGATGGTTAGAAAATCTCAGCCTTAAGAGCCAATAATAATTGTGCTTGGACATAATAGCGTGCTTCACAACATAACAGATAAATATCAGTTAAAATGTTAAGCTCACAAAGCACTTGAAACGTTTAATGAATTCTGTAAAAAATAAATATAAGTGCAAGTATAGTTTTAACAAAATTTGTTCATGTGTATTTGTTTTCCCACAGAAAGTATGGACACATCTCATACAGACAAGTCATCAGATGGTGGTGTGCCCCCCCCCCACCCCCCCCCCCTTTATTCAAGTTTTGTATATGCACAAAGCGAGGACAATGTACCCTGACCCTGATGGCAACTATGAGGGCTTCAGATACCCAGACTTGGATGAATAATGTATTGAAACCTTCTATTAACCCTAACTACCCCAAAGCCATCAAAATCCTCCAAGGGGCACTTTTTTGGAAAAATTCAGCGCTGTTGGAAACTGGTACTTTCACCTCTTCAAATGGGGCAAAATTACTAAAATCTTAAAACTAACATGTAAAAATTCATAACATTACACGCTGATGTTTTTGAGGAAACGACTGAAACCTAAGGAGAAAACACTTCAAAACAGAAAAATTTCTCAAGACGATTGATAAATGTACATATACCAACTTTATAACAGGTAAGGTTTTAGATAATAATTATTTTGATAATTTGTCAATTATCAATGTTGTACAGGACTTAATAAATTGCAGTACCTTTAAACCCTCTGATGTTATTAACACATTACACAGTTTACAAGAGAGTATTTGTGTTTACATGTACATTTAACTGGTTCTTTATTTTTCGCTATTGTTAATTGACCTGAAAAAAAACTGGATATTATGTTGAACTTGCAAAGTGACTACAATGACATCTTAAATAATTTTTTTATTTATTTTAAAAACAGAACACATACTGGCATATATGTACTACATAATCTTATTAAAACACGTTGAATATTTATCTCACATGTAGATTGTGTCACCAGTTTGTGTAACTCTTAATTGAAAAAAACACAAAAACAAAACAAACAAAAAAAACCTTGAAAAAAAGGATTCCAAATCAGAGGTAACAGCAGTCATCTATATTGGGTTGTTTTAATACACAAGTCTATAGGAGTCAAAATGAGGCTGATGTCCAAATAGACTGGTGACTTTCGCATTGCGAACAATGTTACATGTGCATATAGAGTTGATTTGATCAAGGGAATGCATAGCTGCAGAATCTGATATCTCACTATAAAAATTACTAAACTAAGCACAAAGATAATGAATATAATATAGGAGGTTGCAGGTTCAAATTTTACGAAGGGTATTCTATTTCTTCATGCAATCTTCATGATTGAAGGTCTTTGTTAGAATAATTGAATAATCATATTTAAAGCCTCTGTTGATACACACATTACAAGAGTATTTCTATTTACATGAACATGTAACTGGTTCTTTATTGTTCGCCATTGATAGTTACTATGAACTGAAATAAACCCACGGCTCTCGGTTGGACAAGGTAGAGTTGGTAGGGAATATAAAAATTAGATAGTTCTTGTACATACCATGGCCCTTTCTCTTTTAAGGAATTCCTCTCCAGATTGCTTTCGATCATCGCTAACCGTCTCGACCAGTGGTTTGGTACGTCTTGCGGTGCTGGTACTAGGCCCGGGTTCCTCAGTAACGTTAGGTGTAGTGCTATATAGACGTCGTAATCGTGTACTCATCTCACCGTTGTCGGAACTGCTCCATCTTTCACCTTATTCTGGATTGAATCCCGGACTTTTCTGCATTCGGACAGTCTTATCAACGAAATCTTCAGTAGCATGGGCCGAACATATTGTTGATGACTCCCAACAGAGTGAAATCAGAACCAGTCAGTGGAGTTCTCAAAACGAACCTATTCCCATCGTCGAATCACCACATTTTTGCGGAACTACACAAATTTGTACGGATTTTTTTTACACAATCGCGTGTGCAACCACCTATAACACAATGTAGTGGCATTAGATAATGATGTGTAAATCTAAATCTCAACAAATACTTGCAGAATTCATCTAAAATGGACTGAAATCAAAATGACACCGAGCACTCCTGATGCTTCACTATGAAAACACAAGTTACTTCCGGGTTCGCGTCTCCCAACTATGACGTGTCCGAGGTCAATGCATATCATTATGACGTCAATATTTCGTAAGCTGCTTGGCGCTTCGGAAGCGTGAGTTTCCTCTTTTCCCCCATGTAAAAAGCTACATCAAAGTGAAATGATTATAAATTCGGAATCAGTGACATTTCCTTTATTAATAAAAATATTAACTTTGCCGAATACAATTCCCGTTCTAACCGGACTTTAAAACACAGCACGGCAGAATTCCAATCGATCCAGCAATTTTGGCTGCAATTGGACATCGTTTCATAGCAAAAAAAAAGAAGACTAACAATGCCGATGTGCGGGTCTGAGGCGGCGCTCGTGGAAACCAGAAACCAGAGACTTTTTTATTGGACCTTATATACAATTGTTGTTACATTTATAAGAAAACAATTAGAAACTGTTACTTCTTTTTGTGTTGTTATGTAACAACAAGTACCTTCCTCCAAGATGATCTGAACTCGGACAAAAGAATTTCTCGACCCAGGGATGATTGGAATATTTAGCAACTTTCCACACAGTATTTTTTTGATAATAATTTGTGAGGTTGATACTCTAGTACTAACCAATGTTGTACCTTCCGTTTTACATACAGGCATATTTGATAATTATCATCAATGATAATTTCATTAATCCGAACATCATGTGTTTGTTCCAACAAACACGTTAACCCTAACTCCCTAGGCATTGTATTAAAACAATAAAAATCCTTCAAAATCCTCCAACTGGCTTTGTTGTCTAGGGAGTTAGGGTTAAGGAACAATATCATCACGATCAACAGGGCATGGAATCAGAGTGCTAGTTTTAGATTAACTCAGTTAGTGAAAATAATCCCCCACGTGATTAGGTCATATTAACTTTACTACTGCACACATGAGACAGAACTTTTCATTCACTGTGTTCATCTAAAACTACGACACCAATTCATTGAACCGGAAGTTAACCCAAACACCGTGTGTTTGTTCCAACAAACACTTAAAGGAACAATTATCATCATGATCAACAGGGCATGGAATCAGAGTGCTAGTTTTAGATTAACTCAGTTAGTGAAAATAATCCCCCACGTGATTAGGTCATATTAACTTTACTACTGCACACATGAGACAGAACTTTTCATTCACTGTGTTCATCTAAAACTACGACACCAATTCATTGAACCGGAAGTTAACCCAAACACCGTGTGTTTGTTCCAACAAACACTTAAAGGAACAATTATCATCATGATCAACAGGACATGGAATCAGAGTGCTAGTTTTAAATTTAGTCAGTGACTGAAAATAATACCCCACATGATAATGTTATATTACTGTTGCTGCTGCATAGATGAGCCAGTCATTTTCAGTCACTGTGTTCATCTTAAAACTAGGACACCGATTGCATGCCCTGTTGAAAATCTGCTCTGATCATGACGATATTGTCCCTTTAATCTCTAGTTTATATTGCTTTCTATTTGTACTGCACAGGTTCTAAACTATGGTTTGATATGGAATATACTATATAACATTGAGGGAATGATCTTTCAGGAAGCCATGATGTATGCCATGAGATACGCCATGATGTATGCCATGAGATACGCCATGATGTATGCCATGAGATACGCCATGAGATACACCATGATGTATGCATCGGAGGTAATCTGTACTGTTAACAAGTTGTTTTGGTATGACGACGCAAAAACTATATCATTGTGTAGCCCCCTGGGTTTTTATGCCCCCCCCTCCCTAAATTTTCAACAGCCAGTAAAAAGAACAGCCATAATCTGACTCCCAAAGATGAGCCCTTGTGTTGGCCAGTGGGCACCCTTGGTCATTCTTACACCGGATGTAAAGTAAAGTAAAGTAAAGTCTGTCCCGAGCCATATTGGCTCATCAGGCCGGTGTTTATCTCCGGTTTCGTTGGCATGAAACGACTGAGAATATTTCCATTCCCACTGGATGGGATGCCAGTCTATCACAGGTTACTTCCCTAGCTATTGCCAGGTACCCATTTACCCCTGGGTGGAGAGAAGCAATTACGATAAAGTGCCTTGCTCAAGGACACAAGCACCACGGTCGCAGTGAGGATTCAAACCCACATTCTGACGACTCGGCCATCAGAACCCAAGTCCAATGCACTAGACCGCTCGGCCATGGCACCCTGGATGACTGAGTGAACACTGACATAAAAGATTTTCTACCTTACTCATTGGAGTCTTTGTGTCATCCTGTTTACAGGTATGCAGGCCACTCAGCGAAACCTATAAAACCTATAAAATTCTATATTTCAAAATGGGAACCTTTATTTCCCCCCAAAAAAAACTATATTTTTAATCTCCTGCAACACATTTTCAACTTTGTCATAAAATCCTCATGGCTTTGAAGAAAAATTACTTCCTAAGTATAAAGAGATGAAGCCAAAACAGTAGCCAAACTGTAACATGTGTACCGCTCTTAGATTTTCTACCGGACTTTGTTGCAAAAAGTACTCAAAAAAGGTAAAGGCAAAAAGGTAGGCAATTTACCAAAAACTTGTTACTTAACACTGCATAATAACCTGTAAAACCCTATATTTTTGTATTTGGTAAACCTATAATAACCTATATTTTGCTTAATAAACCTATTTAATATATATATATATATATAAAACCTATTCTCCATATAAATCTACTTTGTGTACAACCACATAAAAGGCTTGTGTCCCGTTAATTGTGTGATCCCCGCTACTGCCGTTACGCGGGTTGTTTGCATCTGACCGGGGCTTGATCCCTGGCTACTCGGCAGATATGGTTTGGCCTCTTACCTGGCCCCATAGAGCAATAGATAATTGGCATAAGTGGACCGCCCACCAACATAGGGGCTGGTTAGCTCAGTTGGTAGAGCACTCGTACGGTAATCGAGAGGTCACGGGTTCGAGTCCGGCATCAGCCAATTTTTCTTTGCTCGCTACCCGTTTATATATATATATATATATATATATATATATATATATATATATATATATATATATATATATATATATATATATATATATATATATATATATATATTTATATATATATTTATATATATATTTATATATTTATATATTTATATATTTATATTTATATTTATATTTATATATTTATTTATATATTTATATATTTATATATTTATATATTTGGTGGACTGGGAAGCCTGAGGTATGTGTAATTTCATTTTAATTTAATAATCATTTAAGTATGTTGCTAAGGTTTCATTCAAGATTCTGGGCCCTAATTGCTCTACATAAGCTTGGGCGATCTTGATTTTTTTTCCATCCACGATATATCGTCAAACATATATTGCGATTTCCATTTGTACACGATTGCTTTAGAGCTGACAATTACAGGTACGCATTCAATTCCCAGTCCTTAATCTGTCTGAATAGATTTCTTTGAGTGGCAGTGGATTAAGAGAAACTACTGAGTTCTGGGTCTGGACCCTGTATGTCGGCTCCTTTGTGATCGGACAGTTATAGTACGCTTTTGTTTCTCACTTCTGAAAGCTTGAAAAGACGGGCCTAATTTTTGTTTCCATGGAATTTCTGAATCGACTCACAATTGCGATTTTTTTTTAATCACGATATATTTTTATAATCGCGATATATTTTTATAATCGTGATATATTTTTATAATCGTGATTTGCCGATATCTCAATAACTTGAAAAGGTTCTCGATATCATAATCAAACAAAAAAAAGTATCGCGATATTCGATATTATCGTGTTGTCGCCCAAGCTCAGCTCTACATTCAACGGTTCTTGAGATAATGTGTTTCTTTATTTTGTTTCTGTGCATTTTGGCACACAGAGGGATGTTATTTCACCAAGTTCTGAATTTGCCCTGTAATTATTGTTGTGACTTAAAATCACAACACCGAGATTTGATCATAGACTAGCCAAGTCTTTGAGTTTACATGTTTAATTATTTGAGCTATAGGTCAAGAGATATTCTGGGTATGTTGGTTTATTTCTTAAGTTCTGTAAGATGTATTTTACTAAATTCGTACACTGGATGACTGAGTCCACACTGACATAAAAGTTAATAATAATAATAATGTGTGGACTTATATAGCGCACATATCCACCAACTAAGTGGTGCTCAAGGCGCATTATATCATTACCCCTGCTCATAAGGCTCATAAGGCTCATAAGGCTCATAAATCATTCCTGAAACCATCTCAGCTCCCTGGGGAGTATACAGCTCATTTGCTGCCATTACAGCGCATATAGGGCTAATCAACCAACTCTGCCCTCACAGGTACCCATTTAACCCCTGGGTGGAGAGAAGCAATTATGGTTAAGTGTCTTGCTCAAGGACACAAGTGTCACGGCCGGGATTCGAACCCACATTCTGCTGCTAACACCAGAACTTGAGTCCGGTAAGCTAGACCGCTCGGCCACGATACTCCAAGTTTTTTCTACCTTACACATTGGAGTCTTTGTGTCATCTTTTTTTTACGCGTTAAACAGGACAAGATAATAGATGTGCCTTGGAGACGAGGTTGAAAATGCACCCCTACTGGAAACTCCAATGGGAGACTTTTGAGACACTGGGGGCAGCAGACTTACCAGCTCATTTCACCCATTGATCTCCATTGTATTGACTTTTTTTAACCCATTGTTTACATAATTCTGGGAACAAAACGGTGTCTCTGCCGCCATCTCGCGTCTCAAAAGTCTCCCATAGAACCGGTGATAAGTATACAAAATACCAGAAGTCTATTACCTACACGCAGACTTGTATTCAAGTCCGAGTGCAAGTCCCGAAGGTCGAGTCCGAGTCCCGATGGACGAGTCCGAGTCACGAGTCACTTTATAAATAAATAAAAAAGAAAACCTCAGGCCAAAAAAATTCTCCGGTTTGTGGAGTCCGTGCGCGTCGGCATTTTTTTTTTTTTTTTTTTTTGCTATGAAACGATCTCCAATTGCAGCCAAAATTGCTGGATCGATTGGAATTCTGCCGTGCTGTGCTTTAAACGACTTTTTCACACAGGGGTATGAACGATTTGTGAGGCCTCTCTTAGCCACCATACTTTGTACCGTATATGTTAAATTTTGTCCCCACGTATACAATGTTGGCAAAAAAATAATTAGGCCTAATTAGGCTAATCTCATCAGGTTTACTAAACCAAAGATTTCCAAAATCAACATTAATTTATTTACTTATTTTAATTGGCTTGAGTCATAAAATTGAAGTTACAAAACCAAAAACATACACAACTTAAAACAAAAATCGAAATGTAAAAACAAGACAACTTATTGAATTTTATCTTTCTTGTGCTTTATTTTGATTTATACAACATCTTTGGAAATCATCACATTAATTACGTCTACAAACAGCGCTGTCACCACCACGATTGTTTTCATGGGTCAGTGAAATCCATCGCGACTGCATTTTTTTATTATTTAGGAGTGGGGTTAGCAATTAGTCTCAGAAGCCATCCATCCCCCCTAAAGAATGTTGATCCATCGTCTTAATATAACTATTACTTTTGATGTTGTCAAGTTTAAATATCCTTCAGTGTGATCGCTTTATTATAATTTTTCGTTTTTAATAATATACAAATGGAGTCACTGGTGCTAGTGTGAATGGTCACACAAAACAAAAATAATCATAACAGCTGGAAATGCCTTTATATTTACATTTTTATATCAGGCAATTGACCGATTTAAATGTTGGAAAGGTAGGTACATGAATGACATGATAATTTTTTTATTCTATAGAGGTAATTTACTTATTACCTTATATATTGCGTATTACCAGTTACAGCAAGGACCAAATGATATTACACAAAATGGCCTATTCTTTCTGGAGAGATGTATTATTAATGGGTCACCGTGTGGGTGTACAATAGCAATTCTTGTGTGCCGGGCATGTTTTGCATCCTGGCTGATAATTTTGACAAAGATGATTGTGTTTAAATGGAGTAAAGGAAGCGCTGGTAAAAAAAATTATAATAATAAATAAAAACATAATTTAAAAACCACACACACACACACGTTAACAAACGATGAGCTGTCGTCTGTACCTAAGTTGTATAAATTGATTCTGACAAATACTGACAATAGGCTCCATGTTGGAGATTTGTGTTGCGCATTTCAACTCGAGCGTCGTCGTCTCGGGAAGCTACCAAACACATGCATCATGAAACTATATCAGCCGGAATAGTCAAAAACATATAATGCTCAACCAAAACATAGTTCTTTGTACTTTTTATGAACAAGTTTTATTCCACTGGGCCATAATTTCATCATTTTAAAATATGCTTACGCAAAAACTTAAATGCTCAACCGAAACCTAGTTCTTTTTACTTTTTATCAATAAATTTTATTCCACTGGGCCATAATTTCATCCTTTTAAAATACGCTTATACGTGAAATTCATAGAAATAGTCTCTCATAAACCAGGAATTACCAAAAAGTCTCGAAAGGGAATTCCCCCATGCAATATGCTATAATCACGTTTTTATGGTGTGATTTTTTTATAATAACAACATTGGACTACATTTGTCACGGTTTGTTTGCCCATAAAATTTGTGGGATTCCTCAGCCACAACCCCCCCCCCCCCCATCGTTAAGCATCATTACTTTCTGATTATTTCTTTTGTAAATAAAACATTTGTATAGTCATGTTGGGCTTTTGGGTTTAAGTGTCGATTTGACTTCAGATTTTTATTGACACATTTGACATTTTACAAATGATTTACATATGCACTGATTCTTAGCCCTTGAATGGAAGAACCGTCTGCAGGAAATATATAACCGCTATTTCATTCTTTTATGAGACATGGATTTGCCTTAGTCCATGCAGTGATCCGTGAAGGAAAGAATTGTCGGTCTTTAAGGAAGCTTTAGAATGTAAGTAGAAACTACTTCTGCCTGCTAAGGGAAGTATTTTTCCGGCCCAGTCACATGCATGCTGTCCATACGTTATTATACCAACCTGATAAGTGGTTGTTCATTTTGGCTAAAAAACGTGTCTGTTTATTTATCTTGATAACGACAGTTCAACTTTACTTTACAAACACAGAGGTGATAAAGTTATCTTGTGGACACTGCGTTGGAGTACGTGTACTCGGATAATGTACACAAACCAGCTGGCGTTATAACCAAATCGAGTACGTTGATACACGGGGCTTAGACTGTAGCATGAATCCGTGAACATATTTTTTTGTTCAGGCTTTAAACAATATACACGCCAGGATATTCACTGATGTACGGATGTAGTTGGAGTTTTGATTGGCAATTGCCAGTGTTATTCTCATCTCCTGAGCGCTTCTGATGAGGGTTTTGTTCAATCGCTTATATTAATTGGTGTACATGTGCCGGACGCTTTAAGCCGTTACTACTTGGCTTTCGTAAGCTGTGTTTGTAGGCTCCCAGACTTTCATGATTACAACGTTTTTTTAAAACTGAACATCATCACCATCACATCAGGGTAAGTTTGGACTTATACATATTTGACAACAACTTTATGGTATTCTAGAACATTGTGTAAATCTAGATAGAGTCCCTATCCGTTTCACTGTTGTTTTGATAAATATTTTCCGAACATTCACTGATTGAAATATGTTGTTATTTGCTTATTTACTAAAGCATAATGCGTGAATTCATACCGCTAAAAGGGGTATTCGGTACAGCATTGGTAATGTTGGCAAAACTGCCTCCACGAGTACTCTCTTTTAATCAATACTCTTCTACAATTAAACAAGCAGCCGTTGACAGTTTCAGCTCATTACATTGTGTCGTACATGAGAAAATAGTGAAATTGCATTTCCAGTAGTTCAGTTCATGACTTGGAATTTTGATACATCTTCCCTAAATTCAAACTGAAAATTGTTTTACTTTTCTTAAAAATTATAGAATCTACAAACAAAAATATTTCGAGGGAAAATGTATACATATAGTACTTAGTAGGCCTATAAAATTCTTCCAAATATATGACTTGTTTAAATTGTATGATATTTTGGGTGTATTTAATTATTAATTGTTATTTATTTATTTTTTTATTTGAGGGGGGGGTTCTATTTCTAAGCGCAAAATTTTTTACTGATTTTGGCGCTAAACAAAATTTTAATATTTAATTATTCATTGCTAAAACTCGGAATGCATTCTCGTTGTTGTCTCGTTAAAACAAGCCAATTTTTACCAATTCTCTGTACCTTCTCTTTAATTCAATCATGACGGTATAACAGAACTGTACGGATAATTCTATATTGCCCATGTTGTTAGCTAGATAATTGAACAAGTTATTGACATCAAATGTTGACAGTCAGATAATAGTAAACTAGCGGGTTTTTTTTATAAGGAATGTGTTGACCAATAATTAATTGAGCTGACGGTTTTCAAAAATCAGTTAACTTGATCTTCATAGAGTATGATTGTTCATTATGTCCGTTTCTAAATATACATCTTTCGTTATTTCCCGATTACAAAATGACTATTAGAATTTAAGCGATTAATTGATGTGAAGTTGGTGATATGGTACCAAAAATCATGAGAAAAAAGTCCGTTGCTAAAATTGAGTTGCTGAAATCTTTTTGAACAAACACCAAATGTATTGCAACTTCGAAATGGATCGCATCTGTGATTTCCTCATTGGAATGTATACAAACCAATCTGGACACACGACAAAACGAAATCATGCGAAACTCAATCACATGATTGTTTCTGTACTACATAGCCTATATCTCTTGAAGTACGAATCCATCCTACAGACGTTTTACCAATGGTGTGTATTGGATACTATTGTGTGGTGAACAATACTTGACCTCGTACCACGACACCAAAATAGAGATTGGGACTGAGTGTTATTACAATTAATTAAAACATGTATCGCCCTTTCTTTTTCACCCGGTTTTATCGGCTGTTTCAGGAAATGTTCTGCTTCATCGGAATACTGCTACTAGTACTTAGTGGAAATAAAAACAACTGCTTTGACTGGTGACAATTATTTTCGCAACATGATCATGAGAAGCATTGTTTTAAAATATATAATTATGTCCCGAAATGGTTTTATTGTTTGCCCTATCATCAATTCATCTGGGCACATAATTCCTGTTTAACCGAGCTTCCAACGACTATTTCATGACCTATCTCACTTTATAGTATGTATTTTCCATAATAAAAGAGCATTATCGAAGTGGTTTTTTTTTAGTTATTAAAATAAATGTAGGCCCTAGGCTATAGGCCTAGGAATTACTTTTTTTTATTTGTGTGTGTAGCCCATTAGTGATAATATAGATGTTTCCCTTTGAATTTCCTGTTGAGTACAGTGTAAGTCGTCATCAAGGATAGTTTAGAACTGCTTCCGGGTTTTATAGAATTAGGACGGATGTGAAAAGGAGGGCATTCACCCTTCTGGCTAGCGCGGAACATAGAGGGCGCTTCAAAGCACACAAGATCAATCGGAGGCTTTTGCAAAACAATGTATTTTTGTTATGTAGGATGGCAAAGGACGATCGTGAATTGTTCATTTGTTAACATGGTTATTGATAAATGAACGAAAGTTTGTTTTGGTATACTGTATCTGAACCCCCCCCCCCAAAAAAAAAAAAACACCAAACAAACAAACGAACAAAACCGTAAAAAGGATCACATACTAAGGTATTTTTCAGTAACAATTACTACAGGCCTATTTTGTTTTAAAGTGGGTCATGGTATCAAATATCCCTTGATACATTTGTGACTGAGGTGCTTTAATTTTAGAAGAAATAATCCAATTGTTTTGCACAATAGCTCAATCCTCATTATTCCACGTTGGAATGCCAATACAACATATTTATATAGGTCTATGCATTTTCACAATTCGTTACTGCGACACAGTGAAATTTAAAGCTGGTTCATGATGACTCTTGATTCTTGTACAGACAATTTACAGACATAATATACAGGCTCGAATGTGGTAGCAAATGAAAGAGAGAGAAAATAGAGATTTCCAAAATTGTCTACTTTTATTGTAGCGCCTAGTAGCCGACAAATGAAAACATATCTGGAGAAGATTAATCCATATTGGAGACGGCCGTAAGCCCTAGTTCAATCATACACGTTGATAGAATCATGGTATTCATAATTGGCGCTTATAGTGCAACTATATTGTACACATTGATTGTCATTATCTTTATAAGTAGGGGTTTTAAGATAATTTGCTTAGTATGGTGTATAATGTTACATAATTCCATCTGCCATCCATGATTTAATATGCTTGAAAGGTTTTCTTTATGGATTTATTTTCGTCTCATAATAGACCATTGGTGGAACTGGGGGGAGGAGGATAGGGGAACATGGGCGGATCCAGAACATTTTTAGGGGGGGCTGAGAATCAAAAACAATTATTTTTTTCAGTACTACAAAAATTACAATGAAATAATCAAAGGGAGAGAAAAACAAAGCACAGTGAGGGGGAAATGAGAGTGCGTTTCCCCTCCCCTCCCCTCTCTCTGTCCCTTTTTCTCTTTTTTTTAATAGATTTTAGGGGGGGGGGCTACAGCCCCCTTAGCCCCCCCCCCCCCCCCGGATCCGCCAATGGGGAATGTAACATCTTTTAATCGCCATGCATGTAAATTTATTTTGTGCCCCCCTCGTTATATTGTTGACAGTGTGCCCCTCCACACTTTGCCCGTGTGTTCCCCCTTTTTTGTCAAATCGTCCCTAATTTGCCATAGTGACCAATCCGACTTTTTTCAATTTTAAGTTTTACCGCCCATTAGTGCATTCAGGAAGAGACCTACCATTGTATCTACATGCATGTATTCCTTATAGTTTTGGAGATAGAGCATGCATTCAAATGACGAATGCTCTTACTGGCTATTTTTGTAATTTGGCAAAGTGACCAATACCGCATTGGTCACTATGCCAACTTAATTCGGGATTGGTCACTATGGCAAATTAGGGACGAAATGTCATATACATTTATTACGCGCTGCAGCCATCTTTGTCATATACCCAGTATCCATTAACGATTATTCTACTGATTCTCATTACATAAAAAAAGGGGTCAGGCTATTTTCCCTTGCATCCTCGGTTTTGGTCACATGTACATGTATATGGAGGAAAAGAAAAATGTCTGGGAGCGCCGTGATAAAGGTCGTCATCTGGTGAACTGGAAATTTAAAAAAACATTGATGTCCATATACGTCAACCAAACGACATGCCGTGTCCTGATGCATCATTTAAAGTACATTAAGATCTAAACACGTGTGCAATAATGCGCATTTTGTCTCCCCGTTTTCCGGGAATATTATTTGAGGAAGTAATTAGGTTTATTTAATTATAATAAAAGCTCTTTAAAGAGGGTAATCTAAAGAGGGTAATCTAAAGAGGGTACAACTCATCTATACATATCCTACACAGCAAGACGTTGATTATTATAGCTTCTCTCAGTGTTTGAGACTAAACACAATTGCTGGCATTGTGTCTAAAGGCTTCTATTAATAATATAAGGCGAAGGGATCTGTTCATTTGTTTCTGTTACATGACTTGAAAAAAAAAAAATGTTGAACTGCAAATCTTGGGTTTGAAAACCTATACACCAATGGCGTTCATATTGGGCTACTCTTTTCACATACGTTTTATCATGCAGTCATATATCTCGTCCTGTGAAACACTGGGCGACCAATAGCGCCCATCTGTGCCCATTCTAGAAACCTCTTCACAACAAAATGATACAACACTAATGTTAGGTCGCTTGCAAGTTGCAAGCGAAAATCTTATGTGCCATATAACTCGCCGCCCCCCCCCCTTCCCCATTCCCCAACCCACCCCGGATATTTTTGCAATCAACGCATTGCCATTTTTTAGATTTGAATAGACCTACTAAAAGATTGAGGACCATTATAACTGGTTTATAGTTGATTTAAAGTGTGCTCAATGGTTATTTCGGGACTGTGGGGTACCCCCATCGAAAATCTGGTTACGCATATGACCGTGGTTATTGTCTTGTGGCGTGTCCTGAGTAAGTGAATGTGCATTGACAGACAAAAAAATTGTTGAAATTCTGTGTTCAGCTTCAGTTATACTCTTCTTATATTTAGTGCGGAGAGCAGGGACTCTATTAATGGACCGCGACCTTTTCTCGTAATATAACAAAAAGCCATTGACGTCATTACAGTGTGACATCATTGAGATCCTTTTTCTGTTTGAGTTTCCTTTTTTTGCGACTACAAACCCTATAATATCAGCTTTCAAGATGCTCCTCTCTCTATAACTGATCGGAGTTGATTCGATTATTCACATCCAAAGTGGATTTCGACATTTCAGGTCGTTGTTTTAACAAAACCACCCGGTTTATGTTATGGTGTACGTTTTAGCGATTTCCGTTCCATTGTGGATTCAGTGGTTTACAAAATTTTGTCATTTCCTATCAAAAGTATAATTATTTTTAATAGTTTCATACAAAAAAATTCATGAAAAGGAAAATGGACATACCATATACTTGCTACTGCAGCAGCCTATTGAGTAAATTACGTTCTGAAATCGGGACGAATGTCAAATACAACCGCCACTTTTTTTTATCCAAATAAGACAAATTTCACAGATTTTCCTTTAAAGGATGATAGAGGATTCACTTAAGGAGAGGAAAGTGGAGCCGGGTGAGGATTGGAAACGATATTTTGGGAGATTTTGAGCAATGAATGTATGCATATCCAATGTGGTAAATTGTTTGTATTAAGACCCAAACTAATAAGAGTGTATACGTTTTTTGGCGATAATAATCATTTAATATGCCATCCTAAAACATGCAGTGCTCTGTAGTAATAATAATAATGTGGACTTATATAGCGCACGTATCCACCAAACTGGTGCTCAAGGCGCCTTATATTATTACCCCTGCTCATCAGGCTCATAAATCATTCCTGAAACCATCTCAGCTAACTGGGAGTATACAGCTCAGTTGCTGCCATTACAGCGCATATAGGGCTAATCAAACACAACAACCAACTCTGCCCTCACAGGTACCATTTACCCCTGGGTGGAGAGAAGCAATTATGGTAAAGTGTCTTGCTCAAGGACACAAGCACCACGGTCGCGGTTGGGATTCGAACCCACATTCTGACGACTCAGCCATCAGAACACAAATCCGACGCACTAAACCGCTCGACCATGACACTCCAGTGATCTAGTCGATTCCACGGACGCTTATAGAGGGTCTGACACTAGACTTTTCACGGGGACAGACTATACTAGTCATGGCGGGATTTTTTTTTTAATGTTACAGCAAACTTTCTGAAACAGCTACTGCTGATAAACCTCTCACAGGATCTTTTGACGGAAGTCTCTAACACTCACAAAATGAAGAGTGTAGTCATAAATAATTACTTATAGGAAAGTAAAAACCCATACAAAAATTATATAAAACTGTTTTGTAAATTTCAAAATGCTTAGCCTATTTGGAGAGTGAAGTATTAAAAATTTACTTAAATATCGGGTGATTGCCTGTAAAACACGGGCGATACATTTTTTAAAGGGACAGTATCGTCACGATCAAAACAGACTTTCAACATGGCATATGGAATCGGTGTCCTATAGTTTAAGATGAACACAGTGGTTACTGGCTCGTTTATGCGGCAGCAACGGTTAATGACGAATTGTTCTGTGTATTTATGGGTTTTTTTAATATATAGGATGACCTTTGTCTTTGCATGTGGTTATCGATGAATTATGTCACGCCATTTTGTGTGATTTTTATTGAATTCTATTTGAGGAAACCTTTTCCACTGCAGAGCTCGAGAACCAACATAAATTATTGTATTGTTAGATCTTCCCACTTTGGGTTTCAGCTGAGACTTGATTTTATCATTTTAAATAAAGGACAGCATTTCTCATAAAAAGGCAGAACAGTTTATGTTTCGTAAATATGTTTGTTTTCGTGTGTATATTATATATACACACGATCAAAACAGACTTCCAACATGGCATGGAATCGGTGTCCTGTATAGTTTAAGATGAACACAGTGATTACTGGCTCGTTTATGCGGCAGCAACGGTTAATATGACCTTATCGTGTAGGGTATTGTGGCAGTCACTGAGATATTAAATCTATAAAAAAAGTAGCATTCCGATTCCATGCCCTGTTGATCATGATGATACTGCCCCTTTAAGTAAACAGCTTTCAAAAGGAAATAATGTTTTATTTAGTAAAAAGTTAAAAATGGAATTAATAACAAAAGTATGGGGAAGTCGGCATTGAAAGTATATCCTTAATGATGTCCAATACCGGTACTTTCAATAACCTAAAATTAGTCAAGGCAACTTGTCCGAAAGAGCTCGTCAACTATTCGGCTTCGCTGACCTAATAAATTGCATTATTACTCAGCGCTCAAGACCGTCACCCCCACCACCACCACCACCACCACCACCACCACCACCACCACCACCACCACCACTAATGGGAGTAGATTAATGGCGCGTGTACTTTAATGCCCCGCCCCTTCCCCGCCTCTCCCCCGCCCCTCCCCGCCCCCAAGATTGAGCTGTCGTTTTTCACCAAGAAATCGTTTCGCCAAATACCCACATTTTTAATCCCAAACATTTCAATAGTCGAAAAGGGCAAAAAGGTGGTGAGGGGGAGCTCCTCCGGTAGTTTAATATATTAAGAGGTGTATATTTATTTCACCATGGTGACAGACTAGTGGTGATGTTGATGATAATGTTAGTAAACGGTGTTGATGATCGTGCGGACGGGGATGACGATGATAATGAGATGGTGTACATTGTGAATGTGGGGACGATCAACATCGCTTTCGTGTTGTCTGTCGCTCACATTTTCACGCACCCGTTTAATGCAATGGTGCAAAAAAACTGCCTCTGATCATGGAGGAAGGAAGAGACTTCCTCCATGCTCTGATTTAGTAGATATCTACACTGATTGCGAAAGTGTTAATTATTAGACTATAAACTCCGTATATTATTGGAGGATGTTTCAACCTTATGCGACCGCGTCAAGTCAAGAACGATGCTAGCCATTTGGCCGAGGTATTTTATTTCTCCAGTAAGCCCTTTTTGCTTACAAACGTGAGATCCTGTGTTTAACACTGTGGTCAAGCAAACGGTTTATGTTCACTAGGAAAGGGTTGATGTTTCCTAACCATGCATGCATAATTATTGTCTCTGTTCGAACCCGGCTCCCTGCGATTCCCACTGAACAAGAACCTTTCCATTAAACGTATGGTGAACGCACACGACCTTTTTCTTGTCACCGCGACACGCAAGCAACACATACAGTTGTACCGGCATCCATATATAATGTACACCGAGTTCAGTTCGTCTACTGCTGAAAGCAGAAGGGGAATCGACTTGAACAATTTCATCAGTCTCAACCCCGTATTTCCCGAGTTCCACACAGTGCGTCAGGGAGACGGAAATACGACGTTGTACAAATCAGCTGGCGACGCACATCGAATCGGCATGCAATTATCATAATTGCATTGCGGTCACCCCAGCGATAGCGTTTCTCCGTTCCGTGAACGTATAACTCCCTGCATACATCACAGCCACAGCTCACCATACCATACAATCGCTATTATAATTTATATATGTCGCTACGTTAAGTCTATATCTGCTGTCCCTTCGCACGGGATGCTCGCTTAATCTGGCGGCCATTTGAGCTAGGAGAAGGCGCATAGTGTAGGCAGTCAGCCGACGCATTTTTCGGGCGGGCGTTTTACAGGGGAAAAAATGATCGCATGAAGGTAACAGGGCCGTTCCGAAGGACTTCAGTTCGTTTGCCGTTGGGTACGTACCGCGAATTCTTCTCTTCATAACCCGTAGTTTGATGTCATTTTATGGTTTATAGTATAATGTTTCTCCGCATTGCCGGTCGTCGCCGGCTCGTCCCTGATTTGGGGTCGTCCCATTCATATTTTGCTTCATAAAAAACGAATCATCAGTTGTCATTGCATGTTGCAACAACCCAAGCACTGTCACTTCCCCAATCACCATCTATCTCAATATCCATACTCTCTCACTTGCTATTAAATCAACGTTTATTCTAAATGCATTTGTTCCATGCTAATTTATAGCACTGGCTGTAAATGTCAATCCGTTTTTAATTGTTTCGTGTGGTGATGCTTCGAGCGCTTCATCTGTGTTCGGCAAATCACCCGTCGAAACCCCATTGAGATTCGTTCACAAGATAATACATGCATACGTATTATTATATATATTGTAGAGAAGACAAATACAGCTAACGTTTTTAATGACGAATTGTTCTGTGTATTTACGTGTTTTTTTTTTTATATAGAGGATGACCTTTGTCTTTGCATGTGGTTATCGATTAATTATGTCACGCCATTTTGTGCGATTTTATTGAATTCTATTTGGGGAAACCTTTTCCACTGCAGAGCTCGAGAACACACACACACACACCCCATCTTGTCTAAGGTGTAAACCGAGGACCTCCTATTGTTCCCCTCTTTTGTTCCCTTTGTTGTTGGACTTAAACTTTTTGAGGCTTCTCCCATTAGATTTGTACACGTTTTTCAACCGAGGACATTTGCTAACAATAACCGCCAACCGAGGACCCATTGTTCCCTTTTGTTATAATTCCTCGGTTTACACCTTAGACATGCCCACATATATATACACATATATGTGTGTATAAATATAAAATATAAAATATAAATAAAACAATTAAAAGATAACACTTACTATAATAATCATCAAAAATATATAAGTAGACCTATCACTTCTTTTAAATGGCAACTATAGGTAGACCGAAGTTTATATATTATTTTAAAAATATACCGGTATATTGTGTAGTATTCACAAACAAATAGTATTCACGGTACCTCTTACCACAATTTATTATAATAATCATAAATATATTGCTATCATAATATCAAGATGTACACTACTTTATAGACTGTTTTGATTCATTATCTGTATTTGATTTATATAAATGAAATGAATGCCTGAAAAATTAAAACATGGAGCCACACATTGCTATGCCGATAATTTAGTTCAGTCAAACAAACAGAGAGTTCATAACCTATTATAAACAAATTAATATTGATGGTTACAAACACCCGTACACTTACCGTACCGTACACCTACATTATATGTCGCATGTTCATTTTGTATGGTTGCATGAATATCGATAGTTAGACACAGAATGCAGTTGTCACAAATTATTTATTCAAGTAGATGTATATTGAGTGTCAAGTGTCGTTGGTATACAATATTATTAATTGGTTATTTAGTGACAAAACAGTAATCCAGTAAACCAAATAAATCATAAAATTTAAACAGTTGCCTGTCAGATATAACGCTTAACACAAATATTTGTATAAAACACCTTTAATTAAAACATTAATTATAAATATACTACTCAAAACAATTTAGGGAACACCGGAATAATCTCAGTTAAAGCAAGATCATTTATTTCAGATAAACACAATGTTTCACAGAATTGATGAGAAACAACTGAACAATGAAACAGATGATAAAGGATGCATGTAGTGATTACACATTTCATGACATGACTACTGAAAGAGAGAGGGGGTTGCAAATGAAAATCCCGGTTCATGGAACATTTCAAACCTATTTGATGTTAAAAATCCAGTGTTCCCTAAATTGTTTTGAGTAGTATATTTAGTGATCATTGTCTCAGTATTTAACTAACAATGGTAACTGATGGGCCTTATCTTTTACATTTTTCATGATAATGTTGATTTCCTACAATTATTCATAGCAATATTATAGTGCAATCTAATTTGATAGATAGGCCTACATAGGTACGGCATCGAAGATAGATCCAATCATATTCAAAGTAATTAAAGGTTTAAAAGTAGATAATTAACACATTTTTCAAAGACATTTGGTTGCAGTTTCGTAAACAAAAAGCTAGTGCCTTTGTCATTTCGAAATTATCAAACAAAACATCTTTAGGAAATGATGTACACTTTGTTTTAGTTAATTGAGCAGCATTAATTACATAATAATGTCAGCACATGTCTATTAATAAGAGGAGTTAACGAAATTAATAGCTAAAAATTTAGTATGGGCAAGTATTTATTTCGCAGGAAACGGACCATGCGATAATGCATGACAAGCCCAGAAAAGAAACTATGTACAACCAATGAGGATATTATACACGAAACAAGACTACTCCTCATTCAATATTTGCCTAACGCTATAGGTTAAAGCATTGCTATAATGTAAATTAACATACCAGCATGTAAACCAGTTTAATATTATCCATAACCCTGTCCGTATATACTAAATACATATGAACATTGAGACACCAAGATGGTGCACGCATTTGGGCCAGTTCTCACGCTCTCACGCATTGAGCCCCAATTCTCACGTTATCTGCAAATAAATCTCACGCACATGATGCAAAAATCTTCTGTTGGGGTTGAATATCCAGCAATCCTCATTGAGTGATTTCCTAGATGTTCAAATTTGTTTATTAATTGTGCCCGTGATTGAGCCTATAAACAGATTGAAGTCTTTTTTCCTAGATTAATAGGTTACCTGTAGCTAAAATACCTACATGATTATGTACGACTATACAGAATGGCAGAATGGCAAGAACCAGCTAGAGATTATGGTGTCCTTGATCAAAGAGGCACCCAACAATAATTAATGTAGGCTAATCATGTGGTAAAACTAGTGTATTTGTAGAATTGTATTGCAATAGACTTCTGCAAATACACACAATACATACACAGAGCTAGCAAGTCTTACACGTGTGCAGCACGTATTGGGGCAAATTGTCACGCTCTCACACATTGAGCCCCGATTCTCACGCTATCTGCAACCAAAAAAATATCACGCAACACGTAAGGTTTGCGAAATTCAATCGCACTGGAGTTGAAATAATCGATACCCGATCCACCTGATCCCAATTGAGCTTTTTTTGTAGATCTTAAATTTCAGATAAATATAATCAATAGTGACTGGCTCTGGCAAAACCCTAAACTTGGACCCAATTTTCAAAAGTGAGATTTTGATATAGTTTGATTCTGCAGATTTTTCTCTTTCATTTGATACCAGATTTGTAGAAATCAGAAAAAAATACTTTTCTTGAAAGAGGAAAATCTAGGGAATCAAACTATACCAAAATCACACTTCTACCCAATTTTCAAAAGTGAGATTTTCACTTTTGAAAATTGGGTCCAAGTTTAGGGTTTTGCCAGAGCCAGTTACAATATTGACAGAAGACTATTGGCTATAGTACCAGACGTCTTGAAAATACATAATATAGCCCCCACACAGAATTGCCAAGTGTAACCGTTACATTACACGTGAGACGCATTTGGCCCGAGTATTATGCACTCTCCCATATTCTTGAAGGGTATCCCAAAAGTTTGCGAAAATCCCTCGGTTTTGGTTGAAAAAAAAAACGATTCCAAATTCCCTCAAATTTTTTTTGAGGGGCGGCCATGCAGTGAGATCACGCGTATGCTTGATCCGAAAACTGACACCTCTCATCCCACAGCATGACATATGTAGTCCCTGGTTTACCAATGGGTTCCTCTCTCCCAGAGGTGATTCTGTCTCTGACAGGTCGGCGACCTGTGAGAGACAGAATCCTGAGGTCACCCACCCAATTTTCACTGATCCCTCTAAAGACCATGTAACAGCTGTTTACATTCTAAGCACCCTCTATTGAAATCCACTGTTTTGCAATATACCACCATGAAATCATATATATATATATATATATATATATATATATATATATATATATATATATATATATATATCTATATATCTATATATCTATATATATATATATATATATATATATACTTATGCTTAAATGTAGCGGTCTATCTTGAAGTAGAGTGCTCAATGCCACATAGACAGAGCATATTATAGGATTATAGGAGTAATCACTTGGTGACTATCAGTTGTCTGATGATCGCATAACGCGTGAAACTCGGAGTTACAACTACCAGCGTTCCGCCGACAAGAGGATACTCCTGAACAAACGACCCGAACTCATATCAAAATGCCGCCATGAAAACAAGTTCTACCTCTGCAACTTCAAAAGCGATGACACGTGACGAGGAACAGTACCGCGTCAACAAACCACAAACAAGCTTACACACAAGGCCCGCAAACAATAGGTAATTACCACACATTATTGAGCGAGTAACCTGTACGTGCACGTGTAGGCCTATATATATATATATAGGAGTAATCACTTGGTGACTATCAGTTGTCTGATGATCGCATAACGCGTGAAACTCGGAGTTACAACTACCAGCGTTCCACTAGTTTTACTACAAGTATATACAGTGCGTATCAAAAAAAAGGTAATCCGAATTCAGGGGGTTAATATGCCAAGGTTATTTAGTTTGACAATTTACATGTAGTGTACCAAAGAAGAGGAACTCCTCAGCTTTCCATTGATACCTTTATTGACCCATTGCTGTCACACATGACCGAGTACATTGTTATTGAAAATGACAAATTCAAATCGCATTTTTGCAAGTTTGGGTAATCAGTGCAAGGCAGGATAATTAGTGAAAGTCTGTATGATAAACCAGATTTTCTTTAGGAATGACTGGACATTATTCAAGAAGAATCTCTTCTAACATTGCCCTTTTATGCACCCACACCTTCAACATGTCCACCTCCCTTTCGACACAAAGCTGACAGCGACGGAGCATGTCCTGCACTGCTCGTCTCACCATAGCCGGATTATTGCGTAAAGCATCCACTTCATTTCGAATACGGCCCTGCAATTCATCAAGATCACGGGGAGGAGTTGCAAACACCTTATTCTTCAAATGTCCCCAAAGGAAATAGTCACATGGTGTGAGGTCAGGTGATCTTGGTGGCCATTCCACCTCATGGTTGACGGCGATGACTCGTTCGCCAAAGAGTTCCCTCAGACGATCTCGGACAGCGATAAGGCGATGTGCTGGGGCGCCATCTTGGGCCCACCAGAGTTGTCTGAAGACCCCACGAACCTGTCGCTCAAAGTGTTCCTGCAGCTGCGGTAAAACGTTATCATTGAGCATCTGCAGATACATGTTACCATTGACATTCCTTTGAAAGAAAAACGGCCCGATCAGCTGACCACTTCCACAAAGTCCTAACCAAACAGTCCACTTTTGTCGACTCGTGTTAACCTCAAAATTGAATTCTGGGGGGTGTCTTGCTGGTGCATATTCAAGAACATTATGCGTATTGACCTTGCCGTTCATGGAGAAAGCAGCTTCGTCGCCGATTACGAGATTCCGCAGAAAATTGACATCTCTCTCGGTACGGGCTATCAACCATCTGGCAAACGCCAGCCTTCTAGCAAAATCTCCTGGCGTAAGTTGATGTCGGATGTGAATCCGATATGGATGCTGGTGGAGGTCCAATCTCGTGATTCTGTTGAATGTCGCCGAAGGCAATCTCAGCCCATTTCGCCTTGCGCTGGTGTCCCTAGGATGCTCCAAAAGTTGCTGCCTTACTGCTGCAATGTTCCTTCTGATCGCCCGGTGCGCCTCCTGCCAGAATTCCCCTTGTTGCGGTTGAGGCTAGTGCCATACTCTTGATATTTTCTAACATTCGCCCAGATGGTTTTGGCTGCTGGGGCTCCCGTTCTGGGAAACGTTCCTGAAAGCATCGCGAGTTTGCTGCAAACTGTGAGTTTGGTGAAATGTTGTAATCACGAAAACTCGCTGTTCAGTCGTTAGTTGTACCATCTTTCCAACTACCTGTCCCTAAACCCAGGCCCTTCTTAAATACCCAACTTGAAGAAAAGGATGTCGTAACAGACGATTACCGCACCAGCTTAAAAATCTTACATAATCATCTAGGCAGTCAAGTGATGCGTCCATTTCAGACTGCCTTGAACTGATTACCCAAACTTGCAAAAATGCGATTTGAATTTGCCATTTTCAATAACAATGTACTCGGCCATGTGTGACAGCAATGGATCGATACAGGTATCAATGGAAAGCTGAGGAGTTCCTCTTCTTTGGTACACTACATGTAAATTGTCAAACTAAATAACCTTGGCATATTAACGCCCTGAATTCGGATTACCTTTTTTTTGATACGCACTGTATATATATTTATATTTATATTTATATTTATATTTATATTTATATTTATATTTATATTTATATTTATATATATATATATATATATATATATATATATATATATATATATATATATATATATATATATATATATATATAAATATATATTTATATTTATATATATATTTATATATATATATATATATATATATATATATATATATATATTGAGCATCAAAAGAAACTTATCAAATCTTTGGAAGGACACTCATTAAAATCCTCCACGGAAAAGGGAAAAATATTTGAACACAGGTAAACTAAGCACATGTATATATAAACGGGTAGCGAGCAAAGAAAAATTGGCTGATGCCGGACTCGAACCCGCGACCTCTCGAATACCGAACGAGCGCTCTACCAACTGAGCTAACCAGCCCCTATGTTGGTGGGTGGTCCACTTATGCCAATTATCTATTGCTCTATGGGGCCAGGTCAGAGGCCAAACCATATCTGCCGAGTAGCCAGGGATCAAGCCCTGCAAACAACCTGGGTAACGGCACTAGCGGGGATCACACAACTTGGGACACAAGCCTTTTACGTGGTTGTACACAAAAGTAGATTTATATGGAGAAACTGACCTGAATATTATATAAACGGGTAGCGAGCAAAGAAAAATTGGCTGATGCCGGACTCGAACCCGCGACCTCTCGAATACCGAACGAGCGCTCTACCAACTGAGCTAACCAGCCCCTATGTTGGTGGGCGGTCCACTTATGCCAATTATCTATTGCTCTATGGGGGCCAGGTCAGAGGCCAAACCATATCTGCCGAGTAGCCAGGGATCAAGCCCTGCAAACAACCTGGGTAACGGCACTAGCGGGGATCACACAACTTGGGACACAAGCCTTTTACGTGGTTGTACACAAAAGTAGATTTATATGGAGAAACTGACCTGAATATTATATAAACGGGTAGCGAGCAAAGAAAAATTGGCTGATGCCGGACTCGAACCCGCGACCTCTCGAATACCGAACGAGCGCTCTACCAACTGAGCTAACCAGCCCCTATGTTGGTGGGCGGTCCACTTATGCCAATTATCTATTGCTCTATGGGGCCAGGTCAGAGGCCAAACCATATCTGCCGAGTAGCCAGGGATCAAGCCCCGGTCAGATGCAGACAACCTGGGTAACGGCAGTAGCGGGGATAACACAATATATATAAATAGGCTATAATTTATATAGGCCTATATTTATTTTTCCCACATTCGCACAATATCAGTTCAAAATAACAATGAATTAGATTTGGGACATGAGGCCTGTATTATTTATTATAATAAAATCACATATATGTTATCTTTTGCAGACATCTTCGAAATGTAATGTTGATGACCGTGCCTGCTACTGTTGCCAGCCAAAGGTTTTGCAACAGGGGTGCTGTCCATTTGAACAAAATGAAGTCATGTGTGACCTACTTGTGAATTTTATACACATAATTTTCTGTAAAATGCAGTCTACAATATCGCCATAGAAAACTGAATGATTATACAGCACAAATGGTTGAATTGTAATACCATACTGCTCTTTCTAAATTCACGCATAATTAAAGCATCTACTTAACATCTATGGAATTAATGACCGCAGGGAACAAAGAAGAAAAAAAAATCCAAGGCCAGGAAATGGGAATGTTATGTAATTATTATTTATTCAGTCTTTGGTTTTTGTGTTGGCTTTGCAATCAACTCACGATGATAATGAAGGCGCTGTGAGGCTTGTTGTTTCTGCACACAATGACGTAAACCCTTTGAGTAAATATGCTAATAATAATAATAGCGATCCGGATGGGAAAGTCTTCTATTAACAGACTAATGAGTAGTTATCATATTAAAGGTACAAACAGCCCTTGAATTAGGACTAAACAACAACAACAATGACCCTTTATAAACAGACTGATAAATAAAATGGCGATCCGGATGGCAAAGTCGTCTATGAACAGACTAATGAGTAGTTATCATTTTAAAGGTACAAATAGCCTTTGAATTAGGACTAAAGCAATAATGAAAGGGGTTTATGGCTGGAAATGAGTATAGGTTATTAAAGACATCATTAATGGTGCACCACCTGGAAGTTATATTGCTAATGTAGGTTTTGCTCTTTCCAATCGAAATAAATGATTGTGTTTGGAATGAACAGATACAAAATTTGAACCTGCGACCTCCAGGTTGGTCCACCTAGACTGATGTTGGCAGCCTTCCTATATTGTCAATATCTTTTGTTCGGGGCGCCAATGTTGAAAGCTTTACATAAACTTTCTTGGTGTCAAATCAAAGATCCCTTGAAATATTTCTGTATGGGTTTGCTATCGTTCAGACCTAAGTAAAAAATAGATCATTCATTTTTAATTATTCATAGTTTAATTGAATTAAATTCTGAGGGCAGGTTAGCTTTCGAATCTTGACACCAATAATTCAAACGTGTTTTGAATTTGTTGTGCACTGGAACAATCCTTTTTAACAATTTTGTTTAAAAATTAAAACAAACTGTGGTTTGTATAAAAGAGCACGGTTTCAAGGGAATGTTTAGCTTTGAATTGAATTTACATTCATTGATATTTCATAAAGTTTAGTTATAAGGCGAATTATTATTTATTTGTTTTATTGGTGTAGAGGTCATCACGTGATGTGGATTATATGAGTTTAGGGATTCTCATGAGCCTATATCCTAAATGAATTTAACCTGTTATTTTGTATCCTTTCCAACACAAATGATTCGGTCTAAATTATTATATTTTATAGCCTAAATTGAGGTGGGCGTTGTCACGGTGATAGCACTTATTGCGGTTAGGCCGATCTTACTAAAATTAGATTGCCATAGTAACACGCTTGCGTACCTATAGGCCAAAGTAAGTTTCTAGCTGGCGTAACTTGAATATTTTTTCGAAGAGCACCAGCTTTTTGATAGCCTTTTAGTCAATATAAACCACGCACGAAAAAAACATTATCAACTCGTTCTGCTTATCAATTATTCATGTATTCGTGTTATTTGACCAGGGTAGACCAATCACCTTATGCGATTGTAGAAGTCCTAAGCAGATGCGTGTATAGTTCTGTTTTACAATTGGTCAAAATCAAAGAACGGTACGGTACGATGCATTATATATGCATTAACATTTCTCTACCAAGTCAGTAGAGAGAAATCTAAAGAAAAACGTGAAAAGACGGCATTTATACTATCTGTGGGAGGCACATGAATTCGCAGGTAACATTCAGCGGTACTATACAATTGAAGCCGTAACTTTTTACTTTAAAAAATCAAAAGGGGATCCTGGGGGAAAAGCATTTAGAACCCACCCATAGTTAGGCTGTGCCTCTAAGGTTTATGACAACAATATAGCACGGAGCTTTGAGCTTGTGTCGAACACTACAGACGTGCCCACCGAAGTGAGACAATAATATTTATTATTGCTGACAGAGTCGCTATACAAGTTCATCAAATGGTCTTTAACGAAGGCTAAAGGGGTTCTGAGGTAGAGCTACAGCGGCCGTATAGAGTTGTGCCGGGGATCCGGGTACCCGGATACCCGACCGAATCTGCCATTAACCGGTTCCAATTTATAACCGTAAACGACTTCTTAAAATTTCGACTGAACATTTGAGCCACACAAATGGAAGTCTCTGATTATGTGTAAACAAAAGGTGTGTGGGGAATGGGGATGCTACGAGTCGTTTTTAATACAGAGGGCGTGAAATTATTACAGTAAGTTCATATTTATTATCGCTCTAATAAAATATGAGAAACTTGTGATCGTATCGGTTTATGGTTATATTTTTACAAAATTTTCGGGTACCCGGATATTCAAAGATTTCCAATTTCGGGTATCCGGTTCCCGAAATAACCGAAAACGCACAGCCTTAGTAGCGGGGATCATTTTTTCCCCGACTGACTGAAGTGGTCTTTTATCCTGCGTTTAATAAGTCCTTGCTTCGAACCCTTTATTCTTCTGTAGCATAATGAAATAATTGCAATTTTTTCGAAATTCAAAAGTTTAGAAATGCATTCTTTATAAGAAAACAAATTAATGTAATAATTAAGATTGGTAATTTTCATACAGATTTTCATAAATGATTATGGATATCACATTCGCTGCAAAAATGTACCATTTAGCGTGACAAAACTGCCTACATCAAATAATTTCCCTTAATTTTTTTTAATACAATATAGAAAAAAGGGAGTAAAGAAAATGATAAAAACTCATTTAAATAAACCCTAGTAACGCCAATAATGACTGCTTATTCTGTGCCATGTCAGTTGTCTGTTTCCGGTGGCGTGGCTTTCTGTTAATTCGTCATTTCAGCATGTGTGGTCACACTATGTCAAGAGACGACGTTTCGCAAGTATGTACGCGTTACTTCCACTCCTCTTAAAACATCAGCCGTATGCCTAAACACTAATGGTGAAAGGTCATTATACAGAGACTGACCTGTGAATTGTTTCAGCTTGAGGGCAAGTTCAAAATTTTGTGAGAAGCTCTAATTTGAAAAATTACTAATGATTATAAGGGTTTCGACCTCAAATCGATACATTCATGGACTTTGGTATTAACAATCGCCACAAAGGCTGTGATTTCTCAGGATTTTTTGTTCTGATTTTAGGATTTTTTACAAATATCCCTTTGCCTCAAAATTTTCTTGAAAGAAGAGAAGTAACCACTTGAAAGAAAGAAGTACCCGTTAGCCTGTATTGTGTCCTAACCTCTTGTTTATGGGGATGTGGAGAGTCTGTAAATCGTCCGAAATTAAACATCCAGGAGGTTCAGGGGGGGCTTTGTCCTCCAGACCAAAGGGAGACCCAGGCCCGCTACCCATTTTTCAGGATTTTGTACTTTTGTCAAATCACACCCCGGCAAAGTGATGATCGTTTTCAACTTGCAAAATTATCCGTGTTTTCTCTCATCAGACGGAATCATTTCTCAGAATCGGGTTTTTGCCAAAATTGTACCCTATGCTTTTCAAAGGTAGCGTCAACTTCGTCCCCAGGTTTTACCGCACCCTCACTACTAGACCCTGGTGGTAAAAGTGCTTTCCGCAGCGTTGATTGGTCACTTACGCAAAAATCAGTTTGAATATATCTGAGGAAACAAAATATGTTTTTCTTCTTCTTCTTGATACTATATAATGCATAATTATAAGGATTTGTTTAAGGACATCAAATGTTTGGATGAATGATTGTTTCGATGATAAATACATTTGAAGAATTTCATCAACCTATAGGTATCAGACTGTCAACCTTATTTGGAATTCCAAGATGGTTGCTGGATATTGAAATTGTTCATGTTCTAGGGTCGAGAGAGCAGTGGGTATAATATACTATATACGAGAGATACAGAAACTGGGAAGCGGTGTTGTGGGACGAGGTTGAGGTAAACTTCTTTTGGTTAGAGGCTATTTGAATCATCTAACAGTGCCTATTATTTGGTCTGATCTCCTGCCAATGTTATTGTTGAATGTAGTCCTTTGTATTTGTCCAGAAACTTTGTCATTTTGTAATTAAGGGGAGGGGGTGGGGTAGGGAAAGGAATAAAAGCTTTTATTTTTCCTCAGTGTTGACAAGCTTTTCTTTTATAAATTTTACTAATTTTGTTTTTTGCATTTTGTACGGCCTCTTGACATTGTATCATTGATACATACACCAACTTTTTAGTGAACAAAAATATATAGGCCTATATATATTTTTTTTTTCAACGGGACTTGAACATCCAACCTTCGGATGTAAACTCTTTAATAATTATTTATATCACACAGACGTTCTAACTTCGTTTTTAAGTTCATTTATAATATATACATTAATTTATAATATATACAGGGTCAATATTGTCACGATTAACAATGCTAGTTTTAGATTAACTCAGTGACTGAAAATAATACCCCACATGATAAGGTCATATTACTGTTGCTGCTGCATAAACGAGCCAGTACTTTTCAGTCACCGTGTTCATCTTAAACTATGACACCGATTCAATGCCATGTTGAAAGTCTGCTCTGATCATGACGATATTGTCCCTTTAATTCCATAATGCTATTTTGATGCTATAGGACTTGCTGTCAATCTAGCCAGGTATCAATCAGCTAAAGCGAAACAAAAAATCTCTTTCGGTGTTCAGACGTTTTGACTTTTGATTGATTGTGTGATACATGTCTACTTAAGGCCTTGTGCTATTTTGGACGTGGTATGGACTTTCTGTCGTTTAAAGCTGTAGAGCTTTATATGTGCTTCCTCCAGATTATCGATTGTTGTGTTTTTATCTCTTTCAAAGTTCAGACGTTCTAACCTCGTTTTTAGGTTTATTTATAATGTACTATTTTCTGCTATATAATGATATTTTGGAGGTAAATGAGCTACTGTATAGAATGAAACATAACTCAAGTTTTGGAGTTAACAAAGAACTGTTGATCTATAAACCTGCGACTCATATCAGATCTCTTTCGACGTCCAAACGCTCTAAATTGCTTTCTAGGTCATTTATAACGTGATATCATGCATGCTTGTTTGAGGTTATAATATGACTATAATGTCCTTGTACTGGTAGCTCTATCAGCATTTGGTATGAAGAAATAGACTTCCGTGAGAGAAAGCATTGACGGATCTAGAGGGGGGAGGAACGATGGCACGTAAAACGGGCATGTTCCCCTCTTTTATCGCGATGCATGATTTGTTTGGCAGTGTGACGTCCTTTTGTGCCGTGTGCCCCCCTTTTTTGAGATCCTGGAGCCGCCCCTAAGAGATAGCAGTTATAATTGCATGGTTTTCCTATTGATACTACTTTCTCCATCCAAAAGATCGTTGGTACTTTGGGTTTGATATTGAACGTGTGAAGATGTAAGCCTATATGTGACGGCAAGGTTGTGTCATTTGGTTTCACGTAACGATTCATCAACTGCATTATGAAGAATCTATTATTATAAAGGAAACCAGTGATTTGATACTTTTCGCTATTTTGCAATTGTAATGGTTGTTTGTTCACAGCGGCGTAGCCAGGACTTTTTCAGTGGGGGGCACAGGGGGGGCATTGCTTTTCAGTGGGGGGGCCCAGGGGGTATGGGTTTTTCCCCTTTTCTTTTTCTTTTCTGTTTTTTGGGGCACTATGAGGATTTTTCGTGGGGGTGCACCTGGGGGGGCACTGGAAATTTGTGGGGGGGCACGTGCCCCCCAGGCCCCCCCGTGGCTACGCCGCTGTTTGTTCAATATAGGCCCTTATATATGCGTCGAGATGGCTACTGTCTGTCTGTCGGTCGGGCGGGCTGTCTGTCTGTCTGTCTGTATGTCTGTCTGTCTGTCTAGCCTATTTCACTCCACTACAAGAGGAATGCCTCTTCATTAGCTTTCCATTTCACTCTATCCTGTGCTGTCCTCTTCCACGTCACGCTACCATATTCTCTGATGTCATCCATCCACCTTCTGCTTTGTCTACCTCTCCCTCTAATATATGCTCTAGGTTGTCCAGTCTGTCAGCTTACGGGTCCACCTGTTATCTTGCCTCCTAGCTAGATGACCAGCCCACCTCCACTTCTTTGATTTTATTTCCTGTACCGGTATTATACCATACACTTATGTTTTTTTCCTCAAGTCTTGGTTGCTGTAAACCCTGTCCTTTCTTGTGATACCAATCAAGACCCTACTGTATATGGCTACTGTATAGGCCAATAAAAATTTATCTCTATCATGCTGTGGCCCTCCAGTCGTCATGTTCCCTGCAAACGCAGCACTGATTCTCAGTATACATAAAAAGGAACCAGACCATTTCCCTTCCAGCCTCATTTTGCATTTTATATTATAATATGGAAGAAAAAAACATGATGGCTGAATGTGATAAAGTTCTTTCGGGACAGGGTAAATGATTACCCTGCTGGAGTGTAATATTTTACCAATAATATTGTTGACTTGATATGTATTAAAGAATTTAAGAGAACTCATGTATACGGTATTTAAGTACCTTAATCATTTGTTTTTTGTATTATAATTTATTAATTGTTATTATTTAGCTGTACACTCTTAAAACTAAAGTCTTAAGTGTTGAATCAACCTTTTAAGAGTTCAGTGAGTGACAACACTTTATAAAGTTAAATTCATCTCAAAGAAAGTGTTGAATTAACACGGAGTCAACTTAAGTCTAACTTAAGTCTAACTATTCAACACTTTTAAAAGTTAAATCCAACTTATGATGAGTTGATTCAGCACTTTATTTTTAAGAGTGTATGTTTTTACATATTATCGTCTAATGGCGTTCTGTTTCTGAGTAAAGCTAATTTCCAATGGTTATTTTTTCCCCGATGAGAACACATAGCGACGCCATCGGCGTCTAATTAGGATCCCTATTATAATTTATTCATAGCATTAAGCTAATTATGAAGTTTATGATAATTATTTGTATTGATTAACTTTCTGTCCCCTTGAACAAATATGAATTCCATTGTTTATCTTTCCCCTGATGGGAAATACTTATACAGATGTCAATGGCGTCAAATATTCTGGTTCATTATATTGCATTATGTGACGTGTTCTCATTTACATGTACCTCATAACGCAACCTTGATTCTAAATATAACGTGATTGAGAATTGAGTTCAGTGGCTTGAAGTATCAAACGTCCTCGATAGCGTTAACGTCACTTTGTATTAGACGGCCAACAAGGTCATAATTAAAGAAAATCGTTCTAAATTGAATGCTCCAGAAATGAATCTCTCTCAGAGGTAACCTATACAAGATTCAAAACCGGTTTTTAATAGACCTTCGTCTCAATGTAGCCATCCTGTTTTTGTTCTCCCATACAAACCACGAGGAAGGAAGGGAAAACAGTTTGACCCAATTTTGCATATAGTCGGCAGCAGCACTCAAAATCGTTATCGCGTATAGGGAATTTTATTTGCCAAAAATGGCCGCCGTGTAATATAATGGTTCCACTTTGATCATGTTTAAAGAGGGGCTCTAAGGTCAAATTCAGTTTTGCGATGCACTCATTTTCCAATAGATAGAGTCCTTATGAAAGTGGAAAAAATATCACAAGTCTCTTACCTCACATTAAAACGGTGTAAAATGCCATTGTATTTGATACCCTTCCAGTGCGAAATTTGTTAACATCCAAAAACATCCAATGACGTCACATTTTAAATATATGGGTCTGTACATTTTTGTACTGGGAAGTTTTAGTTCATTCCTGAATCTCCATGATATTCAATCAAAACGGGGTTGAATTTGACTTTTTGACGAACGAAAAATTTCTGTATGGAATGTACAGACCCATTTGTTGTTGACATCCAATGACGTCATGTTTCAAATTTCGCACTGAAAGAGTATCAAATAAAGTGACATTTTTCACCATTTTTAACGTGAGGTTAGGGACTTTCATAAAAACCGTCTATTGGAAAATGAGAGCAGCACAAAACTGAATTTGAACTTAGAGCCCCTCTTTAATAAATCAATGCACACATTTGGTAGGAGCGTATCCAGTGTCTGAAAAAAGACGGGAGGCAGACGGCAAAAGAAAGGGGCACAGCGACAAGAAGGGGGAATACCAAAGAAACGTATGGTAAATCTACACGCACGGCGATAAAAAAATTACCATACTACCTTTCTGGTAATGAACCAAGGATTCTTCAAAAGTGCCTGCAGTAATTTAGCTAGCTCGTAAACCTGAAGAGACCTGTGAAGAGAAGACGATGAAGTCAACTGATGCATATAAAGATGTCTTTTTGATGTATTCATAATGATGCGGAGATCCTGTTATAAAATTATGAAGAACCTGTTGAAGTTTAAGCTCAATTTGTCCACACGTTTCTTAGAAAAAGTGTTTTTACCATTATTAGGTCTATTTGATCTGAAGAAATACAAACACGCAAAATGTGAAACACCTGTTATGTCTTGCTGTGGATGATTTTGTAATAATTTATTTATTACACGAAATATTAAAAGAGTTATGTCTTGCTGTGGACGAATTTCTAATAATTTATTTGTGACGCAAAATGTTAAGAGAGTATTCCAAAAATATAACCTTCCCTCCGTGTGGCTTTTTTGATAATGGAGCTTGCATCTGCAATTAAGTTAACCTCAAAATAAATTGCGAGAAAACGCAACGCCTTCCGGGTGCTAGTTATAGGCCTATCCTTCGCATAAGACCTTCAACGTGTACCTTGATCTAGTTTTACATATTAATTTTATATATATATATATATATATATATATATATATATATATATACTTGTAGTAAAACTAGTGGAACGCTGGTAGTTGTAACTCCGAGTTTGAGCACTCTACTTCAAGATAGACCGCTACATTTAAGCATATATATATATATATATATATATATATGTATATATATATATATATATATATATATATATATATATATGTATATATATATATATATATATATTATTAATATGTAAAACTAGATCAAGGTACACGTTGAAGGTCTTATGCGAAGGATAGGCCTAGCACCCGGAAGGCGTTGCGTTTTCTCGCAATTTATTTTGAGGTTAACTTAATTGCAGATGCAAGCTCCATTATCAAAAAAGCCACACGGAGGGAAGGTTATATATAATAAATGTAGGGATGCTGCGTAGCACTGTAATATATATATAAAATGTGAATAGTAAAGGTGAAACAGTGCTCACCGGATAGTTATACCCGAGCTTTCGGTGCGATGCACCTTCATCAGGGGAATTATGGCTTGTTGTGATGAACCGCGGGTAGAACAAACGCGGTGAACTCCACGTTCATCCCGTCAGGGTGGAGCGTGCCCAGTTTGAACATCACACGCTGTTCTAAAGATCGGCGCTGAGTATCTGACGATGCCGTGGAAACAACGCAGACGCTCATGTCCGTGTGATGGCGCGCTGAAGTGTTGGGCGACAGCCAGACCAGGTTGTTTCAACCGAACGCTTCGGAGATGCTCCGTGAAACGGTCAGCCAGTCGGCGCTTAGTTTCGCCAATGTACAATTATCCAACATTGGGCAATGGTAAACCAACTGTGTTGTATAATATGTTGACCAGTGTTGGGCAACATATCAACCGTGTTTGCCCTATATTTCTTACAGTGTATACGAACCCCACAATACAGATTTTTCTATGTAACGACTATAGTCGATATTCCAGGGTCCGATTTTTCAAGGCATAAGCAGATAATTTTGCTTAGCAAGTATTTTTGTTAAGTAATTATTATAAACAGTCAACCAGCGAAATATCTACCCTTTTTAAATTGAGTTTTGGCTGATGACACTATTATCTGCTATGCAGCAACTCTAGGAATTTAGTTCCTGTGGACCCCCGCTGTATATATATATATATATATATATATATATATATATATATATATATATATATATATATAACTCGGTGTTACAACTACCAGCGTTCCACTAGTTTTACTATATATATATATATATATATATATATATATCTATATATATATATATATATATAAAATGTGAATAGTAAAGGTGAAACAGTGCTCACCGGATAGTTATACCCGAGCTTTCGGTGCGATGCACCTTCATCAGGGGAATTATGGCTTGTTGTGATGAACCGCGGGTAGAACAAACGCGGTGAACTCCACGTTCATCCCGTCAGGGTGGAGCGTGCCCAGTTTGAACATCACACGCTGTTCTAAAGATCGGCGCTGAGTATCTGACGATGCCGTGGAAACAACGCAGACGCTCATGTCCTTTGTGGAGTGTGATGGCGCGCTGAAGTGTTGGGCGACAGCCAGACCAGGTTGTTTCAACCGAACGCTTCGGAGATGCTCCGTGAAACGGTCAGCCAGTCGGCGCTTAGTTTCGCCAATGTACAGCATGCCACAGCGAGTACACGAGATACAATAAACAAGATTAGCAGTGGTACATTTGTAGTTGCCGCGGATGTTGAAATGGCCACGGGGACCAGTGATGGAGGATGTCTCATCAACATGTGTGCAAGTATTGCATCTTGGACGCTTGCAGGGAACAGTTTTGAAGGGGCCGTTGTCTGTGCTGCTAGGTAGCGTTGACCGCACAATGTGGTTGCTGATGGAGCGGTCCCGTCTGAACGAACAGAGGGGGCTGGTAGACTGAGTAAAGATGGCGCTGGTCGCTGGATATACCTGCAGAGGAGGATATTCCTAACAGCCATGTTGAGCGGGTGGTAGGTCAGGACAAGAGGGATACGATCTTGCTGCTTGGGAGGGGCTTGCTTCATGGCGGCATTGCGGGTGACTGATGATACTCTGCATTGACGACATCTTCGGTGCCATTTCTGGTTCTAAGGAAGATGTCCAGGCGTTCATCGAGTATGCCGATAACCTTCACCCAGCCCTGCACTTCACCTCTGATATTTCCATTGACACCATCACCTTCCTCGACATCAACGTGTCTATCAATGGAAACTCTCTCACTACATCGGTCCACTACAAGCCTACTGATTCCCACATCTACCTGCATTATGAGTCGTCACACCCCAAGAAATGTAAAGATGCCATCCCATACAGCCAATTCCTCCGCCTCCGTCGAATTTGCAGCGAGGACGTTGAGTTTAATCACCGTGGTATAGAAATGAAGGGTTTCTTCAAACAACGTGGATACCCACCTTATGTTACTGATGCCGCTCTTCGCAGAGTATCATCAGTCACCCGCAATGCCGCCATGAAGCAAGCCCCTCCCAAGCAGCAAGATCGTATCCCTCTTGTCCTGACCTACCACCCGCTCAACATGGCTGTTAGGAATATCCTCCTCAAACATTTCAAGACTCTGCAGGTATATCCAGCGACCAGCGCCATCTTTACTCAGTCTACCAGCCCCCTCTGTTCGTTCAGACGGGACCGCTCCATCAGCAACCACATTGTGCGGTCAACGCTACCTAGCAGTACAGACAACGGCCCCTTCAAAACTGTTCCCTGCGAGCGTCCAAGATGCAATACTTGCACACATGTTGATGAGACATCCTCCATCACTGGTCCCCGTGGCCATTTCAACATCCGCGGCAACTACAAATGTACCACTGCTAATCTTGTTTATTGTATCTCGTGTACTCGCTGTGGCATGCTGTACATTGGCGAAACTAAGCGCCGACTGGCTGACCGTTTCACGGAGCATCTCCGAAGCGTTCGGTTGAAACAACCTGGTCTGGCTGTCGCCCAACACTTCAGCGCGCCATCACACTCCACAAAGGACATGAGCGTCTGCGTTGTTTCCACGGCATCGTCAGATACTCAGCGCCGATCTTTAGAACAGCGTGTGATGTTCAAACTGGGCACGCTCCACCCTGACGGGATGAACGTGGAGTTCACCGCGTTTGTTCTACCCGCGGTTCATCACAACAAGCCATAATTCCCCTGATGAAGGTGCATCGCACCGAAAGCTCGGGTATAACTATCCGGTGAGCACTGTTTCACCTTTACTATTCACATTTTATATATATATATATATATATATATATATATATATATATATATAGTAAAACTAGTGGAACGCTGGTAGTTGTAACTCCGAGTTATATATATATATATATATATATATATATATATACAGCGGGGGTCCACAGGAACTAAATTCCTAGAGTTGCTGCATAGCAGATAATAGTGTCATCAGCCAAAACTCAATTTAAAAAGGGTAGATATTTCGCTGGTTGACTGTTTATAATAATTACTTAACAAAAATACTTGCTAAGCAAAATTATCTGCTTATGCCTTGAAAAATCGGACCCTGGAATATCGACTATAGTCGTTACATAGAAAAATCTGTATTGTGGGGTTCGTATACACTGTAAGAAATATAGGGCAAACACGGTTGATATGTTGCCCAACACTGGTCAACATATTATACAACACAGTTGGTTTACCATTGCCCAATGTTGGATAATTGTTTGCCAAAATATGTGAACAGTTGTGGTAAATACTGACCAATTCTGGGCGAAATAACCTTACCCAACCCCATGTTACCCAATGTTTTTACAGTGTCGGGCATAATAATGCTATTGGCCAGTTAACACAAACACAAAAGACACACATTTTAAATTAAGGAGGATTGCAAAACAAGTTTCAACCTCCGTTGTTATTCATAAAGTGCATCTTCTTTTATGAACCTCTGTGTTAAGAAACACCATTAATGAAATCTCTTGTATAACAGCTGAATTATTGGTAATTTATTACACTTAATTTCATTACTTGTGTGAGAGACTTTCACTCGTGTGAACATTATGTTTTCATTATATTACATAATTAGTTATAATAGGTAGCCGGTCGAGTTGATGCTAATTTATGACATGTAGACATAACTTTCAAAGAGATATGATGCTTTTTTTTTTTTTTTGGAGATACAATCTTCCCGATCCCTTTCATTTCCAAGGTCAGCCGGCGATTTCTGAGCGGTATTGAGCCGAAAGAACCCCGGGCCCTCGCCCCGTAGTATAAGTCCCGTTGTTTCTTTTGTCCCCTGATATGCTCGGCATTGTCGCGGCTTATTATAGTGAGGCTGACGTCTGTGCGGGCTATTGGCTATACGTATAGATCGCAATGATTTTATCCAAAAGATGCAGAAAGGGAAAGGGGGAGGGGAAAAAAAACATTGACGCCTCGAGCAGGACATTTGGGGGGAAGTGATGTACACTCTTGATGCAATAGTGTTTGCAGTGGTTATGTAGCGGAGTGTATGTGCCGGCCGGTATGACAGACAGAAGTATAAGCCGTTGTTTGACCGAGCAAAGCAGACACGTTAAGCGCGTTGAACTTGATGGGAAATGTCGCTGGAGTGATAGAGCAGAGTTCATTTGACGATGGTGACGTATTATACTGCTCGCTTCTACCCGCTTCATTGGCCTTTTCGACTTATTTCCTTTGCCCTCTGTGGATCCCCTGTGTAATCATCCATAATTCTATCAAGCTCGAAATTCACAATATTATTAAAGACAAATCTCATTGAATTTCTGTTGCTGTATATGACATTCATGTATGGAGCATCGGTCGGTCGGTTTTGTCTGTCTATCTGCTTGTTTGTCCGTCTGCCAGCCTATTCTTCTGCTGTGTCGTGCACCCGTTCGTCTGTCTATTAGTTATGTTGTTAGTCGGTTAGTTGGCCCTTCTGTTTGTTAACCTGGCTGTGTTGGTATGTCTGTTCGTTTGTGTGTCCCCCCATGTGGTCGGTCAGTTGGTCCATTTCTCTTTCTGCTTGTCTTTCTACATGTCTCCTTACATGTTCATCTATATGTTCACAGATATCCAACTCACTTTCAGTTGAGCAATAATGCATGAATTTCTTGATGAAGTACGTCTATCATAAATATATATTTATGAAACAAATTATATAACATTGGTTACGTAACACAATGAGCCTTATAGACCCTTCATCCCCTAACTCTAATCACATACATGCATGGATTATGGCCTACGCAAGTGCGCATATTTTTTCCCCTTTTCGATGAAGACAATGAACCTCGTCTCACACGTCTCATGCAAGGCTATCACATAGACTCGGTTCAGTACGTTAATTGGTGTGATCTAAGGATATCTATTCAAACATCTGAAATTGTCGCATGTAGTGTCAGCTAAACAGATGGTATCTCCACCATAATGTATAATGATATCAACAGAGGATATGCTTCTTTGATAAAAGGAACAGTCTAGCTGTCATCTCATGTCATGATGATTGTCTAGACTATATACAAATTGTACATTTTAATCTCAACTAATTGATTAAGAACAGGATTTTCCAGATCTTCAGGTTTGCCGTTAATAGTGTTTCGTGTTATAAGTTCTCAAGATGGACTCATCGAATTGATATTTCTATTTACAAAATGACCAGGAAGACAGATCGACAACAACCCTGTCAGAGATCACCTTTAAATCCCATCCCATTCCGTATAATCAGCTCATTATTTTACTGCACTCGGATATCGATCACTTTATGCTACATGCTTCGGGTAACTCAAGAGACCACGTGGTCATTATTCACAGGCACTATTTTGTACCTGACGGATGGACACTGTGCGCGCAGTGATAACCATACAACTGTTGAAGATGCTAAGAGCACACTGATCGAAACGTCGAGTTTAATCAAAGGGTCTTGTCAGAAATCACTCCTTTAATACTCAAGAGAGGTTTCTTTCACATGCTGTCCCCGCAGAGATACCGGTATTGCTTTAACATACAGCACTTCTCTATTCTTCATCGTCTTCGCTTTACAGGTTTCTTCAGAGCTGTTTATGATTCCTTGGTTTCATTACCAGAAAGATTTAAAATAATCGTCTCTCTCTCTGTTTTATACAGCACCCGAATTTCGTTCCATGCTCGTTAAGGCACCGGATCAGGTCATGAGAGAGTCGGCCCATCAAACCACGAGGGACCCACCGTCCGTCTCCTCCACGCACCAGTTGCCGGAGACACAGGAACGGGGAGTGAGCGCTCGGGGCTCCAGAGCCTGCTGTTTCTGCTGGTGTTGCTGTTGCGGTTGCCCGTGGTAGGATCACTTCATTATGTGTCTGTCTGTCCATCTCTTTGGCTACTAGATCGCTGATATAATTCGCTGAAATCAAAATAAGATATTTGTTCTCGGTCGCTATATAGTCCCATATAGCCCTTACAATATGTAAACTTGGACCCAATTTTCAAAAGTGAGATTTTGGTATAGTTTGATTCTCTAGATTTTCTTCTTTTTATTTGATACCAGATTTGTAGAAATCAAAAGGAAAACAATTCTGATCGGTACCATAGTGGCCGGAAGCCGCCACAACCCAAACGCCCATAGCGGTTGCATGCTGGCGGTCACAGATTTTAAGCACCCTCCTCCTGTGCCGTTGCTATGCATAAAACAATATATTTTCAATTTCCCTGATCTTGCATTCTTACAAGGTATGAGATCAAAACGAATGCAGATTTATAATACACTTTGAGAGATTTTCACTTGAACGAAATAGCAGCAAAATCAAGAGAGGATCGGTCTCTATGTAGAGGAAGTGAAAAAAAAATGGGAAGGGGTCATTCAGAAACAGTTTTTAACGTCCGCATAATTACATGTATACCGTCTATGTACGTTTATCATGCAGTAGCCATCTTGTGTATCATTCATACGTTACACAACCGAGGCTAGAAAGAAATGCGTCTGGTCTCTTTCGATGCATTGAGAATCAGCCCTGTGATGGTATCCTCCATAGCGTCGCTATGCTGCATTTGTTTTTAGCGGCAATTTCATTGAAGAAATGTGCAGAACATTGCTTCGTGTATTGCCATTGTCATGAACAAGATCAAAGAAACCACTTGTTCAACCCCCCCCCCCCCCCGATATTATCTTCCATGAAAGTGCACAACATGATGGCTTCGTACATTGTCGTTGTCACAAACAAGAAAAAATAACCCACTTAGTCAACGGTTTTGTTTTCGCGGCCATTGCACGAAAGTGCTTCCTATACAATGCCGTTGCCACATACATGCACGATGACTTCGTGCATTTTTTGTTAGGTCTATAAAACAAGATTAAAGAAACCATCTTCATTGGAGAAACAGGGACTGTAGGCTAATGTTTCCTGTCGTAGCGACACCGATGTAGAAATTATAAACTATAACCTTGCGTTATCTATAGCCCAAAGTGCACTGCGTACAAACATGATTATTAACAATTAGGAGGTTTGCTACAGCAAACAAAGTTCACAAAAGTGCTTGTATATTTGTAATGATATAAGGTCAATTATGTTGCACTGTAGAAAACTCTCGTAAGCTTTTGAGAGCCTCAAATGTGTGAAACAGGAAGAGAAACAGTATTTAGTATAGCATTGATGACTGTCTTATGGTAGAGCTTTACCTACGGGTGCGGCAATGTTGGTTTTCTTCCAGTAATCCACTCGACCAAACCAATAAACTGGGCCATTTTATGCGTGATGAGAATCAGCCATGAGTCTTGACACAGATTGCCGCAAAGTGATCAAGGTCTATATAACCTGCAAACCTGTGTTGTCAACTTGATGCTTCTAGTCTGTTCACGTTGGGCGATGTGCAGTGTATTATAGTGTCGCACTAGTTTCGTGTGGGCGTTGGTATCCTTCCTTGAACACACATTTCGTCTGATTTTAAGTTTCCCGCCTTTTTCCCCTCTGCAGTCCGAGCATAAGGAACACAAGCGGAATGGAATCGGGAGGCGGGTCAATGGAATTGGCCAATGGCGATGCTAATGATAAGTAAGTACTTCTAAAATCACAATGATTTCACACACTGTGGTTGGGTAAGGTACCGTACTTTCTACCAGAGTTGGCCAGTATTTACCACAACTGTGCATGTATTTTGGGGAAAGGTTATACAACATTGGGCAATGGTAGACCAACTGTGTAACCTGTTGATATGTTGGCCAGTGTTGGCCAGTGTTGGCCAGTGTTGGCCAACATATCAACCGTATTTACCCAAGAGCGCAAATGCAAACCAAGCATCCATAACATATGATCGCGCGACCCTGGTGGTATCATTGTAGCCTAAAAAATGATAACAATCAACAATGCATGATTTACATGTAAATTGGTTACCATCTCCAACATGGTTTTGCAGCACTGTGTAATATACCATTTCATAATAGTTTTCCCCGAAACGCGTAACGATCTCCCACGGAAACATCCGACTCTTGTTGGCGGTCAAATACAGAAATGTGTATAAATCAGATTGTCTATAAACTGTCTTGGGCATTTATGAATTATCAATTAATGTTGCATTAATTCTTCTAGCATGTTTCATTGTAAATATAATTCTGTATGTATTATTGTTATTGATGTTATTTATTTAATTATGTTCTTTCTTAATCAGTCCTACTGTTGAAGAAATTCGAGTTTGGTCACATTCATTCGATGCAATGATGAAAAGTGCAAGTAAGTAGATTCATCAAAATCTAAAGGGGAAAGAGCACACAATATTGGTAATGTTGGCACAAAACTCATTTCTTACTCTCATTGAATCAAGATATACATGAAACAACCAACCTGTGAAAGTTTCAACTTTAGGTGAACTCAGATGATGAACCCAGTGACTGAAAATTACACCTCACGATCACGCGCTGGCCTAGATAACAGGGCACAACAGATCCCATTACTATGACTGCTGCATAAGTAATAAGCCAGTGGCTGTAAAATCATCCAATGAACCTGTAGTTATGATATTGTACACGGTAATACACATGGATGGATCATCATGAGCACAGGCCCTGGGCACAAATTCACCACGGGCCCATACACGCGCATAATACTACTAGTACTATGCTTTTTTTTTTTTTTTTTTGAAAACCAAGGGCCCCTATTGGCTCCTGGGCCCGGGGCACGTGCCCAGTTTGCCCGTGCGGTAATCCGTGCATGGTAATACATGTACATTAATATGCAGCAGCTTTAACAGTTAAATACAACTTTATCAAGATTTGTCAGTGACCAACCACTTTCATTTTTTAGAGTGTACACTATAGCCTAATTAAAGTAAGTCACTTTTTGTTTACTTCAGGGGGTCGCAGGAGATTTAGGGACTATTTACGGTCAGAATATAGCGAAGAGAATCTGCTATTCTGGCTAGCGTGCGAGGAGCTTGGCAAAGAATCAAACTCGGCTGCTGTAGAGGAAAAGGCCAGGCTCATTTATGAGGATTATATTTCTATTCTGTCACCAAAAGAGGTAAGATCATTTCAACTATAGACTGTGTGACAAAACTGTTTTAATATGCCGAGCAATCCCATGCCATGTAGACCTATACATCATGTCCTGTAACGAGCAGTTCATGATAACACCAATGCAATGCAGTGAATTGAGCATGTACTACATGCACAGTTGTACATGCGTACGTGCCTTTATCATGCACGACTCTAATATCACAGAAAAGTGCGAAGTTTGTAAATTGCCACAGAAACCCCCATTCGCAGTGATTGGATATAATTATTCTAAATGAGCTAGAAATCGCGCCATCGACTAAGTTGGCGTATACGGTGTTAAGAATTAAAGTCGCTCCTCCATTTCGCCTACTGTTAATTTGTTGTCCTGATCGAGGGCCTAGTGTCATGTTTGACACGTTCAACGTTTGCTGGGAGATGGGGATGGCATACTGCAGGATGACCAGATTGCTGCACTCATTGCATGGAGGAAGATTGTGGTGATGGTGGTGATGATGGTGGTGATGATGATGGTGGTGATGATGATGGTGGTGATGGCGGTGATGGTGGTGACGGCGGTGGTGATGGTGATGACGATGATGACGATGATGACGATGATGACGATGATGACGATTTTCATTGGTAATTTGGTTCCTGCGGCAGTTTTCCCCCTCTACTTCTTAAACGTTGAGGGCACTCATTTCACTTTGAATCTACTTACCATATAGAACTGAAGCACTTGCCATGATTTTTTTTACAAACACAGGTGACTCATCAACCTAAGGGGTATTTACTAAAGGTAAAACTTGCCGTCACTTTCCCTAATGGTCCAGTCCCCAAACAAAATATGTTACTTTTATGACTAATGAAGTAAAGCTAAATCCTGGTTTTTCAAAGCTGTTTTCTTTAAATTGTCCTTTTTTATTCTCCCCAGGTGAGTCTAGACTCTCGCGTTCGAGAAACCGTCAACCGCAACATGGCCGACCCAACCATACACACGTTTGACGAGGCCCAGCAACAAATCTACATCCTCATGCACCGCGACTCCTTTCCGCGCTTTCTCAACTCCAAGATGTTCAGACGAATGGTGGAGAACGCAAGCAGGGAGAAGAAGTGAGGGTTCGACCAGGCCCCGCCTCGTGACTTTTGGTGTGATAATTCGAAACACAAATGACGACCTTTAAAATGGACGTTGAACGGAGCATTGTACCGGTTAACATTGTGCAGACTTAATGGACGACAAGACATCTTCAGCGATTGTCCGGCGTGTCTAAGGTGTTGCCTGCAAAGTATTGCAGACGGCATCGCATGGATACACCTGGGGCTTGTTACTCACCGTGTTAGAACATGACGTCACTGATCAGACCACGTGACCATTAGACGAACGAGATGACGACAGCGGAGCGGTTCCGCGCCGTGACACCGTTGGAAATTGGCTGCAATGTGTGGCATCCACCACAGAGGGCGTACCACTTGCAGAGAATTGGCATGACCTCCTTCAGGAAGATAGAAATATATGTTTGGCGGTCATGCCAGAGGGATTCAATAATGGGTCCGTTTAAGGAGCGCAGAGACTACAGAGTTTACTGGGTGGCAGTGCTTTCCCTCAAGATCTCAATGCCGAAGGGAATATTCTGTATGCGAAGAAGAAAAGTGAAAAGATGGCATTATGGCCAACATTTTCCTCAGGGATTTACACAAATTTAGACATCAGCGTGCTACGTAATGAAGGAGTGTTGATAAAGGAAAGAAAAGTGGAAATTTAAAAACCTGGAGCTTTCGTTAACAAGGCTGCAAATCCACGACTACTGGTGATTGGTGGAGGTATAACGAGGCGTACTGAGAACGTGTGTGATTCAAGGATTGGGTTGTTGCTTGCTCACTAGATTCAATCCATGGTGTTAAAGATTCAAGTTTTTGGCGTGGAAGAAGACACAGTCAAAGTTATCCGCACAACAAAATTGGAAATACTTTGTGCATGAGTCTTATTGTTGGAGTTGACCCGAAACCAAGTGTATTTATGATTGGCCTGTTTAAGTTTCCTCATAATCCAAATTATTCAGTAGTTCAAGCTTGGAGAATTTAAGTTCTTTGGAGAACTTAAGTTCTGTGCAATCTATGGGAGAATTATTAATTTATTGAATTCAAATGATATCACCAGGGAAAATTGGATCATGATCCAAATCATTGTTCAATCTTAACAGAATCTAATATCCCACACATCTAGCAAATTTTGGAGGATTTTAGTCCTGACCAACTCCATTTTGAAATGGTCAAACTCGAGCGTTTTTATAATTTCAAGGAAGGCTTGGGTTTGGCTCAAATTTAAGTTCCATCCAGGACTTCTTTCGAGCGAGAATTTTTTGATTTAAATGAAGCTAAACGCATTAATTTGTTCAGTCCAGGAAAATTTGGGCTACATCTGAAAATATGGTTCCAAGTTCTTCCTACCATAAAGAGTATAGTTGAATACAGTCAACTCGGATTAAACCCGATCGTCAGCTTTCAGAAGTCTGATTATCTACATCTGCTAAGCTCTAGTGATAAATTACAAACAATCTTGGATTACGATCGAACCGTATGATAGTAATATAGCTTGGATCCCTTTAACATTGACCGGTTAATCAAGAAGAACTTGGATTATTGTCAACTCCATGTGCGGCTGGAGGAGAATTAAGTATGTGAACAGCTGTCTTTGTTGGCTCATAACCTGTGGACGCAAGATAATTTTACTGACTGTGCGACGACCTGCTGTTGAGGAAGAGGCTTTCATATAAAGCATCCAGCATGGCAGAGGAACGTCGATTGGTTAATACCGTTGGAGAGGGCAGAAACATATATGAAAACAAGAGGTTTGAAAAAGTTATTGTTTTAAAGATATAATTTGTGGCCTTTTTATCAACGTGTGTACGCGTGAGGTTGAGACTGCCGGTGCAAGCGACTTTTCTACACCCTTGACCAAAGTAGTTTCGTCATAATGACGTCACAGCCTACAGTGTTTCCTCGCCATCAGCTCAAATAGTGAGCTTTTATACAAACTAAACAAAATAACTGATGAGTGACTTTTGATTTATTGTGATACAGTAACACCAATGATCGAAACACGCGCCTCTGCCAAAGAACTTATATTCGTACAAACATTATTGATGTCTTTTGTTTTTGTTTTCTACTCTCACAAATTTTGATGTTTATTGCTTAACGATTTTACCAACGGACGGTCTAATTTGTATTGATTTGTACTGTTTTTGGTGACAGTAGAGTAATTCAAAATATGTCTGAAATGTGAACGTTGTGATGAGTGATAATGTTTAGTGAATATTTAGAGTTCTATTCGAGAAGTTGACTTTTTTTCGTTTCGTCTCGATTGTGATTTGTACTCGTACATTTTTACAATGTTACACACCATTGTGTACACGTGTATTGTACTACCTATAGGTGCTTTTTTGAAAAGCGAGTGAATTTTGAATTTGTAAGTAATTTAGCAGTGCAATTTTTTATCAACATCGATGGAGCTATACAGTGTGAAGAGTTTAAAAGCAAAATGTTATACCTCAATCTAGTTTTTTCGTCAGTAATTTGTCTGTGAATCCACACATTGGTGTCGTGCGTACGAGTTAACTTACTTCTTCCTATACCTACATTTCGTACTCCCCTTGATTTAAACACAAATTTACAGCTAAAAAAGTAAGCTATATCGTCGGAAAGTATATTGCCAATTTTAGATTTTTGAACAAAGGTTATTTAATTATCTGTGTATCTCTGATCTTTTTCATATTGTACGTGGAAGCTTCGCAGTTTCTGAGTGTGTTCTACCGCCCTCCTATAATTATCTTTGTTCAACATAAGAATTTATATCTTTTTAAATTAAGCATACCAACAAAAATGTTATTCATATTCTGTGGATGTTATGGGGAAGTCATATATTGCATATTCCCTCATACATTTTGAAGGTAATCCCTTTTGCTCTGACTGATATCGACAGTTATGCTTGTGGATTATCCACGCTCGTCTGTTGGTATCATTTCTGTTATTGTGGATATCTGCTTCATGTGTCGATATCATAACTAATCCATAATGAGTTACATGATATCGATGTGTGGATGTGTCGGCTGCGGATTAGCAATTGCATACATGTGAGGATAGCGACAGCGCATGCGTGAATCAAAACCAGCCTGTACATCAACACACGAACTTATATCATGTGGATAATCAACTCATTGTATGGGTTCATTCCGAAGATGCGCGTGCTGATATCAACAATCTGTGTGGAAAGCCCATTTTAAAACGACACACGTGGCGTTTCCTGGTCTGAATTATATTGGCCAACTATATACACACATGCATGTTCTCTGATAACGAATGTCTTTAAGGGGTTTGTTTAAATGCGATCAAAATAGATATTTCTCCTGAGGGCAATCAGAGCATACTGATCGAAACGTCGAGTTGTAACCTCCAGTTCTTTTCAGAACTAATTACTACTCAATTGAGAATTTCACATGGTGTCACCGCAATTAGCCTTACTTATCCTATTCACCATGCAAAGCTACAAGTTTTACAAAATAGATATTTGTTGGTCAAAACTTTTTCAGTTAGTTATCGGTAGTTGTAGTTGACCCCTGTGTCCAATTATTTTGTCTTAATTAAGGTTCGTTGTGCATGAAGTGATACTTATAATAGGTACTTAATATCTGCTTTATGGGCAAATAGAAATTATAGAAATATTATTAAATTGGAATTGTATCGTGATTACTCTTTAATTTTATAGCTCCATTTCCCCCTAATCATATAACATTTTAATAAAGGTTTTTGGCTTGGTCCATTATAATTTATTATTCACGCCCAAACCCCTATCAACTCATTTACAGACAGGGCGTCGAACTTTTAATCCCAATAGCCACGAATTGTCAAATTTGCTGTGACAATCCCCAATTATATGTAGGCCCTATCAAAATCACTTACTTAAATTATAAAAGTTGGCGTCTGCGCATATAGGCCTAGTGAACAATAAACCATTGGGCTCCCGTTGTTCTATATAACAGATCATACAATAGTGATGTGTAAGAATGGGACACTTTTAAACATGTTGCTTTTCATGACTGTTGTACTGGATGCTGTAACCATTAAGATGCTTTGCGCCTTTTTTGTGTGCTGATGTGCGCTATATATTTGCTCCATATTCGAAGCTTAACTGTATATTATCGAGTAAACACCAGTGTTGATGGAGCCATCTAAGTTCCAGCTGTTAATTAGAAGGTTGCACTTTCATAATAAAAGCCAAATCTATAATGTAGAGTTGGAGTATACACGCATACTCATACTTATACTCGTACTCATGAAAAAATTTAAAAAAATCTGTACTCGTACTCGTGTTCATGGCAAAGTACTCGACAACAACTCTAGAGTTGTAGTACTCGTACATAAGTAAATTTGTCTGTACCCGTAATACTCGTACTCATGACAAGGTACTCGACTACAACTAAAGATGCAGTACTCGTACTCGAGTACATTTTTTTCTGTATTCGTACTCGTTCTCATGAAAATGTACTCGACAACGATTCTAGAGTTGTAGTACTCATACTCGTACCCGGGTATATTTTTCTGTACTCGTACTCATACTCAATGAAAATGACTCTACTACAAGTCTGCTCTAATGTAGCCACGATGTATTCCAAAAACCTACCCATAACGCAACACGTTTTATGGGTTTCCGTTTGGGGCTTCTCCATGAGTAGCCAGGCTACAGTTATGGCCGTGCTACGTCATGAATCACGCTACATTGTGGTCTGGCCGCACCGACGGTACATGCGCTTTGAATACGCATAGTGGAACTGAGAGGTCCATGACATTTTTATTTTTTTACCAAAGAGTTCTCAATTTATCTCCATAATAAGTAGATCTGTAGCAATATAGGCTAGGAGCCGAATCGGCTTTTCAACTTTTTTGCTCAATGACCCTGTCTCTTGTACTTGTGTTACATAACCAAATACCTAAGTAGGCCTATGCTAAACAAAGGGACCAACTAACAAGTATTATTGTAAAAGAACATGTGTTTGCATTGTATGTTAATAATGTTATTTTCTCCAGAATTTGATCAAAGTAATATGTTTACCATCTTGCTGCAAAATATGTACATAAATGTTATGAAGAAATAGCATAATTATACTTGTAGATACTTTTCATTTTTTGGATAACATTTTCTTTATAACCATGTCAGCTCAAGATTTAGTTTATATAAAAGAGTACATGTATAACTATAAGAGTTCAATTTTAAAGGTTTTATGTTTTAGACAAATGTTGTGTTGGAAATGTTGGAAGTTTTAAAATGGTAGTAGGGAAGTACCCAAAAGCCATTTTTCATGTCACGTGAGCTCATCTTTCATTGGAGCTAGTTAGCACGATCATACGCTGGTATAAACCATCAGCCATACGTAATTGGATTCTTTCAGATGCTTTTGGAGGTTCAGTTACAAGAGATTATTAGTCGGTATTTATTAAGTATTTACAGTGTTGTTATCTCTAGTCATACCAACAAACATGTTGTTAATTTGGTTCAATAATGGATATTTATTATGATGTGATGATTAGAAATTAAGGAGGCATTGGATGTACGTTGGCACAATGCTCGATATACCTTTATCGCAAATCGGCCATCTTGGTTTTCGGCCATTTTGGCAAGTCCAATGGAATCATAACAAGGACGATATGTCAATAATCGATTTTGCTGATGATGGATTTGTACTGGCGGTCCAGTAATTACTTTCCAACGCGCATCCACTATATCCCATATATGGTCAGTAATATTTTGTGGATTGGATAAGATTGGATAAGAAAGATTAGGTTTACGGGTAACACCATTTGTAATGATAATCTCTCCTCAGAAGAAGTGTGGTGGGGTTCTTAAAAGAACCGGTATAGTTCTCGACGCCTTCAAACAGTGTGCTCTGTCCGTGTTCAAACTATTCACAACCAGCAGTTATACCATTAAGCTACAACATCAGGAGCAGTCCAGCATCCTCCTGAAGATGGGCAGAGAGCACTGCTCGAAACGTCGAGAACTATCTTCTTTACCGGTTCCTTGTAGAACCTCGCCTCTTCTTCTTAAAAGAGATAAACCTTATCTTTATCACATAGGATAAACACTTTGAAGGGCATACTTAATTTTATAATTGTGAACACATTAGAATAAGCATATCAGCTGACAGCTGGACTATAAAGGTGTTTTTTTCTGGATTATAAACATTTTTATCTCTTCTTTTTGTCCTTTGATTTTAGAGGGGAAAAAACATTCTAGTTATACCCGAAGGAAGAGTATTATAAATGCATTATGTGCTTTGCTTCTGTGTATTTGGTATTATGTAAAGTACAACATGGTTATATTATACTAAACAGGGAAGGAAAAACTGCAGGAAAATATCATTACTGCTTCTACCTGAGCTTTTACTAAGGTTATAGCCGCTGATAGGCATAATTATAGGCCTGCATGTTGTCAAACATGAAGATGCTTAAAATAGTGAAAGAGGACCTATTATGAACATTATAACGACATAGCTTTGCATTGGGTTTTTTAAAGGAATGTATACAGTACTATGGGAAGTACTAAAATTATAATAAGTGATTTAAATCAGAGGAATCACAACTGTAGAAGGCCTAAAAGCAGAAATATTTATTAAACATAATAACCTCGCCCAATTAAACTTAGCTAATATTTCATTCGATGCCACCGTCTTCGCGCTTATAAACAAAAGGTGGAGAATAATTACGCTCTTAAAACTAAAGCGTTGAATTGAATCAACATTTTAAAGAGTTCGGTGAGTGACAACGCTTTATAAGGTTTAAATTCAACCCACAGAAAGTGTTGAATTAACAGGAAGACAAGTTAAGTCTAACTTTAATGTTAATTTAACACTTTTAAAAGTTAAATCCAACTTTATAAAGAGTTGTCACTGACCGAACTCTTTAAAATGTTGATCCAACACTTTCATTTTTTTAGAGTGTATGAAGGCCTATGCTTTTCAGTGCGTAATGTCTGAAATGTTTCTTGTCAGCTGATATGGCCATCCCATAAACTGCCCAGTGATTTTTGCTCTGTTCGTATAATGATAATGTTTGGCAATAATTTTGGTTATAAAACCCCATCATATCTCGGGGTTACACTCTGCAATTGCTTTTCCACTATACTCCTGAATAATGTTGACCGTTCACACTGAGCTTTGATCTAGATATCCCGGGTAAACTTGTTCCGGTGGGCTTACCTTGTTACATCTAGCTCTAAATCAGCCTGGGTCATAACACTGACGTGGTATATACCGGTATTAAATATAATACCTTATGTCGTATAGTGGGTAAATGAATTGTTTGAAACATTGTTTATACTTGTATGAGGAATAATATAGCTTATATATTTGATTTTAATTTGTATCAACTTCCATTGTGGTATTTAAAGACGTTGGAGCCGATCGCGTGGTTTTTAGATTTTTATTTATGAAACTAAATTATCATATTTTATCATAATTATGTTCCCCCAATGAGATACCGGTACGTAAGGTTAAAAACCATAGGTTTGTATGTCTTGTTCATTCTTCATGTTGACCAACCCGGAATGATCTTATTTTTTATATATATAAGCTATATACGTCAATGAGTTGTTTGGATAATTTTATTATAACATATTCATGGGTTTAACTTTTGTTGTTGTGAAGAATGATATGTAAAGATTTAGAACATAAAAAATAATATAAATTATTTTATTGTAACAATCCATTCAATGTGGATACTATAGTGCGCATGCGCGTGGCGCAAAAGGGTTTTTCTAACAACGTGTTTTATAATTACATAAACGCTTGTATAACATATCAAACCTTTTGTATATAGAACCTTTTTTCCACCAAATCACTGAGGTACGTAGATATAAATAATTATTGTTAAGAACAAAACCGGTGACAACTAAAATTGTATTAAAATTGGATTCATAGCGAGTAGCCATTTTTGTGCATATTTGCCTCATCAGGGGACGACATTTTGAAAGTGTACATGTTGCGTGTTCGTGTTGACAAAAAATAAAAGCGCCGACAGTGCAGGCTTTTGCACATGATCCTGAGGCGATTCGTGTTTGTCATGATTTCCTAGAAAAGTTAATATTAGTGATACCCTTTAAAGGGAAGAGGACACCAATACTGGTAATGTTTTGCAAAACGTCTTTTAAGAGCAGTGGCGTATAGCCAGGATTTTCAGAGTGGGGTGACAAACATTTTTGGGGGTAAATTTTATACCGACACAAAACTGAAATGAACCGACAAATTATGTCAATCAGAAATACCAACGAGTTTGTGAATTTACCGACAGACTATTTTGCCAACAAGTGGGGGAGGCCGCCCTCCTCCCTCCCCCCCCCCCACCCCCGCTACGCCACTGTTTACGAGTATGCTTTTAATGAAATACAACTTTATGTAGATGCATATTTTAGCAAATATCCATGCTTCATTAACCTGCTGCTATATAGGATTCTAGCTGGCCAATCGTCATCGGGTAAGCTTGGTGGTTGAGAGGTTAAGCCGTCTGCACTAGTAAGCAGGAGGTCGTGAGTTCGAATCCCACCCGAGTCGCCTGTGAAGTTTTTTTCCACAGACACTCGGAAAGCACTGAGTTTACAGTGCTATACACACGTAGGTGTAGGGCAAAAATTACATCAATTGTTTATCACCTGACGCAAGAATTTCATCAAACTATGCTTCTGGACAGTCGAAACACAATGTGGGAAATATATTTTGATGTAATTAACTAATGGGCGGGAAAACTTAAAATTGAAAAAAGTCGGATTGGTCACTATGGCAAATTAGGGACGGCTTGTCCTTGATACATGCGGGGACTCAGTATCGCAGCAGTGACAGTGCACAAAATCTAAACCCCCAAAAACTTGCTCCAGAAAACAGTGGTTATACCACAACAAGTTTACTGATTGGTAAACTAAAAATCTCAGTTAATAAAAGACAGCGAACAAAATTAAGAGAATTGTCCTTTGAAAATACGAGGAATTCAGTAAACTTGTATGCACAAATCAGCCATGATGTTGTATCTGATCCCATGGTGACATCACAGATTTGCTGATGAATATGCAAATTAATATTAGCATATAGACCAAAAAGTGCCTAAAAGGGCAGAGAAATCATGAAAAAATATACAACATTTGATAAAAAACTGTCGCACTATGTACCTTTGTAGCAATTTTTGTGTAAACCTTCATGTGCAAATAGTGCAATATTTAATACATTGCATTTTTAATAGACGGGACACTACATGTTTACAAAAGACCCCCAAAAGTCAAACTGCCCCGAGCATAAAACAAAAACTGGTCTGTGACAAGAAACCACAAAATCTGATATTTTGAGAGAGTGCCTAGAGGCCTATCAGCAGAATTTGTTTAATTTGATTTATTCTTTTAATAAGGCACTAACAGGCATTACAAATATTCATATGAGATTTAAAATTAAAAAAAAAATAATAATAATAATAAAAAAATTAAAAAAACGGTTTTATGTTAGGCCTATGCGGAGAAGTACAAAATGTACAAAGTCTGCATGCATACAAACACACACACTTTGTACCGGCAGGAAAATCACCCTGGTACTCAAAGTCACATGGTCTTTGATTGAAAGAAAGTGTGCAATACCTGTCTACAAAAGTCAGGATGTTTAAATGAATTCAAAAAGGCCTACTTTGGCTGTGGGTACGTTATATTACAAACCACGTAGCCTATTGTTCTCAGAACCAACTGAAGCCAAAGCAAGGCCTTTTTGAATTCATTTAAACATCCTGACTTTTGTAGACAGGTATTGCACACTTTCTTTCAATCAAAGACCATGTGACTTTGAGTACCAGGGTGATTTTCATGCCGGTACAAAGTGTGTGTGTTTGTTTTTTGTCAGGCACATGTTGTAATTAGGTAATTACCAAACTGTAATTTGTCAGGCATATGTTGTAATCAGGTAATTACCAAAATGTAATTTGTCAGGCATATGTTGTAATCAGGTCATTACCAAAATGTAATTGTACCTTTCCTATTTTAAACCTTAATTCTTTCTGGCCTGCAAACCGTGACATGAATGCAAAATGGCAGCACTTGTGAGGGTTTTCCTCTGCAATTTCGGTTAAAAACGTGATCTACTATGTCTAGGCCCAGTAGCCTATGCCCAAGCACCAGCGGATGTCCGCCGGGTATTAATGTGATCACCCGACTGGTTTTTAGGATATTCCCCACGCGTCACGTCCTGTTATAACGTTCTTCCTCCTCCCAGGCGTATACGGTTTCAACAGTGCCCCCATTTTGACCTGGACGATGTACACAGTTGCCGGGCAGGCTTCCACCCGGTTCCCCAAAGTCGTTTCCCCTGTAGGAAGCCAACAAAGGATTGGCTATATAACACCTGAGAGCTCATTTCTGAGAATAAAAATATATATTCACAGCTAGTATACGCCTAGGTCTGTAGATGCAGTTCAGCAAAAAAGGGAGTATTTTTTTGTAAGACTGGCAAACACCCAAAACATACTTATCTAATTAAATTTATTTTGTATGGACCTATTAGAGAGTTGATATCCAGTGATAAAAAAGGATGAACAACCTCAAAAAAGGGAATATTGGATAAACTGGTGGTAGACTCTGATTATGTATCTATTTTTCATTTTCATTTTTCATTTTTAAATAAGAGGACGGGGGTCCTGGTGGATCCTAGATCCTCCAAACCTTCATGACACATTTCGATCAATGTTTGAACTGTAAGGCTACGGATGCACAACAGTGATTTTAAAATAGTATTTCAGTTTTGCTGAGTTAAATTTCCTCTTCCAACACGTCACTCTAGTGAAACAGGATGGCAAAGTCATAAGGCCTTGGCAAGACAGTGTGTGCGACGTGTCCCGTAAAGATTGGTTAGTGACTGTGAAGGCCAGTCTAGTGTAGGTTCGAAGATTGTGGGTTTTAAAAACTCGGTTACCGGCGTACACCCTTCCTTACATGTGTACACACCTCTGAGCTGCATAGCCGGTCAGATATCTAGCTGGATACCAGGGAAGTTATGATCATCCTGATTTCCAAAATGGCGTCCTCGAACACTGAAAACGTGAACAAATGGGAAACTGTCTCTAAAAAGAAGAAGGCGACCGCATCAGACAAAAAGGCGGCTAGGAAAAACTTCAGTAATATCGCACCAACATTGGATGTAGCGTGTGAGTATTTATGATAGGAAACAGGATAGCTGCATAAATGCAGAAATAGAATCGATCTTGAAAACAGCTGACAACACATTTTTCCCAGCCATATGTTTCTGTTGGTTTTTTTGCCCATTTTCCGGACACTTTTATTTTTATTATTTCTTGTCGGTATTCCGTCTGAATTTTCAATTGACCTGTATTTGATTTTAAATATTCCAGTCACTTATATACATATATCTTCCACCAGCAAGTATGTATCTTGTAATAATTGTGACTGGATTGTTTTTCTTGTCTTGAAATAGGGTTTTCAGTTGAAAAATAATTCCTAAACCAATAATATGCTCAATATATAGCCTATATCAAATTAAAGGTCTTGATGAAAGAAATACAATGGTTTTTAAATCAAGAAAATCGGATGAGTAGTTTTTGAGGAATCCTGTTTTATTTAATCAAATATACAGCATTCGATGAAGCGCGACTGTCCATACACTTTGTACATCCCTAATGCCAATGGCACCAAAACCGACATAGTCACTTAAATCAGTGTAACTTCTGCCACAGTTTAAATATTTACATGAAATTTTCAACATAAGGGTAATGTGGTATGGTCGTCATGAAAATGTATCAATTATCTTAATTTATTTGATGGTTGCCATGGAAACAAGCACATTTTATCGTTAGTAACAGATGTAGTTTATATTAGGCATTTTAGGTGGTTTCTCAAAGCTATGAATGAGCATTCAGAAGTGTGCTTGGCTTAAAGAGCAACTCTTCCCATTTCAGAAACACTTGGAATTTTTAAAATCAGTCGTGCGGTTGCTGAGATATGCATGATTTTATATTGACAAACAATGCCATTTTTGGGCTCGAGGTCAAAGGTCATTCTTAAGTCTTTCTTTGTTTTTGCGACGGTACTGTTAATTTTAAGACAATTCAGTTAAATTTGCCCATTACTCAAAAACGAAGCAATGTATGCATATCAAACTTGGCACAAAGGTTGGTGATAGTTAGTACTTTAATATTGTGCATATTGCTGAGATGAACTACCTATAATTATGAAAATATGAATAATAAATCATAGAAAACAGCATATTTTCAGTTTTTGCTTGAACATGCATTGTACAAGCAATTTATTCAGCTATTTTGTGTTCAAGAAGTGTTGATATAAGGCAGTGAACGTTCCACTTTAAAAATTACAAAATATTAAGTAATTAATATGAAATTATGATTAATAATTAATATGAAATTATTATTAATAATAATTGAAAATATATTCACATTTTGGCAAAATTTTTGTGTCTTGATTTTTATCGATAGTTCTTGACAAACACCAGTATGCGGAAACTTTTGTTGGCATTGAACTGCTAAAAGTGTTCTTCTTTGATAAACACTTATGTGCCTCACGTGGTAATTATGCATAACGCATAGTGGTGCTTTCAAAATGGGTTGTCATTCCCCATAAAGATGGCCAATTTTACATTGTGTGATCGTCAAGTGTGAAGTTTCTATAAAAAATATTTTCAAAGCAAATATAGGTATTTGTATTAACATTGTTCACAATTTGACAAAATAAGACTATGGCACGCCCTCTTCAGTTCTCTTCAGTCCTCTTCAGTTCCTGCCATCACCTCCAGTGAAGGTGCCGCAGTTGATGCTGTAGTAGGTCAGTTCTTGTTGTCTTGGTTCTGAAACATAAATATGGGCAGGTAGGTAATAAATAAGAGTTAATAAAGGACAAGCAAAATGATACCATGGTACGAATATTGTTATACAAGGGGTCCATCCTGCTTCTTGCAAAATTGTTATCATAAATCACACCTCAATCTGCACTCAGTCTCCTCAGTCACATATTTCCATCGGCTATCAAATGATTACCACATTTATGGACATGGACAAGGCATATCTTGAGGTTTAATTACATAAATTTCACAAACCCATCGTATTCGTAGTTCGTTGGAGAAAATTCGGTAAACAAGGTAAACAGATTCGCAAAAAAAAAAAAATCAGTACACGGCCGCGAACACACTCGGACATCGTGGTCAAAATTAGTTAGTTTTAAGACATAAATCACACATTAATCTGCACTTATACTCACAAATTTTCGTCGGCTATCAAAAGAAGATCACATTTATGGACATGGATCAGACATATCTGCAGGTTTTAGTTGTACAAACTCCACTAACCCACCGAGAAAACTCCGACAGATTCATTCACAACATGTACAAACAACAGCTGATAACGGCGTGTGACCCGTACCACTTTTTTGGAGGGTAACGTAACTTCACATATCTAATTCTACCAGTAATTACGCCAGTTGTTCCAAGTATTCTTGACTGAATTTTACCTTATTTGGTAGTTATGTACTAAGATTAATGTACTACGATTTATTTCAAATCAGTTTAATAACAATTCAATATTCTTAATACACCCGTAAGCCAGATAAAAAACAATAACTGTCCTGTGCTAAAATGGACGCTCCGTGGGTTACGGAGGGTCAGTGAGTCATTGTGAACACGATTGTCGCTGGGTTGAAGTGAAAAACGTGGCAAGAAAGGGTCGTGAAAAAGTTGGGATAGCATTATTAATTTTCAGAATATTGTCATCAAACTTTGCACAATTATTATCAGATATTTAAGAAAGGTACTCACCTTTGTGCCATACGTGTCAGACGATGTTTTCATTTAGAAAAATTGATGGAAAGTCTTCATTTCATCTGAAGTCGTTGATCGTTTTCATTCCGGCTGTCGGCACAGGTTGGACATGATTTGGGCATTCATGTACTGTAATCTCGGTAATCTTCGGAAGGCTTACAACCAATGAAAAGGCTGCTAGAGCAAACGAAAAAGTGCGAATCGAACTCGGTCAGAGTGGCTTGAAACGGGCACTCGCTAAAATTGCCGTCCCACGCGTAGTGACCGTAGTGACCTCCGGTCTCTCCATTGGGTGAACGTGTCACGCATATACTTTGTACAGGGGGACTACGAGCAGCACTCTGTGTGCGAACGAAAGTGTCACGTGAGTGAAAACCCTATTTATATCTCCACAACATTTTGAAAATATGATATATGAAAAAACTAGTTACTGGCAGTGATGTAGTTTAACAGTTGATAAATATGTACCATCACTTTTATAAGGGTATGGTAACATTCAATTAAACCACATAATTCACATTAAACTTGTTGCCATGGAAACACGCCACTTTTCATTTGAACAAAAAAGGCAGAATTTCTTTTCACCAAATTTGGGTTTGATTAATTTAAATGAAATTAATACTTATGAATGTGTTCAATGTACATGATTATAACCATTATTTAATGATCATTAATTACAATCAGTTGCTTTTATGTTGCTATGGAAACTAATAAATGCACATGTACAGAGTACTTATCTGTCAGAAAAGACTGTATATTTATTTTAAAAAACGGTTAACCTACATGTACTTTTAATCAATAAAGGCATTACATTATTACATGTATATGGAGAAGTAACTTGTCTTCATATTCATAAAAAAAATTATATATACAATTTACATTATATACAAATACATATTTGCACGGTATTACTGTTGCTATGGAAAAGTACAAATGCTTGTCAGAAACGAAATGAAATTTTGTGTACACAAAACACCAAAGGTTGATGAAATTCAAAAATTATAAATAGCATCAACAATTTTTATGTACCCATCCTGTATGTATTTGTCATTAAAAACAATTCTTTATTGTATTGTTGCCATAGATACGCTTAGATGCAAGTACTGTATCTCTGTTACTAAGACAATTTTGGATTCAAATTAAAGTGAATGATGAAAATGTTCTTATTAATAACATGGCATAAATAAAACCAGTCAGCATTTGACAATTCAAATAATAAAAAAGCAGTGTGTCTCAATGTTGTCATGAAAACATCTATCTAGTAGGAAACAGTTATTTTCCACATCCTGAGACGGGTAAAAAAATACAACATGTTGATAAGTTTCTTTTGAATATGGGTGTTGTTTTTTTACGATTGGTAGGTATGCCCTCCAGGGATACGAAAAACATACCTTTAGTAACCTTTAGTATCGCCCAAAAATTGAGTCTTGCATGATTGGTAGACTGTACCATTATTTGATACGGGGGGTTATCTATTTCTATTTAATAATAAAACGTTATGAACTGGACATTTCTTCACAATGTAACCATGATATCCATATTAATATAGTCAATATATTGTGTTACATGAATGATTTGTTATAACAAAAAAAACAAAATGCGTTGCTACAACCACATTAGAACGACTGGAGCCTCGCCGTCGTTCACGGGCAAGTGCCCCCGTTGATTCAGGCCTACACACACGCACAGCGTTCGTGCTCGTTTCACTCAAAAGAGCTTTGGAAAGGGTGTAAAAAATACACTCTCCACTCAAAACTACACACAATTACGGCTCAAAACTTTCACATATGATAGAAAAGAGGTGTAAAATTCATTCAATCACTATTCCTACCTTTCAACTTGAAGATTTCACCTCAAAAAACGGTGTTAAATTTTTATCTCTTTGTAACTTCGGTTGTAGAGTAGTTATGGAGATTGAGCAAGCATGGGTATGTAAAGGAGCCCTTTGACTCAATAGGGAAACCCGTTTTCATGTCAATCACAATGTACTCGGGCGCGGAGACAGCTCCGAAGTGGATGCCTTCAGCAGAGCGCGCCAAATTTTACGGGCAGAATGCACGAGATCTCGGAACACTTCGCGAAAGGCTGGGCAGGCGAGAGTGGTTCATTCATAAAAACGTGGGCTTTCGCACGTAGTTCAGATTGCTATTTTATGTACATTGTTGGATAGCTGAAACTATAAGCTTTCCAATGAGCTATTACATGTAAGATTTCGACGGTTAAAAGTAGTAGAATTTTTTAGATTAAAATGTTGATGTTTTTGTTGCGGGCGATGCGCTGTGCATGTGGAGTGCTTCGGTCAAGCACATACAAACTGAAAACCCTACTTGAAAAGAAATGGCTTTCTAACGTTACGCATTGAAACTCAGCTGACATTGTAACATTAACCCTAACCCTGCCAGACGCAGCACAGTGCATCAGGTGGAAAAGTCTGGTGCACTTTGATGCATTCAGCTGTCAACACCAGTGCATAAGCAGCCAAGTCTGAGGCTATTGAGAGCTGGTCCCATTGTTGCCCCACGAGTGTGGCTCGGACACGTACCCGTATCCAGAGCCACACGTTGGTATGATTTCCGCTAACGGCGGTATTTCCTTTTAATTCCAGGCGCTGAAATTGACGATATTTTCAACCATTTTGACAGACTAGATACGTTCCTTATACATGTTTAACTATCTAGGCGCCCCCCAAAAAATGGTGATTTCACTTACATTAAAATTTTGTGACATTTTGGCCCGAAAAAATTACAAGACGATCGGCATTGTGCAGGTTTAGTGGTGAACGGGAAAACAACTTGCGCGCGCAACAATTTTACGATGGCTGTTTTATGTGTGCACATACTTGCTGTATTTTAGCGTGCAGAGATATGACCACGCGATGTCGCCGATATAAACTTTCAAGAAACTAACATCGAGCAGTTTCATCAAATTAACCGTAATGCATGGTAAGTTCATCCCCTTTTAACTATTATAATATACCAGGTTATTTAACTGTACTTGCATTGTACATAAAACAAGAGAGAATGTTCATTAAAATAAAATGATAATGTAATAAATAGTCTATTATTAATTACAATAGTTTAATACTAATTTTAAATTTTAATTTTAAACAAAATAAAAATTTCACTAATAATTTAAATATATGAAATATTATAGTGTTACGATACTATTACTATAAATAATAACAATATTATATGGTTCCACCATTTTTGTAAATCCATAAAAAACAAAAAAAACAAAATCCAAAAAACACCCAGAATGATTGTTTATCTGACAAAATATCTGTCAATATAGTCTATGTAATATCTATGTAATAAAGTACAGATTTTTACAATTTTTCATGTTTATCTGTTTTGTGAGAATATAAAGGAGGTAACTTCCAGTACAAAGGTGGTTTATTTTCTAATAAGAGTCTTCCCCCTGGTTATTTCACTGTCTTAAATTAAGCTGTGTAGACCCCTGTTTGTTTATTTAAGCCAAAGCTAGCATCTGTACTTAAAGATTTTGACCCCTATAGTATAGTTTCAGTACTTTCACTCAGTGAGCAGCATCATACACTTAATTAGTGCCCTTTAGTCAAGTGAAGACACCAGCTCGGCTGCTCAAAGTTTGAAAGTATCTCCTGAAATAATCTGTGATTTGTGTTTTTTAAATTATCTTTTTAATTATATATATTTTATTTTTAAATTAGTTATATCACATGTTTTGCCCCAAAAAATGCTCTGACTACCGACAACACGTGCAACCCTGAAACGGAATACTTCGCAAGTATGTGCACACATGCGCGCGCAAGTTGTTTTCCCGTTCAACACTCTTCATACATTCAAGATGGCCGTCCTCGTTGAAACCTGCACAATGACGATCGTCTTGTAATTTATTCGGGCCTATATGTCATGAAATATAAAATGTAAGTAAAATCACCATTTTTGGGGGGCGCCTAGATAGTTAAACATGTAAGGAACGTATCTAGTCTGTCAAAATAGTCGCAAATATCGTCAATTTCAGCGCCTGGAATTTAGAAAAACCGCCGTTAGCGGAAATCACACCAACGTGTGGCTCTGGATACGGGTACGTGTCCGAGCCACACTCGTGGGGCAAGTCCCATTGAACAATGCCTAACGTAAAATTACACCATTCATGTGGTGCATTTTGCATTGGTGATTGTTACACCATTTGTTTTGGGATCGCATAACTATTCCCAACAGGAAAACATAATACAACCAGCTTAACCCTAACCCTCCAGGGTATTTTGGCTAGAAACCCTGCCAAACGCAGCAACGTGCACCATTTGTCAAAACGACAGGCCGCCCAGTGCAGCAAGATACAACTCTGGCATTGTTCAATGGGACCAGCTCTCAATAGCCTCAGACTTGGCTGCTTATGCACTGGTGTTGACAGCTGAATGCATCAAAGTGCACCAGACTTTTCCACCTGATGCACTGTGCTGCGTCTGGCAGGGTTAGGGTTAAGTAACTGTCTAAACAATTCCACATCCTATTTTGAAATTACACTTGTCCATTTAATTTTTAATCAGCCCCATTCAAATTATTTGTAACCTTTGAGAAAGACCCTGCTAGCGTTGAGCCATAGGGCCACTAACTACCATTTAAAAAAATTATTTTGAGTTTGGATTCCGGTAGCCCCATTCTAGGGTCATTGCACTGGACTCCCTCCGTACCCCATGTACAAAAATGGAGTGATTTTTCTCTTTTTTTTCAACTTTTGATCTGCTAATTATTACAGCCTAAAACTTACGGAAACAGGTCAACTCGTACTTCAACCAACTCGTACTCCAACCAACTCGTACTCCAATCAACTCGTGCTCATTTTGGTCAACTCGTACTCGTGCCAACTCGTACTCCAACCAACTCGTACTTCAACCAACTTGTACTCCGACAAACTCGTACTCCGACCAGCTCGTACTCCAACCAACTCGTGCTCATGACTGCATGCGGTAATTTAGCATCAATGTAATCTGATCACTTTTATGTTTCCGCTCAATGTTATCAGTCATTAGCAGCTAATTCAGGGGTTTACCTTAACTTTTTTTTCACTCGCCGGCCGGACGCGACCGCGATCACAGGTTTGATGTTCATTATTTTCAGGATGAAGATCCCGCAATTGGGGAACTGGTGGGAACGCGGTCTTTGACTCGCCCGCCAGACTACAGATGGAAGGGTTTTGACTCGCCCGCCACTAGTTTCACTCGCATCGGGGAACTTGAAGACTTCAGCGCTACTGGCTGCATGCAGTCACCTCAACGGACCAGCCAGTCTCTAAATAACAAAACCAACAGCCCTTTTCAGGGCCACCACACGTTCAAAAGAGAGATTACATAACATGTCCTTAATTAAATTTATTCAAATAATATCATCCAAGGTTTTTAAAAGTTACAGGTAAAAATGACACACCAAATTTTTTTAATTTTTTTATTTGATTTTCTTAAAAATTGGGAATTTCATATAATTTTAACCCTAACTCCCTAAGCATTGTTACTAAACAATAAAAATCCTTCAAAATCCTCCAATTGCTTTTGTTGTCTAGGGAGTTAGGGTTAAAGCCTGGGAAACTCAACTTACTTAATTTATTCTAATAATATTTTCATATAATTTTAAAGCCTGGGAAACTCAACTTACTTAATTTATTCTAATAATATCTTCAAAGGTTTTCAATAGTTAAGGGTAAAAACGACACACCAAGATTCCATTTTCTTCTAATATACGAGTACGAGTTGGTTGGAGTACGAGTTGGTTGGAGTACGAGTTGGTTGGGGTACAAGTTGGTTGGGTACGAGTTGGTTGGGGTACGAGTTGACTCGAATTCAAAACTTACTAATTAGGTAACCTTGCCCAAGCAGACACTTTTGGCATAAAATCCATTATTCTGGGATATCATACTTTCATGAAATTTTCAGAACATTTTTTTAATTATAAAAAATAATAATATTTAAATTTCATCAAAATTACCGATCTCACAAAAGTGAAATTTATGCCAAATGTGTCTGCTTGGGCAAGCTTGTATATGTGGTGCTAGGCCCAAGGATACGGAGGGAGTCCAGTGTATTGGCCCTAGAATGGGGCTAGGATTCCGGCACTGGTAAGAGTGCAGTACAGTGTCGCTGCTTTTGCACAGTGTCGTCTGCGGTTCGAGCAGACGACAAAATTACCAATGTCTCACAGGATGTGCACAAATTAATTGCTCAAAATCTCGCCGAGTATTGTTTTCAAAATTTCCACTTCACCACAATTTTCCTCGCATTTAGTATGTCCTCGGTCAAATTTGACAGGAAATTTGGTGATAGATAAAGTGATTTGTATGGAGGGTGGGTGCATTCAATATTAAAGTACATCAATTTTACCCACCTAGCACCTGTGAAAGAATCCGAGACTGTTTTTGATGCCTTCAACGCCAAGCACAATGCACAGACCTCTCAGCCGTCCAACTCCTCGACGACGGACAGCCCTCCCAAGAAGAAGACAGGTGGCGACCCTCAACCTTCTAAGAAGGCCAGCGGGCAACAGAAGAAGAAGAAGGATACGTCCAAGAAGAACGAGAAAGGGTTTGACAGCCTGGTGGAGGCCCTGAAGGCACTTGATCCCAAGGAGTTGAAGGCTGAGCTCAATGACGTCCAGAGCAGGTGCCCAGATGCACCCTCGGTAGGTGGCAAGGGTTAGATCCTAGAATCAGAAAGTAAAGGGGATGGGATGATATTTTGTTTGTGTTAGCCCTCCTGTGACTGCAACCGGGTCAAAATCAGTCAAAATGTTGATCATACTTGCCGAGACATATCTAGTGCACTTAAAAGTCGAACACTGTCACACCTTATGTGTAGTAAGTACATTTACAGTTCAAAATGAGTCAACCGTTTTTTTTAGTGGTAAAAGCATTGTCTGGTATTGTTCAGGGTGGTTAAAAATGACAGTAAAAACCAGTCAAAAATGCCGGTGTGTGCACATTTTGGTCAACAGTCAAAACAGGCAGTTGACTGATTTTGACCGCTATAGCAACTTCCCACTAAAGTGCGCCAATAGCAGGAGGGTTATCAGTATGTATCTTTCTGGTTGTGTAACCAAGGAATCCTCAAAAGCACCTATCCACTTTGTGCACATCCTAACCCTCTAGCGGTGAAATTGTCTTGATGATTGGGCATGTTGTCGTTGTGTGAGTATTGAGCGAACACGCATATTTTACGGTACTACACGCTTGTGTGACGGCCAATGATCACTGGAGATGTTCAGTGCTTATGTGGGCCTAGATCAACTGAATTTTTTATTTATTTATTTTTTTTAATGAAAGATTGCCAAGGCACAAAGCTCTTAAATGCCACTCAAAGTGCAGGCTAGAACTAAATATGCTGAATATGGCGTACAATCACTCCCTAGCCCTGATAGGACCCTATCTACAGTGCAAAGTACACTTCCGATAGGGTCCTGACCAAGAGTTCTTTTTGATCGTATACCTGTAACGTTTGCAGCGAATTATCTCCTTTTTTTACACGTCTCCATGTCAAAGAAATGCAGACACTATAACTTCTTAACTGCCTCGTGGAGAAAAGATTTTTGCTCAAAGATGTCTATAAAAAATTTTAGAAAGGATTTCCCCGACATTTCTCAGAGCAACGGCCAATCTGTGTACAAACTTTTCACGCCGTTCATGCATGACCTTGGGGTCAGAACATCGATTGCGCGGCAAAACATCAATTGCCGCAAGGGCAACAGGACTTCACTTACAGTTTAAAGAGATGTCTTTGACCGTATCCATGGAGACAGGTAAAAAAAAAAGGAGATAATTCGCTGCAAACATTACAGGTATACGATCGAAAAGTACTCTTGATCAGGACCCTATCGGAAGTGTACTTTGCACTGTAGATAGGGTCCTATCAGGGCACCATCACACCCCAAAACATGCGTCCTTAACAGCTCATGCATGGTACGAATTAGCGATGTAGTGCAAAAGCCTGGAAGAAACCTGTGAAGAGAGAAGATGAAGTAATGCTCGGGGGGTTTCTTAAGATGTGGCAGGAAAAAAAAACCCCAGATGAATATCATATTCATAGGGAAAGAAAACCCATGAAATCAGGAAGCGACTAAAACCTCAATCAATTGATTTAATTTTGCCCTACACCGACGTGTGTATAGCACTGTATACTCAGTGCTTTCCGAGTGTCTGTGAAAAAACTACACAGGCGACTCGGGCGGGATTCGAACCCACGACCTCCTGCTTACTAGTGCAGACGTCTTAACCTCTCGACCACCGAGCTTGCCCGATGACAATTGGCCGGCTAGAATCCCATATAGCAGCGGGTTCCGCGATATATATAGGTTGGTGAAATTCTTGCGTCGGGAGATAAACAATTGATTTAATTTTGCCCTACACCGACGTGTGTATAGCACTGTATACTCGGTGCAAGAATTTCACCAACCTATAAAACCTCAATCCACAATTTGACAAAAACACTTTGCACTTTGCTCTTTCTTGATGTTTTAGCAGTCAAGCTCTGACCGGTCGATGTAAAGTAAGTCCGAAAGATAATTCCAAAATAAACATAGTGTTGTTTGGTGAGTGAAATGCAATGTAACACGTACATTGTAGTTATAGCTTTTGCTTAAACTTGGGTTGCTTTTCATCAGTGACAGTTCCACCAGGCACCGATGTAACGTTCCAATCTGAAAATATGTTAAAATCACCGAGTTTTGTGCCTTTTGTTTCATAACGGATGGTTTTATTCCGTTTTTCTTTTTTCCTCTTGTTAGTTGTGGCTGGGTGATATCGTCAGTTTCATGAACAAGAAGTTGTTAACGAAGGAAAATGACCTGGTGTTCAGTGACCAAGCTCCAAGTGAGTTTTATGCATGACTTTTATCTGTTGTTTCCTGAAAAGATAGACGAGAGGTCAAATGTCATGGCTATGCTGACATGGGAAATTCAGTACTAAGTAGAAAATGATTTGTTTAAGGCCAAAAAGAAAAGTCTCCGGTTTCTGGTCATCAGTCAGCTTCAAAATCATTGCGGTGATGCGCTTTTTTCCCTTTTTTTTTTTGATAATCTTTTTTTTTTGCTAATATGGAAATGCATGATACATGTACACGCGGGGACCAAATTTCCCATTATACAAAGTATGGTGGCTAAGAGAGGCCTCGCAAATCGGGCAAACGTTCGTACCCCTATGTGAAAAGGTCAGTTAAAACACAGCATAGCAGAAATCCGATCGATCCAGGAAAATTGGACATCGTTTCATACAAAAAAAAAGAAAATTAAAAATGCTGATGTGCGGGCCTGAGGCGACGCACCTGGAGACCAGAAACTTGTTTTGTTTTTTTTTTTTTTTTTTTGCCTAACCCTAACCACCCCCAACGGTACTGTATAACCCAGACAGGGATACTTTACATGGGGCCGGGTGTCCCAATTCCAGTTGGTTGGTAGTGTTACTGCATGATGTTGTATTTTGATGGACTCGGTACTGTATAGCCCAGACAGGGATACATGGGGCCGGGTGTCCCATTTCCAGCTATGTACAACAGTTGGTTGGTAGTGTTACTGCATGATGTTGTATTGTGATGGACTCTGTACTGTATAGCCCAGACAGGGATACTTTACATGGGGCCAGATGTACCAATTCCAGCTAAGTCCAACAGTTGGTTGGTAGTGTTACTGCATGGTGTTGGATTTTGGCGGATTCAGGAAGGTTCTTAGCCAAAATAGCTAGGGGGTTAGGGTTAATGTACGGATTTTCTACTTGTGCTAATATGGCTTGTACAAATATTGGGGTAGTCTTGTAAGCACAAAATGCACGCATGATATTCTTCCTACTTTTGTAGGAAATCCTACCAACAAACCGGATTCCGACTAACTTCGGACCATGGAAAACTTTCCTTGTGTATCATTTTATTGTAAATACCAAGATAAAAAACAGTTTCCTTGCTATACATGGCTATAGAGGTAAACCGCTATAGGCTAGTATATGCCTAATGATAATGGCAAACATTTTTCCTACCTTTTCATTTTCTCACAATATCGTCCCTGAAAATGATGCGTATATGTGAAGAATTGTATGTTAACCCTAACCATGCACAATACAATAAATGTAAAAAAGCTGTTGCCTTCAGCAGAGAACAAAAGAACCATTGTTCTAGCTGGGATACCTTATTGCATTAACCCTAACTCACTAGGCCCATTTGCTTACAGACACATAACCTGAATCCTTCCTAACTCCCTAGGCCCATTTGCTTACACATAACCTGAATCCTCCCTAACTCCCTAGGCCCATTTGCTTACACATAACCTGAATCCTTCCTAACTCCCTAGGCCCATTTGCTTACACATAACCTGAATCCTTCCTAACTCCCTAGGCCCATTTGCTTACACATAACCTGAATCCTTCCTAACTCCCTAGGCCCATTTGCTTACACATAACCTGAATCCTTCCTACCTCCCTAGGCCCATTTGCTTACACATAACCTGAATCCTTCCTAACTCCCTAGGCCCATTTGCTTACACATAACCTGAATCCTCCAAAATCCTTCAGTAGTAAAGCAAGCACATGACATGTATGCACACATGTGTTTCTAATCTGTGATACATGTACATGGCCAGGGACCCTCCCTGCATGCATGGAGCAATAAACAGTGTCCACTGACCCAAGCACTGACCTTGCAATCACTACAACAAACATGGATGTACATGTACCATGGAAAGGCAAGTATGCCTAATAACCTCAATCCTCCAAAATCCTTCACTTTAGCAAAGAACATGTAGCGTGTAACCTCAATCCTCCAAAATCCTTCACTTTAGCAAAGAGCATGTAGCATGTAACCGCAATCCTTCAAAATCCTTCACTTTAGCAAAGAGGATTTTGGAGGATTTGGGAAGGTTAGGGTTAAGCAGCCCAAAAAAATACAGTCCCATAAATTCCAGTCATAAAGTTAATTTTTCGGAAGAATCTTCTGACTCTTTTTTGGAAGAATAAGCTGTGAAGTATCTAATTAACTTTTGTTGACATTGATAGATTATCCCCTCTGTAAGACAAGCAAACACTTGATAGACTTTCTCAACTCTACGCTGAAGAGCTACACCAAGGATATGCTGAAGGCCTTCTTTGACTACTGCATCAGGGAGTTAGCAAGTGATGTAAGCAAAGGTGAGACATCTGTGGAATTGTTGTTCTCCGTTTCCGTTTCTGTTGGGGATGGGGATGGGGATGGGGGGGGGGGGGGCGTTATTTGGTTGAAATAAATAATCCCACAAGGATGGAGGTTAATCTCAGGATCAGAAAAATGCTTACCAGAAACATTTGCTAAGCAGATTTTGTCAGTCACCAGCCAAACTTGCACACAAAATTCATGTACTTTAGCTGGTAGTCTATTTTATAATGCTTAGCAAAATTCTCTGCTTAAGGCCCAATTTTTAGCTTACTGTACGTTTTTCATTTCATAGCGCTGCTAACCATTAAGCATAGAGAAAGGCGCGCTAACTTGTGAGCCATTATTGCGTGCAAATGAATGATGCAACAATACAAATCCATGGTGAGTGCGCACGCGCCGCTCTCTCTTTTTTTCTTGCTAACCTGTGAAATACGCTTATGCTTAAGCAAATATTTTCTGCTATAGTTAGCACGAAAATTTGCTTAACGGGAAGCGGCGCTACGAAATTGGGCCCAGGTTAGGGTAATGGTGCAGGCCTGGCCTCCATGCCCCAGAGGCCACTTTCACAGAACTGCTAAGCTGAACAAAATGGCTTACCAGAAATATTTACTGAGCAGATTTTCTTGGTTACCAGCATAACTTGCACATAAAATGTGTGTACTTTTGCTGGTCGTCCGTTTTATTTATGCTTGGCGAAAAAATATTTGCTAAGCAAGATTTTCTGCTTAACAGCTTTATGAAATTGGCCCCTGGCCTTGACCTCGGGTGCCCCTTAAAAAATATTCACCATAGATATTCCTGATAATTATAATAGAAGTTCTCTTTACCCATGGAAAATTGGCATTCCCCCCTCCCTCCGCCTGCGAGAAAATCCAGGCCTGGTGGTGCTCATGTTTCACCTCTGTGGACCCAGGTTTGAATCCCACCTGGAATCCCACGGGGTCGACATGTGGATTGCCTGATTACTTGGAATTTCCCCTGGAATATTTATGCAGAGTTTTCATCCTACCTCTAAAATGAACCATTTTATCTCGTCGTTCTTCTGGTTGCCAAATGCCATTGTTGTATCTTCCCTTTTATAACAGCAACAGAGGTGCTCTTCAGCATCTTTCGCTAGTCTTTTGGAAATCTCTCCCTGCCTCTGTTGTGGGTGATCTATCTAAGACCAAAAGATAAAAGTCTCATGTTTCTGGTCTCCGCGCACGTCGCCTCAGACCTGTGCGTCAACATTTTTAGTTTTCTTCTTTTTTTGCTATGAAACGATGTCCAATTGCAGCCCAAATTGCTGGATCGGTTGGAATTCTGCCGTGCTGTGCTTTAAATGGCTTTTTTTCACATAGGGGTATGACCGTTTGCCCGATTTGTGAGGCCTCTCTTTGCCACTATACTTTGTGTATGGGAAATTTGGTCTGGTTCCAATAACTGTGTATACATGTGTCATGTCTTTCACTGCTTGGCAAAAAAAAAAAAAAATTGCCAAAAAAAAAAAAATAAAATGCATCACTGCACTGCTTTTGAAGTCGACCTATGACCAGAAACAGGAGACTCTTTTTGGGGGGGGCCTAATCAGTCCTTCAGTTTTAGGGAGGAGGGCCAAAGTTGTGGTATAGCCAAGCCTTTGAGAAGCCTGGCCAGGCCCAGGCTTTGCACAGGCATAGAGGCCTATATAATCCCCTATATTATAGCCAATGACACACTGACCTGTTAATAAAAACAGTTTAACCCATTTGTCACTTAGGGAGTCATGGCGAAGCCCAGGCCTACTGGCCTATATAATCCCCTAGCTGAGCACAAAACACCCTTAACTAATGAATAGATCTCAAATAGCTCTTCTTGTTAACACAGACTGGACTGATACCTCAACTGTCTTTTGTTCACAACTGAGCTGCCATTATAATGAGCTGGGCTAGGCCCTCCAGAAGCCTCGGTTATGTTGATTTGCAGGTACTGTATTGTTACAGGATTAGGACTCACAAAAGACAGATTAGGAGGCCAGGTAGCCTGGCCTGGCCTGGCCTGGCCTGGCCTGGCCTGGCCTGGCCTGGCTTGGCTTCTCAAAGGCTTAGCTGTACCGCGACTTTGGCCCTCCTCCCTTAATGTTCATCATAATTAATGGCTTTAACCCTCCTATAGGTTTAACAATCAAAGACACTCAAAATTTGTATGTAACTTGCAACCCATTGACTTTGTGCAGTGCACTCAAATAAATGCAAGGTCATGTGGCTATGGTAGGAGGTCAAACCAAAACCACTCGACTGTATATGAGTCTGCTGCTAACTTATGCAGTACATATACAGCTCTGTGTGACTCTGCATATAACTTATGTAGGACATACACATGTGTGTTTGACTTTGCCACTAACTCCAGCACTCTTAGAGAAAAATACACATGTGTGAACAATTGGCAATGCAACCAAAAATACTCAAGTGACTGTCTGTGGGTGCGGTGCTTACTGGGCCAAATTTCAGCCTGGGCATAGGAGGGTTAATCTGCTACCTGCTCACAAGACATGAACTTTAACTTGGGCATTCCCTCAAACATATTATTCTCTTCAGCAGAATTTTAAATTGAAGGGAAAACAATTTGGATGTTTCATTTTCATTGTGAAAATGAAATTGTAAATTCTGTTCTATTTCACGTTTGCAATTCAGGGCAAGGAGCGGTTAATGGCTACCGTATTTTCATCCAGCTCATTGCGTCCAAGAACCCCGAGTTTGTCACGGACTCAGTGGACCATGTAAGTATCATGTGTTGCTTGAATGGACGGTTATCACTCTAACCGTCATCGCTCAGTCAGGTTCCCTGTACGCGCATTTACGATTACAGCGCCGATTCTCAGTACATAACAGGGACCAGTCTATTTGCCTTCCAGCCTCGGTTTGGGAGCGTGGATATGCATGGGAAGGAATGCAAGATAGATGCAGCTTCTGCAGCTTGATAAAAATCATAAAAATCTTTCTCCTGAAGACGATCAGAGCATACTGATCGAAACGTCGAGTTGTAACCTCCCAGTTCTTTTCAGAACTAATCACTACTCAGTAGAGAATTTCACACGGTGTCACCGCAGTTAGTCTTACTTATCCTCTTCACCATGCAAAGTACCTAATATGAAAGAATACCTGGGGAAATGAAAATTGGAAACTTTTGAGATTGATGGCAGCACACTTAACCCTAACTCTCTAGGCCCATTTGCTTATACACATAACCTGAATCCTTCCTAACTCCCTAGGCCCATTTGCTTATACACATAACCTGAATCCTTCCTAACTCTCTAGGCCCATTTGCTTATACACATAACCTGAATCCTTCCTAACTCCCTAGGCCCATTTGCTTACACATAACCCAAATCCTTCCTAACTCCCTATAGGCCCATTTGCTTACACATAATCCGAATCCTTCCTAATTCCCTAGGCCCATTTGCTTACACATAACCTGAATCCTTCCTAACTCCCTAGGCCCATTTGCTTACACATAACCTGAATCCTTCCTAACTCCCTAGGCCCATTTGCTTACACATAACCCGAATCCTTCCTAACTCCCTAGGCCCATTTGCTTACACATAACCTGAATCTTTCCTAACTCCCTAGGCCCATTTGCTTACACATAACCGAAATCCTTCCAAACTCCCTAGGCCCATTTGCTTACACATAACCCGAATCCTTCCTAACTCCCTAGGCCCATTTGCTTACACATAACCTGATTCTTTCCTAACTCCTAGGCCCATTTGTTTACACTTAACCCAAATCCTTCCTAACTCCCTAGGCCCATTTGCTTACACATAACCTGAATCCTTCCTAACTCCCTAGGCCCATTTGCTTACACATAACCCGAATCCTTCCTAACTCCCTAGGCCCATTTGCTTACACATAACCTGATTCTTTCCTAACTCCTAAGCCCATTTGCTTACACTTAACCCGAATCCTTCCTAACTCCCTAGGCCCATTTGCTTACACATAACCTGATTCTTTCCTAACTCCTAAGCCCATTTGCTTACACTTAACCCGAATCCTTCCTAACTCCCTAGGCCCATTTGCTTACACATAACCTGAATCCTTCCTAACTCCCTAGGCCCATTTGCTTACACATAACCCGAATCCTTCCTAACTCCCTAGGCCCATTTGATTACACATAACCTGGATCCACCAAAATCCTTCAGTAGTAAAGCAAGCACATGACATGTAATGATGTATGCACACATGTGTTTCTAATCTGTGATACATGTACATGGCCAGGGACCCTCCCTGCATGCATGGAGCAATAAACAGTGTCCACTGACCCAAGCACTGACCATGCAATCACTACAACAAACATGGATGTACATGTACCATATTGTTCAGGGTGGTCAAAATGACAGTAAAAACAAGTCAAAATGCCCCTGTGTGCGGATTTGGGTCAACAGACAAAACAGGCAGTTGACTGGTTTTGACCTCTGTAGCTACTTGCCACAAAAGTGCAGCTATAGTAGGAGGGTTAAGGATTGCATTCAGTTCTGATTTACGTTATTAAAAAAATTCAGAGATTTTTAATACAAGAATTCGGAGCAAAACTAGGAAATGGAAAATCTGTAATCACACAAAATATTGAATCATTCAAATTGTTCACTTTTAATTTTTTTTTTTCATGTAGAAGTGTTTTGATAAAGCATGTTCTAGTTATAAAAATATAATCATTGTTTTCTCACCAGATGATCTGATGGAAAGGGATGTCCACGTTTTGAAATATTTCTTTCAATATTTGTTTTTTTTTGTTCAAAGTACCTTACGATGGTCAGACGGAAGCAGAACGACAAGTCTCACTGCCTGTCTGTCCTTTGGTCGTGCGCCCAGGCGGGATACAGCGACCCTATCATTGGACTGAGAGGTACATTTCAATTTTGGCTGCAATTGGACATCGTTTCATAGCTAAAAAACAAGAACATTTAAAAATACAGCCCACAGGTCTGAGGTGACGCACGTGAAGACCAGAAACTGGAGACTTTGGGAGGGGGAGGGGGAGTGGGGGTGGGGGGGCCTAAAGGATACTCCATATACCGACTCTGAAATTCATTCTTTATTCCAAGAAAAAGTTATAAGCTTTAGAAATTGGTCGAAAAGTGTCTGCAATCATTTGTGCCCATCAAAAAGGGAGGTACCACACCCGCTTTGGAGGGCCGTAACTCCCAAACCGCTTGGAGTAAAGATCTGATTTTTTTTTTTAATGTGAGTTTGAAGGATAAAGCTGTGTTTTGAAATTTGTTCAGACAAATTCTTAGAGGTTCACCTCGGGACCCTAATAGGTCACTTCACACAGAATGACCCTCGTGAAAAAAACAAAAGTTTTATGGAAAGCGTTTCAGACCACTGGTTTTAATTCCGTCTAACGTATGGACTGTTTTTACCATACAGTGTGGTGCGGTTTAATGTTACACATGCTAGGGATCAAAGCAGCTGCTGGCTACGCCATGGCCAATCTAGACAGAATTCTACGGTGAGAAAAACCTCTATTTATTGTGACTTTATTGTGATTCTTTATTTTAAAAAATCCCTTTAAGTATAACGGAAATTTAAAAAAGCACTGGGCCCAATTTCATGGCGCTGCTTACCACAGAATTCTGCGCTTACGGCGCCATAAAAAGCGTGTGATTCTATGCACCGTAAGCGCAGAATTCCGCAGTAAGCAGTGCCATGAAATTGGGACCTGGTCTATTTCAAAACATCTGTGGCCGTATTTTGAGTCTCATAGATTTGTTGTCAGAAAAAAAATGTATCCGTATTTGTGTCCGAATCCTCAACTGCCATTGCAACATTCTTGCAGAAAACCAAATACCATTTGAAAGGTACCAGTCTGGTTTGCAGGAGTTAGCCTCACTTTGGTGTCCATTGAAATTAGTCTTGGAAAACCCAAGATGGCCGCTTCAAGTCAGTTTGCCTGTCTTCGTCTTCCTTGTTAATTTACACGATTCCTTGTCAACATTAAAACCCTAACTCCCTAGGCCCACTGGCTTACACATAACCTGAATCCTCCAAAATCCTTCAGTAGTAAAGCAAGCACATGACATGTATGCACACATGTGTTTCTAATCTGTGATACATGTACATGGCCAGGGACCCTCCCTGCATGCATGGAGCAATAAACAGTGTCCACTGACCCAAGCACTGACCTTGCAATCACTACAACAACAAACATGGATGTACATGTACCATGGAGGAAGGAAGGCAAGTATGCCTAATAACCTCAATCCTCCAGAATCATTTTTTTTTTGACAGACCAACATGTACCATGTAACCTCAATCCTCCATTTTCATCCAGTGTCAAATATAGCCTGATAACCTCAATCCTCCATAATCCACCAAGCAAATAATCACATCTGCCCTCAATCCTTCAAAATCCTTCACCACTGCAATTTCCAAATAACCTCAATCCTTCAAAATCCTTCACTTTAGCAAAGAGGATTTTAGAGGATTTGGGAAGGTTAGGGTTAATGCAGTTTTATGTTCAAAGATATTTCACCTCCACAGCCTGTATCCACCATTATGTAACCGTAATTTGTTTGTGAATAAACTAATTAAACCGTCTCAACTAGATTATGGAAATAAATGTTATTTGAATTTAAAGGAACAATATCATCATGATCAGAGCAGTCTTTCAACAGGGCATGGAATTGGTGTCCTAGTTTCAGAAGAACACACTGACTGAAAATTACTGGCTCATTTATGCAGCGGTAATATGACCCCAATCACGTGGGGTATTATTTTCAGTCACTGAGTTAATCTTAAACTAGCACTCCGATTCCATGCCCTGTTGTATCGTGACGTTACTGTCCCTTTAAGAGCCAATAATAATAATATTGAACAGTTATTATATAGCGCATAATACCTTCGAATGAAAGTCTTTTTGCGGTTATTATTACCCCTGGTCACATCATTCCTGTAATCTTTCTCAGCTCCCTGGGGGAGTATACAGCCCAATTATGTGCAACCATTTGGCGCTACAGGGCTAATCAAACACAATAACCATCTCTACCCTCACAGGTACCCATTTTATACTCCTGGGTGAAGAGAAGCAATTACAGTTAAGTGTCTTGCTTCAAGGACACAGGTATCATGGTCACGGCTGGGATTCGAACCCACATTCTAACGACTCGGCCATCAGAACATGAGTCCGATGCACCAGACCGCTCGGCCGTGACACCCTGTCTAAAATGATCGAAGCTATTCAAAGCAAGGATTCCAATTCACAAGACCTCTAAGATGATTCTTCGTCTTGTTTTTATTTTAAAAACCATAGGCAAAAGATGGACAAACAGAAGGCACACGACGTCCTGGGTCCGAACCAGTTCTTTCCCATTCTCGACTTTGTCTTCACACCAGGTACTTCGTTATCAGCCCAGTAAGTATATCTTTTGGCCGTAACAAAAAAAATCAGTGACCCTTTAGTGGTCGATTGTTAGAGTGATTCATGCCTGCAGTGCTTAAAAAAACTGGGAGCCAACGGTCATGTTTAGTATAACAAAATGGTTGTTAAGTAAAACTTGTAGCTTTGCATGGTGAGAGGATAAGTAAAGACTAATTGCGGTGACACCATGTGAAATTCTCACTTGAGTAGTAATTAGTTTTGAAAAGAACTGGAGGTTCTCCTGAAGACGATCAGAGCATACTGATCGAAACGTCGAGTTGTAACCTCCATTTCTTTTCAGAACTAATTATGACTCAAAATGGTTGTTATCATTGCATTCCAAATGTAGAAGTTTTCTGTACTGTCATATGATTTTGAAAAAAAAATCTGATCAATTCGAGCATTTTTGCTGAAGAAATTAACCCTCCTGTAAAAATTGCAGTTTTGGGCCTAGAAACTGCACCTTTCAAAACCTGTCAGCCGGAGGGTTTTGAAATGTTATGTAGTTGCTTCACTATGCACTAACACTGGCAGGTTTTGAAAGGTGGTATAGATATACTACCATATGTACTATACATAGTTTGTGTACATAACTGTTTACTGTTAGTCACTGCACATTTCAAATTCCTTTGGCAAGTAATAGATTGATAGATGTGTATATCTTAAGGATTACTGTTTATGTACAGGGTAGCTCAGGCACCTTCTGAAAGGTTTTGACAGTTGATGAACTTTATTGAGGATTACTTAGCTTTAATAATAATAATAATAATAATAATAATAATAATAATAATAATAATAATAATAATAATAATAATAATAATAATAATAATAATAATAATAATAATAATAATAATAATAATAATAATAATAATAATAATAATAATAATAATAATAATAATAATAATAATAATAATAATAATAATAATAATAATAATAATAATAATAATAATAATAATAATAATAATAATAATAATGTGGACTTATATAGCGCACGTATCCACCAAACTGGTGCTCAAGGCGCATTATATTATTACCCCTGCTCATCAGGCTCATAAATCATTCCTGAAACCGTCTCAGCTCTATGGGGAGTATACAGCTCAATTGCTGCCATTACAGCGCATATAGGGCTAATCAAACACAACAACCAACTCTGCCCTCACAGGTACCCATTTACCCCTGGGTGGAGAGAAGCAATTATGGTAAACTGTCTTGCTCAAGGACACAAGCACCATGGTCGTGGTTGGGATTCAAACCCACATTCTGACGACTCGGCCATTAGAACACAAATCCGATGCACTAAACCGCTCGACCATAGCATTCCACTTTACTTTAAGACTTAGTGCCAATACCTTTCGAAACCTTCCAACATGTTTTAGCATGTAGGTGTACTTGCTACAGACTTAGCTTACTTTATGACTTGGTATCAGCACCTTTCAAACCCTCCAAACCCTCCAAAGTGTTTTGGCATGTGGATGTACAAGTGTTATGACATGCATTGGCAGATTAATGCTGTGGGCCCTATGCTTATTACACAGGGCAAATTTGGCACATTTTGGCATGTACAGTAATAGGAGGGTTTAATGTTCTGTGGTCAAACGGCTAACTTTCCTAAATTGTACTTTGTCCTTTTAGACTACAGAAGCAACTCCTCAAGCAATACTCCAAACTCAAGGTAACCCTGAATTCATTGTTAAAGGGGCAATATCGTCACGATCAACAGGGCATGGAATCGGGAGTACTACATGTTGTTTTTAGAGTATTAACTCAGTGACTGAAAATAATACGAGAAGGTCATCTCAGCGTTGCTGCTGACTAAACGAGCCAGTAATTTTCCCACTGTATTCATGTCAAACTAGGACACCGATTCCATGCCCTTTTGAAAGTCTGCTCGGATCGTGACGATACTGTCCCTTTAACCCTCTGACTCTTGGTACAGTTTTCCAGCGAGTTGACTGACTAAGGCTGTGCATTGTCGGTTATTTCAGGAACCGGATACCCGAAATTGGAAATCTTAGGATACCCGGTTACCCATAAACAATTTTTGTAAAAACACATAAATACTCCTGAATGTATAAAGTAACCAATATGAACACAAGTTTCTCTTGTTTTATTAGAGTCATAATAAATGTGGACTTACTGTAATAATTTCCCGCCTCTATATAAAAAATGACACGACGCATCCCCATTCCCCAGTTTTCAAAAGTCCTTTAAGGGTAATTGGAACTGAAATATGGAACTGGGTAATGACAGTTTCGGTCGGGTATCCGGGTACCCAGCACAGCGTTATGACTGACCATTCAATACTAAACAACTGTCTGTTTATGAATGGTGGATAAGCTGTGTAGATAACAGTACCATGTACAGTTTAGATGCATTCACCGCACAGTACCATTTGACAACTGTCTGTTTATGAATGGTGGATTAGCTGTGTAGATAACAGTACCGTGTACAGTTTAGATGCATTCACCGCACAGTACCATTTGACAACTGTCTGTTTATGAATGGTGGATTAGCTGTGTAGATAACAGTACCGTGTACAGTTTAGATGCATTCACCGCACAGTACCATTTGACAACTGTCTGTTTGTGAATGGTGGATTAGCTGTGTAGATAACAGTATCGTGTACAGTTTAGATGCATTCACCGCACAGTACCATTTGACAACTGTCTGTTTGTGAATGGTGGATTAGCTGTGTAGATAACAGTACCGTGTACAGTTTAGATGCATTCACCGCACAGTACCATTTGACAACTGTCTGTTTGTGAATGGTGGATAAGCTGTGTAGATAACAGTACCCTGTACAGTTTAGATGCATTCACCGCACAGTACCATTTGACAACTGTCTGTTTATGAATGGTGGATAAGCTGTGTAGATAACAGTACCGTGTACAGTTTAGATGCATTCACCACACAGTACCATTTGACAACTGTCTCTTTATGAATGGTGGATAAGCTGTGTAGATAACAGTACCCTGTACAGTTTAGATGCGTTCACCACACAGTACCATTTGACAACTGTCTGTTTATGAATGGTGGATTAGCTGTGTAGATAACAGTACCGTGTACACCACACAGTACCATTTGACAATTGTCTGTTTATGAATGGTGGATTAGCTGTGTAGATAACAGTACCGTGTACAGTTTAGATGCGTTCACCACACAGTACCATTTGACAACTGTCTGTTTATGAATGGTGGATTAGCTGTGTAGATAACAGTACCGTGTACACCACACAGTACCATTTGACAATTGTCTGTTTATGAATGGTGGATTAGCTGTGTAGATAACAGTACCATGTACATATTACTTGAAATATTGTCTGTATTTATTATTATTATTATATATTTTTGTCTTCAGAGCATAGCCTTTGGATCTCACCCTGAAACAAGCTTACGGCATTTCTTCCCGTCTCTATTAGCAAGAGCGACCGTGAACTGCCCGGAACCAATGAAGACCGAGGTTAGAATGCCAGTGACAATATTTGCACTATAATTTTGTTACGGTTAGGGCTGTGCGTTTTCTGATATTTTTGGAACCGGATACCCGAAATCAGGAAACTTCGGATACCCAGATACCAGTTTTAATTTTTGTTGAAAGCATGCCTCCGGTGGTGTACAAATACATGTACTGTAAATGGTAACAAAATTGACATTTATAATACAGAGGATACCATACTTAAATCGATCTTTTCTTTATTGGAGTGTAATCTCTTGAATTTAAAGATAATTGTCTGTAAAAGTGTAAACATTACATTGTTCAAGAGTCACAGATTTCTGTTCGCACCGCTCAAATGTTAAGTCCGAATTTTAAAAAGTCATTTACGGGTAATTGGAACCGAAAAATGGATCCGGGTAATGACCGTTTCGGTCGGGTATCCGGATACCCGGCACAGCCCTAGTTACGGTTACAAAAACCTGTGACACTCCATCCATGAAATGATCAAATCTGATGATATCTTAAAGAACTTGCAGAAAGCTTGTATAGTGAGCAAGTCACACACGCTAGTCACAAACCTCCGATGTCAATTGTGCTTGCTTAGATAATGCCTTTTTTTGGAAGCAATTGATCTAGTTGTTGCCCTTCCTCTATCATGCCAGGCCTGTGATTTCTTCAGGATTTTTTCCTGATTTCAGGTTTTTTTTTTTTTACAAATCTCCCTTTGCCTCAGTATTTTCTTGACAGAAGAGAAGTAGCCACCAAGGAAAGAAAAGAAGTAGCCTCTGTTGTGTACAAACCTCTAGTTTCTTGTTTGTGGGGATGTGGAGAGTCTGTAAATCTTCCAAAATCAAACATCCAGGAGGTTCAGGGGGGCTTAGTCCTCCGGACCAAAGGGAGACCCAGGCCCGCTACCCATTTTTCAGGATTTTTTTAGTTTAGACCTCTGATCATGCATAGTTTATACCTCTATACAGTAGAAGTAATGTTTGCGTTAGTACCATGTAATTAATCTCTTAACCCTCCTACTTCTGGTACTTTTTTCATACAAGTTGATCCACCATTTGAAACCATTCGCTTTTGTGGTTTTGAATGGTGAAATAACTGTGTACAGTATTGATTCCCCCAAATGGTTTTGAATGGTAGGTCAGCTAATACAAAACCTTGTTTGGATCTTTCCAAATGGTAGTACAGCTAATACAAAACCTTGTTTGGATACTTCTAAGTGGTGAATCAATGGACCCTCTATGCATTTGAATGGATTTGAATGGTAGTAAAGCTTGCTATCAACACTGTTCAAATGGTATCACCATGTGTGTACAAAACAAATGGGCATTTTGGTAAGTGGAAATTTTGAATGGTTTCAATTGGTCAAACAGTAGGAGGGTTAAGAGATGTAATAGTTGATGGTTCTGAGAAGAACCGTTGGTGAGAAACTCAACGTTTCAATCAGTATACTCTGATAGTATTTCTATACAAGAAAACATCGGTATTTATTTAAAGGGACAATATCGTCACGATCAACAGGGAATCAGAGTACTAGTTTTAGCTTAACTCGGTGACTGAAAATAATACCCCACACGATAAGGTCGTATTAAGTAAAGACTGTTTGCGGTGACACCATGTGAAATTCTCAACTTGAGTAGTAATTAGTTCTGATAAGAGTCTGGAGGTTACAACTCGACGTTTTCGATCAGTATGCTCTGATCGTCTTCAGGTCATATTACCGTTGCTGCTGCATAAATGAGTAACTTTCAGTCGCTATGTTCTTCTTAAACTAGGACACCGATTCCATGCCCTGTTGAAAGTCTGATCTGCACGTGACGATACTATCCCTTTAACAGATTGTAAGCCCTTTCTGAAAGATTATCCTGTGCATTGCGTACAAACATTGACACATTTTTTTTCCTGTATTTTTTGTCTTACAGCTTCTAAACACTCTGGTAGTGTGCCTAAGCACGGACCATCATTGCTTCAGCATGTGGCGTCAGATGTACGACGCGCACCTGTCTCAGTCCAGTGTACTCATGAACCACATGCTGTCTTCGTGGGATAGGGTACAGAAAAAGGTGACCTACAGCAATACTCTTAGAGATATTGGTACAAATTCTTGAAATATTTGGTCTGGCTAGATTCAAGTCCCAAAATGTAGTGCTTATGGTATTTTGGTTTTTGTTCACAGAAAGAAAAGGCAGGTAAAAGGACTAAAAGTCAGAAAATATGATGAAACACTGATCCAATCTGTCGATCAAACAGCATGGCTTAACCATTAGGGTTAAGTCTCGCCATGACAACTGTAACTATGTCGGTCAAGCGCTTGGCTTTTTATGCAGGTGGTGTGACCGAGTTTTCAGCTTTGTGGCCATGGGCCAATTTCATTTAGCTGCTAAGCAAAAACAAAAATTGCTTATCAGAAAGTTTGGCATAGCAGATTTCACTGGTTACCAGCCAAACTTTCATACAAAATGTAAGCATTTTGGCTGGTAGTCTGTTTTATATTGCTTAGCAAAAATATTTGCTTAGCAAAATTCTCTGCTTAGCAGCTCTGTGAAATTGGCCACAGAATGGGACGGGGTGTATTGTTTTAACTACTGGAGTTAGCATCATGACTTGGGGGGGGGGGGGGGGTGCGATCCCTGGCTACATGGCGTTTGGGTTTCATGGCTTCTGACTTGCACCCACGGATCAAAGACATCAACAGTTTGGGACACTGCCAATGTCTAGGGATGGATGCCTCATTCAGTAGAGTTCCGGTAATTCGGAGGTGGCTGGGTCGAGTCCCACTTCAGTAAAACTTTTCTTGATTCACTACCCAAAAAAATGTTTGTATTAACCCTCCTACTATAGCTGCACTCGAGCAGCAAGTAGCTATAGAGGTCAAAACCAGTCAACTGCCTGTTTTGACTGTTGACCCATATGTGAACACAGGGGGCATTTTTGACAGGTTTTTACTGTCATTTTGACCATCCTGAACAATACAAGACGATGCTTTTGCCAGTCAAAAATGGTTGACTCATTTTGACCTGTAAATATACTTATTAGACGTAAGGTTTGACAAGTATTTCAACATTTTGACTGATTTTGACCCATGCAGTCACAGATGGGTTAAATATTACTTTTGTTCTCCTTAAATAGTTACCATGGCAACTTCTGAAAGGAACCATCCGTGCTTTTCATCTGACCAATGAAGACATGGCCAGCATAAGAAATGGAAGATCTGAACACGAGCAGTGTAAATTGGCATGCAAGGTTTGGCCCTGTTAAGTTTTTTTTCCCCATGCAATATCCCTTGAAATCCTTTTAAAAAAACTTTAGAATTACTATCAAATGATGTTAAACATTCTGAGAACTTTAATTAGTGAAAATGAATTGTTGAAAAAGAATTAACAAAAAAATTGACAGGCCTTTTATGTTTAACATAAAACATAAATAATTTGTAATAGTTTTTCATTGTTTTTATCCAAAAGACGTCACCACTTCCACAGGTTAGTTGAACCAACCCCAGTTCAGTGACTGCAGAAAAAACCCCACACAACGATTAATTAACACTAAACACATGTACAAACACCAAATGCCACAACAATACACATTACTAAATCCTTACACCTATAGGTAATGAATTTGAAAAAAAAAATAATCCTAGCTGGTTCATTTCAGAGAATGTTCGCCTTATTCATGATAAATACAAAAAAGTGTTGCTGTAATTCTCACAACCACACTATGTAGCTTACATGCTGCATGCACCAGCGAGAAGGCCCAATAATCTGATAGTTCCAAAGAAAAGTTCATTCCTCAAATAAGGAATAAATAAATGGATGTAGTAGTTTCCATTAATTTACTTGTAGCTGTTTCCATTAACCCTAACCCCCTAGGTATTCTGGCTAGGAACCTTCTTTAACCCTAACCCCCTAGGTATTCTGGCTAGGAACCTTCCTGAATCCTCCAAAATCCATCACTTTTGGAAACATGCCCTTATCTTCAAAATAAACCATGCATTTTCATTGATCTTTCATATTCAGTACGCCTGTATGCCTGTACTTCTTGCCAGGTAGTAATTTTGTCCCATTTATGAAGAGGTGAAAGTACCAGTTTCCAACAGTGCTGAATTTTTCCAAAAAAGTGCCCCTTGGAGGATTTTTGAGGTTATGGCGTAGTTGGGGTTAATTTACTTAAAATCCAATGACATTTGAAAGCGAGGTTGCCCCCTGCAAACGGACAAAATTAGGCGGGTTACTATAATGACCATGTACAGGTACACAACCTCTTGTATTCAGGGAATAAGACATTAAAAATGGCCTACTCATGCATACGGTGATTTTTGTCTTGCCCTTGTATAGGAATTACTGGAACGGATGAGTGGTTTTGAGTTTCCGTGGAGGAGTGTCCTTACAACAGTCGCACTTGCCGTCATCACATTAGTTGCCTTTGATATTTATAGTCACAAAGGTTTCCAAGGTAACGTACCAAATTTATTTTCCGATTCATTCAAATTGCATGTTCGCTGGCATCAGAAAATCCAATTTAGAAATGGGAGTTTCGTTTCTAATCTGTAACAAAGGTTTCAATTATAAATGGAAAAATAGGATTGTCATCCTCTTGGAAAGCTACAACATTGGTGGTTACCAAATTATCAAATTAACGTTATAATTAAAGTTATTATCTAAAAACCCGCTTGGTGTAAGGTTGGCATGCACAGAATTCATCCTGAGAAATATTTTTATCTGAAATGCTTTCATCTTGGAGAAAAGAATAATTTGTTAAATTCACAAAAAGTTGCAATCAAGAAACATAAAAACAAGGATAAAAACAACTTTTTTTCATGGTATTGTCAAAAAAATCAGTACCTATTGTGATGAGATTTTCCAAGGTTAATTTAATTTCTTCGGTTCGAGAGGGTTGAAATGAACGTAAATTTCACCAAAACTGATGTTGAATCTTTCCGTAAACTTGCTTTTGTTTGAATGAACGAATGTCCGCACTGTCCTGACGCAGGTTCCCTGACGCAGAAGTTCTTCGAGCGGTCTGGCATCACCGCCGTCTGCAAACAAGCCTGGACAAAAATTAGTCTGTACCTGGGACTTGCGTTTGAGTACGTATTGTAACTGCATCCCTCTGAACCCTACAACTCCCCATTCCCCCTTCTAAACACAAATAACTCAATAGGTTTGTTCTAGATTTAGTCTAAGGTGAGGGGTCGTCCAAGTATTTTCAACATTTTCAAGGGTATTACTTTTCAAGACCCCTTCCCTCCGCCAAATAAGTCCTTTTTCAAAAGCTGTTCTCTGTCAGTCCCTGCATTCCTGTATAATATCAAAATTGTTGAAGATTTACTTGTCTGACAACCCCCCCTTCCCCTTCTTTCTGTTTGTACTCTCTCGGGACTACCTTGATAATGTTGGAAAATATTGGATGACCCCTTAAAATTTGCTAAATTTGCTTCCCAACTAGAATGACCCTGTAAGGGAGATACATATCTGATAAAATGTTGTAAAAGTTAAGGGCCATAGTGTTTCTCCCAGCAGGATTTCTTTCAGATGCAGTGTTTGTGAAGTCTGAATCGATCCGTGCGAATGTTACTTAATCTGAAAACTATTTCCAATGAAAAAAAATGGAAAATAAATTACTTTAATAAAAATGGCACATTTCACAAAGTACATGTCAAATGCATGGTTTCACAGTATTGAAAGACCCAAATAAATACAATTCTCAGTTGAAAATAGTCCCCAGCTTGAAATCTACTGTGTTCATTTGCATACAAGCAGCCTACGTCTAGGGTCATTGTGTGACCTTTGCCCTTTAACCTTCTTACTTCATCTGAACAAAATCTCATGCAATTTCCAATGCAATGCTGTCGTTGTTTTAATAGATGGGCATCCGTAAACGTACCGATCTATTACGTGAGGGCAGCAGAGTTTTGCGGACCTTACCTGCTACTGCTGCAGATGAAACTCTACGCACTGTGTGTCTACCTCGGTGAAGTGACCGCACCCTTATGGGCGTGGCTCGGACAGAATATCCCTATAGCTCTTGAATGGGTAATGTGATATTTTTCGTCGAGTACTAGTTGTAGCTTTGCATGGTGAAAAGGATTTAAGTGAAGACTGTTTGCGGTGACACCATGTGAAATTCTCAATTGAGTAGTAATTAGTTCTGAAAAGAACTGGAGGTTACAACTCGACGATCAGAAATGAAACGTTCAGTTGTAACCTCCAGTTCTTTTCAGAACTAATTACTGCTCAATTGCGAATTTCACATGGTGTCACCGCAAACAGTCTTTACGTACTTTTAGTCAGTTACAGAAAGCATTTAAAAAAACCTCATAGACTTGAACAACAGAATTTTTTGTGTGAGTTTAGAAGGGTGTTTCTGTGTTGGCCTTTGTGATGTGATAGGATTTTTTTTTTAATGCCTAGTTGTACCTAGGGGGTGGTTCGAGTCGAGTATAATTTATTTCATCTTAGAGCCCTAGGTAAAAACCATTATATGCATGCCTCATTTTATGTCTTAATTTTATGTCTTATGTGGGGATTACAGGGCTTTCAGATCCTAGGCCAATAAACTCCTTCCATTGATCCGTTGATATGGCAACTGCTGTAAGGTGGTGCTACTGCTGGTGATGTATCTTATAAACAAGATGGCCATTTCATTACAAAGGTCTATAACACGTCTGTGATTTCTCCGGATTTTTTCTGATTTCAGGATTTTTTTTTTTTAAATTTCCCTTTACCTCAGAATTTTCTTGAAAGAAGAGAAGTAGCCACCAAGGATTGAAAGAAGTAGCCTGTATTGTGTCCAAAACTCTCGTTTCTCATTTGTGGGGATGTGGAGAGTAAATTCTCCAAAATTAAACATCCAGGAGGTTCAGGGGTGCTTTGTCGTCTAGAGCAAAGGGGGACCCAGGTTCGCTACCCATTTGTAAGGATTTTTTTTTACTTCTGTCAAATCACACTATAATTTGAATAGAAACAAAATAAATTGAAAACTATGTCATATTTGTTTTGTTTTTGTCGCTCAGATCAAAGCCCAAATCCCAATCATATGGGACGTACTGTGGGGTTACCTCGTGGCAGTGTGGGACTTCATGTCACCACACGTTATCGCCTTCTGGATGGCTGTCTCGCCCTACCTAGAGAATTTATGGAACGCCATCCTTCACTATTCCGTCTTGCTGTGGACGGCCGCTCTACCTTACCTGAGGGCTGCGTACAAATGGTTGCAACAATTGATAAAGTAAGGTTCGAATTTTATTTGTATTTTTTTTTTTAATCAAACCGGAAGGGGACCTTCATAAACCAACTTTATGAAGGGGCGGTTCCAGTTTGGCAGCAAGGGGTGGGGGTTGCAGAACATATGGGAAGCATTGTAAATTTACATTTTTTTTTTTTACGTTATGGGGTGCCATGTCCAAGCGGTCTAGCGCATCACGCTTGTGTTCTGATGGCTGAGTCGTCAGAATGTGGGTTTGAATCCTGGCCGGGACCATGGTACATGTACTTGTGTCCTTGAGCAAGACACTTAACTGTACAGTGCTCCTCTTCACCCAGGAGTATAAATGGGTACCTGTGAGGGTAGAGGTTGATATTGTGGTTGAAGAAAGCTTCTGATGCGCTATGGTAGCTCAGGGCTGTATACTCCCCAGGGAGCTGAGAAAGTTTTAAGGATTGATATTGGCCCAATGACCAGGGATAATAATGTAAAAAGCACCTTGTATCCTTTGGCGCTCTATAAATCCAGTTATTATTAGTAGTAGTAGTAGTCGTATTATATTAAAATAACAGCACCTCAGAGAAAACTATGTTCAGAGAAGATTAATACCTCCGTTAGTTTTATATCAAGTATTCTTTGACATCATAATTTGGTTATTTTCGAGTTAAGTAAGACTAATCGCGGTGACACCATGTGGAATCTCAATTGAGTAGTAATTAGTTCTGAAAAGAACTGGAGGTACAACTCGACGTTTCGATCAGTATGCTCTGATCATCCTCAGGAGAATGCCCTGAGGACGATCAGAGCATACTGATCGAAACGTCGAGTTGTACCTCCAGTTCTTTTCAAACTAATTACTACTCAATTGAGATTCCACATGGTGTCACCGCAATTAGTCTTACTTATCATCCTTACCATGCAAAGCTACAAGTTTTACCTATTTTGGAGTTAACAGTACTATACCTATAGGCCCCCCAAAAAGCCATTTTGAATTTTTTTTTTTTTTTTTTGCTATGAAACGATGTCCAATTGCAGCCAGAAATTGCACTGTTTTTACTTGTATTTTAAGTATTTGTATTCCTTTCTTAACCAGTTCGCACCGGGAATAAAAAAGTTTTTCCGAACCCCCATGGCGGGTTTATTTTTACCGCACAAACACGAACAATGGTGCTCACCAGAGCGTGACCGGGGAGACCGCGTCTTCCACCGTATGCTTATGGCTCGTTGCCACGTCGACCGGAAATCTATACAAAATTCCCGAGAATCCTGTGGCGTGTTTAGACGCTCTCCGATCCGCTGTCCAAAAAAAAATGTGCGTGTATACACGGCCTCCGACGCGAACTGGCTAAGGGAAATTGTCAATGTTCCAGTGAAAACATACATTTCCCCAAAAGAAATCTTTGCAGTAGCAGTGTAATGCGTTTTCAAATTTTGATTTTGTACTTCTTTTCATTTCAGTACGTCATAGTGTTCGGAGATACCAGAATCAACAACACCAATGGCTGTCAGACATTCCATGGAATTCAAGGTCACACTAGAAGGCTATTTAAAAAAAAAAATGTTTTTTTATTAACTTGGATTACGGACCCACTGCCCAAAAATCTCAGACTGTGGAGAACAAACCAATAAAAATCGCTGCCGCAAAATCAACAAATAATTTATAAAAAATGCCAGTAGCACAGTGGTTCTGTTTTGACTCAGGGTGCATTTAGCGCAAACTCTTGCGATTGTACTGCGTACATATGGAGTGGCTGTATTGCATTTAACTAGCCACTCCACAACTCGCCCCCACAGTGAGCCAGGAAGCATTGGTTCTGTGCATCCATGTACAGACTATGCACAAAATCAACGATTGAGGCCACTCACCTAAAGAGGTGGAATTACCCACCCAACTGCGGGGGGAAAAAATTTTTTTCTTTTTTTTTCTTCAAAAATTGCCGAAAAAAAGTCTCCGGTTCCTGGTCATCGGTCGGCTTCAAAATCGGTGCGGTGACGTGCTTTTTTTTTTTGGCCATCTTTGGTGCGGTGAATTTTTTTTTTTTTTTTTTGCCAACAGGGAAATATGTGATACATTGTATACGTGGGGACCAAATTTCCGATATACAAAGTATGGTGGCTAAGAGAGGCCTCACAAATCGGGCAAACGTTCATACCCCTATGTAAAAAAAGTCATTTAAAGCACAGCACGGCAGAATTCCAATCAATCCAGCAATTTTGGCTGCAATTGGACATTGTTTCATAGCGGGAAAAAAAATTAAAAATTAAAAATGCCAATGCGCGGGTCTGAGGCAGTGTGCACGGAGACCAGAAACTGGAGACTTTTTTGGGGTGGCCTAATGCTCTTTTAGTATTGGGTGATTTTTTTTTTAAAACAGATCTTTAACCCCAATTAATGCATGGCTGTTGGGTCCACGTTTGGGGGCTCAAGCCAGCCTTAAACACAAACCTGTGGCTTAATGGGTTTTTGGGGTTTTTTTTGCTTAAATGTTATCTGCAAATCAACTATGTCGACATTACAAATTAGTTTTGTGTTGCCACCAATTATGAATCTTAAAGAATTTTTTTTTATTTTTTTTTTTTTTACCAGCAATTTCCGACAGTTTTCCTATTAATTTGAAATTGTTATTTTCCTTTTTAGAAAGGGAAAGAAAATTTGACATAATTATGTGGCTGGTCCCGTTGATAATTCTATTATTTTGAAAAATATTTCATTTTAAACTGTTTTCCTGTTTTCCTTTTTGCAAGGGCGAAAGTCCTGGTACAGCCAAGCCTTTGAGAAGCCAGGCCAGGCCCAGGCTACCTGGCCTCCTAATCTGTCTTTTGTGACTCCTGATCCTGTAACAATACAGTACCTGCGAATCAACATAACCTGGGATTCTGAAGGGCGTAGCCCAGCCAAGTAGAGCTTATTATAATGCAGCAGTTGTGAACAAAAGACAGCTGAGGTATCAGTCCAGTCTTTGTTAACAACAAGAGCTATTTGAGATCTATTCATCAGCAAAGAGTCTTTTATGCTCAGCTAGGGGATTATACAGGCCCATAGGCCTGGGCAAAGCCCGGGCCTGGCTGGGCTTCTCAAAGGCTTGGCTGTACCATGACTTTGGCCCTCCTACCTTAGTGTTATAATATTGCTCCGTTTGAATTCAATTTTGTGTTGTTTAATATACGTGTATACATCATTTTCTTTCTCCCTGCTTTAGGGGATATATCATCATGATAAGATTCAAATGTATCACATTTGACAATTTTTGTGCCCATTTATTTTTTGAAATTTTAAGCATCATTAAACCTTTCCAAACAAAAAGGTCTCGCGTTCCTGTTTTTGTGCCTGGGCAGAAGCAGTGATGTCATTGGTGAACCATGCGATTGGCAAAAGATCAAAAAAGATATAAACCACATTTTTTTTAGGATTCTCCTTTTTTTTTCTTGCATAATTCATTAAGGCTGTGCCGGTCAGAGCAGGCTTCCAACAGGGCATGGAATCGGTGTCCTAGTTTAAGATAACAACAGCGACTGAAATGTACTGGCTCATTTATGCAGCAGCAACGATAATATGACCTTGTCATGTGGGATATTATTTTCAGTCACCGAGTTAATCTAAAACTAGCACCCCGATTCCATGCCCTGTTGATCGTGACGATATATTGTCCTTTAAAGCATCTGTCAAGATGGTACATGCATTGACAGAATATGTACAACAGTACTATCCACATTGGTGAACACAGTGAAGCATAACGCATGATAATCACTGCCACCTCTGTTTATTTTGGCATTATTTGGAAACCATGTCTTGAGACCATGCCCTGTAGACCTTATGCATTCTGGCGTCACAAACTGAAGGGCGCCCTCACACAGAGGCTAAAGGTCAGTCATTTGGTTTATGTAGGCATGTAGATGCACTCAAAGGAGCGGCACTTGTACACATGTCCTTATCCTATATCAATGATATAGACAGGCTGCAAACGTACCATTCAAGGGGTTTCATTGGATACATTGTGCTGAAGATCTGACGTAATGCTTCGAGGTGGCTCGCGCGCTAGCTACCAACCATGGTCAAAGTTGAACATCGGGGGAAAACATGGCGGCCGCACGGCCAGGATCTGGTGTAACTCATGCGCCACTAGCTCAAAGCGTGACGTCAGATCTCCAGGCTATCAAAGGAGCGGCAGTTGTACACACGTTATCGGTACATGAACCAATGAGTGACCTTCCTATGTCACTGAGCGAGGGCACCCTTCAAATTTGTGACATCATATGCATCAGGTCCACCGAGAAACTGCCTTTGTGTACAGTTGAAAACTGCTTAGTTTGCAATTCTCAAACCGCGCCGAATTTCATTGCTTAGCAAATTTGTATGCTAAAGCAAAATTAAGCTGAGAACCAGCCACAAGCAATGTACATTACATGACAGTTTGGCTGGTAACTGATTTTTGCTAAGCATGACTGTCTCTGCTCAGCATCTATGAAATTGGACCTAGATTTGCCTGTTGAAGCTTGATAAATGTGTTCTAAAGACAACAGTATATCGTCGTGTGCCCGGAAGGAGGTCATAAGGCTCTACGACCTTCTTCCGGGCACACAAAGTACAACTTTTTGTCCCAGCAGAAGGTCGTAAGCAATAAAATGGCTCCTTTGAAAAAAGGTAGGGCATAACTGTTATATATTTGTTGCTCGAATTACTCCCAAGACATGTTTTTCCATTCCCATGACTTATAAATGGCAGAAAAACGACCAAACTTTCACTCTCGGTTTTGCACATTAAAACCCCAACTACCAAGGCCCATTTGCTTACACATAACCTGAGTCCTCCAAAATCCTTCAGTAGTAAAGCAAGCACATGACATGTATGCACACATGTGTTTCTAATCTGTGATACATGTACATGGCCAGGGACCCTCCCTGCATGCATGGAGCAATAAACAGTGTCCACTGACCGAAGCACTGACCTTGCAATCACCACAACAAACATGGGTGTACATGTACCATGGAAAGGCAAGTATGCCTAATAACCTCAATCCTCCAAAATCCTTCACTTTAGCAAAGAGGATTTTGGAGGATTTGGGAAGGTTAGGGTTAATTGCTTACGACATTTTGCCTGTCACACTTTCGTTACGTCCTTCTTCCGGGCACACGACGATGTATATTTAATTCTTCTAAATAAGCACTCAATTTAATTCTTCTAAATAAGCACTCAATGCATAAAGTACATCCAATGCAGTTTCCTTCAAATTCTGCATACAACGCAGTTATATATTGTACACAGGAAAATGAAAAGCAATATGTAATCATATTTTCATAAAAAATATCCATCTAATATAAAATACAAATTAAGATTTTGTTCAAAGTGTAACATAAAAAAACTGTTTACTATGAACTATAAACATGTATTAAAATTACCCGACTCAAATGATTCCTTGCACAATTTTTCATTGCTACTGAATATTAATTTAATTGAAATCAATGTTAGCCATCTGTCCATCAGTATTACATTCTGTCAGTGCAACCTCTTCAATGTTGAGTGTAATTGGATAATATTGGGCACCAGCTGTTTCATAGAATCATATGATTTTTGGGGCTGGAAAGACCTATTAATGCTAGTACTAAACACCCCCTGTTGTGTCAAGGGACAATATCATCACGATCAACAGGGCATGGAATCAGAGTGCTAGTTTTAGATTAACTCGGTGACTGAAAATAATATCCCACATGACAAGGTCATGTTACCGTTGCTGCTGCATAAATGAGCCTGTAATTTTCAGTCACTTCAAACTAGGACGTACGGCGATTGATGCCCTGTTGAAAGTCTGCTCTGATCGTGACGGTACTGTCCCTTTAAAGGGAAGGTACAACATTAATGATTACCTGATCATAACACAATTACTGAATTACTCTCCAGAAGATATTTTGATGTGAAGAAAGAAAAAAAATGCAGTTTTACAGATGGCAAATTTTAGCTTTTTCACACTTTCCTCCTGACTTGGATTCAGCATTGAACTGAAACTTTCACAGGTTGGTTGGTTGGTTCAATGTATGTCTTGATTCAAAGAGAGTTGGCGTACACTTAGAGGCAGTTTTGCGAACATTACCACTGCTGTACCTTCCCTTTAAGAGAAGAAAATGTCACATGACAGAATCATGTGACAGTAAATCAAAATTCCTTTATAGTAGATTCAGAATGTCTTTCCATCTGATTGTCTATTTTTTTTCCCTTTCTGTGTTTCATTATTTTGATGTTATCGTTATTTAATTTAATTAAAATCAAAATTTGTTGCTATGCTTTATAACTCCAAATTACCAATTAATTCTTGTCATGTCTATCTGTGATCATCTCACCATTAAGTGTTTTGTGTGTTGTTGTCTCTTTACTTGAATTCATGGATTGAAAAGGAATAAAATTATGTGTATTTTCACAGAAAAAAAACATGTTTTGATTTGTGTCTTCTGCTCTGTGTTGAAGACCACTCCAGTGGTAATTTTGCAACTTTGTTTATTTGCAGGATATTTTTGCCCTCGTTATTTGATTATACCTGTATTGTTTTATAAATATTAATTACTGACGAATATTATTGCTAATTAGTGGGTCGATTAATTGGGGGCGCTAATAGATTATAGCTAGAGATGTGATGAACACATCTATGAAGAAATAAATTACAATTTTGCTATTTTACGATGGAACACTTCTCGTCAAAATTGTGCGAATCATCATTGTGTATTTTACTATGGTACTGTACGTTTACACTTAATGACGTATATTGACGGTCTTTTGCGGTATTTGAAATTCGGTGCCAGCACCACCTTTCGTGCTAGCACCAAATTCGGTGCTGACTTCAGCCTGGTCATATCATGTGGGTTGATGACCAGGCTCAAGTGAGCACCGAATTTGGTGCCAGCACCAAATTCAGTGCTGGCATAAAATTTCAAATACCGCCAAAGGCCGTCAATATCCGTCATTGACACTAACGTTAGTGTAGGAAATGGAAATCAGTGTGTGATGTGATCAGTGTGAACTATGGATGTGACGTGTAGCCTATATACCATACTGATTTTGGCCCAGAGAATTATAAGTTCTTATTCTATAAAATTATAATGTCAGCACGAAAATTGGGCCCGAAATTCGGCCAGCCTGATGTTTATGTAGGCACAAAATTTCCATTCTATGTATTTCAATACGGTGGCCTAGAACGGAAAAACTAAATAAAATCCTGAAATCATTTCAAAATATTTTTATATCGTCTCCTTCAGGCAGACTTGATTTCCGCAACGACAATTACTTTGATAAAAACACCAATTTTGGGGGAAAAATGATTTGAATACCACTTAAAATAAATCACACTGAAGCAAAAAGGTAAGTTTATCACATTCCTACCTTCAGGCTAGGTAGACTTTAATTCGGCGACAAGTTCAGCCATTAAATAAGGTTAGCCCCATTAATTTAAAAAAAAAATCAAAGTTTTGGTCAAAAGAGCTTGGAATTTTATTATAAATTTGGTCCATAATTGTTCGCCTATGTAGTGTACGAAAGCACATTTTCAAACCATTTTTTGCATTTTTCTCGTCCAAAATATTTAAATAAAATTATATTTATAGCATCCCCTAGAATATATTTTCAGGTATAAATAATTTTGGTGACGACCAATTACGGTCATAAATAAAAGCTATGTTTACATGCGAAACAATGATCCTCGGCCTTAGAACTTGAATCAGGGAGAAAACTTGTTTTGACCAGCGTGGTTTTGATATTATATGCATAAATTATACTATTTCACAAAATTATTGGGGCCCATGCATTGATACACGTATTACGCCAATATGGAATTCCATATCTGCCATTCTAAACGTCGCCCGTCGCCTTTCTAAACGTCGCGCGTCGACCGTCAACCGACGGGCGACGCGCAACGTTTAGAAGGGCGACGCGCGACGAGTTTAGATATGGAATACCATACGCCAAACCTACGTGATTAATGATGCACGTTGGGGCGCTATAACAGCACTATGATGACAGACTGCGCGCTGTAGGCCTACACCAGAGACAGATACGGCAAATAATTATACCATACCTAGTGTTTTCCTTCCTCCGTGGTCTTAGGTTCGAATTAATTTCACGGTAATACGGTTACGCGGATCGCGGGGGGGTAAAGGGGTATATTTGGCCCTCCTGTTTTTGTTAATTTATAATGTACCTCCTTTTTAACCATGTGCCTCTACCTCCCTTTGAGCATGGAGGTAGACTCTGAATCTGCGCCTTGATGTCCAGCAAGGAGTGCTGTATTATAGAAAAATGGTATTTGGAAGGAGATCGGTAAACAAATTAAGAATGCTCCAAACTCGGAGCTGAAGTTCATTCACCGCACTATCGGGATTTGGGGCACTATCGGGATTTTTTGTGTGGGTGGGGGAACCTGGGGGAACCGGAAATTTTTGGGGGCACGTCCCCCCCCCCCCCCCGGCTACGCCGCTGCCGGGCGCTAGAGGGCTACGATGTGCAGAGGATCTCTAGATTAGCACGCAGTGTTATTTTTTCCAGGATGCGTACGAACGTACGGAAGCGTATTACGGAAGCGTATAGCTGCCAACATAAAAATAAATTTTCCTCCCAATTAAGTCGTACGTACGAGATAATAAGTCGTACGTACGAGATAATAAGTCGTATGTACGAGATAATTAAGTCGTACGTACGAGATAATTAAGTCGTACGTACGAGATAATTAAGTCGTATGTACGAGATAACTGGTCGCTAGAGGGGGCTGTTTGTGCTAGTAGTAAATAATGATGGTGCAAACCCATTCAGTGACACCACATCTTCGTTGACTTTTGTTTTTGTTTTCCAAGATGTATTTGTCATACAAATTGAAATACAGTGAATCCGTATTTGACTATTTCCAAAATTTGTCCATTTGACAATGAGTTTTGTGGGAATAGTAGGCTTTTTTGTATGAACGTACCAATAATGACCGATTGGTCAAATTGGGGAATGTGTAGAAGAGACAGGATATTTTTTCAGATCCTTTAGTAGCAATAGCTAAGCTTTCATGCCTTACTCGGCAATCATCAGTTGCATGTAATGGTTCAAATTAATGAGCCTGGTGGTCTCTTGTCTTATTTTTAGATAAGACATTGAATTGATGTTCTTTCCAAACAATTGTAATGTGTCCGTTTTGTTTTGTTTGAGTGAGAGAGTTCGTTGTTTTTATGTGATTTGTTCCTCTAATAAGGAAAGTAAAACATTTAGGCCTTTCTGAATGCAACAAAGGGTTGTTTCGGAAATATTTCCGAGGGTTGTTGGTTTTGTTGTCTCAGCGGCCAGTGTTTGTTTATTGCTTGATTCACATCGTTGTGGTTAACGAACGGATTATATGTGGTTGAGAAAACCAGTGGTACTTCCATGTTATTGTTTACCTTTTGAATGGGTTTGGCTAGGTTTGCCAGTGGGTTTTTGGAAGTATTGGTTATGCAATTCTCATTCTTCTTTGGAAGATATTTATATCACTCAGGGGAGTAGAACGGGTTGGTTTAGCAGGGGTTGGAACGAAGTTTAAACCTTTACCCAGAGCAATTTTCTCAATTTGAGATAGCTTCGCTGTGGATAGGTTTGTGATAAATTGTTCACTTTGTTCTGCTAAAATAGTCATTTGACTAATATGGTTTTGTTTGGTTTTATTTGAGCATTCAAATGAAAATCGTTTCAATTTTCGTTTTGATTGTGAATGTTTTGCTACTTTCGTACGTACGACTTAATATCTCGTACATACGACTTATTATCTCGTACGTACGACTTATTATCTCGTATGTACGACTGATTATCTCGTACGTACGACTTAATTGGGAGGAAAATTTATTTTTATGTTGGCAGCTATACGCTTCCGTACGAACGTGAGCAATTTTTGAAAACAATTATTTTAAAAAAGTTAAAAGACAACAAGTTTTAAAAAATGGAAATTTCATCGAATTGCCCACGTTCGTCCTAGAAAAGAAAATGACGCTTGCGCAAACAGCAGAGGCCTGATCTTTGGTGACCCTCGAAGCGGGACGTCAGGTCTCTTCGGGCTACTCTTGCGCATGGGCGATATATAGGCCGCGCCAGTGGTTCACCCACCTTCTGGATGACTGTTATATTCTAATTTGCAACGGTACTTTTTAGACAAACTCGATCACTACTAACGGCCAAGAAACTCTTCATTTCGTTTTCGGAACATAAGTTCTTTTAGAAATATTATCCCCATCGACAACAAATAGGCCTATATTGCATATAAATTAAAGGATGGTAAAAAGGAGAAAACAGTGCATTGTGCCACTTGCCTTTTTTATATGTTTCTGATATTCAATTGATATTATTATTTTTGTATACAATCTGATTAGCGTTAGCGTCTGTCAAAAGCTATAATTAATACAATATTTCATCCGAGGGTATTAAAACAGGCAAGTCTCATTTTAGATTTTAGATTGATTGATTGATTGATTAATTTTTAAAGTTATTTATTTATTTATTTATTTATTATTATTTTAATGTTTATAATTTTACGCTCGACTGACACCCCAAATTTATAATCATCATTATAATAATGCTTAATTTGTTTTTTAAAAACGATGAAATTATCTGCAATTTACCCCCTTTTTAAAAGAAAAAAATGCATAAGAGACTAAAATATGGTCGTCGCACCCGGGGATCTGAAATTAGCTGAGAGTTCCTCCATTTGCGTAGTTTTCGGAGGGGGGGGGAATCAATTCTTTTCTTGATTACAAAAATGTTCTGTTTATAATTTAACTGATTTCATAAAGATTGTCTCCATAATTTTGCTATAAAACTTTTTTTTTTAAATTCTTCTCCATTGACTTGGTGCACAAACATAGTGCGTTTGTTGACAGCGTTTTTCCAAAATCCAACTCCCATAATTCATTGCGCGCTCAATTCCGAGAATTAAATCTGGGCCGGTCACAATGCAACACATTGTATTCAAGACTTATAAGTAGGGGCCTACATTCCCACGTGCACAAAGTTTTGTTTTCGTAAACTCGTTATTTGGCGCACCAAAACACCTGAGCAATGACACAAAAGAGAGGCTTTTTGTTCCACTGTTATCTTGCATTGCAGTTGTTTACGTATTTGCATGCACTTTCTGAGTTCGCAAGTGTCTATTTCAATGCACGCCAGTCAACATAGTCGAAAGTGTCATTGTGATGATAGAGGAAGGAAAAGTATGATCATGGCCGCTGAATCAGCTATAGCTGGATGAGGATGACACGACTTCACTTGATGGTATGCCGTTGTTTTTAATCTAACCTCCATTTATTTCACTCATACTCTTATTTAGCGCCAATTTATGTGGCACAGACCTGCTGCTGGCTGCTACTTTATTATGATACAATGTTGCAATTTTACTTTCACTTGTTCAGCAATGAATGGTTCAAGTTGGTATTTCTCATTTATAGACCGTCCACATTCATTGTTTACTGACAAAGGGATCTAGTGTCAGACACAAAGTGTAGCGCTTCACAAATGACTCAATAATTATTCTGTCAATCATTCTGAAATATCACAATATCACATAGGGCCAGGATTATAGTATTTATTTATACTACAATGGAAGAATGGGAATTTTATTCTGGATGTCCCAGTGTGAGGTCAAGAGTACTTTATAGCCTAAAATAACAACTTCACGGTTCAAAATCTGACCTCTCCTTCCGGTCGAAACCAGAAGTTCAAGTGAAAATATATTCTGAAGCACTCATTCTGTACATTTTTGTACATGCCACTTTCGCAAGTACACAGCCATTTCCCACACAGGCCTATCATTTGTGCACACATACAGCACGAGGCAGTAGTCTTAAGTCGAGTCGCACGTCGAACTGAACTCCATGTGTACATGTAGCCATAAATAGTCTCTTGTCAAGTTGCACACAGCACCACGGATGCGAGTTTTGTCGTGAAACGTTTCTGAAGAGAAAACTATATTTGCAGTGTTCAGACTAACTTATACTTCACAAATACTTTTACATTGACATGAAGGTAAATATATTTAATGTCATAAAGTTGGGATGTCATGATGATGTCATAAGATATCAGATTACATCAAATAGAGGTTTAATATTTTAAAAGTCATCTCATGAACCACACCAGATAAATTAATAATCTTGGCATCATCGTAGTGACCTCGAATTATGTGACATTTCGTACACAGACATGATGCAATTTTGACTTTTTTTCCAGTTGAAACCGGAAGTTCAACAGAAAAAGCATTCTTCAGCACTATTATATAGTCTGCAGCCAATGTGATAGGGAAGATGAATATTGGATTTTTGGGAATAAAGTGACTAGTCATATCTCATCGTTAACAATTGTTTGATGACGTCATGACAGATCAGAGCGCTAAGGGAATTTTCATATCTCAGAAATTATCAAACAGAATTTCATCACATTTAGGACGATGGTAAAAGACATCCAATGTATTACTTCTGTGTGAAGTATAAATTCAGTCACGTGACTGAACCCGAAGTTAATGTATTCAGTATAGCACATTATATGTCATTTTAATTATATACATAACAGCAAAAGAAACGTCACCCCCTAAATTTTGATAAGTCTGAAAACATGTTTAGCTTATGTGTCCTCAGACGTCATGCATGACGAATTTTGAGGTCAACCAAATTTGTCACATTGTGTTCGTGTTACACTCCATACTCATAATATTCTTCATAAAACAAATTATATTAATTATAAAATGAAAATAATAAATATTTTTAGGGGTGACGTTTCTTTTGCTGTTATGTATATATTATGAAAACTCATCTCCTGAAGTAAGTCTTGTCTTTTAACAAATTTAGAACACTGAGTTTGTTTTCTACAAACTCAATACCTCTAGTTCTAATTGATTCTTAAAATCAAATATGGATGCATTAAATAGATGTTAGGTTTTTAAAAATTGTGCCATTTTTGCATGGAGAGTTTTAACAAAACGAGAAGACTATTTATTTGACATACAGTTAAGATTTAGTCAGTGTAGTCAGTGTAGTCAGTGTCACAGCAGTGAAAGTGTACACAAAAATAAATAACCAAATCATTGCTAGCCTGTATAAGTTGACTGATTGCAAACTTGTGAAATAAAATTTAGACAAGGTACTTGTTCAATTGTTATGCAAAAACGAACATGATGTTGCATTGTTTCCTGCTATGTAAATAATAGCTGCCACCAATATCCAAAAAGAGTGTTGAAAAAGAAACACCACGAATCATCAATATCAAGGTAGCAAAGAGAACTTGCAGTAAAAACAATGGAACAAATATCACAGAGTGATTTGTCCATCGTAGTCAAGACATACAGTGGTTTTGGTGGCAAGAAATTGTAGTAAACTTCACAATTTTCTGATTAATTTGATGAGCAGTCATTGAACTATAACTTTTAACCCTCCTACTATAGCTGCACTTTAGTGGGAAGTTGCTATATAGAAGTCAAAATCAATCAACTGCCTGTTTTGAATGTTGACCCAAATGTGCACACAGGCCAGGCATTTTTGACTGGTTTTTACTGTCATTTTGACCACCCTGAACAATACCAGACAATGCTTTTACCAGTCAAAAACGGTTGACTCATTTTGACCTGTAAATGTACTCACTACACGTAAGGTTTGACAGTGTTTGTCTTTTAAGTGCACTAGATATACCTTGGCAAGTATATCAACATTTTGACTGATTTTGACCCTTTTAGTAGTCAGAGGGTTAAAAGTGCAATACATATAGGGTGTCACCCCCACCCCCTGAAAACGTATTTTTTTGTTACATAATAAAAAAAAATTACATTTAGCAAAAATGATTAAATCATGACACATAGATGCCAAGTAGGGCTGTGCGTTTTTGGATATTTTTGGAGTTGGATATCAGGAAACTTAGGATACCCTTTTTCATTTATGTTGAAAACATGCCTCTGGTGGTGTACAAATACATGTACTGTAAATGGTAATAAATTGACTTATATTATACAGAGGATACCATACTATTGATCTTTTCTTTATTGGAGTGTAATTTCTTTAATTTAAAGATAATTGTCTATAAAAGTGTAAACATTACATTGTTCAAGAGTCACAGATTTCTGTTTGCACCGCTCAAATATTAAAAGTCCGAATTTTAAAAAGTCGTTTACGGATAATTCAAACTGAAAAATGGAACTGGGTAATGACCGTTTTGGTCGGGTATTCGAATACCTGGATACCCGGCACAGCCCTAATGCCAAGTGTTATGCATAACACTTTTATTGGATCAAATTTTCTTTACTCCTTCACACATTGAACCCCAAATCATATATGTATTAGAGCAATATATATCTTGTGCTAAAACATAAAACATGCTTTAGACCAAACTTAACTTGTTATCCTAAAATCACAGCTATATTGAACTTCAGTGACAAAAAATAATACCTTACTGCCGGTATATCTCTGGGGATATGATGCTTGATTATTTGTCTAGGGTCTTTGAAATATCTGTCCGATTTGGTTGTTAAAACGAAAAAAATGTAAATTTTGTAATATTAGTGTTATTTGCGCCAATCCAAATGCTGTTTAGCTGATGAGAAAATTGATGAAAAATGGATATGAGGAAAACATTAAACACAAAAAAAGATATTCTTTGACTTGGATATTTTCAACTCATTATTATGTTATGACACTTAATATATTTTCAACTCGTTATTCAACTCATGATTATGTTATGACACTTCTGAAAATGTTGTCTTTGATTTTGCTTGAAAAAGTAATGTACAATTTTTTGTCCATGGTATGTTTATGGCTAAAATAAGTATCTCCGTAACAGAATCCTTGTCACTCTGTATACGCTGATAATTAACAAGCTAACTCCTTATTGCAACATATAATGACACTGTAAGCACATATCCTGATATAAATATCAACATTGATTTATAACCTTTAAGAAAGAAGGAACAGAGTTTCCATTTAATCTCCTTTTCTGAAAAAGGGTAAAGTTGGCATCACTCCATAACAGAAAATGTGTGAGTTAATTTAGGTAAATTTTTTAATCACTTAATTTGACTTTAATAGCCAGTGGCAGTACATGGCATTGTACTATATTAATAACAATATTTAAACATATCTGGAAGTTATTGCTTGCTATCCTTCAGTTGTTCAAGTGTGAAGCCTTTAGAGTGCAACAAGTTAAGATCCATCAGCAAGAACAAAATATCTTTTGTTCTCAGCTCACTTCAACAAGATCCACCGGAATCATAATATTAGTCAGAGGGGTGTCTGGGTGTCTTTTGGACACCCTATTCTATATGTCATTTTAATGACATATGTATTGTAAGTGAACAATTTGGACACCCTGTTTTGAAATTTCCAGCAAATTAGGAGGGAGAGTTGTCTGTTGTGTTTGATTAGCCCTATATGCGCTGTAATGGCAGCAATTGAGCTGTATACTCCCCAGGGAGCTGAGATGGTTTCAGGAATGCCTTGTGCACCAGTTTGGTGGATACGTGCGCTATATAAGTCCACATTATTATTATTATTATTATTATTATTATTATTATTATTATGTCCCCTATTTCTAAATCCTGGCTAACACCTTGAACAGAATTGTTACATTTGTTGCATCATGTTGTGTTCAGCATGGTTAGGATTTGAAGATCAAGTAATATGGTTGAGGGTGGTGGGTGATTCCCCTTCTCCTATGTCTTACACTTCGACCCTAGAAGAGTTTTTCTTAAAGTCAAATGCACAATAATAAACATGGTATCCCAATATTTGACATGTGAATACTTGTGGGCCTTGATTTGCATGATATGGGATGCAGTGTATGATGAGAACCATTTTAAACCCCCAGATACTATGAATAACTTTACCCTGAAAATACCCTGAAAATCTTTTACTGTGAAATAAATAGTTCATGACAATTTCATGATGACACAACACCGTGAAATTGCCATAAAATACTCTTGGAATTCCTTCGCCGTGAAAATGCTGTGAAAATGCCATGAACTTCTTGTGGCAGTTTTGGGGCAGCTCATTAATTCTCAAAAGCACCATAAATTTGCAGTGAAATCACCGTGGACATTATTGCTAATATCTGAGAGGAAGAGGAACTGTGAAGTTGCAGTGAAATTACGGTGAACTGTTATTTCAAGGCAAAACGGATTTTCATGGTATTTTCAAGGTGAAGTTGTTCATAGTGAGATATGGTAATTGGTTAGAAACTAAATCTAATAGTGATCATTTCAATTGGCACCTCAGCATTTAGAGGTTTTCACTGTTAATATTAATTTGTCATGTCAAGTTTTATGTGCTCTGCAATGCCGTGTACAAATTTCCTTAAAAACAGGGATTTAGGTACATGTTCATAACTCCCAACCCTTTATTTTACAAACTAGTTCCAAATAGAAAAACATTACTTAATAATTCCCTTTTCAAATGGTATAAATTTAAACATTTTGGGGTTTATTTGTGCAACTTAACCCATCTTCGTTATAATAATACACTTTGTTTTTCTACCCCCAGTCTAATGATCTATACAGTGTCAGCCAGAGACCCAAGGTAATCACTGAACTACATCAAGCAGAGAGAGAGAGAGAAGATCTAGACAGTGTCAGCCAGAGACCCAAGGTAATCACTGAACTACATCAAGCAGAGAGAGAGAGAGAAGATCTAGACAGTGGCTGCCAGAGATCCAAGGTAATCACTGAACTACATCAAGCAGAGAGAGAGAGAGAGAGATCTAGACAGTGTCAGCCAGAGACCCAAGGTAATCACTGAACTACATCAAGCAGAGAGAGAGAGAAGATCTAGACAGTGTCAGCCAGAGACCCAACTTCATCAAGCAGAGAGAGGGAGAATGATCTAGACAGTGTGAGCCAAAGACCCAAGGTATTCAGTATTCGCCTCGTGCATATTGTAGCCCTCTATAGTGGTGAAATGTACTTCAGCTGCGAGCTCCGGGGGCTTTACACGGCAATTCCATTTACAGTGTCTTTACTGTACAAACATATCACAACAGTACGGTCACGGCGGCGTCACTTGAATGATTAAATAAAGTCATTTTATATGCAAACCGGAAATTCTCACTGCTGAATTTCACCCTCTCATCCATTACTTTCCAAATCTCACACCTTTTCCTATGTTTTTTAACTTATCATTAAGTATGAAGAGTTTTTCTACCTGAAAAAATGAGATCTCAGCGGCCATTTTGTTAGAAGTGAAAACTTTTCCCTGGTAACCGTTAATACTAAAATGGAGCCAGTAGCGCATGCGAATGGTTAACCAGTGATATGCTAACTTTCCACGTCACAACCATTATATAGTTATGTTTGCCAAAATATGAGTAAGTTGTAGTGAAGATTGGCTATGTGCGTGTAGCAACTGTGCCATTTGTAACCACATGTGTATCAGTGCTGTAGGTCTCGAGACCAGTCTTGGCCTCAGTCTCAGACGAACGGTCAAAAATATGCTGGTGTAAAAAATCAAGGGAAATCCTTGTTTTAAAACATACGTTTTTGCACTTGATTTTTTTTCATAATAAATTATTCTTGATCATGTTATCGTTATACAGTACAGCTCATAACTAAAACCTTTATGAACTCTCATTTATATAACTCCACTAGGCACAATGAATAAATGAACTTAAAGGGTAGATAACATATTTTATATTATATTTTAAACATACAAGGAAGTTTATTTTTGACGTAAAGTAAGGATTGATTATTAAGTGTTCGTGCACAAACACTTTCTTGAAACTGTTCGTTTTTTTTTTCTTTCTTTACTTCTCCTTCTCGGTGAACCTAATTTTCCTGGAAATGCTCATTCTTGTCAAGTTCAGAATGACATCACATTTTGCAGTTACACTCCTAGATAACTCTAATAATGATGATGTAAGAGTTTCAACACTACTTGATTTTCTATTTAATTATTAGTAATTAATTTTAATACATACATTGTGCCCTCAATGCCTCAGACACAACGGTCATATGCATGTGTGCCACAATTAAGTGTACTGTTTATGTGTATTGTATGCACACATCACATTCACTGTACTGTTCATGTACATAATACAGTGTACATGTCCGGTACATTGTCTACAAAGCTGAATACACATTCTGTTATCGTCTAAAGGTTTTTTCGAAAACAAACAAGCTTGCATAATTTATCACATTTGCAAAATACCTTTAAAAAACCAAGTAAACTTAAGATGTTTCATTAGCAATTTTTCAGTTCTGGAAAAGTTGCGGATTCTTCAAGAAGAGGCAAATTCTTAAAATTTGCTACGCCTGTAATGTGAAGGTCAAGGCCACTGGCAAAAATCTTGAAAATGAAATGTTTGCTTTTTTAAAACCCAGAAGGATTTTATGACCTCAGTGGAAGGTCATTTAACATGGCGTATTTAGATTGTACCATAACAAAGTTTTTAAGTTTACAAAAAATATTTACTTTTTTACTTTTTACACATTTTAACAACAATTTATTTCTGGGTTAGCCCAAATCCCTTGCCAAGCCAAATCTCTTGCCAGTTCACAAGTCTTTCTGAGCTGAATCTCTTGCCACCCAAACCTTCTTGCCAGGCAGTCCAAGTGTCTTGCAAGCCAAATCTTCTTGCCAAACAATATGAGATACTTTTATACATTTTGACATCAATTTATTTCTGGGTTGGGCCAAATCCCTTGCCAAGCCAAATCTTGCGCCAGTTCACAAGTCTTTCTGAGCCGAATATCTTGCCAGTCCAAGTGTCTTGCCACCCAAACCTTGCCAGACCAAGTGTCTTGGAAGCCAAATTTTCTTGCCAAACAATTTGAGATCCTTTATACATTTGAACAACAATTTATTTCTGTGTTGAACCAAATCTCTTGCCAAGCCAAATCTCTTGCCAAGCCAAATCTCTTGCCAGTAAAGTCTTTCTGAGCCAAATATCTTGCCAAACCCTCTTGCCAACTCTCTTGCCAGTCCAAGTGTCTTGCCACCCAAACGTCTTTCAAGCCAAATTTTCTTGCCAAACAAATCTTGCCAACAATATGAGATCCTGGGGGTGGGTGGTTGGGGTGACTGGGTGTACTTTATGCTAACATTGGCTGCTCTTGTTTGTCATTTGAGAGGGGAAGAGAGGGATAATGGCAGAGGCTCGACCTAATTGTTGGCTAGTAAACGACTTGCAAGTTTGTGCCTCTGGACACAAGTTCCTGTGGATGGTGGTTAGAGTCATTGGAACATATCCGGCAAAAATCTGATGGCCTGGCTGTATGCTATGCTGGTTTGAGGTATCGGAGATGACAACTGCTGGAATGAGGCGTTTGATGTTTGGCTGTGGGTTTAACATTAGAGATCTTTGGTGATCTGTTGTCTTACGAACAGCAACATCCAGAGAACTGGTCTCTCTGGATGAGTACTCTGAGGTGACTTGGTTGGTTCTGTGAAAGGAATTCATGGGAAGGGAGGTACTGAAGCTCTCTTCATTACTGGTCCAAATGGAGAAGACATCATCGATGTATCAAACCACCAGACCCTTGGCGGACATGGAGCTAGAGGCAACATGCACCACTAGTTGCTCTAAAGAGACGAGCAATTGATCCTGCCCTGCACTGACCCATTGACTGGATGTTCAGACCATGGGTTGAATGGAGCGAGGCCATTTGATCAATACATCTTCTTTCTACTGACATGGACAGGCTCTCTGTTGTTCCTGGTGGCTCAATACCCTGTAGAATCATGTCAGGAATCGAGTGGTTAGGCAGACCAAAGTGATGGCCTACAAGCATGTCTGATTTACGGACGTTGACCGTGGACCTTTGGTCATGAAACTGTCTTTTGAGGGTGGTCTTTGTCTCACCAATGCACGGTACACTACAGACCTTGCAAGACATGAGACAGATGAGATTGGTGGTGGTACAGGTGATATGACCTTTGGTGATGTATATGGCTCTGATGGCATAGCTTTTGAAGGAATCCCACTCCTGGACATGTTCTCAACAAGCAGTGCACAGGAAATATACCTAAAAGTACTCTGTTGGATGTGAGGACTAACAGTGTCAGGAATAGGGGGATCTCAGCTTGAACGATGAGATCTCTTCACTGGATGGATGTCTAAATGTCAACATTGGCTTTTCTGGAATGGCATGTTAAAGGCGCTCTTTAGTGAGCAGAATATGGTGGTAAGTACTAGTTATTTTATGTATAGGACGGAGAAAGAGGGGGTGATAAATGACAATGAGGGGATCTTTCTTGTTGGCACTGTCTTGATGTTCGGACTTCTCAGCAAAAACTGAGACCTTGGACAGACACTTGACCTTCTTGATAGCCAGACGAACTACTTGCGAGTTGTGACCTCTGGACGTAAGGTATTTCTTTAATTCCTGTGAATGGTGTTCAAAGTCGGAGTCATTGGAAGATATCTGGTGAAATCTGGGGGCCCGACTGTATGTTATGCTGGTTTTGCGGTGTCGGGGATGACAACTGGAGGAGGGAAGCTATTGGGGTTTGACTGTGAGTTTAACATAGAGATCAGTGGTTCGGCCGTTGTCTTCCTTATGCGCAGTAACATTCGAAAAATGGGTCTCTCTGGATGGGTACTCAGTTGATGATTATGTGGAAGGAATTTAATGTGGTCTTTGTAGGCAATGAAGCTCTTTTCATCATTGGTACAGATGAAGGAGACATCATCAATATAGCCCTGCTAGACCCAAGGCTCCATAGAACTGAGGCATATGGCATCAACATGTGTTCTTTTAGTGCATAACCTCAAAGCGAAAACCTATTGAAGATGCCATCAATGGTGTTTTCTCTTTGGAGTTAGCTAGAAGAATGCATGTTTGCCTCAGTTCCATGTCGAACCTCGAGTCTAGTGGCGCTATATCGTTGATGCCTTCCTCATCTAAATCAGTGATGAAAAGAGGCTCGATTGCCTTCATTGTTAATCCACATGAATTCCTTCCACAGAATCGTCAATCGAGCACCCATTCACAGAGACCTGTTTTATGGATGTTACTGTGTGAAAGGAATACAATGGCTTAACCACTGGTAGCTATGTTGAACCCACAGACAAACACCAATAGTTTCACTCCAACAGTTGCCTACCCCGGCATTGCAAAATTGGTATAATGTACAGCCAGACCCTCAGATTTCACTGGGTATGTTCTATTGACCCCTACTTTGTTCATCATTCACAGGAACTAAAGAAACACCTTATGTCCAGAGGGCAGAGCTCGTAAGCTGTTCGTCTCGTCATCAAGAAGGTCAAGTCTCTGCCCAGGGCCTTGGTTTTTGCTGAGAAGCCCAGACATCAAGATTGTACCAATTGGAAAGTTCCCCTTATTGCCACTTATCACCCCTCTCTCTCCTTCCCATACATGAAATAACTAGTACTGTAAAACCATCATATCCTGCTTACTTTAGATTGCCTTCATCATGTCATTGCAGGGGAGCCTATATGTTGGCATTTAGACATCCACCCAGCGTAAGGGAATTCATTGTTTGGGCTGAGGTCCCTCTATTCATGATACTGTTCATCCTCATATTCAATGGGGTACTTTCAGGTGTACTTCCCGTTGCATTGCTTGTTGAGGACATGTCAAGGAGTCGGATTCCTTCAAAAGTCATGTCACCATAGCTATATATAAGACCAAAGGCCACATTATCTTTATCATCATCAATTCCATCTATCTCATATCCTGCAGGGTCTGTGTGGTACTGAACATTGGTGAGACAAAACCCCCTCAAAAGAGGGTTTTGTGGTCACAGATCCACAGTCAATACCCGTAAGCTAGACACACCTGTTGACCACCACTTCTGTGTGTCTATCTACTCTATTTCTGGCATGATTATGCAGGGCTATGGGTCACCTGAGAACTGTAGAGAGCTTGACCATCTCAGCAGAGAGAAGATGTGGATCAAGTGTCTTCACTTCACTCAATCTATATGGCCTTAACATCCAGGTCAGTTGGGCAGTGAGGACACCATCTTTTGCCGTTCTCTTTAGGAGTAAACTAGTAGGATGCATGTTGACCTCCGCTCCATGGGCCTTGGGCTGGTGGTGGTACATCGGTGATATCTTCTTCATCTGGACTGGTGATGAAGACAGCCTCAGTGCTGCCTTTCCCATGAATTCCTTCCACAGAATCATCTGAGTCATCTCCAAAGACTCATTCAGAGAAACCCATCTCTGGATGTTGATAGTAAGACAATGGTTGAACCACTGATCCCTGTGTTGAAGCTGCAGACAAACACCAAGAGCTTCACTCCATCAGTTGCCTTCTCCGGCACTGAAAATCTGGCATTACATGCAGACAGACTTTCAGACTTTGCCTGATGTGTGATAATGACTCCTACTTACCATTTACAGGAACTACAGAAACATCACGTGTCCACAGGTCACAGCTTGTAAGTTTTTCTTCTAGTCATCAAGAAGGTCAAGTCTCTGCCCAGGGCCTATCACCCCTCTCTCTCCTGTACATACAACATCTTGTACATGTCCTGCTCATGTCATTCAAGAGGAGCCTATGTTGGCATTTAGTACACCCAGTCATAGGGATCTCGCCAAATCTTGCCACGCCAAATCTTCCTTGCCACGCCAAGTCTCTCTTGCCATGCAAAATCTCTCTTGCCATGCAAAATCTCTCTTGCCATGCAAAATCTCTCTTGCCACACCAAATCTCTCTTGCTATGCCAAATTTGGTTCAAACCTTGGCAATAAATAGTTGTTATCTGTACTGGATCTAAGTGAAATAAGTAATATTTGTTATATTCAAAGGGAATTGGCATACCAGTTATAGATGATGTTTAAATACTATTCCAATTCAAATCCTCTAGAAACTATGTTGTGTTTGTACCAAAATACATGTGTACATGTTAACCTATGCATTTTAATGGAAAAGAAGGCTGTTTTATGCTTTTATAAATGTATTTATTCAAGTTTACAAAACTCCACAGCAGCAACATTTGCGAAATAAAGAACTTCATTGAATGTGTATATGTTTAATAACTTTTATCCTTTGCACAGATTGTTGTGTCATTGCACAAAGGAACAAACCAAATAAATTGTTTAACTCTAAATAGTTCTTTCTTGAGTAATTTCTTGATAGTGGTGGCGTCTGGGATTGACAGTTTTCCCAGATGGAGCTTTTCTACAGATGAGGGGTGCCACCCCCTTGACCAACTGATTTGATGTGATGAGTGTCTCGGAGTGTCATGAAATGGTTAAAAGACGCAGAGGAGTGTTGAAGTGTCTTGGAGCGTGCTGTCATGATGCTAGATGGTAAGAATTAAGATGCAGTGGAGTGCTGAAGTGTCAATTAGAGTGTGATGTCATTATGCTAGATGATAAGAAGATGCAGTGGAGTGCTGAAGTGTCAATTAGAGTGTGATGTCATTATGCTAGATGGTAAGAAGATGCCAAGTGTTTCTAGTTCTTTCTATTTACAAACGATAGATATCATTAATAATGTTGTCATCTCTGGATTTGTACCATCTTCTTTGTTATTCATCCAGTTATTATAAAGTGCGCATATCGTAAAGTCAAGATCAAGGAAGTCAACATAAGAAACAAGCAATACTAATGAATATATATATAAGCACATAATAGTTCTGTCTTAGCAGTTTCTTCAAAGTGTTTTGCAACTTTGACAAGCTAGTATGGTATTCTTTTCCTTAGTTTAAGATTGGATTGACATTTCATGTACTTATTTTATTTTAAATGTTCTCTGATAATATAAGTTAAATAGATATGATTGTGCCTTCACTGATACTGTATAGTCTGCACTGTATAGTCTGTATGCTTTCGAGTGTCCACTGGTAAACTCTGTGGTCTGGAGGTAAGACATCTGCACTACTATGCAGAAGGTTGTGGGTTTGAGTCCCACCTGAGTTGCCCGTAGACACTGGGAAGCACTAAGTATGTAGTGCTGAACTATGTTAGTGAAGGGCACAATTATATCAATTGAAATTCTATTAGCTAGAGAACAATTATAATGATAGAATTCCTCCAATCAGTTTAAAGGGTCATTTCTAATTTAACAAATTGTTCACTTGTCCACTTGTTAATATGTCTGAATCAGTGTCTTGATTAGTATAGGTGGTAAAACAGTGGTCATCGGTATCATCGGTATCAAACTCACAATAGCAGTTAATTTCTGTTTATAACTTTTATGCTGATGAGAAACTGAAATTCAACTTAAATTATGCATAGAGAAACAAAATGTGCATATCTTTGGATTTGGCCCAAGTCGCAGCTTACACTAACGACATCACACTGAAAATAGAATTTATCATAGAAACATGCATGCGCTGCAAATCATTTAGCTGTATGTTAAAGATGCATGTGGTAGACAATGCATCGGATTGCAGGCTACATGCAAACGTTCTGTTATTAGCTGCTTATGTTTTTGCGCTTTGCAAATTTATCTCAACTTGATGTGGGTATCGCGTGTCAGACCAACGGGTCTGACAAACATCTACAGCATGCATTTAACCATAGAGCAATTTTTTTCCCCCATAACTTGGTATCCATTAAATATTTACCTATAGAAATGTTATGTAGACCTTGATAGATCAATCCCTTGCAATGCATGACAATGTTAGTGGGACATAGCAACAGATGTAGGATAACAATCTAATCAATTGAGTTAAACTTACTGAAATTAGATCATTATACTGCTTGAATTAAAATCACATGTACACACACATTGTACTATTTAGCTGACATGGCAGACTGTACATCCAATTTTCATACTTATCCAAATGTTCTATTTTGTCATCTTGTAGGTGCTATAGGTATTACTGTATTGTTTGATTGACAGGCAGCAGGGGTGTATTTATCGACCGAATACATTTTATTTGGTTTCAGAACCACTACTATTTTCAACTCGTTAGAGAAGTTACATGGTGCTACCACAAATTTTTCTTAGGTTATGTACATATATGATCAGTTTTCAGTTATTTTTTTAAAAACCAGTTCGCGTCGGAGGCCGTGTATACACGCAATTTTTTTTTGGACAGCGGATCGGAGAGCGTCTAAACATGCCGCAGGATTCTCGGGAATATTTGTATAGATTCCCGGTTGACGTGGCAACGAGCCATAAGCGTACGGTGGAAGACGCGGTCTCCCCGGTCACGCTCTGGTGAGCACCATTGGTCGTGTTTGTGCGGTAAAAATAAACCCGCCACGGGGTTCGGAAAAACTTTTTTATTCCCGGTGCGAACTGGTTAATAACGACTAAGTACTGTATTTTATACTCGGTATAAAATCAAATTTGTGTTGGTTGTTAAAATGATAACAGACATTTAATAATAATAATAATAATGTGTGGATTTATATAGCGCACGTATCCACCAACTAAGTGGTGCTCATTTTAAGAAATGATAACAGACATTTATCACGCATGCAGTGGTTATCTTGGTTTTCTGACACATCAAATAAACTGGTAATGCTGTAGAGGGACGGTGCACACTAGAGAAAAATGTTGAGAATTATCCTCACTATACCGGTTCTTTTCACATTGATGTGTCAGAGAACCAGATTTCTTAAACATGCCTTTAAAGTCAGGATTCAAAATGCCTACTGTACGTAGGTTGGGGAAAAAATCAAAAATGTTAATTTTAAGCAACAGTTGAAGATCTCAATAAAATGAATGAAAAGCTCAGTGTTGGACATGCATGTTGTTCTACATTCCACTCAATGTTGCTTTGGGTTACAATTGCCTTTCTAGTTTCATCTAGTTACTGGGAAATGGGCATGGCATTACTCTATGTTGTTAATCTCCAATGAAGAAATTGTATTTATAAATAATATTTGTGACATGCCGTCTGAAAATGAGTGGAAATTTTTACAAATGTTTACAGTTGCCATTTCATTTATAGCCACTAGAGGCAGGATATTCTGCATTTAGCCTAATGTTCAATTTGCCTTGTCTCAGGTTTCTTATACCTAGGCCGGGAACATGGCAGACTTAAAACATTTATCAACAGTAAGATATTTTCTGCTATATAAAATAATGAAAAGTTCAATGTTAAACATGCACAGCTAAATTCCACTCATTTTGCGTCACATTGGGTCACGTTAAATTTCTTAGATGTGCCATCCTTTGACACAATAAGTTACTATTGAAGTGCTCAAAAATTTATCATGTGCAAATTTTGTTTACGCTAAACAATTCTACTAAAGGCATGAATTAAAAGGCCTCCATTATTATAGTCAATTGATGTGTCATCAACTATTGCCAAAGAAACCTCCTCAGAGAATCAGAGCAGATTCTGAGTGAACATCTTCATCGCACGATGGAACTTAGCATATTCTTCAGTATAACACGATCAGGATGCTCAGTTAGACAAAGGCATCTACATCTAGCGCTCACCCTCTTCTGCTATGATGCTTCAGGATGCTCAGTTTATTAGACAAAGGCGTCTTCATCCTGATCCAGACCGATGGAAGTCTGTTTGACCTTCTCCAAGCCAAAGTCACTGCAAAGATACGAGTAAAGGTGTCAAACAAGGCTGTGTACTAGTGCTCACACGCATCTTCTCCATCTTCTTCAGTATAGCGCTTCATCAGGATGCTCTGTAATATTATAATATTATAATAATTCAGTGGAGTGTCATGACCGAGCGGTCTAGCTTATCGGACTCAAGTTCTGGTGTGAGCAGCAGAATGTGGGTTCGAATCCCGGCCGTGACACTTGTGTCCTTGAGCAAGACACTTAACCATAGTTGCTTATAGGGGCAGAGGCAGTTTGTTCTGGACTAGTTGCCCCTCCCAGTCCTATTCGCACCGTGAAGAGGCTGGTTATTAACTTGTCTTGTTTCGGTGTGAGGGGCTGGTTTCTTCAGTGTGGAGTTGTTGTAACAACTCAATGACTTAGAAGCCCCCACCTTGGATTGGCCATTGGCCTTGTGTGGGGCGATTTGCTTAAAAAAATTTAAAAAATAAACAAAGGCAGCTTCATCCTGTTCCAGACTGATGGAAGTCTGTTTGACCTTCTCCAAGCCAAAGTCAAAGATACAAGTAAAGGTGTCAAATAAGGCTGTGTGTGTACTAGTGCTCACCCGCATCTTCTCCATCTTCTTCAGTATAGCGCTTCATGATGCTCAGTAAATAAACAAAGGATGCTCAGTAATAAACAAAGGCATCTTCATCCTGTTCCAGACTGAGGGAAGTCTGTTTGACCTTCTCCAAGTTAAATCAAAGAAATAATGAAATGTGTCAAACAAGGCTGTGTACTAGCGCTCACCCTCATCTTCTCCATCTTCTTCAGTATGATTCTTCAGGATGCTCAGTAATAAGCAAAGGCATCTCCATCTTGTTCACTCTCTTCTCCATCTGCTTCAGGATGCTCAGTTAAACAAAGGCATCAGCTTGTTTTGTTCTTCAAACAGAATCTGAAAGAATCCAGGGAAATTTTGGCACCGAGAATAAACCATTGCTGTGTTTCATAGGAAACTAATAGTAGAATTGCTTAGCATCAACAATAATTAGAAAAAGAGCGCTATTTTGTAAATTTAATAGTTTTATTATATAATTTTAGGCAATTATCAAAATTATACTAATTTCATCGAGAAGTCATCAAGGGTCATCAAGAAGGTTGGAGTGACACTGGCTTACAATTTTTAACACAAATGCATTTATTATACGACTGTAAAATATGCAGGACTACTGTCTACAGTGTACCAGCAAAAATGTGCTATAGTGCTTGAGATGGTGAAGCAAATTTACAAGACAGAGACAAACATTTGCATTCCTGTAAATAACTTCTGCATGCTGTGAACAACTTCAGAGATGCTAGCTTCTGGTCATGATGCAGAAAGAGACTTGAATGAGGCAATGGTGCTTGTGAATCAAATACCTACTCTGTGGGGAAACAGCACTGTCTCTGCTAAGCCTCTATTTCACTGCTCATTGGCTGTTACGTCATTTGTCTCTTAAGCATGGCATTATCATTCTACTCTGGTGATGAGATGTTGTCTCAAGTTTGTCTACCCTCATTCTGCATCAATAATGTGATTAGTTGATGGCTATGTGATTGCGTATCAGCAGGATATCTTCACAGATTGAAAAAGGTTGCACATATTGGGCTGTATACTCCCCAGAGAGCTGAGAAAGATTATATGTATGATGTAAAGTGCACTGGGACATTATTTATATATATATATATATATATATATACACGACATAAATCACAATAAAGGGGGCCACTTTGATTCCGTCACGTTGGCAGTTTTCCAATGGTTATTTATTTTTAAATACCTGAAACCGACCAAAAAGTGTTTCAACATGTGAATGGACATGCAGGCTTATACTAGAACTAATTTCAGTTGATTTATTTTATTTCTTTATTTTTTAATTTATTTTTTTTACCCTCAAATTTCCATAAAAATTGGACGGAAAAAGTTACCTCACTTTTCCGTCCATTTGTTGATGGAAATTTTAGGGTAATTAAAAAAATAATAATAATCAACTCAAATTATCTTTAGGATAAGCATGCATGTCTATTCAAATGTTGAAATTCTTTTTGGGTGGTTTCAGATATTAAAACAAAAATTACAACCATTAGAAAAACTGCTAACGTGACGGTAGGAAAGTGGCCCCCTTTATTGTGTTTTATGTCATATACACTATATAGTAATTATTATTATTATTACATTCTCTTTAAAACTACATTGGCTTGCTCATTACAAATATAAAATCTGTCAATAAGCAATATAGGCCTACTTACTCGTATGTACCCATGATGTATGTAATTGAATGGCATGCTGTATGTTAAGTGAAAATAAGTTTTTGTGACATGCATTGTACTGAATTGAACTGAAAGAGTTCACTGATTAACAAGTCATTTATCTTGGCTTGAATTATAAACCCCCCTAAAAAAAAAATATTTTTAAAGGGAAAAAAAACGACAACAAAATATATAATGAAAAAAAGAAAATTAATATAAAAAAAGAGAACTCGAAAGAAAAAAAGAAAAAAAAGTATTAACTTAAAAGAAAAAAGAAGGAAAAGAAACCTAAAAAAATGACCACACCCCCCCAAAAAATGATTAATTTCCAAAAAATTTTTTTTTTTAAATACCAACAAAAAAGAAAAAAAATTATATAGAAAAAAAATTAATAGAAATAATTATATGCTATGCATGATCATGATATTTCATATTGAGGTCAAGAGGTTATCTGACTAGAATGTTTTATTTAAGTAATGTTTTATTTAAAGGGACAGTATCATCACGATCAGAGCAGACTTGGAACAGTCCTAATTTAAGATGAACAGAGTGAGTGAAAATTGATGATATTGTCCCTTTTAAGTATGTATACCCAAATGGCCAATTGTTTTAAGTGTACAAACATAGTTATGTATAGTCATTATATATTAGGAGTTATCAATCCAGCCTGTCAATCAAACAGCACAAAATTCACCAGTAGCTACAACTAATAGACTACAATTGTTGCTATATGCTATTATCTCTGTCAAGCTTTCCAGGGGGTCTTTTTTATCCACATTTCGTGAACAACATCCAACATGACCAGTTTATGATGAACGTTTACTCCATGGTTAAATGCTGCTGTTAGTACTTGTTTGTTGGATACTTCAAGTACGTGCCTACATCCACGTTGAGTGTGTAAAGTTATGTTTTCTCCACTTGTTGCCTGCTCGGAATTATGTTATGTGGCCTCAAGCCAAGCCGGTTATTTAAGTGCTTTTGCGCTGTGCTATTTTTTAGTCTCACAACTAGCTTTACATTTTCAAAGAAACATCCATACCATGACCACTTTCACAGCACTGCATTAAGTTCATCAGAGAATGGATTGGAACAAGGGCCAAATCTAGGGGTATGCCTTTGTCACAAGATGGGTTTGTTTTTCCCATGGCAGACATCACAGACAAAACAGATTAGACAAAGAAAGACCTTACAGATCAAAAGGAGCAGAACAGTACAAACTATACCATTTGCTAAACAAAAGTCAAATAATTTAATTAATTAGCAAAAATACACAAATTATAATGCTAAAATGATTATGTGCCTTGTAAATAAGTTAAGTCCCTTCCCCACATCATGATGCTGGTTCACCACATAATAATGCCAACACAAAATCCATCAGTTCTCGGGAGTACTTATAGTTTACACAGCGTCTTGTTGGTGACAACACCTACTACCTGTTTATCAGTGTTTCTTGTGGTTGAACACTTTTATTTTTTTCCCAAGTCAATGGTTGTTACCTTATTAAAGGTTCTGGTACAGCCTAGAACTGCTACACGGTTGCAAATTCAGTGTCAGTAACATGCAACCAAATCTGAGTATCTGCTCGCATGTCTATATACAATTGTCTTACACCATACGTTGTTCTTTGCCAAATATTTACAAACATTTAGTCTATTGACTGGAGCAAAGATGTTTATGGAATTAACCAGATAAATAGTAACACAACATCCTGTTGTTCTTAATTGTATTGTTTTGTTTAACACTTACACCATTTAAGAGATTCAGGTCCATAACTTTCAAACCAATTTAGTCTGTTGACTGGAGAAAAGATGCAACATATCTAGGCCAGATAAATATTTGATGATTTGTATTACATAATTTTATGATTAATTTTATCAATGGCATTGAGTCTGTCAGTAAAGACAGTTCAGATGATTGGCCTGATCACCCAGTCATAGGCAACCCCAAAAAACTGCGATTAAATCTAACAGAAAAAATGTGATTTGCGTGCAAATGAAAAACAAAAGAAATTTGCATACATTATTTTAGCAGGAAAAACAAAGAAAAATTCACGCTTCAATCCTAAAAAACGTGAAAAAAACGTGATTTTTCTAGGGTGAAAAACAAGAAATTCGCAACATTATTTTAGCAGGGAAAAAAAAAAGTGCTTAAATCTAACAGAAAAAATGTGATTTGCATGCAAATGAAAAACAAAATAAATTTGCATAAATTGCGCTTAAATCTAACAAACATTTGCATAATTTATTTTAGAAGGAAAAACAAAATCACAATCAAAATATTTAATTGTATACTAACTCCCTAGACAACAAAGGCAGTTGGAGGATTTTGAAGGATTTTTATTGTTCACTAACAATGCTTAGGGAGTTAGGGTTAAAAGAAGGGTATTTGGACTAAAATCTGTATATTGTGTTTGTGGAACAAACACTTAGTAAGGAAATAAAAAGTAAAGGAGTATGGTACAGTCTATAATGATGGGTGCTATATAAATGTGAAGGGAGAAAATATTGCACTTGTGTATGGTGTAACAAGAAGTACAAGTTGTGTGAGCTCGGTGGTCGAGAGGTTAAGACGTCTGCACTAGTAAGCAGGAGGTCGTGGGTTCGAATCCCGCCCGAGTCGCCTGTGTAGTTTTTTCGCAGACACTCGGAAAGCACTGAGCATGCAGTGCTATACACACGTCGGTGTAGGGCAAAATTAAATCAATTGTTTATCTCCCGACGCAAGAATTTCACCAATCTATAACAACCTGTTGTTTTGGTATGAAATTAAAAGGAATTAGAAGAAATGTTTAAAAAGATAGATCAGAACTGGAATGACAAATTAATGATATGTTACACAATAAACAGCATTTCCTGGGTGAATACAATAAGAAATGTTGACATGGCTAACATTATTGAGAAATGCTTGTGTAGTGTAGTCAAGATTTATGCTTTAACCATAACGATTTAGAAATGATTTGTTGGTAAAAATAAAGAATTCTTAATTATAACAAAGTGTCAAAGCTGTAAAGTTTAAAATCTACTACTTACCAATAAATATAAATGTTCAAATAAGCAGTATAACTTAATGTAGGTACTAATTAGGTTTGTGATCTTGCCATGTGATTAAAATTTATCAATAAATATAAAATGTATAAATGTGTACAATACAAGACAATGCTTTTACCAGTTAGAAACGGTCAAGTCACCCGTTAATGTTCTTATTACACGTAAGGTTTGACAGTGTTTGACTTTTAAATGCATTTGATATACCTTTGAATGTTTTTGACCTTTGTAGTAGTTGGAGGGTTAATAACCATAAATAAAACAGTTGAAATATTACAAAACGAAATAATATGGTGGAGAGAATAGAAAATAGCTGTATAAGCTTGTAATAAGGAACAGTAATGGTTTGGAAATGATAAGGTTAAGTTATTGGAATTTGTGTTTAGGATACCCGTATGAATGTTGCAATTTAAAGGGAAGGCAAAAAGTGTGGAGATGTAGAATTATCAGAGAATCTTTTTTTGATTGTTATGTTGGTTTGTTCGTGGCTTTATGGTTTTTGTAGAGCTGTGATTGTTTTGTTTAGTAGTGTTGCTTTTACATCAAGAGACACTGAGTCCTGCGGTGTCGTTTCCACTTATTGTTCTGTGACAGCAAGGAAATTGGTGAGTATTTCCTTGTCAACGGTGTATTGGTCATCATTATCCTCGATCGCCACCTGTCGTACAGTGATGTCTTGTGATATGAATGCAATGATAGTCATTGCAAGAGTCTCTTCTGGTTGTTCATGTTTCTATAAGTAAAAGTAATACAAATATATGTTAGAATATTATAATAAAGGTACAGTTTTATTATAAATGATCATTTTTAGTGTGGGAGATATTTAGAAATATTTCATGATTGATTCTAGTATGGGTAAACATGGCATTAACATTAATGTTTACTTGTGTGATATAAATCATGGTAAAGATTAAACTTTTTTCAAATTGCTGTCCAAGTTTGTCTGTTATCTGTTTTGTGAGTGAGTATTCAATACTATTTAAAATTTCAAATATCAGTTTCTTGAAGGTTTGTACTTCATTCAACAATGTGTCCGTGTGTTGTAAGTTGTGGTCTTTGTGTTGGAGTTTGAGGTGTAAATTGAAAGATTGGAAAGTTCACAGAGATGATGAGGTGATAAAGATGGAGAAACATCTGCTTTGATAGTGGTGCATGATGTTGTGGTTAGTTGACGTTCTCCTTGGTATACTTTTACAATGACATTTGTGGCAGTAACATAATCTCCTGGATGGATGTCGGCATGTGCTTGTTCCTGCCATAGTGCCATTTTCACGGATCCATGATGATCACATAATGTGATGTTTCTGACATCGACATCTTCTCCACCAACATGCACTGTTCGTTTAGCTTCATCCTGAAACAGTAATAAAAAGAATACATAAATAGATATATAATTGATTGTGTTAATCACTTTATGAGAACTGAAACATCAAAGAAATATGTGTAGATTTTTTGGTTTGGTGATTGTAAGAATACTTTGTATTCTTTGAATACCTTATGATAAATTTGACCAATGAGCTGACGTGTAGCATACGTTGTATGTGTTTTTTCCACATGGTTGTTCAAGAATGAAGAAATAAAATGGTGATGGTGAGGATTTCGACAGTTGTTTAAGACTAAGACAGCTATTCTTTGTCATGGGTGAATGGATTGAGCTGAAAATGAAGACCATTATGCAATGGCCAAGATCCCAGGTAGTTTTTTTTTTTAATTGGAGGTATTGTTTAGAACAATTTAAAAAAATAAATAAAAAAATAAAAATGGAAATATCCGAGTAAAGTGGTGTTTGCTGGGGGTTTGTGAAGGGGGTGGGATTAATTACTTCCATGTTGGTGTAAAGATGTGAATTTTCTGTGCAAAAGTAGAGTACACACATTAATTCCAAGAATGCCACTTCGATTAAGTCGAAAGTGGCTACTCAAGACTCTATTGTATACATCTGTAACTTCCAATAATCTTTAACATAACAATTGCCACAAGAAATCAGGTCATGCTTTCATTGCTAGTAAGCAACGATTTATAAGCAATGAGTTAAGACCGAATGGAATGTAACATGTGTTTTAATCAATCAGCTTGTGCAAACTTTGTAACACATAATTATATATTATTTGTGTGTAAAGTTTTTTTATGCCACTTTGTGTATGTAGGAGAAATATGTCAAGACAAAAAGTGAGAATAATTACATGAAGTTTTCTAGATAAACTTAACCAAGTATACATAAGAGTGTTGGTGTAGAATGCTTGAGAAATATAGTTGTGGCCATAAGCTGTGGATGTTTTTTTTCTTGTTTGGAGGAGTTGTGTGAAATAGTGGACTAGGCTTGGGCGATGACATAATATCTTTTTGTATTTCATTATGATATTGATTTTTTTTTTCTCTTTTGCCTTTTCCAGGCGTTTTATTGTTTATCCATCAATACAATTACAAAAGCACACAATTGTACAAAACAAAAGAAGAAAACAGAAGCATTACAAATTAATTAACAGACAAATGTTTTGAAATTTGGTATAATACAGTTTGTGAATTCAATTTCATTTTTGAACGTTTTTCAAAGAAGTTTATAATTAAAAGGTAGTGTTTGAATTGAATGTGTTAATTACTCTGCATTTGTACACAGTGAAAGAGGCTGTTATTATGTAATTTTATTAATTTACTGAATTGATGTTTATAGCTGTAATTTTTATATAGCAACATTTGATATTACTTTTTTGGGGTCCGTTTTGTTCTGTAATTTAATTTAATTTTTGATCTAATTTCTTGACTTGGTTTAATTTTAATTTTAATTTGATTAACTTACTGAATTGATGTTTATAACTGTAATTTTACATGTAATAATGTTTAATCTTTTAGGTCCTTTTTGTAAAGCGCCCAGGAGCATGTTTCATGGACGGACGCTATATAAATGTTCATTATTATTATTATTATTATTATTAAGAGGTTAACCGTGTCGAAATTAATATCATAAATATTATAGCCTACCACTATCTTTCAACTTAATGTCATGCTTGATGCGTAAGTTAAGATTGAGATAGCCAATATTGTTCCAAAATTGTTTCAGAGACTTACAGGAAAACAAACAGTGATTGAGGTCGTCAAGTTCATTGCATATAGAACAATTAGACGAGTTACTTAAATTCCATTTAGTCAAATTAGTTTTATTTGGGAGGATGTTGTATATTAATTTAAAACTGAATTCTTTATATTTATTTATAGGTAGTTTTTTAACAAGAATATTATACACTGTCTTGGATTTCAAATTGTTCAGGTCAGTTGTGTGATTATCCCCATTCAGAACTTTTTCATTTATAGAGGGAGCAATGAATTGAGTCAGTTTGGCAGATGCTAGTTTCTTGATCCAAATGTTAGGTATTGCTTTTCTGACTTGATACGTCTCGGCAATGTAGTTTGTTTTGTTGATGAGCTGATATATTATTATTATTAACTTTTCAAATTATGGAGATATTGGCAAATCGCGATGAAAAAAGAAATATCTCAAAGAAAAAAATATATATCGGGATGAAAAAAAAATCATTGATTGTTATTTGGGTCAGAAATTCTATGAAAAAACTTAGGGAAGTGTTTTCAGGTTTCAGAAGTGAGAAACAAAAGCGAACTACTGTGGTAAGCCGACTGTCATATCACAAACACGTACGTTCTGTGGCAAAGTTTAGCTTGTGTGCATGCGCGACTTCAAGGCTTATTAGCATACTAAGTAGGCGATGTAAACAAACGAGGTTTTCGCGGTTTTTTTTGTCATCACTGTTAGCCGCATTATTCATGATTGTATCAGTGTATTGACCCTTATTATGTTAACAAGGACTCTTTCACGTCATGTTGAGCCTAATTTCCACAAAATCCAAACAGAAAATCCCTGCGAATTTGTTCGTGGATAAAATAGTTAACTCGGGGACATTTTTGTCATTGGATATTAAGGCACTTCTATTTGGGCTATAAAAACGATGTTAAAGTTTTTAGGGAAAAATAAAAAAATAGAAATGATTCATGAGGGTATGAAGTTCACGGATGTGTAAACATTGCGTTACTATCATTTTTCTTTTGGTAGTGACTAGACGTTTGCATATATTGAAAATTCTGTTGTTACCCCCTCCCGAATGATGTAGTTTGTCTTTAGTACATGGGTGGTAATTCTCTCTATATCCTTTGTGATGGGAGCTGTCAGGGGCCTTTGTAAGATTTGTTCAATCTGTTGGTTGATCCAAATGTCTCGTAGGGTCAGTTGCTGCTGGCCTTCCTCGCATTCTCTTGCATGACCTACCACCTATGCTTTGCTGTGAAAACTCCCGGCAAATTTCACAAGGATTTCCATGTTCAGGCCAGTGGAGACGGGATATCTCTGGGTTTTTGCTGATTTTTGACAGACAGCTTAAGCAGATATGAGAAAAAGGGTGCTACTGGGGGTTATCACATGTCAAATCTAGTGAGAAAGTGTCCTTGATCCTTGCATACAAACGCGGCTTGAGTTTGGTGTAGAGTTCTCTCGTACAAGTGATTGTAAATGACTTCGTGCTAAGTCCGGGGTTTATCGATTGAGCCAAAGATTGAATAAACACACAACAATGAGACAGGATTATTACCAGTTGACGATCACTTCTTTTATTAGTCACTGATGCAAACTCATCAGTTCCTCTCTTTATCCCAATCAATCTCCGCCTGACTTCATATTCCATCAGCAAACATTATTTAACCTCTTTACTTATTATTTTCATTCTAGAACAAAATATTGTTTTCTTAGAAAGATCAACTCACGCATACGCTTACGCACGCATGCAGCACGCGTATAAAGCAAGGGAATCATTTTAATAACAATAATTAATTTTCTGATTAATTTATGTTATATCACCATATCACTACAACTGTTTTAGATTTTCGCTTCGCTTTATAGGCAGAGCTTATTTGTCTGTTTCCACAGATTCGACAAAGTGCTTCCAGAACAGCAAGATGATGCTCGATTTTACAGTTTCTAAAATGCCCCAAAAAGGAAAAGGAAAAAATATAGTAAGAAAGTGTAAGCGTGTTGGTAAATTCAAACCATTCATCTCGTGAAAACTATTTTCCAATTCTTCACAAAAACTTTTGAAACTGAGAAATTATGGATTTAAATTAAGTGTTTTTTAACCCTTACTTTAAAAAAAAAAAATTACCTTAGCAACCAATTTCTGGTCCATTACACATCTTCTTGGTAGTTTTGTCACTCAATGTTCTTGTGTGTCGTTTATTCATGAGTTGGAGTGTTTGTAACGTCAATTTGAAGGAAAAGTTATTTAAACTCGGCGCGCTAGATAGTGTCAAAGTTGATTGTTTACATTTGGGCGACCTCTGTTGTCAAGGAATGTTGCAGTACCGCGGGAACTTTACTTGCCTGCGCGAGTACCAGCACGCTGGTGCACGATTCTGAACTAAATATTGCAGGGCCAATGGGAGCAGAACATACGTGCAAAGGAGCTGCCTGGCCTGACAGGGCATTGTTTAAAATCCACTGCCACTCAAAAATATCTATTCAGACTGAGTGTTTGGGGATTGAATAGGGTATTTAAACTAACAATGTGTAGACAATGTTTACATCTCACTGTCTATCCATGGTGGTCTGTGATTCTGGTTGCAACACACCACGTGCGAGTATATTATTCATGCATATTGAAATATATGCAGAATATGGGCGTTACCTTAAAAATCGACAACAAAATAATGTTTGCAGTAAATGCAGGTGCTCTGTGCTCATATTAGTTATGAAATAAATGAAAGCATGGATAGACAGTGGCTTGATCAAAGTTGGAGAATTAGGACACTATTGTATTACACTTGGCCCCGTCCATGGCTGTATGAAAAGGACTCCAAGATCTAAGGGCTGATATAAATATCATTTATAATTATTTGACAAAAATTGTTTAGAAAAAGAACTTCAGCAAGTTATGTTATTTATTATTTATAACAAATAAGGGGAAAGTCAATTAAATGTACAAACTGGATGCTTATCTTTGATTGAAAGTGTTCCATCGTAAAATAGCAAAATTGTTATTTTTTCTTCACAGATGTGTTCATCACATCTAGCTATAATCTAGCTATAACCACAGTGAGCTACTCATTTTCCAGACGAATTTTTAATAATCAAAATCAAGCACCATAGCCTACTATTTGAAATTCACTTTGAAAAGCACCCGAACACGTCGCAGTAATTTGTTTTCATGATATTGCATCTGTTTTAGCGAACGATTTAACAATGTAAATTACAAAAATGTACGAAGGACTAACTTTTATGAATGACTGCAATTCTGCCAAAATAAGGAAAAAATTGGCATGGAAGAAAGATACACGTGATTTTTTTTTAAAACCACTTTTTGGCTCAATTTCCAGACACTAAAGATGATTATTTCTGGTAAAATCTTGATATTATATACATGATGAACCAAACGACAGTAAAGCCTTAATGTACCTGTGCACACTGCATACTGTAATTTGCTATACAAAATTCACAGATTGCTATACAAAAAACTTTTTTGCTATGCAAATTCTTTTTTTTTTGCATCACAGTTTTGCTGTGCCAATTTTTTCGAAGAAAATCATTCCCTGATGTGTTAATCATATCTCTAGCTATAATCTGTCAGCGCCCCAATTAATCGATCCACTAATGAGCCCAGCCTAATAATTAGTTGGGCTGGGCTAATTAGTGATTCGATTAATTGGGGGCGCTAACAGATTATAGCCAGAGATATGATGAACACAAATGTGAAGAAACAAATTTAAATTTTGCTATTTTACGATGGAACACTTCTCGTTAAAAAGCATGCCGTTCGTATGTTGTACATATAGATATCCCGATTGAATAATTGTGTGCATTTTTAATTAGTTGGGCTGGTTTAATTAGTGGATCGATTAATTGTGGGCACTAATAGATTATAGCTAGAGATGTGATGAACACATCTACACTGCAAAAACTGTGGTGTTATAAAACTACACCATTGGTGTACATATTAGGCAACTCGTACAATATAAACACCATGGAAGAATAAAGTTGACACCACTGATGTTATTTTAACACCTCAGTTTTTGCAGGAAAAAATGAAAAAAATCATAATTTCGCCATTTTACGATGAAAAAAAAATATGTTAAAGATAGGCGTGCCATTCGTACAATGTGCATTGATATCCCGATTGGATAATTGTATGCATTTTAGTTTGGGCTAATTAGTGGATCGATTAACTGGGGGCGCTAATATAGATCATAGCTAGAGATGTGAACACATCTGTTAAGAAATTTTATTTACAAAATTTGCCATTTTACGATGGAACACTTCTCGTCAAAGATAGGCACGCCGTTCGTACATTGTACATGGAGATCCCAATTGGCTAATTGTATGCATTTTTAATTAGTTCGGCCGGGCTAATTAGTGGATCAATTAATTGGGGTCGCTAATAGATTATAGCTAGAGATGTGATGAACACATCTGTGAAGGAGGACAAAAATACGATTTTGCCATTTTACGATGGAACACTTCTCGTCAAAGATAGGCATGCCGTTCGATAAATTGGGGGCGCTAATACTAGATTATAGCTAGAGATATGATGAACACATCTGTGTAGACAAAATTACCATGTTGCCATTTTACGATGGAACACTTCCCGTCAAAGTTGTGTGAATCGTCTTTGTGCATTTTACTGTGAAACTTAACTGTACGTTTACACTCAATGACGGATATTGACGGCCTTTGGCGGTAATTAAAATTTCGTGCCAGCACCAAATTTCGTGCTAGCACCAAATTCGGTGCTGACTTCAGCCTGGTGAGAAACGTGGGGTCGATAACCATTTGGACGAGGTTGATCAGTACACAATCCAAAATGGCGACCTCCATGTTAACCGGTTCTCAAGCAGAGCACGTGGGAGATTCTGATGAATATGATTCCAGTTTGGATGAAGAAGAGTATGACTCTGACGTGGAGGTTTGATTTGTTTTTCTTCCTTCCTCCCTCCATGGTTTTATATATAGCCCTGAACAGATATGTGCAGTATAGTGTGAATGGAACTTATGATTAATATTAATAATAATAAAAACATCCGTCACTAACTAACGTTAGCACGGTTGGGGCTTAGGCCCAATAGCAATACTGAATACACAGGACTCCATCCAAATCCTTAGCCCTTGCCCCACATATACAAAAAAGGAGCCATTTTTTTCCATTTTTTTTCAACTTTTAAAATGCTATTTGGGAATCTTTACAACCTAAAACTTGGGGGTAGAATGTCGTATCTGGCCGCCACTATTTTTCATTAAATATAACCAATAATGTAATCTTACCTAGGCCTACCTAAGGTGGAGAACATATGGACGGTCCTACTAAAAACCGACAACTGACGACAACACGTTCTACATGCACTGAAAACTCAAAAATAAAGTTATAAATATGTTTATAAGAGACAGTGGCATACTTAACGAGTTTCAGTTTTTGAAAATGTGGTTTTAATTAGCAGTAAAAATGATTTTCTTCGCTGCAGTTAACGTGTTAGTATTGGCCGCCATCTTGCTTGCGCAACGCAAAAGGACAGTACCATTATGTCAAAGGGTTAAATTTGTCGGCCCATGCCAGGCAGGAGGGGAAGTCTTTTGTTGCATTTTTATGGAGTGTAAAACAATAACAATGAATTGCAATATAATTACAATCATGTATAATTATATTTACAGATGTAGAAAACATACAAATTTTTGTGAAGTATTTTAGGTCTGGTATTGTCACTGCCAGGAAAAATTGTTAAGTTTATTTATATTTATTTATTTATATTTATTTTTATATATTTATTTTTGTTTTTATTTATTTATATTTATTTATTTATATTTATTTATTTATATTTATTTATTTATATTTATTTATATTTTTATTTATTTATTTTTGTTTTTATTTATTTATATTTATTTTTATTTATTTATTTATTAATTATTATTTTTTAGAAAATGTAAATGTTCTGAAGCTCTTAATCATGATTGACATCCCAGTGGTGATCAAGTAGTTCTTCATCGGTGAATCAAAGAGTCCTATATGTGTTGCTGCTGAGCAATTACTTTTCGCCAATAAGTATGAATGCCAGCTGTCACGATAGTTGGTCTATACTTTATAAAACTCTTTTGACAAAATTTATGTTTTCTTATTCATTCAACAAGTAACTGTCTGCATTGTCAGAAAACTATGTTACCGTAGGTCAAAAACATCACAAGAACAACCATGACTTTTAATTTTGTTCAAACTTTATTCGCAGATTAGTAAACATTCACGAGAATAATACAAACAAGCAGAATAAAGATTAAAAAGTACAACCATTTTCACTATATTTTGGATTTATTGAATTTATTTAAACCAGTTGGCCTAAACAGTTAAAACTTACAAGGTCAATATAATACACTTTATATTAATATTTTACAAAATAAAATACCAGGACACAATATAGGCCTATTATACTACAAACATTACAAAATTATAACCATTCTACATGAAACTAAATTTCGTGCGCCGGCGGGACACAGGCACACGGACACAGCCCGCGTTATGATGTCACCCGCTTTGTAGTCTGGTTTACTTTCACCCTTTCACATAATGGTACAGTCCTCTTACGTTGCACAAGCAAGATGGCGGCCAATACTACTGCAGCGAAGAAAATCAGCGAAGAAAATTTTTATTACTAATTAAAACCACATTTTCAAAAACTGAAACCCTGTATGTATGCCACTGTCCCTTATAAACATATTGTTAACTTTATTTTTGAGTTTTCAGTGCATTTAGAATGTGTTGTTGTGAGTTGTCGTCAGTTGTCGTCAGTTGTCGGTTTTTAGTAGGACCCCATATGGATGATGATGGACATATACTTCAAATTATTCCAGGATATTTATGTCATGAAAAATCAGGCATTTTTGGTATACGATGACTTCCTCAGTCATGTCAGTCTGATCTTGTAAACTCCACAATTAGTGACCAACACAGTCATTGTACGTGCGTAGTGGCGGAATGCCAGTCAACTAGCCCCCTGGCAAACTCGCCCCTTACAAGCTCGCCCCTTACAAACTCGCCCCCTTACAAACTCGCCCCCTGTCGATACAAACTCGCCCCCTGGCAAACTCGCCCCTCACAAAGTCGCCCCCCGTAAATTTTTAACGCAGTTCACGCTGTTGAGACTGGTTTAACGTTCATGTAAGAGAGTAATTAAACATTATTATAATAAAGGCAGTTCTTTTCAGAACTAATTACTATCTAATTGCGGTGACACCATGTGATTTAATTCTCAATTGATAGTCTTACTTATTCTCTTCACCATGCAAAGCTACAAGTTTTACCTAACATCATTTCACTTGACGTTTTATTTAACGAAAATAAATATTACAAGAAATAATTCATTTACAGTTACAATTAAATAGATTAAATAGGAAACTAGCTAAACAAAATACTGAGTAAAATAAATAAGTAAAATAAAAATAAATAATTAATTAAATACAAAATACAGATAATTAAAATGTAATTAAATCAAACAAATAACTTTTTAAATTTTTCATAGTATATACATAATACATAATATAGTATACATCGTATAAATCATAACTTTTGTTTAGCTAGTTTTCTATTTATGTACTATTTATTTTTGTTAAATAAAATGCAAAGTTGAAATTATTAGGCCCTATGTTTGATTTTCTCTCTTACTTAAATCAGTCTCAATAGCGCCTAATAATCCATTAAAATATTTATGTCCCCGTACATCCTGCCTTTATAATTAATAATATTAAACCAGTCTCAATATAGCATGCGTGAGATGCGTAAACAAATTACAGGGGCGAGTTTGTCGGGGGGCGAGCTTTCCGAGGGGCGAGTTTGTCAGGGGGCGACTTTGTGAGGGGCGAGTTTGTTAGGGGGCGAGTTTGTACAAGCAGGGGGCGAGATTGTAAGGGGCGAGTTTGCCAGGGGGCGAGTTGACTGGCATGCGTAGTGGCAACTATAATAGGATCCTTCTATTTTCTGAAGGGGAGGATTTTTTTAGAAGGGAAATCAAGTCCGAAAACCATCATAAAAGTGGATTTTAAAGATAGTTTTCGCTTTCTGTACCACCAAAAATCGATAGAATTATTTTTTTAACTGGTTAGTGGTTGCAAAAAAAATCCAAAAAAGCCCTTAAAAAGTGGCGGCCGGATACGACATTCTTTCCAAACTTAGTAATTAGGCCCAAGCAGACACTTTTGGCATAAAGATCACTATTGTGAGATCAGTAATTTAGTGAAATTTCAAAAGAAAGTTAAAAAAAATAACCGTTGAATTGTTTTGGAAAGAATGTTGAATCCAACCGCCACTTGTGCACAATGTCTATTGCATGTTTTTTAGCAGACGACAAAATGGCCAACAGCTCATTGGATGTGCATGCATTCATTGCTCAAAATCTCCCAAAATTTCCAATCCTCGCATGACTACACTTTGCTTAACTTAAGTGAATCATCTTTTAAAGGAAAATCTGTGAATTTTTCCATATTTGGATAGCAAAAGTGGCAGTTGTATTCCACGTTCTTTTCATTTTTTCCACCCTACAGTTGCAGAAAGCATTTGCAAAAGGACAGCTGAAGCCAGGTCTAAATGTTGTGTCTCATGGACCTAAGAAATACATTAATAACGTGGTAAGTAAGCAGGGGTGACGATACTTAATTTTTTTGATAGTCGGCGATGATATTGGCAATATACCATATTATTGGCTTCATACACAGATTTTTTAAATACATGAAAAAATGTATGTATCGGACACTCACGACTTTTAGATGCTTTTAGGTGCAAGTTCTACAGGGAAGTTGCGTAGGTAATAAACAGTTACTCCAAACAGTCACTCCAAAACAAGCCGAGTTCTTGGATTTTTGCTGCTTGGTTACAACAAACATTTCATAAAAAATAACTCGCTGTGACATCCAGAAACAAATCTGTGCTTTATAAATTAGATATCTTCATTGTGACAATACAATGTCACACATTTATTTCCATGTTGGCAACAACTTAATCCATAATGGGTACAATAGTACATTACAGATTATTATTATTAAGCACAGTTGACAATGTCAATAATAAATGCCTAAAGCCTCCATCCCCCATCCCCCCCAGAACTGAGAATGAATGCGCCATTGATTGATCACGCATGCACAGTTCAGCGGTCATCATCCATGCTTTTATCCTGTAATCTGCTGAATGTTTACAACCTCACAATGTATACCAGTGCGGTTATTCCAGGAGAGTGTACAACGTGATCCTGGGACTAGCCTTTAGTTACTAGTTAAGGCCCATGCGGCAACCAGGAGCACAACGCACGAATAAAGACCACACACGCAAGTAGTGTGAACATGAGTGGGGCCAATTAAAGCACAGTACGGCAGAATTCCAATCAGTCAAGCAATTTTGGCTGCAATTGGACATCGTTTCATAACAACAATATTAAAAGAAAATTTAAAAAGCCGATGCGCGGGTCTGAGACGATGCGCGGGTCTGAGACGATGCGCACGAAGTCCAGAAATGAGAGAATTTTTTTTGGCATTATGGTATTACTGGCCAACTGTATTAACCCTAACCACCCCATATCCTGCAAAATCCTCCAAGGGGCACCCTTTTTGGAAAAATTCAGCACTGTTGGAAACTGGTACTTTCACCTCCTCAAATGGGACAAAATTACTACCTGGCAAGAAGTACAGGCCATAAGTGCTGAATATGAAAGATCAACGAAAATGCATGGTGCATTTTGAAGATAAGGGCATGTTTCCAAAAGAGCACTGGAGGATTTTGGAGGATTAGGAAGGTTCCTAGCCAGAATACCTGGGGATTAGGGTTAAGATACACATAAATATGGCAAGTAGAGACTTGATGTCAAGTCTAGACCTTGGTGGAAAGATTGACTGAATGTTGTTCGAACGTGTTACACATACAGGAAGGCATGAAGGAGGCAATAGCTGAACTACAGCATAATCTACAATGGATTGAGCGGTTGGATATCACCAATGACGAAGTCAAGAAAACGGACGCAGATGAAGAGGAGGAAGAAGAACTGGCCAAGAAGACACCTATGACTGATGATGATGTACACAATGACTTCAAGCGGGAAATGACATTGTAAGTAGGAGCCGTCTGTCTGACTGAAATTGATTGAACCCCTAACCAGGCATTTCACAGACAAGGCAACACAATGCAACAACAGCAAAGCGTGCAGGCTGCTCAAATGAAACAATTCCCACCAGCTAGAACAATGGTTCTTTTGTTTTCTGCCGAGGTCAACAAGATGCAACAACTTTTTGGTTTTTTTGCCTAGTCAAAATTAAGGCCAGTTGATACTTCACGCGAAAGCGAATTTTACGTCATCAAATTCGCGGCGAATGATTCGTGCAAGTTGAAATGTGTTCAACTTTTGCAAACCTTCGCAGTGAATATTCGCTGTGAACCATTGTCGATGTCAGGAATTTCGCTTTGCATTCGTTTTCGCGTGAAGTATGAACCCGTCTTTACAAAGACTGCACTGTTATTTACAAATCTTATTCCGCTGGACCATGAAAAGTAATCTCCGACTGTCTTTGTCCTATCTCAGATATATTGATAATTGGGGTCCACCCTGCAAATTCTTATAAAAAGTACTTTAAAAACATGCGGACCAGTGAAAATGCATGCGGAATAGCTAAAAGTCAAACTTACTGGCTGGTCCGGCCGGCTAGTGAAGAAAAGAGTTAAGGGCATTCCCTGCTAGGGATGTTTACTGGTTGACAAGAGAGCTAAAAATTTACCCTGGAGGGAAGATAATTGACTTTCTCCATTTCAGTATTACAGGTCATTTGAGTTGTAAGTATTTTGCAGCAGTTAATCCCTAAAAAATAATCCTAAAATATCCCTAAAATATCCCTAAAATATCCCTAAAATAACTCTAATACATAGCTGCCAACTATTATGCATTTTTAGTAATTATTACAATTTTTTTCAGGAATTATGAAAGTACGTATTGCTCTTTAAAAATTACGAATTTCAAGTTTTCCGCCTAACGAAAAAAAGCCCTTGATAAAGTACCATTTTATGAGCTTTTGGGAAAAACAGGTATAACTATCGTAAAAAAAATCTGAATCGGTACCCATACCGAATATTTTTGTACGTGTAGTGTGCTATAATAAAAAAGCTCTGAATTACCGAAAAGTATTATGCATGTCTATTAGCGTAGTATCGATACCTTGTTTGTCGGGGTACCAATTTGTGCTGTTGGTCATCTTGACCATCATTTAAGTTTTAAAGGGGTAGTATCGAAACGATCAATAGGGCATGGAATCGGAGTGCTAGTTGTAGATTAACTCAGTGACTGCCATAATACCCCACATGATAAGGTCAAATTACCGTTGCTGCTGCATAAATGAGCCAGTAATTTTCAGCCACTGTGTTCATCTTAAATTAGGACACCGATTCCATGCCCTGTTGAAAGTCTGCTTTGATCGTGACGATACTGCCCCTTTAATTAATACAAATTGTTATGTTTCAGTCGGTTTCAGTACTAATTGGAATTGTGAAATGTTGGCAGCTATTCTAATATCCCAAAGCATTTCTTGATGTGTTTTGTTTGTAATTTCAGTTATCGACAAGCTCAGGCGGCAGTCCTTGAGTCCATTCCACATCTACAGAAACTCGGTCTTTCGACTAAGAGACCAGAGGATTACTTTGCTGAAATGGCCAAGACGGATGAACACATGAGAAAGGTAAATAGGCTGCTCTCTGGTGGGTATATATATATTTTGTTTTTATATATATTTTGTTTTTTTAATCAATATCTATATTTTTTTAACCAGCTGGGGAGGAAAGCTTCTTGACAGGAACTTTGTTTCTTTTAGGCAATCCTTCGGGCTCCAGCTGGTTTTCTATCTTTACTTTGTATTTTAATTGCTTTTTTCATATTTAAAAAAAAAAAAATTATTTTAAATGTTTTTACCAATGTGCATTATTGTACTGTTTATCTGATGCCCGAGAAATGAAATAAATATAAAATATATATAAATATAAGGCTGTGCACCCGGATACTTGACCGAAACTGTTATTACCCGGTTCTATCTTTCGGTTCCAGTTTCCTGTAAATGACTGCTTAAAGTTCCGACTGAACATTTAAGCCATACAAATGGAAGTCTCTGATTTTTTTTTTGTGAACAAAATCTGTGTGGGGAATGGGGATGCTATGAGTCGTTTTTAGTAATTATAGAGACTGGAAATTATTACAGTAAGTCCACATTTATTGGAGTGTCGTGGCCGAGCGGTCTAGCTTACCGGACTCAAGTTCTGGTGTTAGCAGCAGAATGTGGGTTCGAATCCCGGCCGTGACACTTGTGTCCTTGAGCAAGACACTTAACCATAATTGCTTCTCTCCACCCAGGGGTTAAATGGGTACCTGTGAGGGCAGAGTTGGTTGATTAGCCCTATATGCGCTGTAATGGCAGCAATTGAGCTGTATACTCCCCAGGGAGCTGAGATGGTTTCAGGAATGATTTATGAGCAGGGGTAATAATATGCGCCTTGAGCACCACTCAGTTGGTGGATACGTGCGCTATATAAGTCCACACATTATTATTATTATTATTAGGGGGTGGGGGGAGAGGAGTGTGTGTTCACTGAACTTAATTGTTAACAAGCACAGGGGGATGGAGGCAGGGTGATGTTGGATGTAGAAGATCCCTCAGTCTGCAGTGGGTTGTGGACGTTGATATAGAAGATCCTTCGGTCTGTAGTAGGGGTCGCCAAATATCAAACTATATGTTGCAACTCGGGGAAAAAAAAATCCATATAACTACGCCATTAACTGATGATACTGATGTTTTGTTATGTGACAGGTCAGAAAGAAACTCATAGGAAAACAACTTTCCATTGAGAGATCACAGAAGGCAAAGAAATTACGAGAGCTCAAAAAGTTCGGGAAGAAGGTAAGTAATGTGAATTATAAAATAATGCAGGATTTCTCCGGACAAAGTATGAAGATTGCTTTCAAGTAAAAGTGAAATATTGGTTCTTATAAACTACTAACCCTCCTACTATAGCTGAACTTTAGTGGGAAGTTGCTATAGAGGTCAAAAACAGTCAACTGACTGTTTTGACTGCACACAGGGAAATTTTTGACTGGTTTTGACTGTCTTTTTAACCACCCTGAACAATACCAGACAATGCTTTTACCAGTCAAAAACGGTCGACTCATTTTGACCTGTGAATGTACTTGCTACACTTGAGGTTTGACAGTGTTTGACTTTTAAGTGCACTAGATATACCTTGGCAAGTATATCAACATTTTGACTGATTTTGACCCTTGTAGTAGTAGGAGGGTTAATGTACTTACTACACTTGAGGTTTGACAGTGTTTGACTTTTAAGTGCACTAGATATACCTTGGCAAGTATATCAACATTTTGACGGATTTTGACCCTTGTAGTAGTAGTAGGAGGGTAAATGTACTTACTACACATGAGGTTTGATAGTGTTTGACTTTTAAGTGCACTAGATATACCTTGGCAAGTATATCAACATTTTGACTGATTTTGACCCTTGTAGTAGTAGGAGGGTTAATGTACTTACTACACTTGAGGTTTGACAGTGTTTGACTTTTAAGTGCACTAGATATACCTTGGCAAGTATATCAACATTTTGACGGATTTTGACCCTTGTAGTAGTAGTAGGAGGGTAAATGTACTTACTACACATGAGGTTTGATAGTGTTTGACTTTTAAGTGCACTAGATATACCTTGGCAAGTATATCAACATTTTGACGGATTTTGACCTTTGTAGTAGTAGGAGGGTAAATGTACTTACTACACATGAGGTTTGATAGTGTTTGACTTTTAAGTGCACTAGATATACCTTGGCAAGTATATCAACATTTTGACCGATTTTGACCCTTGTAGTAGTAGGAGGGTAAATGTACTTACTACACATAAGGTTTGATAGTGTTTGACTTTTAAGTGCACTAGATATACCTTGGCAAGTATATCAACATTTTGACTGATTTTGACCCTTGTAGTAGTAGGAGGGTAAATGTACTTACTACACATAAGGTTTGATAGTGTTTGACTTTTAAGTGCACTAGATATACCTTGGCAAGTATATCAACATTTTGACTGATTTTGACCCTTGTAGTAGTAGGAGGGTAAATGTACTTACTACACATAAGGTTTGATAGTGTTTGACTTTTAACCCTAACTCCCTAGGCATTGTATTAAAACAATAAAAATCCTTCAAAATCCTCCAACTGGCTTTGTTGTCTAGGGAGTTAGGGTTAAGTGCACTAGATATACCTTGGCAAGTATATCAACATTTTGACTGATTTTGACCCTTGTAGCAGACCCTTTAATTGCTTAAAGGGACAATATTGTCACGATCAACAGGGCATGGAATGCTAGTTTTAGATTATCTCAGGGACTGAAAATAAAACCCCACATGATAAGGTCATATTATCGTTGCTGCTGCATAAATGAGCCAGTAATTTTCAGTCACTGTGTTCATCTTAAACTAGGACACCGATTCTATGCGCTGTAGAAAGTCTGCTCTGATCATGACGATATTGTCCTTTCAGCCACCCTTATTAAACATGAGTTTTTTTTTATGTTTGAAGGTTCAACATGAAGTACTTCTTAAGAGACTGAGAGAGAAGAAAGAATTAATGGAGTCGGTCAAGAAATTCAGACGAGGTAACTGAGATGATAATAATAGACCTTGATCCCACTGCGGTCATCGCTGTCATATATCAGCATCAGTTTGGTCCCATGAATTTGAATGGAAAACGTTTTAGCAGGTACCTGACATTGGCGTATCCAAGGGGAGGGAAGGCGGGGATTTTGTTCGCTGTGCTACTGTAAAATGACTAAAATGACTTTTATGAATATAGACTATTTACGTAACGTGACATTGTCTGATGTTGGTTTCTTACAGGTAAGAAGGATGCATTGGACATCTTGGAGGATCTTGACAGGAAACCAGGAAGTGGTCCAACTCGCAAGAGAGGAGTCCCAGATGAAAAGACTGTCAAGAAATACGGGTAAGCCGGTCAATTTATTTATGTTATTAGATCACATTACAGGCACTTCATAATGCATGCAAAAATATAAAATTCACAAAATATATAAAATTCATCAAAATGTATGTTATAACCTTTATTTAACCCTCTCAGTACCGAATTGTTTTGACATAAACAACCACTGGTGACCGCATTGTTTGACCACTCAAGCGTGAAGCACACATTCTTACACAACAGAAAGCTTGTGTTCAAAGGCCAATTTTACAAACTCTATTATCACCTTGAAGATATCGTTTTACAGCAAAATAAATAATAAAAAATATCTTACTTATTGAACTCCCTTTCATAAAATCCAAAAAACATTAAGATCGGTCAATAAATGTCCAAGTTCTCGATCTTTGTTTCCTCAGTGTGATCTGTAAACTCAAACACTTTTTTGTACACAAACACATGGCGCTCCGTAGGTGTTTGGCATTTCGGATCTTTCCACTCCAGTTTGAAAAGATTGCATAATAGCAACCTTATTTTATTTCACCGTCAATGGAAAGATCCGATCTTGCTCTTTCCAACCATTGTAAGCTTGGGTATGGAAGGTGAACATGGACAAAACTACAGCTTTATAACAAATGGCCTTTGTGCTCGGGCTTGAGTGCTTTTTTGTGTGAAAGCTTGGTCGACTAAAGTCGCCTATGGTAAGGAAGAGGGTGTATGAGTGCAGTCGACTAAAGTCGCCTATGGTAAGGAAGAGGGTTAAATGTATTTCAATGATAATTACAAGCAGGAAAACAACAAATAGAGACAATCAAACTGACAAACAAACAACCAAAGAGACAAACAGCTAAAAAAAAAAGATAAACATAAACATACAAACAACACCAACCCTGCGGAACCTTATAAAAAGTACTTTAAAAAAACCATGTGGACCAGTGAAAATGCATGCGGACTAGCTAAAAGTCAAGCTTACTAGTCCGGCCGGCTCATGAAAACCCTGAGCAGGGCAACCCCTGAACAGTGCAAAGTATCAATGGCTTTGAACACCCCATTTATATATATGGCGGAACCCGGGCAAGCTCGGTGGTCGAGAGGTTAAGACGTCTGCACTAGTAAGCAGGAGGTCATGGTTCGAATCCCGCCCGAGTTGTCTGTGTAGTTTTTTCTCACAGACACTCGGAAAGCACCGAGTATACAGTGCTATACACACGTCGGTGTAGGGCAAAATTATATCAACACCCCATTTAGTTTAAACTTCTGTGCCTAATTCAAATGATCAAGAAACACTTAAATATACATACTTAAATATAGTATGCAAAAGATTGTATTCATAACAGCGAGAATGATGAATCGCATTTTGTTGCAGTGTTTTTGTCAGTGAGCCAGTGACCCAGATTAAGAGTATACCACAATATTCAACTCATTTCAATTCAATATCACACTTATTTCCACACAAACACAGTCAATATACGTGTGTAACACAACTTTCACAAAAATTGTATTGGAGTACCTGAAACATAGGACAGAATTACAACAAATAAGGGAAATAACTTCATTAAAACCCTTCTACAATCAGTGCAATTTTTGAAACAACCCATTCAGGCCACTCCAAGCCATTAGCTGTTGCCAGTGGCCTCCTGTGGTTACCCTTCTGTGCACTGTCACACCACTGAGATTGCAGGGTAAAGTGGTCTCCCATCGATACATTGCAGGCCATACTAATATGTTCAAACATTTACAGTGGCCTTGGGTGGCACACAGTTGATTTTGTAAGATTACTTGGAAAGGACAGCAGGCTTGTACATGTATGTACTGAAGGTTGCTAAAGAACAGAATTTTGTGGATTGGAGTGGCCTCCATGTGTAGGAGGGTTAACCCTAACTCCCTAGGCCCATTTGTTTACACATAACCTGAATCCTTCAGTAGTAAAGCAAGCACATGACATGTATGCACACATGTGTTTCTAATCTGTGATACATGTACATGGCCAGGGACCCTCCCTGCATGCATGGAGCAATAAACAGTGTCCACTGACCCAAGCACTGACCTTGCAATCACTACAACAAACATGGATGTGCATGTACCATGTAAAGGCAACTATGCCTAATAACTTCAATCCTCCAAAATCCTTCACTTTAGCAAAGAGCATGAAGCATGTAACCTCAATCCTTCAAAATCCTTCAATTTGGCAAAGAGGATTTTGGAGGACTGTGTCAACCTTTCGTGTAATAAGTGCATTTCAGGTTAAAATGATTCGACCGTTTTTGACTGTTAAAAGCATTGTCTTGTATTGTTGAGGGTGGTCAAAATGACAGTAAAAACCAGTCAAAAATGCCCCTGTTTGGATCAACAGTCAAAACAGGCAGTTGACAGATGTTGACCTCTATAGCTATAGAAGGAGGGTTAATATTCTATTATTGGATATTTTGTTTGGGTTTTTCTTTTCTCTGAATAGAAAGGGTCAGAAGGGCATGAAGCGTCAGTACAGAGATAGCAAATTTGGAGAAGGCGGGAAGAAGAGAGGTTCCAAGAGAAATTCCAAGGAGAGTTCTTATGACGAGAGCAGAGGAAACTCATCTCAAAGAATACGAGAACAAGGAGCAAATATATACAAGGTAACTGTGGAGATACAACATAGGAGACTTTAATCGACACAAACACATTAGGCAAAAAAAAAGTCCAATTGCTGGTCGCCGCGCGTCAGCATTTTTAGTTTTTTTTTTTTTTTTTTTTTTTTTTTTTTGTTTGTTATGAAACCATGTCCAATTGCAGCCAAAATTGATGGATCGATTGGAATTCTGCCCTGCTGTGTTTTGAATGACTTTTTCACATAGGGGTATGAATGTTTGCCCGATTTGTGAGGCCTCTCTTAGCCACTCATACTTTGTTTATGGGAAATTTAGTCTGGTTCCAATAATCACGTATACATGTATCACATATTTCACTGGTTGGCCAAACAAACAAAAAATTACCAAAAAAAAAAAAAAAAAAAAGCGTCACTGTACCAATTTTGAAGCTGACCTATGACCAGAAACTGGAGATTTTTTTTTTTTTTTTTTTTTTGACTTATGTTCAGAGTACTTATTCAAATGATGGAGATCTTGCTCAAAATGGACTCGCACATCAGTGGGACGATCTGGGGAAGGGGTGGTGGGGATGAAATGTAAGGCCAATAACAATTGTTTTGCATTTATACTACAGGTCCTTTAGGTTGGCAAGCATTTTGTAACGGCTAATTCTGTATTTAATATTTGTTTTGTTTATAATTTTACAGCCAGGGAAAAAGTATCAGGCCCAACGCAAGAAAGAGACTAAACGTTTTGGGAAGGCACGCAGACAACAGGTGAAGTCAAGGAGGACATAGAGAGGAGAGTTTATACAAATACAGGGACATCCAAAGATCGCGTTTTAGAAAATTGTCATTAACTTCATGTATCAGGCCTGGAATTTCATTCTTGTAGGGGCAAGGCCACTTTTCCTGAGTAGAGGGCGCTTTCCATTAGAATATGTGACTGGGCTCTGGCAAAACCCTAAACTTGGACCCAATTTTCAAAAGTGAGATTTTGGTATATAAGTAAGACTAATTGCGGTGACACCATGTGGAATCTCAATTGGTATAGTTTGATTCTTTAGATTTTCCTCTTTCATTTGATAACCAGATTTGTAGAAATCAGGGGAAAAAATCTGATTTCTACAAATCTGGTATCAAATGAAAGAGGAAAATCTAGAGAATCAAACTTCACCAAAATCTCACTTTTGAAAATGGGGTCCAAAGTTTAGGGTTTGGCCAGAGCCAGTCACATATCAGAATGTCTATGGGAACATTTTTGAGGGGCGCCAAGACCAAGACCAGGGCAACAGAGGACATGGCCTCTGTGGCCTCCATGAATTTCCAGGCTTGATGTATAATTACCGTGAAAGGGGGGGAGTACCATCATAATTAACAGGACATGAAATCAGAGTGCTTGTTTTAGATTAACTCAGTGACTGAAAATAATACCCCCACATGATAAGGTCATTGCTGCTGCATACATGAGCCAGTAATTTTTCAGTCACTGTGTTCATCTTAATCTAGGACATCGATTCCATGCCCTGTTGAAAGTCTGCTCTGATCGTGACGATACTTGCCCCTTTAATGTTCAGTCACAGGGACCAGCAAACTTGAGAAAGAATGAATTATAAAGAATGCAGATGGGGTTGAGTGGTCATTTTGACCCCAAAAAAAGCCTTGAACCCTATCCATCAGCAAAAATATGAATATACTTGAAAGAGTAAAACACATTTTTGTTTATAATTCAAAGGTTAAGTCAAGCCTCGAAATTCCTATTTACCCACTTAACCAGTTCGAGTCAGAGGCCGTGTATACACGCAATTTTCTTTCGCACCGCGGATCGGAGAGCGTCTAAACACGCCATAGGAAACTCCGAATATTTGTATGCATGCTCGGTTGAGCCACGAGTGTACGGGTGACATGCTCGCAAGTCGTGGCCACCCGCTGTGGAAGCTTCCATTAACGTGCGTGTGGGAAAAAGAAACCCGCACAGGGGCCCAGAAAAACTTTTTTATTCCCGACGCGAACTGGTTAACAGAGGTAAGAGGATTTTTCAGGTGGTAAGTGATTTTAAAATGTGGATAAGTTGCTGGGTAAGTGGATCTATCCATGTTTTTATGTCATGTCCCATAACAACATGGCCAGACACTGAAATCGGGTATATGAATTTTGGGAATGGGTAAGTGAAAATACAAGGGTGGGTAAGTGCTGGGTAAATGACAATAAAATTTAATTTTGAGGCTTGGGTTAAGTAGGGTAGTACCATAGATGCACGTGGTGTAACTCTATGCTATTTTTGCCAAGTCGCATCTAGTGTGCATCAAGCATTTTTCCCATGAAAATCGAGCATTTTCCCCATGAAAATTGAGCATTTTTATACCCTGCTCTGAAGCAGGATAGCCTGCTGGTTGTGTATGTGCGCATTTGGAGTACAATGCCGTGGACTGGGTTATCCTGTTGGTAATTCGATACATAATATGCGTGCAATGGTATGAGTATGTGCATTCTTGTCGCTACTTCCAGTTCCAAAGCTGGCATACTGTAGTGTGTAATTTAACTTAAAATTCCTTGATTTTAACGTTCAAAAACGATTCTCAAGGCAGAATTTGACTTTGTTAATAAGAGTTTGAGTCTTTACAACACATACGTTAGAGGCAAGTCCCGTTAGGGGCAGTATCGTCACGATCAGAGCAGACTTTCAACAGGGCATGGAATCGGTGTCCAAGTTGAAGATGAACACAGTGACTGCAAATTGTGGGAGATTATTTTCAGTCACTGAGTTAATCTAAAACGAGCACTCTGATTCCATGCCCTGTTGATCGCGACGATACTGTCCCTTTGAAAATGGTGGTCAGTGCATTTCCAATGGGCTTCTGATGATCGTTGGAGCCAGCACTTGACCAATATCACACTTACCAACAGGATAGCAGGATAGCTTCATGTCGCTGAAATTTTCTGCCTGCATTGTATTCATGATGTTTTGTACATGTATGTATATCTTAAAGTCTGTAAAACATAGGGTTTTGAATTTGTCAGTAACCGGAGGAGGTAATTCACAGTTTTCAAATTACAATAATTATAAAAATGTACAATAATTTAATATTGCCTTTTATCATTATTTGTCTTTTTATTTTCCCCTTCAATAAAGTTTGTTTTTATTGGTATGTCTGATTAGATTCTCCAGTCATTTTAATTTGATGTGATTCATCTTTCAAGACTTTTAGCTAAGAAACCATGATTCATGGGCAGATGATCGAGAGTGGCTTCAAATGAAAATATTAAAACCAGTCAGTGTTGAATACATTGTATTTGTGCACACCGCACCCGAAGGATGCAACAATTGAGTTCACAAATATAATTGGTACATCTAACCAAACCGCCCCACCCCCCAAGTCACTTCTAACCAAAGAATCTGCTAGCTCAGTGCATAAATACTTGACTTGAATGACCACCAAACCGTTAGGCCAACAAAAAACCAAAAAAAAGTCTGGTTTCTGGTCTCCGTACGTGTCGCCTCTTTTAATTTTCGTGTTTTTTTTTGCTGTGAAACGATGTCCAATTGCAGCCAAATTTGCTGGATCGATTGGAATTCTGCTGTGCTGTGTTTTCAACGACTTTTTCACATAGGGGTATGAACGTTTGCCCAAATTGTGAGGCCTCTCTTGGCCACCATACATTGTATATGGGAAATTTGGTCCCTGTGTATACATGTATCACATGTTTCCCTGTTGGCAACAAACAAACAAACCAAAAAAAAAGCATCACCGCACCAATTTTGTAGCTGACCGATGACCAGAAACCGGAGACTTTTTTTTGGCCTTATATAGTTGACTCGCGTTAATATGAGGTCTGCTGGACTGACACAATTACTTCAGCAAAGAGGGGGGGCCATCCTCAAAACCTGTACATGTACATGCAACAGTTGAGCTTAGAAATATAATTGGCACATCTAACCAAACCGCCTCCACCCCCAGTTCTAACCAAAGAATCTGCTGGCTTGGTAGATAAAACGCTTGACTTGATTGCAGGCCTGTGATTTTTCCCTGATTTCAGGATTTTTTTACAAATCACCCTTTGACTCAAAATTTTCTTGAAAGAAGAGAAGTAGCCACCAAGGAAAGAAAGAAGTAACCTGTATTGTGTCCAAACCTCTAGTTTCTTGTTTGTGGGGATGTGGAGGGTCTGTAAATCCTCCATAAATAAACATCCAGAAGATTCAGGGGACTTTGTCCTCTAGACCGAACAAAGACCTAGGCCCGCTACCAATTTTTCAGGATTTGTCACCCCTGTGAATGACCACCAAACATTTATACATTGTATTCTTCTCACTAGAGGAAGTAAGTTCATAAAGTAATCAATGAACGACAAATTGAAGCATCCAAATATAATATTTCAACACAGCTTCCACTATTTATTTACAATAAATCTTTACAAAAATGCTAAACTGGATGAAAGCATTGAGAACATCTCATTGCAAAATATTTATATACATATTGATACATCAAGCCTCACATACTCATTGCTGATGGGATAGTTAAAGAGGCAGTATTGTCACGATCAGAGCAGACTTTTGACAGAGCATAGAATCGATGTCAGTTTAAAATTAACACAGTGACTGAAAATTACTGGCTTATTTATGCAGCAGCAGTTATAATGACCAGACCTTATCATGTAGGGTCATGGGCGGATCCAGAACATTTTTTAGGGGGGGGGGGCTGAGAATCAAAAACAATTATTTTTCAGTACTACAAAAATTACAATGAAATAATCAAAGGGAGAGAAAAACAAAGCACAGGTGATGGGGAAATGAGAGTGCGTTTCCCCTCCCCTCCCCCTCTCTCTCTCTTTTTTTTAAACGATTTTAGGGGGGGGCTACAGCCCCCTTAGCCCCCCTGGATCCGCCAATGAGGGTATTTTTTTATTTTCAGTCATTGAGTTAATTTAAAACTAGCATTCCGATTCCATGCCCTGTTGATCGTGACAATACTACCCCTTTAATGGTTGTTTTTTTCTGCCATAAAATGTAAATGTGTGTGTTATATCAAGCGATAAAGATACACATAAAATACTGACATTAAACTAAATAAAATACTGAAACTTTGCCGGGTAATTTAAAATTGATAATTGACTTGAATCGGGAAGTCATTTTGTAGCATCATTAAAATGAATTATGAATCCACTATTCGTTAGGTCAAGGAATTAATTATTAATAAATCTTAAATTAATTTTTTTTTTTTTAAACTACCACCCTCCAAAATAAATGCCCAAAGGTGGGTTGCATCCTTAGAGTATGGAAGAAGTTGTTGCACCTGGAACACTACACCATATCTTAAATGTTAATTGGTCATGTTTTTAAATAAATATTGAATGTTTAAAAGTATTTTTCTTCCCCCCCCCCCCTCCCCAGCTACACACTAAACATTGCTTTTTATTTTAATTTATAAAATCACATTAAAATCGTACTATTTTTTTTTGGTTTTTTTTTTGGGGGGGGGGGTCAAGACAGTATGTTTTTGTAAGTAATCTTGTACAAGATTGTACATTGTACAAGGAAAAAGTAAAAAGACCAAAATGGAATCTGGTAATTTGACCATTGTCTTGTCTCAAGTACATGTATATGAACATGGATGACCTCTCCTATGGTGCAGACTGCAGTAAAAAAAAAATGAAACCCCTCTCCTTTCCGAACCTATAGTTTGACATTTGTCCCTGGAGCCTGTGTTTTCAAGAATGGATTGATTTTGAGAAGTATTATGCTCCTGGTCTATTGGAGGTTTTCTTTATGCTCCTGGTCTATTGGAGGTTTTCCTGTTGTTCTTTTTGTCTCCACGCTGCGTCCATGTATTTTGTGATTTCAGAATTCTGTCTCGGAAAGTGTAGTCTGCGATCCTCTCGGTCCTGAGGTATCTGTGACAGAATAAAAGTACAATACTAATTAATAAATAGAGAATTAGCTGTTGCAAACTGCTTACCAACCTAAATGACCCGTAGTATAAATGCAAAATAAATGTTATTGGCCTTCTGTTTCAAACCTAACAGGGTCTTTCTCAAAGGCAAAGTGAGACATACATATGACATAAAACACAGTAAAGGGGGGCACTTTCCTACCGTCACGTTAGCAGTTTTTCTTATGGTTGTAATTTTTTTTAAATATCTGAAACCACCCAAAAGTGTTTCAACATGTGAATGGACATGCAGGCTTATACCTAGAACTAATTTGAGTTGATTTATTTGATTTGTTTATTTTTATTTATTTTTTACCCTCAAATTTCCATAAAAATTGGACGAAAGGTTACCTCACTTTCCGTCCATTTGAGGTGAAAAATTTTAAATAAAATAAATAATAGTAATAATCAACTCAAATTATCTTTAGGATAAGCATGCATGTCTATTCAAATGTTGAAATTCTTTGGTTGGTTTCAGATATTTAAAAAAATTACAACCATAAGAACTCTGCTAACGTGATGACAGGAAAATATTTATTGTGTTTTATGTCATATACATTGTACAAGGAAAAAGTAAAAAGACCAAAATGGAATTTGGTAATTTGACCATTGTCTTGTCTCAAGTACATGTATATGAACATGGATGACCTCTCCTATGGTGCAGACTGCAGTAAAAAAAACGAAACCCCTCTCCTTTCCGAACCTATAGTTTGACATTTGTCCCTGGAGCCTGTGTTTTCAAGAATGGATTGATTTTGAGAAGTATTATGCTCCTGGTCTATTGGAGGTTTTCCTGTTGTTCTTTTTGTCTCCACGCTGCGTCCATGTATTTTGTGATTTCAGAATTCTGTCTCGGAAAGTGTAGTCTGCGATCCTCTCGGTCCTGAGGTATCTGTGACAGAATAAAAGTACAATACTAATTAATAAATAGAGAATGTGCTGTTGCAAACTGCTTACCAACCTAAATGACCCGTAGTATAAATGCAAAATAAATGTTATTGGCCTTCTGTTTCAAACCTAACAGGGTCTTTCTCAAAGGCAAAGTGAGACATACATATTACAGTAATATGTATGTTGGTTATATTTTGTCTCACTTTGCCTTTGAGAAAGAACCTGCCAGGTTTGAAACAGGCCAATAACACTTATTTTGTAAATATACGTGTACAATATATACTAAATTCTGCTTTCTTACTGTCAATTTCCTGAAATTGTTATTTTCATGGGAACATCGATAATTACCTTAATTTACAAAGGAAACCAAATACTATGAAATGAGACATTTCACAAACTGTAATTGTCAGAAGCTTGATTTACGAGTAAAAAGTGCCTAAATAAATTTATGACTGGACCCAACAATAATTTGACTGTAAAACAATCCTTGTAAAGAAATTTTGAAAAATCTGTCATTTTAAATCATTTGTTATCCTTTCCTCAAGTAAAATAGGAATGTTTTGATGAAAAAAGCAGTCAAAAAAACAAACAAACAAACAAACAAACACGGGCAATATAATTTGTAAGGAGTAAACTTACTAGAGGTCTGTAATTCCACCCTACTTCTTGGGCTTCAGTCTGCGGAAATTCAAACTTTTTAACTGGTTCTTGGTACGACCTCTTGATGATTCGTAGAAAGTGATCTAGTGGAAAATGAGGCCATCAGACAATGTGGTTATATACATTGGTCAAAGTAAAAACAGTATTTAAAGAGACAATATCATCACGATCAACAGGACATGGAATCGGAGTGCTAGTTTTAGATTAACTCGGTGACTATCGTAATACCTCGCATGATAAGGTCACATTGCTGTTGCTGCTGCATAAATGAGCCAGTGATTTTCAGTCACCGTGTTCATCTTAAACTAGGACACCGATTCCATGCCCTGTTGAAAGTCTGATCTGATCGTGATTCAATTGTCGCCAATTGAATCAGACATAAATAGTTTTAACATCAGACTGAAGTGTCTGAAGTCTATAAGCTAGACATTTATGTTTTGATAGTTTTTTCCCTTTGACTATATACAACTCTGCCACCCCCCCACCCAGGCCATCAGACAATGTGGTTATATACATTGGTCAAAGTAAAAACAGTATTTAAAGAGACAATATCATCACGATCAACAGGACATGGAATCGGAGTGCTAGTTTTAGATTAACTCGGTGACTATCGTAATACCTCGCATGATAAGGTCACATTGCTGTTGCTGCTGCATAAATGAGCCAGTGATTTTCAGTCACCGTGTTCATCTTAAACTAGGACACCGATTCCATGCCCTGTTGAATGTCTGTGCTGATCATGATGATATTGTCGACAATTGAATCAGACATAAATAGTTTTAACATCAGACTGAAGTGTCTGAAGTCTATAAGCTAGACGTTTATGTTTTAATGCTGTTTTTTCCCTCTGACTATATACAACTCTGCCACCCCCCCTCCCCCACACACACACACATTCTAGCTATCCTAAACTACTGCTCATACATACAATTTGTACATTTAAAACAAAATTGTAATATTTGTACTTTTATTTGGATGGTTATTCTAATTAATTTGTTCCAAATGTGCAATTTATCTTTAAGAGAAAGTACAAAATTGGTAATTACAAGACTTTCAAATTAACAAATTATTAGGAAAGAATGTCGAACCCAACCGCCGTTTGTCCACAATGTCTAAACATGTATTTAGCAGACGACAAAATGGCCAACATATCTCTGGAAGTGCATACTTTCATTGCTGAAAATCTCCCAAAAATATCGTTTTCCAATCCTCACTTAACTACACTTTCCTCTCCTTTAAGTGTGTGTCCTCTATCATCGTTTAAAGGAAAATCTGTGATATATTTGGACAGAAAGGTGGTGGTTGTATTCTACATTCTTTCTAATTATTATCTAAAACCCGACTCTAAGTGCTTTCATCTTCAAGAAAACAGGAATTTACAAAATGTTACCATTCTGCAACTTTTTGTAAAGGAATCAAATATTTGATGGAGACATATTCTCTTACCATCTTCTTCTCCATCTGCTGAGTCGTGTAGTGAGTTGGGCTTCCCAGTTAATGTGTACACTGTAGGGAAATGAAGAAATAGATTGTCTTGAAACATGTTCAGATTTAATCACCAAAATGATATTTATTATTAACATTTTACTAAATGTGGAAAGAATGTTGTATCCGACCGCCACTTTTTAAGGTTTTTGGGGGAATTATTTTGCAACCACTAGCCAGTTAAAAAATTATTCTATCAATTTTTGGGGGTACAGAAAGTGAAAATCCACTTTTATGATGGTTTTCGGACATTATTTCCCTTCTAAAAAAATCCTCCCCTTCAGAAAAAAGAAGGATCCTATTATAGTTGCCACTACGCATGTACAATGACTGTGTTGGTCACTAATTGTGGAGTTTACAAGATAAGACTGACATGACTGAGGAAGTCATCGTATATCAAAAATGCCTGATTTTTCATGAAATAAATATCCTGGAATAATTTGCAGTATATGTCCATCATCACCCATATGTTCTCCACCTTACTAGGTAGGTAAGATTACATTATTGGTTATATTTAATGAAAAATAGTGGCGGCCAGATACGACATTCTACCCAGAAAAAGTGGCAGTCGAACACGACATTCTACCCAGAGTGACTCATTACTGGTCATTAGTTAAATCCAACTTTCCAAGCCTGCACTGCCAGTACCACTTGTTTGAAAATGAGGCAGCTCCAATCATGGAGGAAGGAACTTCCTCCATGCTCCAATAAGGCAGTTGCCCCAACCCCAGTTTATAAATAATAAAACTATTGCTTTATTAGTTGGTAATTAAGGTACATGTAATTTACTTACTTTTCTTGAATGGGTTAATGCTGTAATTCGTGTATAACTTCTGTGTTTTATTCTCTTTCCTAATCGTTTCGCACAGGATGGCATTTTGGTGAACAATGTTGATGGGTTCCTTCTCTTTAGCCCCCTGTGCCATGTTGTCGATCAAATTGGTGTTTGTTTGTTTTTAGTTCACTTGTTCAACTTGAAGTTACCAAATCTTGTAGTCTTTCAATTATAATTCGCCACCAGAGGTGAAACTGTGCCGAGAGGTAAGTTAGGTTCAGTCTCCGTTCACTAACACTGCCTTCTACTATCAGAAGTCGGGATAATTATGTGTTCTGCATGTCCTGGCGGCGGCCGGCTGTTGAATTATTTTGTGGCAATTGCACTTATGCGTGCGTGCATGCACTGCATGCATTATGCATAGCTATGCAGCATGTGTGTTTGTGTACTTTTGTGTGCACAAAATAAACAACGGTTGCTAGGATCGAGTAACCATGCACGCACCACCGACCCACAGCGCCTCCAGCTAGCTAGCTCTCTACAGCCTCGGCAGTAACCATGCAACGTTTACGTGCAAAATGTTTGTTTATTTGTCTTAAACACTGTAGGTCAGTTTGAACTTCCAATGTTTAACAACTAAATACTTGAACATGTATTATGGTGCTTCATAATAATCACGACCAGTGCTGTGCCAATCATCCAAACAATATTGATAAACGCACCGACTCCAATCCTCTGTTATGCAGCTGCACTCCATCGCGCGCCCCCTGCCTCCACCTAGCTGCCATCAGGTGATAATAATTCTGTATGATAAGCTTTTGTGATGTTCATCGTGGAGATTTGCTTAATGCTTTAACGAATAATTATGTCAAAAAATATTTGGTTTCTGCATGGAGGTCTTATTCTACCTCCATGGTTTCTGGTATGAAGCTCATCTTCAAAAATGATGATAATTTTATGATAGTGCCTTCAAGGGCCGGATTCGCAGTTTTTCCTTTCAAATTAATAATTAATTCCCTCTAGTATAGGCCCTACCTCGTCCGGATGCCTCTTCCGTTGTCGGTCTCCCAGCTAATTTTAGAAAAATGATTCTAAAAATAGGAGACTGTGAACGGACCGGGTCCTACCAACCCTGTCAAACCATGGAGGAAGGAAATCACCCGTTTAATTTAAGAGCGAACCCCCACAATGTGCCAGCAGAGCCTTCAGCTAAATGAAGATGGCGCACTACGTGAAAGCCATTATTCTACACGTTCTGCCAGTGACTGTGTATTACTAGTACATGTTCCGTTCACGAGAAATGCCACATTCCGTGACAGATCTTTCAGTGTCGCTGGGCCCAAATTTTGGAACGATCTGCCGAACAATGTGAAGAACTGCGATACGCTTGAATGCTTCAAATCAAAACTAAAAACCTTCCTGTTTGCACGAGCATTTTCTTGAGTATTATGTTTCATATGCTTGTGTGTATTTGTATATTTGTATAATTTGTATTTCTATTCTTTTTTGTAAAGCGCCAGTGAATGCTTTTCAACTGCAGTATTGAGCGCTATACTAAATTGTATAAACATAAACATAAACATACTCGGAAGAAAAAGAAGAAGGGTACGTACGTACAGCGGCGTAGCCAGGACTTTTTCAGTGGGGGAAGGGGGGTGGGGGGGGGGGGCACAGGGGCGCATTGCTTTTCAGTGGGGGCAGGGGTATGGTTTGTTTTCCTTTTTTTCTTTTCTTTTTTGGGGCACTATGAGGATTTTTCGTGGGGGCACCTGGGGGCACTGCAAATTTGTGGGGGGCACGAAATTTGTAGACCCCTGGTCTCACACACCTGGCCCCTGCCCACTGATGATCTCTATTATACTGTCTGTATAATAGAGATCAGTGCCCCTGCCTCGAAAGTAAACAACAAAATATGAATAATCAAATTATTAAATTAGTTTTTGGTCGCTGTTACTGAGATTATTTGTTTTAGGGGTCCCTTCAGTGAGACTGATGTATCCCCGTGATTTACCGGCAATTTACGGAATTTTGTGTGGTATTGTGAATATTGATAATAGGCTATTTCCTTTGCTTATAGCTAGTAGGCCTATAGGCCTACTTTTGTTGCTAATCCCAGGCGCCCCGAAACCTTAGATGGGAAGAACCAAGGCAATCATTTTATTTTAATTTATTTGGCAAACTCACCAAAATAATATATATACACAGTTAAAATACAAGAACATGGTGGACATGAATATCATAGGCCTACTTCGGAAAAGTTTTGTCAGAAGATGTGGTAACACTGGAAATAGGCCGTGCCTAAGTGCCCAATTAATGTATTATGGCGGCCGGGCCGGGATCGATCCACCATAAATTAATTTCAGAACATGTTTACTGTAAAACCATACTTCTCGTGAGTGTTTGGAGAAATGTGTCATTTAAATTCATTTGGTTCTCCTTCCTCATGTAAATTAGCAATGTTCCGATGAAAAGGAACATTTTCCGGAAAATGCTGTAGAAATAGCTGGAAATCACAGGCGAATAGGCCTCTTCTGTGTAGCCTAAATTAAAATTTAGAGACCATTTTTTCACCTACAACATAGAGAAAAGCATGCATTACAATTATATGTATATCTACACATACAGGGGCAGATTCAGGATTGTTCGAAAGGGGCCAAGAACGGTGGGGGAAGGGGAGGGGGGGGGGGGCGCTGATAAACACCCGGCCCGATTTACAAAATTATTTTATCCGGCCTACGTTAGAATTTCCGTCCAGCGAAGTGCAATTGCGCCCTCAACCGGTTGTAATGTTCAAGCCACGGACGCCATTTTATATCTCTCAATTCGAAATTCAAAACAAAATATTTCGCATAATAACCTTACATTAAACTTGAGCTTTGTTTGGGACATTGTTTTGAAACTGTCTGGAATGCACCTGATATTATTCACATGTAAGTATTTTGTTTTTCAGACATTTAAATAGGGGCCTAACGTTAGTATATTTTTTGTTACAAAATTGGAACGCCACTACTATCGGCACCTAACGTTAATGTTATCTCAGTGACAATATCAAACTCGGCACTCAGTAAGTCACCCAGTAAATCAACTCGGGACGGTAGGCCTATCAATTTTTTTTAAATATTTTTTTCAAATGGAAACAACAAACTCGGTACCTTGCAAACTCGGCACTTGGAAATTGTTTTGGAAAGACTGTAGAATATTACAACCGCTAACACTACAGTAACACACAGACTTTAACAGTTAGTTAGCCTAACTGTTAACTGTTACTAGTGTTAGTTACACAGTTACTTTTTCAGTTATGCATTGATTGCCTTTGTGCACATACGAACAGGTGCAAATAACGCATTTGGCGAGTTTAGGAGTTGTCATCGTAATTTCACCACTTGCTTATGACCATTTTGAAAGATCTACGAAAGGTTGAATTAAGACTGGAATGATTGTTTATTTATGTTGCAAATACCTAGATAAACTAAGGTAGGCCTATGTGATAAAAAACTTTAAGTGCTAGGAAAAAACACAACAATTAAATAATGGTCCAAATAAGCTTTTTGGGTGGCGACTATACGGTAACGCACGTTACATTCATTGCTCAAAATCTATAAAAAAGTATCGTTTTTCTCTTGAATACACTTTCCTCTTCTTAGTTAGTGTATCCTCGAGTCGAAGTACCTATAGAATGCAGGGCCAAATTTTCAACACCTATTTCCTTTCTTCTGAATTTAACCGCAGTTGTGTATTTTTAAGTCAAATTATGTAAATTTATAAGAACTAGCCTTTGGTGTGGCCCTGCATTATATAGTTGTACCGTATCCTCTATCACCTTTTAAAGGAAAATCTGTAATACTTGTCATATTTGGATAGAAAAATGGTGGTTGTATTCTACATTCTTTCCTACTTTTCTGTTAAAATTAACATTAACGTTAGACAAATGTCACAGATTTTCCTTTTACCCTATCCACCCCAAACCATTCAAACTCCAACAGCAGTTTAGTCAAGTGAGGAATAAACCCTTTCATGGTAATACGCCATATTTTTGATGGGGCAAAATTGTTTATTTTGAACACTCGTTGCCGTCTGCCACCCAGCATTCAAATTTCGATGAATCGAATAGATCAAGCTGTTTCTGAAGAGTCAAACTTTACTGACTGTACTCAACCCCTTGTTAGTATCGTTTCGGTGTGCGGTAACACCATGTGTTTATCTCAACTAACGTGAAGCTGAGGTACAGGTTCTGAAAAGAACCTTATCGCACAACTCGTATCTCAACCTTCGTTAAGTGAGAAAGGTTCAAGGGAGAACCAATTTCGGGCAACTTGTTTTTCTCTACTGTCGCTAAGTGAGAAAATATGGTTCAGGGAGAACCATGGGGACTTCACGGGTTATTCTCAACATTTCGATTAGCCTGCTCTAATCTTCGTCAGGAGAATGAAGAGGTTAGTAATAAATTATGATTTTCTGTCTTATTCTGCACAGGTTAGAGAAACAGCACAGCCGTAGTGTTTGAAAGCTGACACACATGAATCTTGCAGTACTTCCAGCCAATTATTAAAAATAGCAAAACATTGCACCAGTATTTGATGGAAACCACCAACCAACTTTTATCATCTGACCCATACTAAGCTTTGGCAACATTCACTTCATTTGGATGTGAGTGAGCCTCTCGTGTGCCACTTATGACCCTCTCATGAGCCTCTCCTGTAAGCCTCAACTGATCCTCTCATAACACGTCAACTGACCCACAAGAATAAAGACTTAAATGGCCATAAGTACATTGTTAACACAAACATTTCTTACAAGCACAACTACTTAGATCATAAAGTGTATACATGAAGATAAAGAGAGACATTTGAGACCAAGTAATATGGATCAAGAATATGAGAAGCGACTTCTTAGTCAACAGAATGGCCACGGATCTGTTGGTTCACCAATATTAATGGTAAGTGCTGACACTCAAACTGGTATGTTATGGGGGAAACTGAATACCATTCCAGGAAATTCATTCGGCAAAAAAAAAAAGTCTCCGTTTTCTGGTCTCCGCGCACGTCGCCTGAGATCCGTGCATCAGCATTTTTAATGTTCTTTTTCATTTTGCTGTGAAACAATGTCCAATTGCTGCCAAAATTGCTGGATCAATTGTAATTCTGCCGTGCTGTGCTTTAAATGACTTTTTCACATAGGGGTATAAATGTTTGCCTGATTTGTGAGGCCTCTCTTAGCCACCGTACTTTGTATATGAGAAATTTAGTCCTCACAGGCATGTATCACGTATTTCACTGTTGGCAAAAAATAAAAAGATTTAAAAAAAATTTTAAAAAAAAACCGTCTCCACAACGATTTTGAAGCTGACCGATGACCAGAAACTGGAGACTTTTTTTGGCCTTTCAGATATATGTTTTTTTTTATTATTATTATTTTTTTTATAACAAAATAATGTTGGGCCTACATCTGATAGAAATTATAAATGTTTGATTAGCTGTTGAGTGCCTAACAGGCTGCCGGGGCTGTATACTTCCCAGGAAGTTCAGAATGATCCAGGAATGATTTACAGGAGTTTACTGGAATGATGACGGGGATACTTATAATAATTTAACAGCGTCATGATGGAGTTGGTGCTATATAAATATCCACTAATGTTATTATTAACCCTTCCATAACTGCAAGGGTCAAAATCAGTCAACATGTTGGTACTTGCCAAGGTATATCTAATGTACTTTAAAAGTCAAACGCTGTCGAACCTTACGTGTAGTTCACGTACATTTACAGGTCAAAATGAGTCGACCGTTTTTGACTGGTAAAAGCATTGTCTGGTATTGTTCAGAGTGGTCAAATTGCCAGTCAAAACCAGTCAAAACCGTCCCCCGTGTGCGCATTTGGGTCAACAGTCATAAACAGTCAGTTGACTGGTTTTGACCACTACAAGCTACTTGCCACTAAAGTGCAGCTAAAGTAAGAGGGTTAATGTTTTATTGACTGTAAATATTTTTGTCTGTTTTGTCTATTTTTATTAAAGCCACTGTCTCCCGGTCAGGCTGCCTCACCTAATAAGGACAGATATAGTGACAGGTAAGCAGACTCATCAATGTATCAGTCTGGTATATCACACCTTATGCCACTCTAGGCCTCCAAATCCTCCAAAATCCTCTTTGCTAATGAGAAGGATTTTGAAGGATTGAGGTTACATGCTACGTGCTCTTTGCTAAAGTGAAGGATTTTGGAGGATTGAGGTTATTAGGCATACTTGCCTTTCCACGGTACATGTGCATCCGTGTTTGTTGTAGTGATTGCAAGGTCAGTGCTTGGGTCAGTGGACACTGTTTATTGCTCCATGCATGCAGGGAGGGTCCCTGGCTATGTACATGTATCACAGATTATGTCATGTGCTTGCTTTACTACTGAAGGATTTTGGAGGATTCAGGTTATGTGTAAGCAAATGGGCCTAGGGAGTTGGGAAGGATTCAGGTTATGTGTAAGCAAATGGGCCTAGGGAGTTAGGAAGGATTCAGGTTATGTCTAAGCAAATGGGCCTAGGGAGTTGGGGTTATGTTAGTCTTGGTTCAAGACTGTGTTTGTGTGTTTTTGATACATGATCCGTCGCCGCACTCCGCAGCTACACGAACTGCTATCAAACATGAACCGCTATCACACACGAACCGCTATCACACACGAACCGCTATCACACACGAACCGCTATCAAACACAGTCTTGGGAGTTCCGTAGAATCTTCCCCCCCCCCCGAAAACGTGGGAGAAACCGCTATGCATGCGTCAATTTGTTATGCTAGCGGGGCCCACATTTTTGGTGCGTACGCGCATAAAACATACAAACACAGACTTGCACCAAGACTAGCATTATATATGTACAATGCAGTGAGTGTATTTTTGGTTTGGTTTGTCTACACAAAATAGTGTAGATGGACGTCAATTAAATTCTGGAAGAATGGTTTGAAGATACTCGGCACTAAGGCTGTGTCGGGTATCTAGATACCTGGATACCCAACCGAAAAATGTCATTACCCGGTTCCATTTTTCGGTTCCAATTACCCATAAACGACTTTTGAAAATTCCAACTGAACATTTTAAGCCACACGAAATAGTGGAAGTCTCTGATTGTTTGCTAACAAAATGAAGAAAACTTAGATGAAAGCTTTAGAAGTAACATTTGCCGACAGCCTTTCACATACTTGCCAGCTTTTGTTTGAAACTTGTGTTCGCATTGGTTATTTTATATATTCAGGAGTAGGCCTACTTATGTGTGTTTACAAAATTGTTTACGGGTACCCAGGTATCCGAAGATTTAAAAAAATTGGGTATCCGGTTCCCGAAATAACCGAAAACGCATAACCCTATTCAGGACAATTGACAAATACAGAGCTGCCAACTCTTCCGGATTCTGCGGAAGACTTCGCGTATTTGACGGTAATTTACTTACTTTAAAATATATGCAAGGAGGCCTCTCCTTTTGGCACCAAAAGGAGAGGCCTCCTTGCATATATTTTAAGTAAGTAAATTACCGTCAAATACGCGAAGTCTTCCGCAGAATCCGGAAGAGTTGGCAGCTCTGCAAATACAAACAATCCTATTATTTATCGATATCAACCTTGTAGATTCATTCCAAGTCGGGCTGGGACCAACTGGTATGTCGGATTTAACTCAATACAAGAGCAGAACGAGGAGTTGCCGTCGGCAACACGCAGAGCGAAAGACGAGTCGGATACCAACAAAAGTAAGGGTAAGTTGACGTATTCTTCTTTTGTTGAACTTTCATTAAAAGGGCAGCCATTAGTGCGTTGCATTTGGCGTATTTTGCAGTTGATGGCTAGGAACCGTCCTGAAGCTGCCAAAGTCCAACACCATGCACAAACAATACCACCCAACTGTTGGACTTAGCTCGAATTGGGACACCCGGCCCCATGCAAAGTATCCCTGTCTGGGCTATACAGTACCGAGTCCGTCAAAATACAACACCATGCAGTAACACTACCAACCAACTGTTGGACTTGTAAAGTATCCCTGTCTGGGCTATACAGTACACAGTCCATCAAAATCCAACAAAAACCCTGCTGTTGGAGTTTGAATGGTTTGGGGTGGTTAGGGTTTATAATGCAGTTGTGTTGTAAACCCAAACTAACATGAATGGAAATTCACACTGTATATTATTCGCACCGTGCATGAGCCGTTGAGGGCACATGTTGTTAGACCACTGTGGGCGAAAGGGCAGCGATAGTGCGTCTCGTTTTGGCGTATTTTGTAGTTGATGTGCGTATGCGCAGAATGTCTCCAGCAATCATCATTGGCTTACAGAAGTATGCGCGCACATAATACTATCACATACGTGCATAAAGTGTACATGTATATGCAATGCTCACTTGATCTTGTCATCAAGACACTGGGTGCGAATTCATCCCTAGAGGGCTACGATGTGCACAGAGCAGATTTATTTGTCTGGATTTATTTATCCATATGAATTTATTTTGACTTTATTCTTGCACGAGTTCAAATCAATACCTTTTGTATATCTGTCATTTATTTAACATTTGAATACAAATTGGTTTGCCGAAATACATTTACATATATGTGTTCCTTGTGAATCCTAATTTGACAAGAAATGTCTTTTTTTTTTAGCCACAGACATGCTTGCCTATCACTGCCTCCTGAAGAATGAGCTACTGGGAGCTAACATTGACAAAATCAAAGATCCCCAATGTGAAGACAGACGTATGGTCAGCCCTCAGAAGGCAAAACGCAACCTATTCCAGTACAGTGTTCAGTCTAAGAGACCCAGCGTGGCTAAGAGTGAAGACTCTTCATCCTATTCCCTCTCGCCTGTTGGAAGCAAAAGGTTTGTCTGTGGGTGATTTCCACCAGGGCCCAGTTTCATAAAGATGATAAGCAGGGGGGAAAAAATGCTTACAAGAAATACTTGCTTAGCGGATTTTTGTCGGTTACCAGCCAAACTTCCCACGCATAATGTGTGTATTTTGGCTGGTAGTCTGTTTCAAAGTACTTAGCGAAAATATTTGCGAAAATACTTTAACCTTTGTATATATGCAGTCTCCAAAATGCCACAAAAACTTGTGTCTGCTAAATACACAATGCTTGTTCTATGCATGCCTTAAAATATTGCATACTGTACACAAGAGTGGTACATGGATACCCCAAAATGCCCCTGGGACAAAAACAAAGTGTTCTGACCTTCACACAAACTGAGTGTGCCCCAGTGTGCCACATGGTATTTTGTGAAACAAAGCAGGTGGCTGCTTCAGTTTACCTCATCTCTCTGAAGTGCCTTGGGGAATGCCATTAATCTTCAGATAAGAAAGTGTGTGCCTCAAAATGTCCCAGTTGTGACATTTTGAAGTATGGGTTGACTTTGTTAAGAACAACACTGATAATAGGAGGGTTAATCTCTGTTCATATTACCATGGCTACTGTATTAATATTATTAGTCTGCAGCCACTGGTTTATTATTTATTGCAGCAGCCACGGTATTATGATCTTATCACGTTGTCCCATTTATCTAGGCAAGCACAAACTCGTGGGGTGTTTTTTTCAGTCACTGAGTTCATTATAAAACTAGGACACCGATTCCATACCCTGTCAGCCAAATCAACTCTGATATTCTCCCTTTAACTAACTTAACCCTAACCTTCCCAAATCCTCCAAAATCCTCCAAAATCCTCTTTGCTAAAGTGAAGGATTTTGGAGGATTGAGGTTATTAGGCATACTTGCCTTTCCATGGTACATGTACATCCATGTTTGTTGTAGTGATTGCAAGGTCGGTGCTTGGGTTAGTGGACACTGTTTATTGCTCCATGCATGCAGGGAGGGTCCCTGGCCATGTACATGTATCACAGATTAGAAACACGTGTGCATACATGTCATGTGCTTGCTTTACTACTGAAGGATTTTGGAGGATTCAGGGTATGTGTAAGCAAATGGGCCTAGGGAGTTAGGAAGGATTCAGGTTATGTGTAAGCAAATGGGCCTAGGGAGTTAGGAAGGATTCAGGTTATATGTAAGCAAATGGGCCTAGGGAATTAGGAAGGATTCAGGTTATGTGTAAGCAAATGGGCCTAGGGAGTTAGGAAGGATTCAGGTTATGTGTAAGCAAATGGGCCTAGGGAGTTAGGAAGGATTCAGGTTATGTGTAAGCAAATGGGCCTAGGGAGTTAGGAAGGATTCAGGTTATGTGTAAGCAAATGGGCCTAGGGAATTAGGAAGGATTCAGGTTATGTGTAAGCAAATGGGCCTAGGGAGTTAGGAAGGATTCAGGTTATGTGTAAGCAAATGGGCCTAGGGAGTTAGGAAGGATTCAGGTTATGTGTAAGCAAATGGGCCTAGGGAATTAGGAAGGATTCAGGTTATGTGTAAGCAAATGGGCCTAGGGAGTTAGGAAGGATTCAGGTTATGTGTAAGCAAATGGGCCTAGGGAGTTAGGAAGGATTCAGGTTATGTGTAAGCAAATGGGCCTAGGGAGTTAGGAAGGATTCAGGTTATGTGTAAGCAAATGGGCCTAGGGAATTAGGAAGGATTCAGGTTATGTGTAAGCAAATGGGCCTAGGGAGTTAGGAAGGATTCAGGTTATGTGTAAGCAAATGGGCCTAGGGAGTTAGGAAGGATTCAGGTTATGTGTAAGCAAATGGGCCTAGGGAGTTAGGAAGGATTCAGGTTATGTGTAAGCAAATGGGCCTAGGGAGTTAGGAAGGATTCAGGTTATGTGTAAGCAAATGGGCCTAGGGAGTTAGGAAGGATTCAGGTTATGTGTAAGCAAATGGGCCTAGGGAGTTAGGAAGGATTCAGGTTATGTGTAAGCAAATGGGCCTAGGGAGTTAGGAAGGATTCAGGTTATGTGTAAGCAAATGGGCCTAGGGAGTTAGGAAGGATTCAGGTTATGTGTAAGCAAATGGGCCTTGGGAGTTAGGAAGGATTCAGGTTATGTGTAAGCAAATGGGCCTAGGGAGTTAGGAAGGATTCAGGTTATGTAAGCAAATGGGCCTAGGGAGTTAGGAAGGATTCAGGTTATGTGTAAGCAAATGGGCCCTTGGGAGTTAGGGAGGATTCAGGTTATGTGTAAGCAAATGGGCCTAGGGAGTTAGGAAGGATTCAGGTTATGTGTAAGCAAATGGGCCTAGGGAGTTAGGAAGGATTCAGGTTATGTGTAAGCAAATGGGCCTAGGGAGTTAGGAAGGATTCAGGTTATGTGTAAGCAAATGGGCCTAGGGAGTTAGGAAGGATTCAGGTTATGTGTAAGCAAATGGGCCTAGGGAGTTAGGAAGGATTCAGGTTATGTGTAAGCAAATGGGCCTTGGGAGTTAGGAAGGATTCAGGTTATGTGTAAGCAAATGGGCCTAGGGAGTTAGGAAGGATTCAGGTTATGTGTAAGCAAATGGGCCTAGGGAGTTAGGAAGGATTCAGGTTATGTGTAAGCAAATGGGCCTTGGGAGTTTGAAGGATTCAGGTTATGTGTAAGCAAATGGGCCTAGGGAGTTAGGAAGGATTCAGGTTATGTGTAAGCAAATGGGCCTAGGGAGTTAGGAAGGATTCAGGTTATGTGTAAGCAAATGGGCCTAGGGAGTTAGGAAGGATTCAGGTTATGTGTAAGCAAATGGGCCTAGGGAGTTAGGAAGGATTCAGGTTATGTGTAAGCAAATGGGCCTAGGGAGTTAGGAAGGATTCAGGTTATGTGTAAGCAAATGGGCCTAGGGAGTTAGGAAGGATTCAGGTTATGTGTAAGCAAATGGGCCTAGGGAGTTAGGAAGGATTCAGGTTATGTAAGCAAATGGGCCTAGGGAGTTAGGAAGGATTCAGGTTATGTGTAAGCAAATGGGCCTAGGGAGTTAGGAAGGATTCAGGTTATGTGTAAGCAAATGGGCCTAGGGAGTTAGGAAGGATTCAGGTTATGTGTAAGCAAATGGGCCTAGGGAGTTAGGAAGGATTCAGGTTATGTGTAAGCAAATGGGCCTAGGGAGTTAGGGAAGGATTCAGGTTATGTGTAAGCAAATGGGCCTAGGGAGTTAGGAAGGATTCAGGTTATGTGTAAAGCAAATGGGCCTAGGGAGTTAGGAAGGATTCAGGTTATGTGTAAGCAAATGGGCCTAGGGAGTTAGGAAGGATTCAGGTTATGTGTAAGCAAATGGGCCTAGGGAGTTAGGAAGGATTCAGGTTATGTGTAAGCAAATGGGCCTAGGGAGTTAGGAAGGATTCAGGTTATGTGTAAGCAAATGGGCCTAGGGAGTTAGGAAGGATTCAGGTTATGTAAGCAAATGGGCCTAGGGAGTTAGGAAGGATTCAGGTTATGTGTAAGCAAATGGGCCTAGGGAGTTAGGAAGGATTCAGGTTATGTGTAAGCAAATGGGCCTAGGGAGTTAGGAAGGATTCAGGTTATGTGTAAGCAAATGGGCCTAGGGAGTTAGGAAGGATTCAGGTTATGTGTAAGCAAATGGGCCTAGGGAGTTAGGAAGGATTCAGGTTATGTGTAAGCAAATGGGCCTAGGGAGTTAGGAAGGATTCAGGTTATGTGTAAGCAAATGGGCCTAGGGAGTTAGGAAGGATTCAGGTTATGTGTAAGCAAATGGGCCTAGGGAGTTAGGAAGGATTCAGGTTATGTAAGCAAATGGGCCTAGGGAGTTAGGAAGGATTCAGGTTATGTGTAAGCAAATGGGCCTAGGGAGTTAGGGAAGGATTCAGGTTATGTGTAAGCAAATGGGCCTAGGGAGTTAGGAAGGATTCAGGTTATGTGTAAGCAAATGGGCCTAGGGAGTTAGGAAGGATTCAGGTTATGTGTAAGCAAATGGGCCTAGGGAGTTAGGAAGGATTCAGGTTATGTGTAAGCAAATGGGCCTAGGGAGTTAGGAAGGATTCAGGTTATGTGTAAGCAAATGGGCCTAGGAGTTAGGAAGGATTCAGGTTATGTGTAAGCAAATGGGCCTAGGGAGTTAGGAAGGATTCAGGTTATGTGTAAGCAAATGGGCCTAGGGAGTTAGGAAGGATTCAGGTTATGTGTAAGCAAATGGGCCTAGGGAGTTAGGAAGGATTCAGGTTATGTGTAAGCAAATGGGCCTAGGGAGTTAGGAAGGATTCAGGTTATGTGTAAGCAAATGGGCCTAGGGAGTTAGGAAGGATTCAGGTTATGTGTAAGCAAATGGGCCTAGGGAGTTAGGAAGGATTCAGGTTATGTGTAAGCAAATGGGCCTAGGGAGTTAGGAAGGATTCAGGTTATGTGTAAGCAAATGGGCCTAGGGAGTTAGGAAGGATTCAGGTTATGTGTAAGCAAATGGGCCTAGGGAGTTAGGAAGGATTCAGGTTATGTGTAAGCAAATGGGCCTAGGGAGTTAGGAAGGATTCAGGTTATGTGTAAGCAAATGGGCCTAGGGAGTTAGGAAGGATTCAGGTTATGTGTAAGCAAATGGGCCTAGGGAGTTAGGAAGGATTCAGGTTATGTGTAAGCAAATGGGCCTAGGGAGTTAGGAAGGATTCAGGTTATGTGTAAGCAAATGGGCCTAGGAGTTAGGAAGGATTCAGGTTATGTGTAAGCAAATGGGCCTAGGGAGTTAGGAAGGATTCAGGTTATGTGTAAGCAAATGGGCCTAGGGAGTTAGGAAGGATTCAGGTTATGTGTAAGCAAATGGGCCTAGGGAGTTAGGAAGGATTCAGGCTATGTGTAAGCAAATGGGCCTAGGGAGTTAGGAAGGATTCAGGCTATGTGTAAGCAAATGGGCCTAGGGAGTTAGGAAGGATTCAGGTTATGTGTAAGCAAATGGGCCTAGGGAGTTAGGGTTAATGACTTTGGTCGTTCAGTGTGATTTATTCCAACACTGATCTAGTTATAGTATAATGATGTCATTAGTAGATTTCTGTTGTGTGTTTGTCTGTCCGCCCCCCCCCCTTTCAACAAATTCTGCCTTTGGTGGTGCAATTAATACAAATCATGGGAAAATAACAATTTTGTTTTGTACTGGAACAATCTGCACCCATACAATCATGGTGTTGATGTATTACTGATATACTGAATTTCTTGTCTCCCATCTTTTTCAGCCAAAAGCTGTTATTATCCCCTCGTAAGCCGATGCGTAAGATATCCAAGATTCCGTTCAAGGTCCTAGATGCGCCGGAGCTACAGGACGATTTCTATCTCAATCTGGTTGATTGGTCTTCAACCAATATACTGAGTGTTGGTCTGGGAACCTGTGTTTATCTATGGAGTGCATGTACAAGTCAGGTATGGGAACCTATCTACTCCTTGACGTACTGCTTTGTTTTGGATGGTTTGTAGTATTTGACCAAAAAATGCAATGTTCAAATATCTTAATTGAATCACATTGCTCATGAATAAGGCACGTCAAATATGAAAATAGTTTTGTTTGAGGTGGTGTCATATTGCAGAAAAGTGAAACTATTGCTAATTTTTTTAGTTTGAATTTAAGACTTGGTACCTAGTCCTTAGTTTATTTCTAACTACTATGAATACTGTCCTCTATTGACTAGTGTTGTGAAAACTTCCAATTTGTAAAAGGAATATTTCCAATTTTATAAACTAATTTAGATGAAATTTGTACAGGTTGGTTGTTTAATGTAGTTCTTGATTCAAAGAGAGTAAGGATACTTTTAGAAGCAGTTTTAGCAACATTACCCCAATATATTAACTTACTTATAATGGATATTATAACACAATAACATGATATCCCAATTACGTATTACAGGCCTGGAATTTTATTCTTGTAGGGGCAAGGCCACTTGGCCCGAGTAACTGGAGCTTCCATTAGAATATCAGAATGTCTATGGGAACATTTTTAAGGGGCATCAAGGCCAAGACCATGGGTGTGTTTGTTTCACTCCTGATCATGGATCAGGATCGTGTGATATTGCACAGTGCGAAAACAAACGGAAACTTTGGGATCCAAATCCATGTCGTAGCTCAGCCGCTAGATAATGCCTGTTGTATACGGCTGTGTACCAGACTACGGCTGAACTGTGCCCGTGGCAGAATCCATCAGCTAAATTTAGATTTTTGTTTTGAAAAACTGCTTTAGATATCATTTGATAGCAATGATAATTTATTTTGGCCTTTTTAAGATTATTTATGATGATTTAATGAATTTTGTAATGATATTGGTATTTTCGTTTGCGCCATCTTGGATCCAGCATGTATCCACTGCGCGAGCTGGATCAGCAAATACAGGATCCGGATCAGTAAACTGTCTAAACCGTAAGGACTGCTTGGTGATCGAGATCTGGATATGTACGAAACAAACAGACCCCAGGGCAACGGAGGTGATGGCCTCCGTGGCTTCCATGAAATTCCAGGGCTGATATTATTATGATGAGACCTGGGCAATTATGACACCTGCAAACCCCATTTGTGATATGAATGCTTGTGTTCTACAGGTTACGAGACTGTGTGATTTATCAGTTGATGGTGATACAGTTACATCGGTATCATGGAATGAAAGGGTGAGAAGATATTTATTGATATTTCTTTCATTCAAATCAGTGTAAACCAAACAGAGGTTGGAAGGGAAAATAGTCTTGTCGTTTTTTTTTCTAATGGGTTTTAACATTATCATTGTCATCGGGTATACAGGTAATCGATGGCTGCAGTGTGACAGAGGTCTACTGTAGGTTGTTCATTTTCAAGGCTTGTATTCTCATATTACATTCTACAGGGTAATCTAGTGGCTGTGGGAACACACAAGGGACTGGTACAGGTATGGGACTCGTCTACCCAGAAGCGGGTCAACACACTCAAAGGTCACTCGGCAAGAGTAGGTGAGTAGTTGAAATGTCAAACTGGATGTTGCTTTAGAAATTCCTCCTGTCTGTACTCTGTATTTTGGACAGTAACGCAACTTTATTTCAGCAGCAGAAAACTGATTTCGCTTGTTCCTTTCCAAAGCTGGTTGCAAATTTGGTTCCAACTTGGGTTTTCCCATCCTGCAATCCCCAAAACTTATTTCATCAAAATTCATGACTAAATACTTGAGCTAGTGGAAATAGGAAAGAGGCTGCTTGTTTGAAAGTAATAGAGTCCACATGTTTTGTCATGGTCCCAGATTGACCTTAGACCTCTCAGTCCAAGATATCCTACCTTTCTCTCCATTTAGACATCCTTCTGACACCCCTTGAAACCCACTTTGCAACAATGTGTTCTTCTTATCCTATCCTGCGGATGACTACTGACGGTGACTAGAGCACTCAAGTCGAAATGTAGAGAAGACCTACATGTATACGGTTCTTATCAAAACCACAATCTCACCTTGCGTTAGTTGAGATTCGAACCACATGGTGTTAATAATAATAATAATAATTTATTAACTTATATTGCGCAAATTCCATAATGAGATGTTCAAATGCGCATTACAAATTTACAATTACAAATGTACAATACAAATAAAAATATTTAAATAATTACAATAAAAGCACATCACAACAATATCAACAGAATGCCATACAGAAAAAATGTGTTTTAAGTAATTGTTTAAAAACAGTCAAACTAGTCGATTTCCGAATATTTAATGGTAAAGCATTCCATAATTTGGGTGCAGCAAACTCAAATGCCCTATCACCCAGCGTGATTTTAGTCCTGACACACGGTAACTAAGGAGCATGTCGTCACTGGCACTTCTAAGATTGTATTGAGATGAAGATTTTTTGATAAGTTGGCATAAATATAAGGGAGCAAGACCATTTAAAATCTTATAAGTTATTAACAAAATTTTAAAATCAATCCTGAACCTCACCGGAAGCCAGTGTAAGTCAATGAACAAGGGTGTAATATGACAGTATTTTAAAGCATTACAAACCAATCTAGCGCAAGAATTTTGAACACGTTGCAGCTGGTTAATTTGAATGTCAGGCAATCCATAAAGGAGACTGTTACAATAATCCAATCGGCTGGAAATGAAAGAATGAATTAATGTTTTGGTACATTGCCTAGATAAGTACTTCCTGACACGCTCCTAATATTATGTAAGTAAAAAGCAGTAGCACAAGTTTTTGTAATATGAGTAGCCATTGTCATGTTTGCATCAAACCAGGCACCAAGATTCCTTACAATGGGGTAGGGGAAACCCTGGACGAACCAACATTAATACCATCAATGTTAACCTTAGCCAATTGTTGACGAGTGCCTAAGATAATAAATTCAGTTTTACCATCGTTTAGCATTAACCCATTACCAAGCATCCATTTGCGCACAACATGTATACAGCCCTCCATTGCAGAAAGTGCCGACGCCTGACTTGATACAGCATTTGGACAAAACGAAAGATAAAGTTGCGTGTCATCAGCATAGCAATGAACATTTGGGAGTTGAGTTTCAATTACTTCAAACAAACTACTAGTATACAAAATGAACAACAAGGACCTAAACACGAACCCTGGGGTACACCTCACGAGGTCAAATTTCTGAGACAATTTGCCATGAATGGAGACCTGCTGAGATCTGTTAAACAAATAAGATTTAAACCAAAGGAGAGCAGTCCCATCAATACCAAACTTAGAATGGAGTGTGTTCAGTAAAGTTTGATGATTTAAGGTATCAAAAGCTGAACTTAAATCAAGTAAAACTAATAACGTAACACGTTGCTTATTCATAGCCATTAAAAGATCGTTTTTAACCTTTAATAAAGCAGTCTCGGTACTATGATACCTTACGATAAGCCGATTGTGCAATCGGATATAAACCTTTCAGGGATAAATGTGACTGAAGTTGAAGTGCCACAGCCTTTTCCACCAGTTTAGAAATGAATTGCAGATTACTGACAGGCCTAAAATTCTCAATCTGTAAATCAAGACCAGGCTTTTTTAACAAAGGTAAAACCACTGCTGATTTCCAGCATGTTGGAAAGTGACCCATACATAAGGATGAATTAACTAAACTAGTTATAACAGGCAAAAGCACGTCTAAGGAGCCAATAAGTAACCTCATAGGAATAGGGTCAAGGACACAACATTTCTTACTTGAGCCTAAATGAGATTACTGAACATCATCTTCAGAAAGTTGACTAAAAACAGTTAATGTATCGGCATCATCAACTAATGAAGGTATGGGTAAGGGCAGCTAGAGGTGAGCAGATCTCATTGCCAATCTTAACCTGATATTTGAAATTTTATTAACAAAAATTACCCATCTCATTCGCAGAGAGTCAAGTCGTCCGTGTGTGAAGGCAACAAGAAAGACTTGTCAAGCTTTAGCAGAGACCTGCTCACCCTAAACAATTTCCGCTGATCATGGCTGTTTCGTTAATCAGGTTAGAATAATAATCCCGACGCGCCCTATTCATCAAGAAGATAACATTATTTCTATTCAACTTAAACAAGTCAAAATCGTGTTAGCCCAGTTGCTCTCCATCTGCGTCCAAATTTCCTACGCAACTTTTTTGCCGTTCTGATCTCATCGTTAAACCATGGAACACAAGGCCGAGCAATGAAAATTTTTTTTACAACAGGTGCATGACGATGAACAATGGAACTAAGGATATTATTATATGAAGCGGCAAAACGATCAACATCACCAGATTTACTCATGACTAAATCTCCATTACACAAATCAGATGAAAAAATGTCAGTTTTGAACATTTCCATATCAACAGAATTAATCTTTCTGTAAGAAACCTCTTTCACAGATAGATCGGGTTTGTTTAAATTTAGTTTACACAAAATGGAATAATGGTCCGAAAATAAATAATCAATAACAGGTTTACTTTCAATTATAGACTCTGACTTACGAGCAATGATTAAATCTAATATATGACCTAAAACATGAGTGGGTTGATCAACAAACTGTTCAAGGTTCAATGATTCTAATAAATCAGAAAAACATATCACATCATGGTTCTCAACATCATCAACATGAATGTTGAGATCACCGGTAATTATCAGTGGTGCACTAGACAATAAAACAGTTTCAAGGTAATCAGAAAACTCGCGTAAAAAAGAATTAAGTGTTACTCGATGGTTGGTTGAGTAGGGTGGTCTATAAATGACGACGACACGCAATTGATGAGACCCTACCCCCACGAGCCACTCTGAGAATTCAAAGGATCGTTTTCAGCCGCAGCAACCTTTTAACCTCCATCGAGTCACGTAGAAGGAGGGCAGTACCCACCACGTCTATTCCCGCGTGCATGATCTACGAGCTTGTAACCTGATGGAGTTGCCTCAGATCGGTGAGCAGAATCGATGTCCTTTAACCAGGTCTCGGTCAGCGCAAAGATGTCTGCGTTGCTTGTACATACATAATCCATCAAATCAGCAGATTTATTTTTTAATGATCGGACGTTCATCGTACAGAACTTCAAATGGCATCCAGATGACTTGAGAGAAAAGCTATGTGGAGGTGTAACCAATGTCCTGCTAACTGACCCCTTTGGTGGTATATGTCGATGGATAGACGGGCGATGACCAACAATGACGGAAATTTTAGGAGCTGGAACAAATCGGTGCACAGGTTGTACAGGAATAGCCTTTATCCTACGACGACCTCCCTTTTTACCTCTGTGCGTTCGTCGGTAAACCGGTATTTGAGTTTTATTGGCATTTATCCCGAGACAAACTACATGAGTCCATACCAAATTAGGCAGAGTTGTGGCTTTAACATTAGAAGAATTGCAAATATTGAGAAGTTTGTCACGTGTATAGGAAATTACCCGTACATGTGACAAAGTGGTACCTGTGTTTGAATTTGTCACAGTCTCAGGTCCTGGATTTGGGTTTATGTCACCATATATCAGAAGTTCCAAATGAAAAGTGGCAGATGAATTATCATAATATGGAACAGGTCGATGCAGAAATCTGTGATGGCATATTTGTTGTTTCCCTTTAGTCATAGGTAGTACTAAATACTTACACTCCAGTGATAAGTCATTGGAACACAATTGTCCAGTTAGCAGGCAGAGCATAAACAGGATGCACATATCCATTGTCTAGCCAAGGAGCCTTCTTTCAATGCAGGCAGGCAATAAACTAAGACCCACTGTATAATCCATCAATGGTTGACTGCACATTGTTGTAAAGATCCAACATGGTGTTCTCTATGCAGTAAAACTCATGGCAGGGGCAGATGAAATCCAGCAGTGAAAACCACTTATTACTCCATCAAGAATGTTCCAGAGCACACATAAAATGTCCAACAGTTTCCTGGTATTGTAATAAATCCACTGATATCAAAATGAGGACACAACTGTTGTACAAACACATATTTACACAATTAACTGGAGAGCTATTATGAGTGGCAGCTTGTTAGGCGCGCACCCAAATTTTTTTACTGCACACCGTAACTGATAGCAATACTCCTCAAAACTTTATTGTGACGATGACTAGAGCACTCTAGTCGAAATGTTGAGAAGACTATACGGTTCTTATCAAAACCACAATCTCACTTCGCGTTAGTTGAGATTCGAACCACATGGTGTTACTGCACACCGTAACTGATAGCAATACTCCTCAAAACTTTATTGTGACGATGACTAGAGCACTCTAGTCGAAATGTTGAGAAGACTATACGGTTCTTATGAGAACCACAATCTCACTTCGCGATAGTTGAGATTCGAACCACATGGTGTTACTGCACACCGTAACTGATAGCAATACTCCTCAAAACTTTATTGTGACGATGACTAGAGCATTCTATTGAAAACGTAGAGAAGATCTAAATGGTGTTACCACAAACCGTAACCGATAACACTACTCCTCGGGGTTCAAAATTAACACTAGTCTGCTAGCCTGAGGCTAGTGGTTTAAGCAGCGGGACTACTAGATGCTGGTATTTGGGTAGTCCGATGGGCTAATGAAAAAAATGAAATAAAAATATGCAAAAACAATATTCAGTATGATCTCAGCAAGAACAGCTCATGGTTCATTTTTTCCCCTGTATTTATATTAACCTTTTTTTCAGGACTACTAAAAAATGAGAAGGACTAGTCAAATTTTAACATAACTAGTCCTGTGGGCTACCATAAAATTCAAGTTAATTTCGACCCCTGCTCCTGAAAACTTGATCCTGTTGATGTTATTAATCCACTTTGTAGGTGCTTTAGCCTGGAATGCCGACATGTTATCATCGGGTAGTAGAGATCGTATGATCCTCCAGAGAGATGTACGTACCCCTACCACTCCGGAAAGACGTCTAGCTGGCCACAGACAAGAAGTATGTGGCTTGAAATGGTCCCCTGATCACCAACATCTAGCCTCGGGAGGCAATGATAATAAGGTATATGTACTGACTACCTGAGTATCAACTAATTGTTTTGCTCCATTTAATTTCTACTAACAGGGCAAAACAAAATCACTGAGTATACAGTGCTATACACACGTCGGTGTAGGGCAAAATTAAATCAATTGTTTATCACCCGACGCAAGAATTTCATCAAACTATAAATATCGCTGCACCCGCTGCTATATAGGATTGTAGGTTCGAATCCCGCTCGAGTCGCCTGTGAAGTTTTTTCCACAGACACTCGGAAAGCACTGAGTATACAGTGCTATACACACGTCGGTGTAGGGCAAAATTCAATCAATTGTTTATCACCCGACGCAAGAATTTCATCAAACTATAAATATCGCTGCACCTGTTGCTATATAGGATCGTGGGTTCGAATCCCGCTCGAGTCGCATGTGAAGTTTTTTTCCACAGACACTCGGAAAGCACTGAGTATACAGTGCTATACACACGTCGGTGTAGGGCAAAATTAAATCAATTGTTTATCACCCGACGCAAGAATTTCATCAATCTATAAATTTAAAATTAAGTCTTGAATATGTTTCCTAAGTTACATATTCGTCACAATGTTGGTTTCTAAATTGCCATCGATGCTTAACCCTCCTACATTAGCTGCACTTCAGTGGCAAGTAACTATAGTGGTCAAAATCAGTCAACTGACTGTTTTTGACTGTTGGCCCAAATGTGCACACATGGGCATTTTTGATTGGTTTTGACTGTCATTTTGACTACCTTCAGCAATACCAGACAATGCTTTTACAAGTCAACATCATTTTGACCTGTAAATGTACTTAACTACATGTAAGGTTTGACAGTATTCGACTTTTAAGTGCACTAGATATATACTACTCAAAACAATTTTGGGAACACCGGAATAATCTCAGTTAAAGCAAGATCGTTTATTTCAGATAAACACAATGTTTCACAGAATTGATGAGAAACAACTGCACAATGAAACAGATGATAAAGGATGCATGTAGTGATTACACATTTCATGACATGACTACTGAAAGAGAGAGGGGGTTGTGCAAATGAAAATCCCGGTTCATGGAACATTTCAAACCTATTTGATGTTAAAAATCCGGTGTTCCCTAAATTGTTTTGAATAGTATACCTTGGCAAGTATATCAAAATTTTGACTGATTTTGACCGTTGCAGTCATTGGAGGGTTAATATGAGTAATTGATGCATTATCTTCATGTTGTAGGTGAAAATAATGGTATCTAAATTTAATCTCAATTATCTTGATCACTATTTGTATTTATCCGTAGTTATTTGTATGGAACAATTCGAGCCTTACCCCAGTCCAGCAGTACACCGAACATCTGGCTGCGGTTAAAGCTATAGCGTGGTCACCACATCAACACGGCCTGTTAGCCTCGGGGGGTGGTACTGCCGATCGGTGTATACGATTCTGGAATACACTGACTGGTCAACCGCTCAATTCAGTAGATACAGGCTCACAGGTCTGCAATCTGGCATGGTCTAAACATGACAATGAATTAGTGAGTAAATTGTTTCTCTGTAAGAGCATTTTAGAAATGCATGCATTGTATAGTATATGTAAAACTTGTAGCTTTGCATGGTGAAGAGGATATTAGACTAATTGCGGTGACACCGTGTGAAATTCTCAATTTAGTAATTAGTTCTGAAAAGAACTGGAGGTTAGAACTCATGTATGTTTCGATCAGTATGCTCTGATCGTCATCAGGAGAATGTATAGTATAGTTATGAACAGTCAACGTTTTTATGTCTTTATATCATCACGATCAACAGGGCATGGAGTCAGAGTGCTAGTTTTAGATTAACTCAGTGACTGAAAATAATACCCCCACATGATAAGGTCATATTACCGTTGCTGCTGCGTAAATGAGCCAGTAATTTTCAGTCACTGTGTTCATCTTAAACTAGGAGACCGATTCAATGCCCTGTTGAATGTCTGCTCTGATCATGACGATACTGTCTTTTTAATCGTTGTTAGTCTGTATATTCAGAGTCCAAATGAACAAACTTTAAGGACCTTGTCAAAATAAACACAAAATTTGATAATACTTGGGTTTGCCTGGAATCTCCTCACCTCTCAATACGAAATCATGGTAATTTTGGGGAAAATCAGTGTGGGAATTATGTACTTTCCATATAAAATAAACCCTGAAAACATGACGTCACGTGGTGATGCTTGCAAAAGTTGCAAGATAATGACCAGAATCTTGTAACTTTTCTGTGGGTGTACACTTAAAATCAGTTGTAAACTATCATGCTGTGATGATGAAAAGGATGAACCATTAGAAATCATGAAATCATCGCTTATTGTTGTATACCCTCATTCCTTGTTATACAGGTAAGTACCCACGGATATTCTCAGAATCAGATCCTTGTCTGGAAGTACCCATCATTAGTAGAAGTAGCCAAGCTGACTGGTCATACCTATAGAGTCTTATATCTGGTAAGTCAATCTACCTCTCTAATCACCACAGTTACATCTGTTACATGGTTTCACCTTATAGTCTATGACTGTTAGCGTTACATCTGTTACATGGTTTCACCTTATAGTCTATGACTGTTAGTGTTACATCTGTTACATGGTTTCACCTTATAGTCTGTGACTGTTAGCGTTACATCTGTTACATGGTTTCACTTTATAGTCTGTGACTGTTAGCGTTACATCTGTTACATGGTTTCTGCTTATAGTCTATGACTGTTAGTGTTACATCTGTTACATGGTTTCACCTTATAGTCTATGACTGTTAGCGTTACATCTGTTACATGGTTTCACCTTATAGTCTATGACTGTTAGTGTTACATCTGTTACATGGTTTCACCTTATAGTTTATGACTGTTAGTGTTACATCTGTTACATGGTTTCACTTTATAGTCTATGACTGTTAGTGTTACATCTGTTACATGGTTTCACCTTATAGTCTATGACTGTTAGTGTTACATCTGTTACATGGTTTCACCTTATAGTTTATGACTGTTAGTGTTACATCTGTTACATGGTTTCACCTTATAGTCTATGACTGTTAGTGTTACATCTGTTACATGGTTTCACCTTATAGTCTATGACTTTAACATTCTGAGGTTATTTCCCTTTATTTATTCAGGCAGTTTCTCCCGATGGAGAGGCAATAGTAACAGGTGCTGGTGATGAAACGTTACGATTCTGGAATGTTTTTAGCAAATCAAGATCATCTAAGGTATTAAAGAGATTGCATTAAGCACTAACAAGCATTTTTAGACATGGCTTGATGGAATACTGTCTGCTATGGATAAGAATACTAAAATTGCTCAAATTTCATAATGTGCAAAAGTATGTATGAAAATGAATCTATAAAAAGCTTCACTTCAGTTGGTTGGCATTTTTCTTAGATAATTTGGAAACCATATTTTACAGGAAAAGTTTTTTTTTTTTAATGTATTAAATGAAAGTCACCATAATGTTTTTTGGGGGTTTATTTCTCTTTTAAAAATTAACCCAAGCCACCCCAAATCCTGCAAAATCCTCCAAAGGGCACTTTTTGGGAAAAATTCAGCACTATTGGAAACTGGTACTTTCACCTCTTCAAATGGGGCAAAATTACTACTTGGCAAGAAGTACAGGCCGTAAGTGCTGAATAGGAAAGATCAACGAAAATGCATAGTGCATGTTTCCAAAGGTGCACTGATGAATTTTGGAGGATTCAGGAGGGTTCCTAGCCAGAATACCTAGGGGGGGTTAGGGTTGAGCATTTCAGCCAAAAATTAATTATTCCGAATGATTTAGTGATTACCAATTTCTCTTGTTTATGGTTGCATTGACAGGAATCTAAGTCCGTCTTGAATCTATTCAACCACATCAGATGAAGGCGATACCTACTGCCCACAAGAATCCATTGAAGGCAAGCGTGATTCAGCTTTTTTGTTATAAAAAAAATAAATATATAAACCTTTTTGCTAAAAGGTGCAAGCTTCCTATTCAGATATATGTATGTGTTGGATGGTTGCACGCTATCTGGACTTCTTATAACAAGGATCATTTGAATAACAACCCAAGTACAGCAGTAATCACACAACTAATGTGCTAGATTATGACACGGAGAAGGAAATGAGTTCTGGTCCCAATTTCTTAGAGTCGTTAAGCAACAAAAATTGCTTAGCAGAAAATAAAATTGCTTAGCAGAAAATAAAATTGCTTAGCAGAAAATAAAACTGCTTAGCAGAAAATAAAACTGCTTAGCAGAAAATAAAATTGCTTAGCAGAAAATAAAATTGCTTAGCAGAAAATAAAACTGCTTAGCAGAAAATAAAATTGCTTAGCAGAAAATAAAATTGCTTACCAGATTTTGTTGGTTACCGGTTAAACTGTCATACAGAATGTGTATTTTGGCTGGTAGTCCGTTTTATATTGCTTAGCAAAAATATTTGCAAAATTCTCTGCTTAGCAGCTCTGTGAAATTGGACCCTGGTCATGAATATTCATGTGGATTGGTACTTGACTGATTTTGTTAGTGTATCTTCATACTAGTTGAATGGCACTGTTAATTTTTGAATGTATTTATTAAAACATTGTCAAAAGGGACCTGCATTAACCCTAACCTTCCCAAATCCTCCAATATCCTCTTTGCATAACTGAAGGATTTTGAAGGATTGACGTTATTAGGAAATTGCAGTGGTGAAGGATTTAGAAGGATTGAGGGTAGATGTGATTATTTGCTTGGTGGAAAATGGAGGATCGAGGTGATCAGGCAAAATTTGATATATGAAAATGTGAAAATTATATGAAAATGTGTGCATACATGCACATTTAGTCTGCGTGTCACTTGAGGATTTGGGAGGATTCAGGCAGTGGCCACAAGTAATAAAAACTGGAGGAATTAGAAGGATTCAGGTACTTGGAGTTTTTAACTCTTTACTGTTGGAGGATTGAAGTTGTGTGTGGCAAGTTGGCTTAGGGAGTTAGGGTTAATGTTTTTTTTTATTGGAGCAAGACATGCAATGGTGCTGTACACGTAATATTAGTTCCCTCGGGTATGCAACTTTTCAGCTGGTCAGCTGATTTCCTCTTTTTTTCTTTAATAATAGTGCTATAGAAAACTGAAAAACACTGTACAAAGTTTTGTTTGCTCGGCCATTTCCTATTTTTTTGTAATTTCAAAGTTGCGTGTCTGGTTCTCTGTGCTTGGACTATAACAAATATGTGCATAGACCTCGTCATTTTCTAATGTCAGTAAGAATGACTGGTGAGTTCAGCCCTTTGATAACATCATTGAAATATTAAGTTTTTAAAGAAGTTACAACTAAGATCATGTATTTTCTGTTGGAAGAACATAACTCTTCAAATTATGTGCAAATATAATTTGTATATTTTTTTTTATTTAAAAAAAACAATCAGTGTTTAATAGTTTTAATAATCTAGCAAATCAAGGAAAAACATGAAGTTATAGAAATCTTGAAAATTTTATGGTTCCTTATTTCATTATTTTAAGTTTTTTTAATAATGCCAATTTAACATTTTTATTTTTAATTGATTTGAACCAAATTGATGATTGTACCATGTTTTGATTTGGTTTTGCCACAGAACTCTTTATTTAAAAAATGTTTTTTTTATTTTAATTTTTTTTTTTAAAGTGAATATTTAAGTAGGCATATCAACCTCTCATTGTTTGTAATAAATTATTCACAGTCAGTCCCACCACTTAGTTTTGTTGAGCATAAATTGTGAAAGGGATTTTTGGCATGCACAACTTGATTCGAATTCCATTACTTTTACTGAGGGGAAAAAAATGTTGTGCTTTAAAAACAAAGTAAGAAATACTGAAACACTTTTTATTTAAAAAAAATATGTTGGTTTGTTTCAAGGCTGTGCCGGGTACCCGGGTATCCGAAGATTTCCAATGATTTCCAATTTTGGGTATCCGGTTCCCGAAAATACACAGCCCTAAATATACATGTAGTTTGTTTTATGAGAACAGTAAAAAATGTTGCTGCATTGTGTTATTATATATAAAGTGATACCTGATAGTCTGTACATTATTTATGTGGCCTAGATGACAGATAGTCAGAGAGATTTAACTTTCCAATTTTATATATATATTCATTGCGGACAGCGTACATACAGCACAGGTTATTGTTAAGAAGACCTCAAGACTAAGGCAGTGCCGGGTATCCAGGATACCCGACCAAAACTGTCATTACCCGGTTCCATTTTTCGGTTCTAGTTACCCGTAAACGACTTTTTAAAATTCAGACTTAACATTTGAGCGGCCCCAACAGAAATCTGTGACTCTTGAATGATGTAATGTTTACACTTTTACAATTTTATTTTGTCAAGAAGAGATTCAAGAGATTACACTATATGATGACTTTGTAGTATTTTACGGACGGTTTCCACACACTTTCCGCCGACTGTGTGATACAATGTTTGCCTATTTGCAGTTATTGGATTAGTGCATGCTTTATGTCTGCACTGGGAGTGTGTGCCATGTGAGCTGTTAATAGAGGGGATATTATTATAGGGAACGTCCACATTAATTGTTGTGCTAAGTGTTGCTGAAATTGAAATTTAAAACGGGCATCCGGGTATCCGAAGTTTCTTGATTTCGGGTATCCGGTTCCAAAAAAAATCTGAAAACGCACAGCCCTAATCAAGACACATTGGGATCACAGTGTGGATGTAATGTATCAGACCTGGAATTTCACAGAGGTCATGACGTCCATTGCCCTGGGCAGAGGTCATGGCGTCCATTGCCCTGGGCAGAGGTCATGGCGTCCATTGCCCTGGGCAGAGGTCATGACGTCCATTGCCCTGGGCAGAGTTCATAACGTCCATTGCCCTGGGCAGAGGTCATGACGTCCATTGCCCTGGGCAGAGGTCATGACGTCCATTGCCCTGGGCAGAGGTCATGACGTCCATTGCCCTGGGCAGAGGTCATAACGTCCATTGCCCTGGGCAGAGGTCATGACGTCCATTGCCCTGGGCAGAGGTCATGACGTCCATTGCCCTGGGCAGAGGTCATGACGTCCATTGCCCTGGGCAGAGGTCATGACGTCCATTGCCCTGGGCAGAGGTCATGACGTCCATTGCCCTGGGCAGAGGTCATGACGTCCATTGCCCTGGGCAGAGGTCATGACGTCCATTGCCCTGGGCAGAGGTCATGACGTCCATTGCCCTGGGCAGAGGTCATGACGTCCATTGCCCTGGGCAGAGGTCATAACGTCCATTGCCCTGGGCAGAGGTCATAACGCCCATTGCCCTGGGCAGAGGTCATGACGTCCATTGCCCTGGGCAGAGGTCATGACGTCCATTGCCCTGGGCAGAGGTCATAACGCCCATTGCCCTGGGCAGAGGTCATGACGTCCATTGCCCTGGGCAGAGGTCATGACGTCCATTGCCCTGGGCAGAGGTCATGACGTCCATTGCCCTGGGCAGAGGTCATGACGCCCATTGCCCTGGGCAGAGGTCATGACGCCCATTGCCCTGGGCAGAGGTCATGACGTCCATTGCCCTGGGCAGAGGTCATGACGCCCATTGCCCTGGGCAGAGGTCATGACGCCCATTGCCCTGGGCAGAGGTCATGACGCCCATTGCCCTGGGCAGAGGTCATGACGCCCATTGCCCTGGGCAGAGGTCATGACGCCCATTGCCCTGGGCAGAGGTCATGACGCCCATTGCCCTGGGCAGAGGTCATGACGCCCATTGCCCTGGGCAGAGGTCATGACGTCCCATTGCCCTGGGCAGAGGTCATGACGCCCATTGCCCTGGGCAGACGTCATGACGTCCATTGCCCTGGGCAGAGGTCATGACGTCCATTGCCCTGGGCAGAGGTCATGACGTCCGTTGCCCTGGGCAGAAGTCATGACGTCCATTGCCCTGGGCAGAGGTCATGACGTCCATTGCCCTGGGCAGAGGTCATGACGTCCATTGCCCTGGGCAGAGGTCATGACGTCCATTGCCCTGGGCAGAGGTCATGACGTCCGTTGCCCTGGGCAGAAGTCATGACGTCCATTGCCCTGGGCAGAGGTCATGACGTCCATTGCCCTGGGCAGAGGTCATGACGTCCATTGCCCTGGGCAGAGGTCATAACGTCCATTGCCCTGGGCAGAGGTCATGACGTCCATTGCCCTGGGCAGAGGTCATGACGTCCATTGCCCTGGGCAGAGGTCATGACGTCCATTGCCCTGGGCAGAGGTCATGACGTCCATTGCCCTGGGCAGAGGTCATGACGTCCATTGCCCTGGGCAGAGGTCATGACGTCCATTGCCCTGGGCAGAGGTCATGGCGTCCATTGCCCTGGGGCCAGTTTCATAGAGCTGCTTAGCAAAATTTAGCTGAGATCCTGACAGCAGCACTAAACACTACAATATACGTAAGACTAATTGCGGTGACACCATGTGAAATTCTCAATTGAGTAGTAATTAGTTCTGAAAAGAACTGGAGGTACAACTCGACGTTTCGATCAGTGTGCTCTGATCGTCCTCAGGAGAATGGTCAGATCAGAGGACGATCAGAGCACACTGATCGAAACGTCGAGTTGTACCTCCAGTTCTTTTCAGAACTACTACTCAATTGAGAATTTCACATGGTGTCACCGCAATTAGTCTTACTTATCCTCCTCACCATGCAAAGCTACAAGTCTTAACTACAATATACATTATGGGGCAATTTGGCTGGTAACCTATTTTTGCTATAAAGCATAACTTTCCTGTGCTAAGCATAATTTTTGTACCATGAAACTGGCCCCTGGTCATAGTGCCATGGCCATGGTACCCCTTCAAAAAAAAGTACCCATAGACATTGTGATATTCTAATAGAAACGCTCTTGACTCGGGACAAAAGGCTCGCCCCTTCAAGAATGAAAATTCAGGGCTGTCAGGTAACCTTATATTGAGTTGCTGTACAGAATCAGATGTCCCAAATATTGTGTAACGGTCGGCATTCTGTACATTGCTATACATTATGTTTAATGCACAGAATAAAACAATATTGAAAGAACTTTATTTTCCGACAATGGCTGTTTCGATTATTTCTGATTTCACTGCTGTAAAATACTGTCAAATAAATTAATATTATCCTTGTTTCACAAATGCTCAAGACAGTTGAGACATTCTGATTGGACAAAACGTAATCACGTGGGGATGTATTAACGAATGGTGCAGACAGGCTTATCAAAAACAGCTGTTCGCCAGTTGTTTGACGTGCGACGCAGATTTCAACCAATCAGAGTGACGAAGATTGGCATCACGCACCTAACTCATATACTTTGACAGTGTTTCATGTGTCCCCAAAACGTGAATTTGCCCATTTCTATTTGGCTTTATTCAACAAAAATTACATTTTTTTTTACATTTTGAAAACGAAATCGATACGGGCATACAGGCCTTCGGCTCAGTCCTTATCGCCCGTGATCATGCCCAAAACCGTTCGTTAACCTGTGGTAAAGACCGCACGACAAATTGTTATTCCCTTAGTAATGGTCACATTAAAATTAAAAAAACTGGCCACAAAACTAATCTAAATTCAACTAAGGCAAACTAAATAAGAGTAAAATACCTAAATGAACACTGACACACATTTTCTGAGGACACAAAAACATTTTAATATATTTTTTAAATGTTTATTTCCACCAAATACAATGTAAATGCAGTGCAAACAAATGGACATTTTTCTTACTGGAACACTGAATAGGAATACATCAAGTCATAGTGGTCATACATGTAGTTAGGAGAAATGCTTTAGTCCCCACAGTAACACAGTCTGTTCATCATATGTGCAGTCTTTTTTACAAGTTATGCTCTATGTCTGGCCATAGTTTCATAGAATCTGTTATTAGGACTTGTGTGTGCCATGTTGTTTGTCTATGGATCATTAATTTATGTGCTTAAAAGGAAGGTACGTCATTGGTAATGTTGGCAAAACTGCTTCTATGAGTATGCTTACTCTCTTTGAATCGAGATATACATTGAAGGGAAGGTACAGCATTGGTAATGTTGGCCAAACTGCTTCTATGAGTATGCTTACTCTCTTTGAATCGAGATATACATTGAAGGGAAGGTACAACATTGGTAATGTTGGCAAAACTGCTTCTGTGAGTATGTTTACTCTCTTTGAATCGAGATATACATTGAAGGGAAGGTACAACATTGGTAATGTTGGCAAAACTGCTTCTATGAGTATGTTTACTCTCTTTGAATCAAGAAAAAAAAAACACTGTCGTTCACCAAGAAAATAGTGAAAATGCATTGAGATATTTTAAACTCATTCTGATGTTGATTTTACTTACGAAAACTCTTTTTTTCTTAATTCAAACTGAAAATTGTTTCAATTTTCTTAAACTTCAAATATACTACTCAAAACAATTGAGGGAACAAAACAATTTAGGGAACACCGGATTTACTGCAAGAGGTGGTCACACCCGTTATTGAAATGTTCCATGAACCGGGATTTTAAATTTGCAATATTTTCATCTTCAGTAGTTATGTCATGATCAATGTGTAATCACTACATGCATCCTTTATCATCTGTTTCATTGTGCAGTTGTTTCTCATCAATTCAGTGAAACATTGTGTTTATCTGAAATAAATGATCTTGCTTTAACTGAGATTATTCCGGTGTTCCCTAAATTGTTTTGAGTAGTATATTTCTAGGGAAGATTGATACCGTCATCAGCTCAACACGAAGTGTTAAATTACTATATGACATAAAACACAATAAAGGGGGCCACTTTCCTACCGTCACGTTAGCAGTTTTTCTTATGGTTGTAATTTTTTTTTAAATATCTGAAACCACCCAAAAAGAATTTCAACATTTGAATAGACATGCATGCTTATCCTAAAGATAATTTGAGTTGATTATTACTATTATTTTTTTAATTACCCTAAAATTTCCATCAATAAATGGACGGAAAAGTGATGTAACTTTTTCCGTCCAAATTTTATGGAAATTTGAGGGTAAAAAAATAAATAAAAAAATTTAAAAATAAAATAAATCAGCTCAAATTAGTTCTAGTATAAGCCTGCATGTCCATTCACATGTTGAAACACTTTTTGTTCGGTTTCAGGTACTTAAAAATAAATAACAACCATTGGAAAAACTGCTAACGTGACGGATGCAAAGTGGCCCCCTTTATTGTGTTTTATGTCATATGACGATTTGGTTATTTTTGATTTACCAATCCTATACCTTACCTTTATAAGAACTTGGGGCCGACTTCATAGAGCTAGTTAGCAGAGAATTTTGCTAAGCAAATATTCTTGCTAAGCAATATAAAACGGCCTACCAGCCAAAATGCATACATTTGGTATAAAAGTTTGGCTGGTAACTAAAGAAATTTGCTAAGCAAATATTTCTGCTTTGCAGCAGAAAATTAAACTGTTTTTTTTTTTTTTGGGGGGGTCACTTCTGCACATTAGATGACAAGGATCTATGCGTGATTTACAAAAACCAAATACTGAGTGGAAATTTTATTCAGAAAATGGAAAGAATTATCTCACTTAGGTAAGACTTGTAGCTTTGCATGGTGAGGAGGATAAGTAAGACTAATTGTGGTGACACCATGTGAAATTCTCAATTGAGTAGTAATTAGTTCTGAAAAGAACTGGAGGTACAACTCGACGTTTCGATCAGTATGCTCTGATCGTCCTCAGGAGAATTTCACGTGGTATCACCGCAATTAGTCTTAATTATCTCAATTGATAACATCTGAATTGATCCATTGCTCTGAGCTTCCCCTCATTGTATAGGTTCAGTTTAGATATAACCTCATGATTTCATTATTCCAACTCTATATTTGCTAATTGTTTACTAATTTCACTTCGTTGGAGGCCATGTTGTCTGACATAGTGCCGTCATTGAATAGATGTCTAGTCAATAGATGTCTAGGCCATGTAGTTCATGTTGTCTGACATACTGCCGTCATTGAATAGATGTCTAGTCAATAGATGTCTAGTCAATAGATGTCTAGGCCATGTAGTTCATGTTGTCTGACATTGTGCCGTTATTGAATAGATGTCTATTCAATAGATGTCTAGGCCATGTAGTTCATGTTGTCTGACATAGTGCCGTCATTGAATAGATGTCTAGTCAATAGATGTCTAGGCCATGTAGTTCATGTTGTCTGACATTGTGCCGTTATTGAATAGATGTCTAGTCAATAGATGTCTAGGCCATGTAGTTCATGTAGTCTGACATAGTGCCGTCATTGAATAGATGTCTAGGCCATGTAGTTCATGTTGTCTGACATTGTGCCGTTATTGAATAGATGTCTATTCAATAGATGTCTAGGCCATGTAGTTCATATTGTCTGACATAGTGCCGTCATTGAATAGATGTCTAGTCAACAACCGAATCTCTTTCAATCACACACTGCTTTTTTACCTTATTTACAAATGTTTAAGTAATTTGTACAACACCATCATTATAGAATAAAACGTTCCTCCAAAATATACAAGAAATGATCTTCAGTAAAATAGAAAATATGATTCTGTGTATATAAATATATTTTGTTTAGGTTCGTTGTGAAAACACCTCTAAAATCAATAATTAAAAGAATGTAAATATCCTATGTCATAAGATATAAGGCAAACATTATATTAGTGTTCATATCACTAATCTTATTTGATCTCTAACCCTACACCAGTCAAGAGAAAACACAGCAAATTATTTTCCCCCATTTAATACAGAACTTCCCAATGCTTTTCTGTTGATGTGCGTACATTTGCAGGAACTGATCACATCAAACAGCCAATAGTTTACATTGAGTGATCATATTACACCAATAATACTTAAAATCACACCAAGAAGATAAGGAGTACATTTATTTACCCTGTATGTCTTACAAGCAAGTCAATAGTTTCCTGTCCTATCAAGCTTGGGCGATATCGATTTTTTTTTCATCTACGATATATTGCGATTATTTTTTTTCATTCATGCATGATTGCTTTAGAGCTGATAACCACAGGTACATGTATGTACCCCTCTACAACCATCACAACAAATCCCAAATTCGTTTGCATAGTGTGTAGGCCCATGTACTTCTGAAGTAGTTTGCTTTTGTTTCTCACTTCCGAAAGGTGAAAATTTTGTTTCCACGGAATTTCTGACTTGACACACAATGGTGATTTTTTTTAAATTAATCATGATACGGTTTTTTTAATCACGATTTGCCGATATCTTGATAAATTTAAAAGGTTCTCGATATCGTAATCAAATAAAAAAAACGGTATCGCGATATTCAATTCTATCGTGTTATTGCCCAAGCTTATCCAACATTTGGAAATAGATGGTAAATTTTGCATTTTTTGTACATTGTTGATTTGCAAAAAGGGGGTGGAAGGCACACCCCCAATTTGACCCCCCTCGATCTGCCATTGTAAAAATGTATGTTACATACAGTTTACTTATTTTATTGTTACTGATTGATTAAATCCCATACCTTGCTCTTGTCTAAGTAGAAAAGAGGTGAATAAACCATATGGTTGACCACAAGAGGGCGCAATAGTAATGACATTTTGGGGTACAACAATTTTTTTTAAAACATTAATAAGACATCTTAGTTTTACGTTTTGAAAAGTTTTATTGAAAAAACACAAAATTTGTAAAAAAAATTTTTTTTTTAAACGTCTAATAACTTGTTTTGACCCCATTTTACTCCCAAAATGGCACCCTCTTGTGGTCGAGCATAAGGTTATTACATTCACCCAGACTATTGTTTACCACAACAAAGATAAAGAGTACTTGAATGAATGAATGAATGATGTGCAGTATAACAATTCATTTCCAGTCATATAATTTCTGAACTACGTGTACAAGGAAAATAGAAAATGGATTAACCCTCCTACTATAGCTGCACTTTAGTGGCAAGTAGCTATAGTGGTCAATTGACTGTTGACCCAAATGTGCACACAGGGGCATTTTTGACTGGTTTTTACTGTCATTTTGACAACCCTCAACAATACAAGACAATGCTTTTACCAGTCAAAAAATGGTTGACTCATTTTGACCTGTAAATGTACTTACTACACGTAAGGTTTGACAATGTTTGACTTTTAAGTGCACTAGATATACCTTGGCAAGTATATCAACATTTTGACTGATTTTGACTCTTGTAGTAGTAGGAGGGTTAATGTACTTACTAATACTACACGTAAGGTTTGACAATGTTTGACTTTTAAGTGCACTAGATATACCTTGGCAAGTATATCAACATTTTGACTGATTTTGACTCTTGTAGTAGTAGGAGGGTTAATGTACTTACTACACTTGAGGTTTGACAGTGTTTGACTTTTAAGTGCACTAGATATACCTTGGCAAGTATATCAACATTTTGACTGATTTTGACCCTTGCAGCCATAGGAGGGTTAAAGGGACAGTATCGTCAAGATCAGAGCCGACTTTCAACAGGTCATGAAATCGGTGTCCCTAGTTTAAGTTGAACACAGTGTTTGAAAATTACTGGCTCATTTATGCAGCAGCAATCTGATTCCATACCCTGTTGATCGTGACGATACTGTGATTCAACCAATAACAAACAGAACAAAACCTATTAGTGGTAATTATCTCTACAATACCACCGATATCAAAACACTCTAATACAAATATTAAAAAAGGTTTATACGATAATGATCCAAATCTGAATTTTAAAAGATCTAAATACATTCATTGATTTATCTTAAAACAATTTTCATGTACTATGTAATTATAGTACTAGTCAACAAGTTTCATTGATTTTATGAAATTAAGTGTGCATTTGATGTGCATTACATGTACATTAATTATGCGTCATCTTATTTTCATGTGTTTTAACTGTATAGATAGGCAGGCCCCCAATGGAAATCAGTTTTGAACTGTTTGGGCATACCCTGGGTAAATAAATAAAATAAATAAACACACAGCTTTACGTCCCATCCGAAGGACGCGGACCCTGATGATATTATAGGGCCCTACCAGGCCCCTAGACTAGCCACACAATCTCGAACAATTCATGGAATGCTCTCCCATAGGCAATCATGACACTGGCTCTTCCATTGAGCTATGAACTGTCTGGGACATTAAAAGTTTATAATCAAAAGCACAGCGTGAGCGGAGCTGTATTTGTCATGTGAGTGTTCAACTTTACAAGTATCTCAACAGGAACTTTGAATGGTTTTGTCACATAAATTCAGGCATTACCAAATATGTTTGGCATGGTTCATTAACCCTAACCTTCCCAAATCCTCCAAAATCCTCTTTGCTAAAGCGAAGGATTTAGGTTGCATTCTACATTCTCTTTGCTAAAGTGAAGGATTTTGGAGGATTGAGGTTATTAGGCATACTTGCCTTTCCATGTACATCCATGTTTGTTGTAGTGATTGCAAAGTCAGTGCTTAGGTCAGTGGACACTGTTTATTGCTCCATGCATGCAGGGAGGGTCCCTGGCCATGTACATGTATCACAGATTAGAAACACATGTGTGCATACATGTCATGTGCTTGCTTTACTACTGAAGGATTTTGGAGGATTCAGGGTATGTGTAAGCAAATGGGCCTAGGGAGTTAGGGTTTAATATGGACTTTCTCAGGTTGGTTAATGCTTAATAAATGTTGTTATAATTGAACACAATACCATGGTATAAATATTTATTTTCCGTTTTTCTTTTAATTTTGTTGTATTGCCATTATTTCTCAGAGAAAAATAAATTCCTTTCAAATAAGTTATTTCATTTAATAATTGACTTAAAGGGAACAATATCGTCATGATCAACAGGGCATGGAATCGGAGATTATCTCAGTGATTGAAAATAATACCCCACATGATGAGGTTCATATTGATGTTACTGCTGAGCCAGTAATTTAATCACTGAGACACTGATTCCATGCCCTGTCAAAAGTTTGCCCTGATCGTGACGATATTGCCCCTTTAACCAGTTCGCATCGGAGGCCGTGTATACACACAATTTTTTTTTGCACCACGGATCGGAGAGCATCTAAACACGCCATAGGAAACTCCGGAATATTTGTATGCATGCTCAGTTGACGTGGCAACGAGCCGAGCGTACAGTGACATGCTCGGTAGACGTGGCCACGCACTGTGGAAGCTTCCATTAACGTGTTTGTGTGGGAAAAAGAAACCTGCACAGGGGCCCAGAAAAACTTTTTTATTCCTGACGCGAACTGGTTAAGTACAATTACTGACATATGTCTCAATGTTATGTGATAGATTTGAGGATGGCATTTGACCTTATGGAGCCTGATATCATTTTTTAACTTACACACAAATAATGACTTATTCTAAAATCACTTGTCTCCAATTCTCTTGAATAAAATACTACATGTAAGTTAAAAAAAACTCTCTACAGCTTCATTTTAAAACCGCTACAATACTCTCTACATACATAACTCAAAGATTCAATTATATAATTAACACAAACAAATTGCCAAACTGGGGCCAATTTAACAGAGGTCCTAAGCAAATTTTGTTGCTAAGCAACATAAAACAGACTACCAGCCCAAATGCATGCATTTTTCATTAACCCTCCTACTGTTTGACCATTTGAAACCATTCAAAATTTCCACTTACCAAAATGCCCATTGGTTTTGTACACACTGTCACATGGTGATACCATTTGAACAGTGTTGGTAGCAAGCTTTACTACCATTCAAATCCATTCGAATGCATAGAGGGTCCATTGATTCACCACTTAGAAGTATCCAAACAAGGTTTTGTATTCGCTGACCTAATATTCAAAACCATTTGGGGGAATCAATCCTGTTAGTTATTTCACCATTCAAAACCACAAAAGCGAATGGTTTCAAATGGTGGATCAACTTGTATGAATAATTCGGTACCAGAAGTAGGAGGGTAAATGAAATGTTGGCTGGTAACCAAAGAACTATGGTAAGCAATTGTTTCCGCTTAGCGGCTCTATGAACCTTGAGTACAATATAAATGATGTGGATACTTTCAACAATTATGAATGACACACATACCACCGTACAAGTGTTACAAATCAAGAGTGACTGGAACATATTTCAACATTTTTAACGTGATAACCACGCGACCAATATCACTTTGTCAACTTTTTTTCCACTTTGTCGACAAAATCCATGTACGTGCGTTTCAGCGAGATGAAACTAATATGAATGATGCGTCTCTTTGTCAAAGTAGGTTTGGACAAATAATTGACGACCGTTTTTACTGCAGCCTTCAAATAAACTTAAAATATCAGTCTTACTCTATTTTAAAACCATCAAAATACACCGTTTAAAAAGTCACCAACCCTTAAGACTACACTGATCCAACCTGTCAATCAATAAGCAAGGATTAACCAGTAGGGTTAAGCCTTTCCATGGCAACTGTTACTATGTCGGTCAAGTGCTTGGCTTTTTATGCAGGGTGGAGTTTTCAGCGTTGCTAAAGATGGAGGGGGGGTGCAGAGACTACGGCCGTAACTGGATTGGTGTATTGTGCTCAATGCTAAAATCCATGTTGATTATTAGGTCTCATAAATCCTACTTAATCAGAGGCAATAATGACTTATCCATGTTGATGTTGATACCAGTGCGATTTTTGGTTGTAATTTGTTTGGGATGGTAACAAGTGGTTGTTGTTGTTGTTGTTGTTGTGGTTGTGGTTGTTGTTGTTGTTGTTGTTGTTATTGTTGTTTACATCTTGATGATGAATGTCAGTATGATAGTGAAGAGAAGAGCAGTCAGACTTGCTGATATCATGCTACTGCTGTTGACATCATCATCTGAATCATCTGAATAATCAGAAAAAGAATACAAATATTGAAATTGTCAATTTCTTTGGTCGGGGGGTGGGGGGTTGTGTGGGGTGAGGGTCACTTTTTCATTGGAGCTCCAACATTTGCAGGCATGTGATTTCTCAGGATTTTGTACAAATCTCCCTTTGCCTCAAAATGATCTTGAAAGAAGAGAAGTAGCCACTATAAAGGAAAAGCAAGAAGTAGCCTTTATTGTGTCCAAACCTCTAGTTTCTTGTCTGTAAATCCTCCAAAATTAAACATCCAGAAGTTCAGGGGGCTTTGTCCTCTAGACCAAAGGGAGACCCAGGCATGCTACCCATTTTGAAGGATTTTTGTAGTTTTGTCAAATCACACCCCTTCATTTGATGTTAGCATCGAGATGAACACAAATATCTCTATGGGGATACAGTTGTAAACTAGCCAAAACACAAAGAATACAGTCATTGTCAGATTCATCATCTTCTTTCGTTGGGGGTGGGGGTGTGGGATGTGGGTGTGGGATTGACGGGTGGGGTGTAAGTACAGAGAATACAGTCATTGTCAGATTCATCATGTTCTTTGGTTGGGGGTGGGGGTGTGGGGTTGACGGGTGGGGTGTGGAGTTTGTGTGTGTGGGTTGATGGGTGGGGGTGTGGGGTTGACGGGTGGGGGTGTACGGTCACTCATTCATTGGAGCTCAAACTATCGATGTTGGAATCTTCTAGAAGATGAATGCAAATATCTCTATGGGGATATAGTTACATTTAACTAGCCAACAGCTGTATTAATATGTAACTATAGTAAAAGATGAATCATCCATGTTTTTCACTGTTTTACCAATTTCAGGAAATTTTAATTTTTTCATCAGAACACTGTGTTATTGTTTTACTTGTGGAAAGGGAAAACAAAATGTTTAAAATTACACATTTCTAAAAAAAATAATAAACATGGTAAGCACGGCTTTACAGTGTCCCAAATTGAATTGTCTGTTAATTACCATTCAACCAAGCTTCCAATAACCATTTTGTGAAATATCTCACTTCAAATTATTTGTTTTACTTTCTAAAACAATATAATCAATCTTCCGAAATAGGAATTTTTTTTTCAACATTCCGAAAATTGCCATTAAAAATAGCAAAGAACTAGATGGACATAACTTGAATACATCTTATGTATTATTACTATCAGATTCATTGGATCTTACAGCCTTATTACTTTCATATTTATCATGAATTAGGCAAATTTGTCCCCCACTAATCACTAATCACTAATCATTATTCAAATACTAGTCCCATTCGTCTTGTGAACCAGTAAAAAGTGAACCAGCAAATTGTCAAATCTGAACACAACCAAAGTACGACAGTTTATTGAAATCCCAAATTTACAATGTATACAAATGGAACCTTTTAGTTTGGAAAAGCAACCGGGAACAAAAAAAGGGGGGGGGGGTTATTTTGAAAACACTTGAAAAGATGATGATGAATGACATTGTGTATATTTACACTGTAACAGTTGTTTTGACTACAAGGAATTCCAGAAATTGCACGGTTTACCTGAGCCATTCCAACCACAAAGGATCAGGGAGAAATGTCTCTTTTGTTGAGTTAGCTTTTTTACAACCATTGCTCATTCATCCATAAACTGGGGTAAGAGCTGTGGTATTGTTAGAATTAAACCTACCGTATACGTATTTGTAATATGAAGGGATTGAGGTCAATAATGGGCCTATATTGACATATAACAAGTGAGACTGTATAGCTTGCTGTATTGCTCGATCCTCACAAACTACGTGACCAGTGATCACATCCAGCAATGGATGGACAAGTTTGTCTTTTCACTTATTGTAAGTTATTACTTTTAAAAGGAAGACATTAGCCCTAACCCCCGTAGGTATTCTGGCTAGGAACCTTCCGGAATCATCCAAAATCCATCATTTTTCATTGGTTCTTTCATATTCAGCATTTATGGCCTGTACTACTTGCCAGGTAGTAATTTTGCCCCATTTGAAGAGGTGAAAGTACCAGTTTCCAACAGTGCTGAATTTTTCCCAAAAAGTGCACCTTGGAGGATTTTGCAGGATATGGGGTGGTTAGGGTTAAGCTGAAATGTTTAGATTGATAATGTTGCAGTAACTTAACAAGTTATACACATATGTACTTCATGTACACAGGAGATAAAACAGAATTAGCCCATTCACTTTCATGATAAATATGAAAGTAAGGCTGTAATTCTCACAACCACACTCTGCAGCATACATGCTGCATGCACCAGCGAGAAGGCCCAATAATCTGATAGTTCCAAAGAAAAGTTCATTCCTGACATCAGGAATAAATAAATGGATGTTGCTATTTCCAATAATTTTACTTAAAAATCAATGACATTTGAAAGCGAGACTGCCCCTGCAGACAGACAAAAATCAGGCAGGTTACTACAATGAGCATGCACAGGTACACAACCTCTTGTATTCAGGGGATAAGACACTTAGATGTAGTAAAGTTATGAAGACATCACGGACACAATTAGGCAGGCTACTGTAATGAGCATGCACAGGTACACAACCTCTTGTATTCAGGGGATAAGACACTTAGATGTAGTAAAGTTATGAAGACATCACGGACACAATTAGGCAGGCTACTGTAATGAGCATGCACAGGTACACAACCTCTTGTATTCAGGGGATAAGACACTTAGATGTAGTAAAGTTATGAAGACATCACGGACACAATTAGGCAGGCTACTGTAATGAGTATGCACAGGTACACAACCTCTTGTATTCAGGGGATAAGACACCACGGACACAATTAGGCAGGCTACTGTAATGAGCATGCACAGGTACACAACCTCTTGTATTCAGGGGATAAGACACCACGGACACAATTAGGCAGGTTACTGTAATGAGCATGCACAGGTACACAACCTCTTGTATTCAGGGGATAAGACACTTAGATGTAGTAAAGTTATGAAGACATCACGGACACAATTAGGCAGGCTACTGTAATGAGCATGCACAGGTACACAACCTCTTGTATTCAGGGGATAAGACACTTAGATGTAGTAAAGTTATGAAGACATCACGGACTCAATTAGGCAGGCTACTGTAATGAGCATGCACAGGTACACAACCTCTTGTATTCAGGGGATAAGACACTTAGATGTAGTAAAGTTTTGAAGACATCACGGACACAATTAGGCAGGTTACTGTAATGAGCATGCACAGGTACACAACCTCTTGTATTCAGGGGATAAGACACTTTATGTAGTAAAGTTATGAAGACATTTGAAAGCGAGGTTGCCCCTGCAAGCGGACTCAATTAGGCAGGCTACTGTAATGAGCATGCACAGGTACACAACCTCTTGTATTCAGGGGATAAGACACTTAGATGTAGTAAAGTTATGAAGACATTTGAAAGCGAGGTTGCCCCTGCAAGCGGACTCAATTAGGCAGGTTACTGTAATGAGCATGCACAGGTACACAACCTCTTGTATTCAGGGGATAAGACACGTAGATGTAGTAAAGTTATGAAGACATTTGAAAGCGAGGTTGCCCCTGCAAGCGGACTCAATTAGGCAGGCTACTGTAATGAGTATGCACAGGTACACAACCTCTTATACTCAGGGAATAAGACATAAGCTTGTTTAGAGAGTAGAGTGATCTTACCTGGTTTATGTAAAGTAGTACAAGCCTTGATGCAGATTTTACCAGTCGACATCGGTGTCTGTCCATGGTAGTTGAGTGTATCAGTGGCCTCGTCAAAAGTGCCTCCGCTCGTAGGAATCAAGAAGTTATAGCAATCAGTATCAGTGAATGCTACGTCCTATTGGCCAACCAGAATGTACAACGGTTATTAACAGAATCTGTTCAAGACATGATAGTTTTTGGTCTACTCGTTAGGTGGGTCGAGTATCGTACTTTTATTGTGTTTCTGCTTTGTGAACATGATAAAGTGATTGATCCCAATGATGTTTTCATCCTTAGTAAGTATGAATTCACAAGATTAGTGCAAGGCCATTTTTGTTCTTTTACTTGGATTACGAAAAAATTTCTTTCAAAGTTGGACAATTAACGGGAAAAAAACCCCACACAACACAAAATGCCAATTGAGGGCGCCCTTCTAATAGGAGGGCACCCCCCCTCTTGTAATCTGTGTTTCAGTCTGTATGCATGGACTCGCCATATACGCACGCAAGCTGACACCAATGATTCCTGGGTTCATCGAGAGGTAACCACACATACGCATCATGCCGTGGAAATTCCCAGGTCATAACGGCTTGGAAGCAACGTACACAGCGGTATAACACAGTACGTGGGTCCCGTCGTAAATTCATTTTGGCCATTGGCGGATCCAGGGGGGGGGGGCTAAGGGGGCTGTAGCCCCCCCCCCTAAAATCGTTTAAAAAAATTTAAAAAGGAGAGAAAGAGAGGGGAGGAGAGGAGGGAGGGAGGAGGGAGGGAGGAGGAGCACTCCCATTCCCACAGTGTGCGGGATAAACATAAGGAGGTGACCTACTTAGTACTGTACTAACCGTTGCGCATAGGAAGTGGCGGCACCCTTTGTAGTACTGAAAAATAATTGTTTTTTGATTCTCAGCCCCCCCTAAAAAATGTTCTGGATCCGCCCATGTTGGCACTGTATTACTTAGCTGTTACACCGATTCTCCTGAAGACGATCAGAGCATACTGATCGAAATGTTGCACCACCAGTTCTTTTTTAGAACTAATCACTAATTAACTGAGAATTTCACATGGTGTCACCGCAAACAGTCTTTACTTATTCCTACATCAAGCTTCTGACACCTATCTTGTAAAATATCTCATTTCAAACTATTTGTTTTCCTTTCCAAAAACGAAATTATCAATGCATTGAAAAAAAAAAAAAACATTTCCGGAAACTGCTTTGAGGATACGTACCTGTTCACTGTCTCCTGTATCTCTATCCCGTTTGAATGCTACGGTATACGTACCTGTTCACTGTCTCCTGTATCTCTATCCCGTTTGAATGCTATGGTATACGTACCTGTTCACTGTCTCCTGTATCTCTATCCCGTTTGAATGCTACGGTATACGTACCTGTTCACTGTCTCCTGTATCTCTATCCCGTTTGAATGCTACGGTATACGTACCTGTTCACTGTCTCCTGTATCTCTATCCCGTTTGAATGCTACGGTATACGTACCTGTTCACTGTCTCCTGTATCTCTATCCCGTTTGAATGCTACGGTATACGTACCTGTTCACTGTCTCCTGTATCTCTATCCCGTTTGAATGCTACGGTCATCATGCCATTGTTGTAAGATGCGGATACGTCTTCTAGATTATCTACAGTATCCAAGACGACGGTGCCTGAACTCTTGCCATTCAGGAAGCGATCCTGAACGACCACCTCACCATTTGCCTTCCTGTAAGCGATCACTGCATCCGAACCAATCTATTAGAAAAGGTCATTCAGTCATTAAGATGGTTTAGATGTATTGCCAAAAGTCTAATGATAATAATAATAATAAGAGCTTTATTTAGTGATGGTAACCATGTCACCTATAGATGATTTTCAATGGGCCATCAATTTGCTACCAGAGACACCGGGGTAAACCCCTACTCTTGCACGATAAGTGTCATTATGGGTTCTTTAACGTGCACTGATGTTTGTAGTACACAGGACCTCCAGCTTAACATCCCAGCTGAAGGAGTCAAGCAAATAAGATGAAGTGTCTTGATCAAGGACACAAGCACGGTGATACTCTGCCTGGATTCGAACCCACATTCTGTAGACTCTGCTATAGGAACACGAGTCAAACATACTAATCATTAGACCACTAGCCCATTATGCTCCACAGTAGGTAATAGGTAAAAGTCATTCAATAATCAAGATGGTTAGAGAAGTACTGCCAAAAGTCTAATACCATTAGGTAATATCGTCTTCTGGTACTACTACGTAAATAACAGAATTCAAGAAATATTTTTCAAAAGTGAAATCCGTCCAGATCTTCCAGAAATGGGAATCACTGAATAATTTCCTGACTTTTTGCCAGCTTTAAAGGATCTCACACTATAAACAACTGCACCCTGAAAATGCCCTGAAAGTCCGTTTTGCCTTGAAATAACAGTTCACTGTAATTTCACTGCAATTTTATAGTGTCTCTTCCTCTCAGATATTGGCAATAATGTTCACGGTGATTTCACGGCAAATTCACAGCGCCCTCAAGAATTAATGAGCTGCCCCAAAACTGCCACAAGAAGTTCATGGCGTTTTCACTGAGTTTTCACGGCGAAGGAATCCCAAGAGTATTTCATGGCGTTTTCACGGTGTTGTGTCATCGTGAAATTGCCATGAACTATTTATTTCACGGTAAAACAGATTTTCAGAGCATTTTCAGGGTAAAATTATTCATAGTGTCATCACGATCAGAGCAGACTATCAACAGGGCATGGAATCGGTGTTCCTAGTTTGAGATGAACACGGTGACTGAAAATTACTTATTTATTAATAATTATTATTATTATTTCTGTTACAAAGCTCTGTAAATAGTTCACCTCATATAAGCAAAGAAAAGAAACTTGTTGTCATACCATTTGTCCTTGCTTGGAGAATCCCACACCTGTCCACTTGTCCATGTCAGTCTTAGCGTTGATGTTGAACTGAATCTTGTCGCTAGCATCGTCATAATTCCAGGTTATACGGTAGTTACAAGCGTCTCCTTGACAATTCATTGGCTGAGAATAGGAATCAGAACAAGAACCAGGTGCTGTCGGCATTGCATTGGGATCCTCTGGATATGTACAAGAGATATATATATCAACATCAATTAAACATGCCATGCTTGATTAATAATAATAATAATAATAATGTGTGGACTTATATAGCGCACGTATCCACCAACTAAGTAGTGCTCAAGGCGCATTATATCATTACCCCTGCTCATACGGCTCATAAATCATTCCTGAAACCATCTCAGCTCCCTGGGGAGTATACAGCTCAATTGCTGCCATTACAGCACATACAGGGCTAATCAACCAACTCTGCCCTCACAGGTACCCATTTAACCCCTCGGTGGAGAGAAGCAATTATGGTTAAGTGTCTTGCTCAAGGACACAAGTGTCACGGCCGGGATTCGAACCCACATTCTGCTGCTAACACCAGAACTTGAGTCCAGTAAGCTAGACCGCTCGGCCACGACACTCCACAAGTATAAGTTAGAGGGGGTATGTCGTCACGATCAGAGCAGGCTTGCGGCTTGACATTGAATCCCAAACTGACAGTTTTTGATGAACTCGGATGAACCTAATGACTGATGCATAAGCCAGTGGCTGCATAATGAGACCATGAACCTGTAGTTATGATATTGTACACGGTACATGTACATAATACGTGTACATTACTTATGCAACAGTCATTGTAATGGGATCTGGCGTGCCCTGTTATCTAGGCCAGCGCGTGCTCGTGGTGGATTATTTTCATCTGAGTTCATCAAAAACTATCAGTTCGGGATTCAGTGTCAAGCCGCAAGCCTGCTCTGATCGTGACGATATACCCCGTTTAACACTTTCAACATAACCAAAATGCCACTGAAACAACGGTGCAACTAATTTGGGGTGGGGGCATGGTTGAAGGGGCAGTATCGTCACGATCAGAGCATACTTTCAACAGGGCATGGAATCGATGTCCTTGTTTAAGATAATAATAATAATAATAATAATAATAATAAAGATTTGTAGCGCGGACATATCCACCCTACTGGGCGTTCAAGGCGCGGAAACAAAGAAAAAAACATGAATACAAACAATATACAATGATAGCATAGGGAAAAAATTATGTACTGAGATACATGTACCTACAATGCAATTACAGATATACATCATCTTTGAAGAATTGTGACATAAGAGGAGTTTTAAGCATCGACTTAAATCTAGTTGAACTATGACAAGATTTTAGTTTAGTTGGAAGATGATTCCAGAGTCTTGGAGCCGCGACAGAAAAAGACCTATCACCCCAGTTCCGTTTTGAAGTTGGTTCCTTTAGGAGTGACATGTTGCTGGAGCACAAATTGCGTGATGGAGTGTAGACTTTAAGCAGTTCAGAAATATAAATTAGAGCAATGTTATTAAAAGATTTGTGAACAATTAGCATAAGTTTAAAAACAATTCTCTGTGAAACACGAAGCCAGTGCAGTTCTTTCAAGATTGGCGTGATATGGCATGACTTTCTGGACAAAGTCACAACACGAGCTGCTGTATTTTGTATGTGCTGAAGACGAGATATTTGATTCTGCGGGAGACCGTAGAGGAGAGCATTCCTGTTATCAAGCCGTACGTGATGTGACAAACGCATGTATAATTTGTTCAGCAGCACTTTTATTCAAGTATTTCCTTATTCGGCTAATATTTCTGATATGAAATGATGATATGCGAACAATGTTGGAGATGAGGTTTTAAAGTCATTGTCGAGTGAAATATAACACCCAAATTACATGATTGTGATGAGGGGGTTATCTGCGAGTCACCAATTGTAATAAATGGAAGAGAAACTTTAGACAATTGCTGACGTGATCCAAATAGAACAAATTCTGTTTTTTCATCGTTCAATTTCAGGAAGTTTTGTCTCACCCAACTTCGAATCGGCAGGTTCTTGAGAAGATTTAAAAGTGATTTAAAAGTAATGTAAAGCTGCGTGTCATCAGCGTAGACATGGTAATTTAAATTATACTTCAAAATGATATCACGAACTGGAAAGGTATACACAGTAAACCACTGTGGGCCGAGCACAAAGCCTAACAGGCTCGGAGATAGCATTACCAATACAAACATGCTGAGGCCTATTTAAAAGGTAGGACCTACACCAATCCAGGGCTGTGTCATGTATTCCAAGATGATATTGAAGGCGGGAGAGAAGGATTTTATGATCGACCATTTCAAAAGCGGCGCTTAAGTCTAACAAAACTAATGCAGTGATTTTTCCATCATCCATGGCAGATAAAATGTCATTGTTGACGCGGAGAAGAGCAGTTTCCGTTCCATGAAATGGTTCATAGGCTGACTGAAATGTGTCCGCCAGGTTATTAACACGAACATGGTCAGAGATCCGTGATGAAACAACTCGCTCGATTGTTTTTCCAAGGCACTTTAAATTCGCTACTGATCGGTAATTTTTGAAAACTTCCTTGTCCAAATTGGGTTTCTTCAGGAGTGGTTTAACATGAGCAACCTTCTGGCTATCAGGGAAACAACCGGAAGAAAGAGATCTGTTTACAATAATTGTGATATACTTGGCAAACACATCAATATTTTGTTTTATTAGCGAAGTTGGTACTGGATCAAGTTCACATGATTTTGATGGCGATTTCATGATGAGTTTCTTGATCTCCGTAACACTAGTAGGCTCAAACATAGACAGTCTATGAAAATTACTGGCTCATTTATACAGCAGCAACGGTAATATGACCTCATCATGTGGGGTATTATGTTCAGTGACTGAGTTAATCTAAAACTAGCATTCTGATTCCATGCCCTGTTGATCATGATGATACTGCCCCTTTAAGTTTCCAACATGCATTTTGTGCAAAATAAACTTCCTCAAAATCCTTTGTGCATATGAATGATTGTTTACTTGACTCTATCAGTTAATCACCAAAAGATGGGAAACGTCCAATTTAGGATGAGATATTTGAAAAAAACATGACTGCAGAAAAAACAATATAGAACTGACTATGCAGTTGTGAATGACAAAACAATGATTGCTTAGAAATTAATTCGAAATTAATTTGGATCAGTAAAACTGTGTGAATTTGAATGCTCTTTAACGATAATGTACAAAAAAGTTTTTCAATTGGCAAGAAAAACTTACATGAATCTGTTTGTGTGTTATTCACATCTGACGGTTTGGTTTTGGGGAATGTTAATTACTAATACGAACAAACAAACAACTATTTCAGGAGTAAGCAATTTGAATATTTGAACAACGCACCGTAAAAGTTAAAGCTAGGAACCTGTCCACGTTGGTCCTGGTGAGTGCCGTGGTATTTCAACTCAAAGCGTTTGTAGAATTGCTGGTTGGCTGTACACGCCTCAATGCCGCTGGGTGGACTGTGTACATAATGTCCTATCTCCTGGCCTCTTGCAAAGATCACGTGCATGGGGCCGTTGGAAATACTATGGTCTGACATCTCAGTTGCTATGGAAATATACAAATAATATTATCATCTACAAGAATACAAATCCACTGTTTCCACTTGATCTGGCACATGACTGGCTTTTAGAACTCAATGCGTGAGTCATAAATAACATGTTCAGAGTAATGGAATTCTTGCGCCGGGTGATAAACAATTGAATTGATTTTTGTCCTTACACAGACGTATGTATAAAGCCCTGTATACTCAGTGCTTTCCAAGTGTCTGTGGAAATTAAACCACAGACGACTCGGGAGGGATTCAAATCTACGAATTGCCTGAATATGATAAGACAGCTAGAACCCTATATAGCAACGGGTACCGCGATATGTATAGATTGATAAAATTCTTGCGTAAGGTTATAAACAATGGATTTTATTTTTTTGCCCTCATAAATGGTTCCTTAATAGTTCATCTTAACTGCAAACAAATAATTTGATCAAACAATAATTGACCTGGGACCACAAAATGGGTATTAAGTCGCCACGTGTAATTTTCTAGTACAATCCTTCAGAAGTAAAATTCTTTTCTTCTGACATTTGTCTTCAGTTTTTCAGCTTTTCAAGTCAATAACGGCTACCACAAGTGTAATAGACCATTGAAAGCTCTTTATCTGCTCAATCTAGTGATACCAATATCTCAAATTTGAATTTTTTGAGACTTTTTACCCATTTCATGGAGCCAGGTCACATATAAATCGTATTTCAGACAAAATGCACTCACTGTTACCTACTTTCAATAATATTTTAATTTACAAACATTCTCCTGAAGACGATCAGAGCATACTGATCGAAATGTCGAGTTGTAACCACCAGTTCTTTTCAGAACAAATTACTACTCAGAAATGATTTATTTTTTTCACATGGTGTCACTTTACTAATCCTTTTCACCATGCAAATCTACAAATACCTCGGACAGGCGAGCCATTCTGTCTAGAGAGCTACTCATGGGTAAACGTCAATACTAATGAAGGATTGGTGCGTGAGACCACTTGGGGTATTTCCCATTGAAAACCTTGCTTGGCTTGGTGCATTAACCCATGGCCTCACCCCCCTCTCTGCAGTCTTCAATTGTCATTTTAAGGCCATGGCATCAACACTGTATTCACTTCTTTTAACTGAGAAAAGTAGAGGGTTGTGTGTACTGGGTATGATATGAAACCAGGCAGATATGATTTAAAACCATGGTGTTGTTAAGACAAGATAATGACTATGTCCTATGATACACCCACACACACACCCATGTTTGTGTTGTACACGTATGTGGACATTGTTTTGTTCTCGTGCAGTTAAGAAAAACACATTCTTCAAACCATTGCCATTTGCACCGAAGATTCTTTTTGGAGCGGATTTTTTCTCAGTCTTTCCCTTGATCGACAGATAATGACATAAATGCTTCCTTTTTTAAAAGAAAAAGAACCTATTGTGTGGACATCTTTTGTTCTCAGGTCCACATAGCGTATTTGACTCACACATCTCTAAATTCAGTGTTTCTATAATGGTTAAATTAATCCTCCACGGTTTAATACACTAATTTTTTTTTTCAATCCAAGATTCAATATTTACGATTAATAATTAATAATAATAATAATAATAATATTCCATTCTTATATAGTGCAATTCACATAATGTTCCAAGGCGCTTTACATTATTTCCCCTGGTCACTGGGCCAATATCATTCCTATAATCTTTTTCAGCTCCCTGGAGAGTATACAGCCCATTAGGTGCAACCTTTTTGGCGCTACAGGGCTAATCAAACACAATAACCATCTCTACCCTCACAGGTACCCATTTATACACCTGGGTGAAGAGAAAGCAATTACAGTAAAGTGCCTTACTCAAGGACACAAGTGCCATGGTCGCAGCCAGGATTCAAACCCACATTCTGACGACACAGCCATCAGGACACAAGTCCAATGCACTTAACCGCTCGGCCATGGCACCCCCCATTGAATAAAATATCTCTGAAATGAATTTTCCTGGTGATTATACAATTAAAATCAACGTTAAATTTTACAGATGCATTGTCCGTGTTTTACTTGCAATTTCCGGAATCATTTTTTTTTTCATTGGAACATCAATAATTTCCTTTTAGAATGAAAACAAAAACTTTGAAATGAAATATACTGAGACGCAATAGAAACTTACCACTTTTTCGACCTTAAATTATCAGTAATCACAATGTGACTCTCTGAAACGTGACCCTCTGACGTTTCGCAGTGAAGTGGATACAGATGGGATCGAGTACAGTGGACAAAACGTGGACATTTCCTCAATAAAATGCCAACATTTCTAATCCAAATTGTTGTGTTGTCTTATTTTGAACCATTACAATTTTATGCTATTCCAAAACAAGTGGTAAGTTTCTATTGCGTCTCAGTATATTTCACAAGTAAAAAACTCTGCCAAAATTGTTTTATGATGTGACCCACTATATATTTATATATTGATCACCCACTATTTATGATGTGACCCACTATATATTGTGGATTGTCGTGGCCGAGCGGTCTAGCTTACCGGACTCAAGTTCTGGTGTTAGCAGCAGAATGTGGGTTCGAATCCCGGCAGTGACACTTGTGTCCTTGAGCAAGACACTTAACCATAATTGCTTCTCTCCACCCAGGGGTTAAATGGGTACCTGTGAGGGCAGATTGGTTGATTAGCCCTATATGCGCTGTAATGGCAGCAATTGAGCTGTATACTCCCCAGGGAGCTGAGATGGTTTCAGGAATGATTTATGAGCCTTATGAGCAGGGGTAATAATATAATGTGCCTTGAGCACCACTCAGTTGGTGGATACGTGCGCTATATAAGTCCACACATTGTTATTATTATTATTATTATTATTATTATTATTCATTTCGGTACATACTTACTGTAAAACCATGCTTCTTAACCAGTTCGCATCGGAGGCCGTGTATACACGCACATTTTTTGGGGGACAGCGGATCGGAGTGCGTCTAAACACGCCACAGGATTCTCGTGAATTTTGTATAGATTCCCGGTCGATGTGGCAACGAGCCATAAGCATACGGTGGAAGACGCGGTCTCCCCGGTCACGCTCTGGTGAGCACCATTGGTCGTGTTTGTGCGGTAAAAATAAACCTGCCACGGGGGTTCGGAAAAACTTTTTTATTCCCGACGCGAACTGGTTAATATGTCATTTTAAAGCATTTGTTTTTCCTTCTTTAAGTAAAATAGCGATGTTCAGATGAAAAAGACAATTTCCAGAAATTACTGTTAAAATAGCCAAAAACATGGGGTGATACATGTATCTTTAACCCTCATGGAGTGCCATGGTCGAGCGGTTTAGTGCATCGGATTTGTGTTCTGATGGCCGAGTCGTCAGAATGTGGGTTCGAATCCCAACCGCGACCATGGTGCTTGTGTCCTTGAGCAAGACACTTTACCATAATTGCTTCTCTCCACCCAGGGGTAAATATAAATGGGTACCTGTGAGGGCAGAGTTGGTTGTTGCGTTTGATTAGCAATTGAGCTGTATACTCCCCAGGGAGCTGAGATGGTTTCAGGAATGATTTATGAGCCTGATGAGCAGGGGTAATAATATAATGCGCCTTGAGCACCAGTTTGGTGGATACGTGCACTATAGAAGTCCACATTATTATTATTATTATTATTATTATTATATCCTGAGTGCATTTTGCCAGTGCGTTATGGCGGAATAACTGTGTCGAACATAACACTAATGTACAGTGAAGATGCATTCCCACAAGAAACTACTACTCATCGCTGGCAAATACTTCATTGTCACTTTTCGAAAACTTTCAAAGGGTTTAGAGGGATTTAAAAAAAAATGATTTATGATAAAAATATACAAAAATCATTCAGTTCAATTGCACTTGAAAATACTCCAGTAAACACAGACTATAAACAGCCAATAACTTACATGTGAGTTTCTTGCGGAACTTGATGATGGTGTATTCAGGATACTGTTTACCTCCTGCGGCTGTGAGACTCTCACTTCCCCCGTAGAATCTATCGTATCTTGGAGTGGACCTATCCCGTGTGTAATAATCGCCAACACGCGATATATTACCATGCACCATACCAATGACAATATCCACACAATCCATGGGGTGTAGACCTGCAATGGATTAATCAATAATACCAGAAGTCTATTACCTACATTTTCTTTTTTGTGTGCTATGAAACGATGTCCAATTGCAGCCAAAATTGCTGGATCAATTGGAATTCTGCCACGCAGTGTTTTAAAAGACTTTTTCAAAAAGGGGTATGAACATTTGCCCGATTTGTGAGGCCTCTCTTAGCCACCATACATTGTATATGGGAAATTTGGTTCCCACGTATACATGTATCATGTATTTCCCTGTTGGCAACAACAACAACAACAAAAAAAGATTTAAAAAAAAATAATAATAATAATAATAATAACAAAACCCGTCACCGCACCGATTTTGAAGCCGATCGATGACCAGAAACCGGACACCCTTTTTTGGCCTTAAATAAGACTTTCATTTCCTGGCTTTGTTATTTGTTTCAGTAGAGAATTGAAGATTGCATTGAACTTAAGTGCAGTAATCACTTCACATCGATTTCATCCCTGGGAATTTTCAGGATTACAAAATTTACATTTTTTTATTTAAGTGCAGTTTTATTCCCATATTTCCATTTCATCTGTGTTTTAATAGGCCTATGTCCTGTGGTTTATTTAGAAAGTTCTCACGGTTTGTCTTCTGCGGTTAAACTATAAATTTTTATTGATCTCATTGAATGTATTGATGATGGCAGCTATGCTCTGGGTTTTTTTTTAAAGGGACAATATCGTCACGATCAACAGGGCATGGAATCGGAGTGCTAGTTTTAAATAAAGTCAGTGACTAAAATAACCCCCACATGATATAAGGTCATATTACTGTTACTGCTGCATAAATCAGCCAGTAATTTTCAGTCACACTGTGTTCATCTTACAAACTAGGACACCGATTCCATGCCCTGTTAGAATGTCTGCTCTGATCAGGACGATACCGTCCCTTTAAAAAGTTTGTTTGTTTCCTGCAGTGATTCGTTTTTGTTCTGCTTGACTGGGTATAATTGAAAAAACATCATTGACTAAATGTCAGAAAATTTCAAATATTTACTGCTTTGTGTTGATATAGGTACATGTACGTGTATCTTTGAGTGTGTATTGATCACTTACTTTCTCATTTGACTATTAATGGTACCACTGCGTGCCAGCTGTGCTTTTTTTTTATTGTAATGTTTTTGTTTCCTGTAGTATTTTCATTTATATATATATTTTTGGGCATGACTTGCTATAACTGAAAAACAGCGATTTGCTGAGTTCTTTTCATCCAGACTAAATGTCACAAAATGTCAAATATTAACTGCTTTTCATCAGGCTGGCTTTGAGTGGGTACTGATGTGAATTACAATGCCCTTTGAGTGGGTATACTGACGTAAATACATTGTTGTCTCCTATGACTGGCACGATTTGCCTCACCTACAACCAAAGCCATTAGTCCCTCCGGGTGTTCAATACACCAATCACTTCATACAACATTTAAAAAAAATATAATCACAAATCATGATCCTTTATTTCATATTCTTATGGAAAGATCCCCTAGAGTGGAAACCAATTTGGCACGATAATACATGTATGTATATTGCTTATGACAAGGGAAGGGATTGTATCATCACGATCAGAGCAGTCTTTCAGGTCATGGAATCGGTGTCCTATAGTTTAAGATGAACACAGTGACTGAAAATTACCGGCTCAATTTATGCAGCAGCAACATATGACCTTATCATGTGGGGTATTATTTTCAGTCACTGAGTTAATCTAAAATTAGGAATCCGATTCCATGCCCTGTTGATCGTTTGACGATATTGTCCCTTTAAGAAGATGAAGAACTCTATAAAGTAATGAGTGCGGTTCGAGCATGAAGAATGTACAGTACAGCGCTTGCAAGCACACAGTACAGCGCTTGCAAGCACACAGTACAGCGCTTGCAAGCACACAGTACAGCGCTTGCAAGCACACAGTACAGCGCTTGCAAGCACACAGTACAGCGCTTGCAAGCACACAGTACAGCGCTTGCAAGCACACAGTACAGCGCTTGCAAGCACACAGTACAGCGCTTGCAAGCACACAGTACAGCGCTTGCAAGCACACAGTAAAGCGCTTGCAAGCACACAGTACAGCGCTGTTAAGTACAGCGCTTGCAAGCACACAGTACAGCGCTTGCAAGCACACAGTACAGCGCTTGCAAGCACACAGTACAGCGCTTGCAAGCACACAGTACAGCGCTTGCAAGCACACAGTAAAGCGCTTGCAAGCACACAGTTTGCTTATGAGTGTCGGAAGACATTTTTAAGTGTGAACAGTGATGTTTACACTGCAGGCTTGTAGGCCTACCCACTGTACTTTTAACACTGTCCTTTTGTAACAGGTACATTATTAATACTGGGGTTTTGCCATTTTTCTGTAACGGGTACATCATTAATACTGGGGTTTTGCCATTTTTCTGTAACGGGTACATCATTAATACTGGGGTTTTGCCATTTTTCTGTAACGGGTACATTATTAATACTGGGGTTTTGCCATTATTCTGTAACGGGTACATCATTAATACTGGGGTTTTGCCATTTTTCTGTAACGGGTACATTATTAATACTGGGGTTTTGCCATTTTTCTGTAACGGGTACATTAATACTGGGGTTTTGCCATTTTTCTGTAACGGGTACATCATTAATACTGGGGTTTTGCCATTTTTCTGTAACGGGTACATTATTAATACTGGGGTTTTGCCATTATTCTGTAACGGTACATCATTAATACTGGGTTTTGCCATTTTTCTGTAACGGGTACATTATTAATACTGGGTTTTGCCATTTTCTGTAACGGTACATTAATACTGGGTTTTGCCATTTTTCTGTAACGGGTACATCATTAATACTGGGGTTTTGCCATTTTTCTGTAACGGGTACATTATTAATACTGGGGTTTTGCCATTTTTCTGTAACGGGTACATTAATACTGGGGTTTTGCCATTTTTCTGTAACGGGTACATTATTAATACTGGGGTTTTGCCATTTTTCTGTAACGGGTACATCATTAATACTGGGGTTTGCCATTTTTCTGTAACGGGTACATTATTAATACTGGGGTTTTGCCATTTTTCTGTAACGGGTACATTATTAATACTGGGGTTTTGCCATTTTTCTGTAACGGGTACATCATTAATACTGTTTTGCCATTTTCTGTAACGGTACATCATTAATACTGGGTTTTGCCATTTTCTGTAACGGGTACATTATTAATACTGGGGTTTTGCCATTTTTCTGTAACGGGTACATTATTAATACTGGGGTTTTGCCATTATTCTGTAACGGGTACATCATTAATACTGGGGTTTTGCCATTTTTCTGTAACGGGTACATTATTAATACTGGGGTTTTGCCATTTTTCTGTAACGGGTACATTATGGTTTTGCCATTTTTCTGTAACGGGTACATTATTAATACTGGGGTTTTGCCATTTTTCTGTAACGGGTACATTATTAATACTGGGGTTTTGCCATTTTTCTGTAACGGGTACATTATTAATACTGGGGTTTTGCCATTTTTCTGTAACGGGTACATCATTAATACTGGGGTTTTGCCATTTTTCTGTAACGGGTACATTATTAATACTGGGGTTTTGCCATTTTTCTGTAATGGTACATCATTAATACTGGGGTTTTGCCATTTTCTGTAACGGTACATTATTAATACTGGGGTTTTGCCATTTTTCTGTAACGGGTACATCATTAATACTGGGGTTTTGCCATTTTTCTGTAACGGGTACATCATTAATACTGGGGTTTTGCCATTTTTCTGTAATGGTACATCATTAATACTGGGGTTTTGCCATTTTTCTGTAATGGTACATCATTAATACTGGGGTTTTGCCATTTTTCTGTAACGGGTACATTATTTATACTTGTGTTTTGCCATTTTTATGTATCTGGTACATTATGGTTTTGCCATTTTTCTGTAACGGGTACATTATTAATACTGGGGTTTTGCCATTTTTCTGTAACGGGTGCATCATTAATACTGGGGTTTTGCCATTTTTCTGTAACGGGTACATTATTAATACTGGGGTTTTGCCATTTTTCTGTAACGGGTACATCATTAATACTGGGGTTTTGCCATTTTTCTGTAATGGTACATCATTAATACTGGGGTTTTGCCATTTTTCTGCAATTTTAGTGACGGCAACAGGGCGGCCGTGGCTCATGGACATTTTGTGGCATGCCATATGATCTGTTCTCGACCAATGAGATCACACTATCTAACAATAGGGTTTGTTTTATACTTACCGACAGCTGGTCCCTCTGGCTCTCCTGTTGATTAAAACAACAACAAAAAAAGCAATTGATATACAACTTCATACATGAAAATATCCATTGGGGCAAACTTTGTGACATGGTGTCCTTGTTACATAGGTAGATGTACCATTCATTATCCTTATTATGAGTGCACATTCTTGGGTCTATTCCACCAGGTTGGGGCAAGCTTTGTGACATGGTGTCCTTGTTACGTAGGTAGATGTACCATTCATTATCCTTATTATGAGTGCACATTCTTGGGTCATTCCACCAGGATGGGGCAAGCTTTGTGACATGGTATCCTTGTTACGTAGGTAGATGTAGCATTCATTATCCTTATTATGAGTGCACATTCTCAGTTGTTCTTTAAATTAGAATGAAATAAATTTCTGTGCCTTGAATAGGTAGTTACAATAATGTTAATTAGGAGTCATAATAAATAATAATAAATGGTACATTTACCGACGTAACAAGGGACACTTATCACAAAGCTTGCCCCAACCTGGTGGAATGACCCAAATGAAGCTCTCACACTGTGACTTTTGAGAATTAACAGCTTCAAATATCTTTATTTTCACTCTTTATTTCACATTTTAAAATGTCTGTCAATGCATCCCTACTTGATAAGAATCGAGATGTGAGAGTTCTCAGCTTATTTCATTGTGCTGTTAACGACCAATTATTGAAAATGCATTCAGATCGCTTGTATTCATGCCAAACCATGGAATAAAACATTCTTTGGACGTCAGAATTTATTTTTCACTATTTTCACTAAAACGAGAGACAGAAACATATTTGCTGTGATGTTTGATACCATGATCAACTTTACACCAAAAAGGTTTCATGTAAAACTGTGATTTATTTTTATGTTTTTTTGTTTTTTTTTCCAATTTACCAATAATGTGTAGTGGATTTAAGAGTAAGTTCCATTTGGATAGCTTCTTCCCTAGAACAGCATTACAATGGAACGACCTTCCTGCTGATTGTTTTCCACCAACTTACGATCTAATTAAGTTTAAGAAAAATATCAACAAATGTAATCTTGCTTAAATGGTGGATGTTATCGCAAATGTAACCCCTTACACTCTAGTGGCTTTTTGGCCTTGTTTGGGGTGACTGACAGTAAATAAAAAAATTAAAAAAGAAAAAAAGAAAAAGGAATAACATTAAAAAAAGATAATAAACAACTGCATGTTGACAAATAAATAACAAATTTAAAAGTAAGTATCTCTCTCAATAAGTCAAAATTGATAATGGACAACCTACATGCATGTATTATTTCAACGTTTCCCCAATTTGTTCATGAAATGTTTGGTGAGAAAGAACTCGAGGGGTGTGATTTGAAAAAAATAACAAATCCTGAAAAATGAGTAGCAGGCCTGGGTCTCCCTTTGGTCTAGAGGATAAATCCCCCCTGAAGCTACTGGCTGGATGTTTAACTCCCACTTCCCCACAAACAAGAAACTTGAGGTTTGGGCACAATACAGGCTACTTCTTTCTTTCCTTGGTGGCTACTTCTATTCTTTGAGACAAAGGGAGATTTATTTAAAAAATCCTGAAATCGGGAAAAAACAGGCCTGGTTCACCTTACCTTCTGGTTCACCGGTTGGCTCAGGCTCTCCAGCTGGAGGTTCAGCCCCTGGTTCAGGGGTAGCTTCTGCTTCTGGAGTAGCCCCTGGTTCCGGGCTACCTTCCGGTTCTGCTCCTTGACCCCCCGGAATACATTCATCCATATCCATATCCATTTCGTGAGAGTCACGAATAACGCGCACAGAGCGAACAGATCGGCGGCGACGACTTCCCTAAAACAGACAAACGAAAAAAGGGATTGAATGCTTTTGAATGATTCAGCATTTCTGTCAGACATGTACTGGTACTGTATGCTCAGATCCAAAGGGTCAACATGATGGACATATTGGCCTCAAAGGGTCAACATGATGGACATGTTGGCCTCAAAGGGTCAACATGATGGACATATTGGCCTCAAAGGGTCAACATGATGGACATATTGGCCTCAAAGGGTCAACATGATGGACATATTGGCCTCAAAGGGTCAACATGATGGACATGTTGGCCTCAAAGGGTCAACATGATGGATATATTGGCCTCAAAGGGTCAACATGATGGACATGTTGGCCTCAAAGGGTCAACATGATGGACATATTGGCCTCAAAGGGTCAACATGATGGACATGTTGGCCTCAAAGGGTCAACATGATGGACATATTGGCCTCAAAGGGTCAACATGATGGACATGTTGGCCTCAAAGGGTCAATATGATGGACATGTTGGCCTCAAAGGGTCAACATGATGGACATATTGGCCTCAAAGGGTCAACATGATGGACATATTGGCCTCAAAGGGTCAACATGATGGACATGTTGGCCTCAAAGGGTCAACATGATGGACATATTGGCCTCAAAGGGTCAACATGATGGACATGTTGGCCTCAAAGGGTCAACATGATGGACATGTTGGCCTCAAAGGGTCAACATGATGGACATGTTGGCCTCAAAGGGTCAACATGATGGACATATTGGCCTCAAAGGGTCAACATGATGGACATGTTGGCCTCAAAGGGTCAACATGATGGACATATTGGCCTCAAAGGGTCAACATGATGGATATATTGGCCTCAAAGGGTCAACATGATGGACATATTGGCCTCAAAGGGTCAACATGATGGATATATTGGCCTCAAAGGGTCAACATGATGGACATGTTGGCCTCAAAGGGTCAACATGATGGACATGTTGGCCTCAAAGGGTCAACATGATGGACATGTTGGCCTCAAAGGGTCAACATGATGGACATATTGGCCTCAAAGGGTCAACATGATGGACATATTGGCCTCAAAGGGTCAACATGATGGACATATTGGCCTCAAAGGGTCAACATGATGGACATATTGGCCTCAAAGGGTCAACATGATGGACATATTGGCCTCAAAGGGTCAACATGATGGAAATATTGGCCTCAAAGGGTCAACATGATGGACATATTGGCCTCAAAGGGTCAACATGATGGACATATTGGCCTCAAAGGGTCAACATGATGGATATATTGGCCTCAAAGGGTCAACATGATGGACATGTTGGCCTCAAAGGGTCAATATGATGGACATGTTGGCCTCATTTTTTTTTTCCCCGACACAATTAGCCAGGTATTAAATGAAAAAAAAAACAGACCAGTCTGACATATTTCTCACCATCAGCCTGATGCATGTAAATGACAATATTTCCAGTGCTACATGCTTAGCATTTAACCTGTCTGCCGAGCTGGTAGTTTTACCTGCTGTCATGGTAAATTTACCCACATCTGGGTGATGGGCGGTTGTTAAGGTCTGCCCCAGGGTATGTCAACCCTTTTTACTATACATGTTCTACTTTTACTGTAGATGTTTTGTAAGCTAAAGCCACCCCCCCCCCCTTTTGGGAGTGTGCCGTGTGCTTCCTTTTCTATCAAAAAAAAATTACAAATTGACAATCCTGCATTACAAGTAGTTATTTGTTTTCAATGAGGGTTCCTATCAAGTCAATATGTAATATGCTCGCGCATTGGTAGTATGCGCATTGTTTTATATATTTCAGGTTCCAAAGCTGCCATATCGTTGTGTGTAATTCCTTGATTTTAACGATTCTTGAGGCAGAATTTGACTTTGTTAATAAGATTTTGAGTATTTACAACACATACGTTATAGGCAAGTTCTGTGAGCTTTCTAATTTCTTGCGTAAATCCTTCAAGAAAAGGGAGGTCAATGCAATTTCCAATGGGTTCCAGATGATCGCTGGAGCCAGCACGTGCGAAGTGGGCGTGGTTTTATGTTGGAATTATTACCGTACATCACACCTACCAACAGGATATCTGATTGATAGCCAACACATGAGGTAAGTATTAGGCTGTAAACTGAATAGATTTAACTTAAGTGGTGTCTAATAATTCCTACCATGCTTGGTGTGGTCGCTGATGGCTCAACCTCTGGTTCTCCTTCTGCGGTTGCCCCGGTCGTGTACGCTACTGGGAAATTACGACATGTACCGTCCATACCTGGAGGTAAACGTCAAATTTCAAATGTTTAATGTCTAAGGATTACATCAGGGCTGGCCAAATATTAACAAAGGCCATTACATCAACCAATACAATTAAACAGTCATAAAAAATATGCATTTACTACAACAAAAAGTATTATTTATACAAATCAGCAGTTTTAAAATGAAAGCAGATGAACAAACATACCCCCCCCCCTCCTGTCCAGTTACTGCTATCATTTTTTGTTTAACGATATATCGCCCATGTTTGGGCCGATTTGACAGTAAAAAATAGACTTAAATGTTGAATTGCTATTTTTCTCAGGTTAAGGGAGTTATAAGCTTTCATTTGATACATCAAACAAACAAAATCTGTCAAAGATTAGTACCTGTGAAAATAAAAACCCAAATTAATAAAAATGCTGGCACACTGTTTTACTCCTCAGCTTGCACAAGGGCGTGTGCAGTCTTCCGATAAACCAGCGCGGCTGTCAACCAGAATCAAGCGCATTTTTTTGTTCGTTTAATAACAATATTATCTTTAAAATTTTGCTTTTTAAATTACATTTTTTGGTCTCTTGCCAAAGGTGATATATCATTAACGTTATCAATTCACCAAAACACAATATTTCAGTCATACAATTTGACATGATAAAATATATTGCTTAGGACAAGTATAAAGATGAAGAAATCCAAAAAGTAAAGATGTTGAGAGATAGGGAAATAAAGTAGGATTAATATATCGTGAAATTTAAGGGTTGTTTTTTTCTTTACCTAGCGGGCGCCAACCGAAGCCAATCCAACTTTTTCCAGTGGACTTCACAACCACTTCAACTTCACTGATGCTCTGTCAAAATTCAAATTCACAAATACGGGATCTGAAAAAAGTCCTGTCTTCCAAAAACATTTCCCCCAATCTGACCAATCGGTCAGTTTTGGTACCTTTAAATCAAAGGTCAGCTATTTCTACACAAACACCTTTGTCAAAACTGACAAAACAACGGAAATAGTCAGATACGGACTCAAATCATCTTGTGCAACAAACACAATTTGAAAAACACCACGTCAACAGAGTTGAAGTGTCACTGAATGGGACTGCACCATCAATTTTCACTCATTATGTACTTCATTTCATGGAATTTGGAAAAACATATAAAGCATCTGATCATTATAATAATGGAGGTATTTTTAAAGCGCTCTTACACAAGGTATCACAGCACTGTACATTATTACCCCTTGCTCATCAGGCGCATAAATCATTGCTGAAAACATCTCAGCTCCCTGGGGAGTTTACAGCTCAATTACTGCCATTTCGGCGCATATGGGCTAATCAAACAACAACCAACTCTGCCCTCACAGGTACCCATTTACCCCTGGATGGAGAGAAGCAACTATGGTAAAGTGTCTTGCTCAAGGACACAAGCACCACGGTCGCGGTCGGGATTCGAACCCACATTCTGACAACTCAGCCATCAGAACACAAATCCGATGCACTAAACTGCTCGACCATGGCACTCCATGTATATTTAAAATGTATATTTCGGGTGCTGCATGCGATTTGTTTTGGGAGTCTCCATGTACATCAACAGAAACATATTACTAAGGTTTTCAGAATTTCTTTTTCTAATTATATCACATTGTAATTAAATATCTGTCCACATTTTTTTCCAGGCAAAATTTCTCTGATCACATTTTGACAAAGAATAGAAAGCTGTTTTCTCTACAGATATGCACGACAGCTGGTCTCTATAGTATCTTTCCATTACGTACTTCTCTGATCATATTTTGACAAAGAAAAGAAAGATTTTAGTATCGTTTCATTGCATATGTTACAACAAAAAGTCCTTTTGATACGCATGAGAGATAAATGTAATTGGACATGCATGCAATTAGTGACAATCTGATTACCTCTAGGACCTTGAAGATTCTGAAAGGCTGAATGCATTACATAAATATCAAACAGGACATTTCTGGGAAAGTTACAAATGATAAAAGATCCCTGGTTTTAGCATAATACGGATTACTGTTAATTTATATACCACAATTCTGCAATAGACTTTGCTGCGCAATGGCAATAAAGTGCAATGCAATAATAATAATAATAATACAGATTTGTAGCGCGCACATATCCACCCTGCTTGGCGCTCATGGCGCGGAAACAAAGAAAAAACATGAATACAAACAATATACAATGATAGCATAGGGAAAAATTATGTACTGAGATACATGTACCTACAATGCAATTACAAATATACATCATCTTTGAAGAATTGTGACATAAGAGGAGTTTTAAGCATCGACTTCTTCCTCCATGGTTATACTATGCTTATATTTTGTGTCTTTTATTCACTGCAAAATTTCCTTTCAAATGATTGTAGAATGTTTTCAAATATTATGGAATAAACCTGTTAAATGACTTGTTTAGATGTATTGCCGTGTTATTCCGGAACGTTTTGTTTTCAAACAAATTCTTTGAAATGAGATATTTCACGAAACAATAGTCAGAAGTTTGGTTTTACAGTAAAACATTGTCAACATTATTTTGTGACGGGATACATCATAAATTCATTTCGGTGCATATTTATTGTAAATCCATGCTTCTCACGATTATTTTCAGAAACATATAATTTTGAAGCATTTTTTGGGGCCATTCTTCAAGTAAAATAGCGATGTCCCAATGAAAAATTAAGAAATTGTTAAAATAGACAAAAACACGGGCAATACAACTTAAATCTTATTTCAGTCGCTTTCATGTTGGTCATGGTTTCAAGTTTTAGGGGAACACTGATGAGCACAGAATTTGAGAAAAATTTGTAACCTAATCAAAATTGTCAATTTTCAAAACTGAGATTTTTGTTTTGCCAAATTCTGTAGAAAAAAATGCTTTCAAACGGTACCAAACACTTGGGGTCGCACTTATCATTTAAATCTGAGAAAGGTTTAACAATAATTCATACTTTTTAATAATTAAAATGTTTTAAATATAGACTTTGTAAGTCCACACTAGCGAATAACATTGAATAGAATAGAATAGAATAGAAATTTTATTGTCCGCATCATAAAAATACAGAAATTTAGTTTCCATTGGCGCATTCTCCTGAGGACAATCAGAGCACACTGATCGAAACGTCGAGTTGTACCTCCAGTTCTTTTCAGAACTAATTACTACTCAATTGAGACTTTCACATGGTGTCACCGCAATTAGTCTTACTTATTGTGTGACTTTTCGCTGGAAACAGGTCACATATACACAACATGTCTTAAATATTTTCCATGCCTGTCAAACAACATATTTCCAAGCAGCAATATATTAACGCAGTTATCAACAGCCGGTAGTACACGTTAAACGCAAACTGAATATTAATGAGTCTTACTCTGTACTATTGGGCAATGTAAACAAGACATTCCATTCTTATTCAATTACTACTGTTTGCCGCTGTGTGTTTATTTCTAAAAATAGATCCACCTCAGACAAATATGTATGTGTTAAAATTAGTGCTGTGCTGGGATGATTGGACGGTTAAACGGTTAACCAACTGAAACTGCATAACCTTTTAGAAACTTGCTAGCAGGCTAATCGAAACCAATATTTAAAATTTACAAAAAACACCAAGTTTGGAAGAATTTGTTGCCCATTTTGTCGTTCTAATTTTGTTTTTGGCCGCATTGGTTATTTAACAATCATTGCGGGAAGTTTATGGATGCTTTTTGATTGAAAATGTATACACAGTCGCCGACTATATGGCCGTCGGGTGCCGACTTTCGGTTAACCGGTTAACCGGTAAACCGACCGTGAAAGTTTTGGTTAAACGGTTTGCAAACTAACCGGTAACTCCCAGCACTAATTGTAATATTGCAGAAGCAATGTTTGAGAGCCTATACTGGAGAACCGTTCTATCATAGAGATTTCTTTTACTTACTTCAAGGACTTTATAATACACCTCCATCGAATCGGATAATTCTCTTTTGTAGTAGGTTTCCATTTCCGCTGATGTCATGTCAACTTTGAAATCCGTTGGATTTGCTAAATGAAATAAAAATCATTTAACTTAATATGTTTATGATGTTCAGCTTATGAGGAAAAAAGTTATTGAACAATTATGTAAATTTTGTTCATTAGTATCAATTTTTATTCAATTTTAACATATTATAGTAGCTGGGCCTACCAATTGTTCCTGCAAGAGAATTACAAAATGATCCTCTCTTTTTAGGCCAAACAAAAATGTCTCCAGTTACTGGTATAGGTCGGCTTCAAAATCGGTGCTGTGACACCTTTTTTTTTGGTGGTAATCTTTTGGACTATTCCATGATTTGACTGAGTAGATCTATCACTATTTATAAGGGACAGTATCGTAACCATCAGAGCAAACTTTCAACAGGGCATGGAATCGGTGTCCTAGTTTAAGCATGGAGGAAGGAAAACTGTTTTCCTTCCTCCATGGTTTAAGATGAACTCATCAGTGACTGAAAATTACTGGCTCATTTATGCAGCCGCATCAGTAATATGACCTTATCAGGTGGGGTATTATTTTTAAGGTCACTGAGTTAATCTAAAACTAGCACTCCAATTCCATGCCCTGTTGATCGTGACGATATTGCCCCTTTAATCTAAAACTAGTACTCTGATTCCATGCCCTGTTGATCGTGACGATATTGTGCCTTTAATCTAAAGCTAGCACTCTGATTCCATGCCCTGTTGATCGTGACGATATTGTCCCTTTAATCTAAAACTAGTACTCTGATTCCATGCCCTGTTGATCGTGACGATATTGTCCCTTTAATCTAAAACTAGTACTCTGATTCCGTGCCCTGTTGATCGTGACGATATTGTCCCTTTAATCTAAAACTAGTACTCTGATTCCGTGCCCTGTTGATCGTGACGATATTGTCCCTTTAATCTAAAACTAGTACTCTGATTCCATGCCCTGTTGATCGTGACAATATTGTGCCTTTAAGGACTAATACTGAACCAACCTTTATCACACTTTTGTCCAAAGAATCCTTCATTACAGAAGCAGACAGCTCGTGGGTATGTGAAGCTAACATCAGATATCATAGTACACACCCCATTGTCACTACAATCAGCCTCATTCACGCAATCATCTGAATAAATAAGAATATTAACATTTCATTCAAATGTTATATATATAATATATATACATATATATATATATATATATATATATATATATATATATATATATATATATATATATATATATATATATATATATATATATATATATATATATATATATATATATATATATATATGGTTTGGCCTCTGACCTGGCCCCATAGAGCAATAGATAATTGGCATAAGTGGACCGCCCACCAACATAGGGGCTGGTTAGCTCAGTTGGTAGAGCGCTCGCACGTAATCGGGAAGTCGCGGGTTCGAGTCCGGCATCAGCCAATTTTTCTTTGCTCGCTACCCGTTATATATATATATATATATATATATATATATATATATATATATATATATATATATATATATATATATATATATATATATATATATACTTGTAGTAAAACTAGTGGAACGCTGGTAGTTGCAACTCCGAGTTTCACGCGTTATGCGATCATCAGACAACTGAGCTAAGTATATATATATATATATATATATATATATATATATATATATATATATATATATATATATATATATATATATATATATATATATATATATATATATACATATATATATATATATATATATAAATTAAATCGGGAGGGTGGCCTTAGCTTTCGATCCAAACCGGACCTTCATCAGAGGCTTTGATATATATCTGCCGAGTAGCCAGGGATCAAGCCTTGGTCAGATGCAAACAACCTGGGTAACGGCAGTAGCGGGGATCACACAACTTGGGACACAATTAATTTGGAACTGCATTAAGGAAAACAAGTGACTCTGAAATTACATATTTTAAAACAAAATATAGGCCTATATAACAAAAAGTTTAGTTTACACGAATAAAATGCCTATAAAATAAATATATGACGAGACCCATCATAAATTAATTTTGGGAAATGTTCTCTGTTAAACCATGCTTCTCATGAATATTTTGCAAAACGTGTCATTATAAATCATGTGTTATCCTTTTCTCAAGTAAAAAAGCAATAAATGTTCAGATGAAAAAGAACAATTTTCGGAAATTGCCGTCAAAATTTACACAAACACAGGCGACGCATCTTTTAATTAAATGTGTCAAAAGTGTTTTTGAACATTTGAAGGACAATTTATTATTTTGGGTCAGTTCCGCTCAGTTGATTTTAAAAAGCCTATGATGTTCTACATAATAATATAATGCGCCTTGAGCACCACTTAGTTGGTGGATACGTGCGCTATATAAATCCACACATTATTATTATTATTATTATTATGTATTTGTTCCAGTCAAGTTAACGCTCATTTGATGGTATACCCAAGACCAGCACAAAACATGTGTTCAACTATACATGTATGTACGGAAATTTCAAAACTTACATGTACAATACTTTTACATGTCATAAAATAGGGTGTCCAAAATTGAAACAGGGTGTCCAAAAGACACCCCTTTGGTGTACAATGATCTATTATTTAACTAAGTTTTGCTCAATTAGTTATGACTGCATGGCTCTCAATGACACAAACATAGCCTACATGTTTACACTGGACAGGTATCAAAATGATCTATTATCATATATATGAGTAAGTTACATACACTCAACTGACACAGCATGCAACTGAAGGACACATTCACCATTATTCTTTCCCAAGATTCATATTCTCTACTTGGCCATGGCTTTGCATTGAAATGAAAGGCATGCATCGCATTTAATAAGCTTTTCAATTTTCATACTACAATAGTCTTGCATAAAGGAAAGGATATGTGTCTGTTGTTTAACCACTGATTTTACTAGATACAAATAGTAAGAGATTTACATGATCTCAAATTTTTTTTCACGAACATCTGTGATTTTATTGTTCTATGCCGTCAACAAGCTGTTGTCTGTGGAAACCAAAATATATGAATGCTTTGCATTTGCAATGATTTTTTAAAGAAATACTGATCTTCAAAATGGACCCATTCCTTATAGAAGAAGCGAACGAAGACTACTTAATTTGTTGGTGTTTATTTCGACGGTTGTGGAAAATTATTGAGAAAATGAAACATTAATATCATGGTTATGAAAAGAAATCTTTTATTTGACAAAATGTTAACCCATTTTTACACATTTCAAAGTTTTAAAGTACTTTTTGCAAAAATTTTAACCACCTTCCATTTTATTGGTCTTTCAAGAATATTGATTAAAAGTTTTGAGAGCTTCTCCAAATTATACCATTTTATTTTAAAAATCGAAAACAATATTTTTATTTTCAAGATTAAAAACAATTTTACAATCATCTGGAATAAGATGAAGCATGATTCAACTGTTTTTCTTCTTGGGTACATTTTCTGTGCCCCCATAAACTTTAACAGTTTGGGGTGAGTCATTATACCAACATCAATTTTCTGATGACTACAATTCTGTGCGTCTCAAAAAACGGCGCTCAAGACGTCCACGCATATGATCATGCATTGAAATTCCGCATTTTACAAGAGAATCCTTAACTGAAACACCAAACTGCTAATTTCATTTGTAAGTTACCGTCCAGTTGATTATATAACCTTAGGTGCGTCATTTAGGGTAAATTGAGGATATATATATATATATATATATATATATATATATATATATATATATATATATATATATATATATATATATATATATATATATATATCCTCAAATACGAGCGCCACTTATGCCAATTATCTATTGCTCTATGGGGCCAGGTCAGAGGCCAAACCATATCTGCCGAGTAGCCAGGGATCAAGCCTCGGTCAGATGCAAACAACCTGGGTAACGGCAGTAGCGGGGATCACACAACTTGGGACACAAGCCTTTTACCATGTACACAAAGTAGATTTATATGGAGAAACTGACCTGAACCCGGACTCGAACCCGCGACCTCTCAAATACCATACGAGCGCTCTACCAACTGAGCTAACCAGCCCCTATGTTGGTGGGCGGTCCCCTTATGCCAATTAATCTATTGCTCTATGGGGCCAAAGCTGGTGTGTAATTTACACTATAAATTCCTTGATTTTGAGTCTTTGCAACACATACGCTGAAGGCAAGTCCCGAGCTTTCTAATTTCTTGAGTAAATCCTTATAAGAAAAGGGTTGTCAATGCATTTCCTGATGATGACTATTGGAGCCAGCACGTGCAATGTGGGCATGGTAAGTCACACTTACCAACAGGATATACAGTGGTAATATAAGTGTTTATTTTGCTTCATTGAGAGTGGGGTGCCATGGTCGAGCGATTATAGTGCATCGGATTTGTGTTCTGATGGCTGAGTCGTCAGAGTGTGTGGGTTCGAAGCCTTGCCGCGACCATGGTGCTTGTGTCCTTGAGCAAGACACTTTACCATAATTGCTGCGAGGGTCGAATTGAACCCAGCCACTGGGGATGTACAAGCCAGTGCATGCTTAGTGCCGGTCCCAAGCCCGGATAAATGGGAGGGTTGCGTCAGGAAGGGCATCCGTTGTAAAACCTATGCCAAATCAAATATGCGGATCATGATCTGCTGTGGCGACCCCTAACGGGAGCAGCCGAAAGAGGACAACATTTTGCTTCATTGAGAACCCTTGTATGTATACTGTATACATACTTCTTTTATAGATACAGCTTAAAAATTATTTTTTTCCCCACTATTTTAACGGCAATTTCTGAAATCTTTATTTTCATTGGAACTGCATTAATTTGGAACTGCATTAAGGAAAACAAGTGACTCTGAATATTGAAATAGGGTGTCCAAAATTGAAATAGGGTGTCCAAAATTGAAACAGGGTGTCCAAAATTGAAACAGGGTGTCCAAAATTGAAACAGGGTGTCCAAAATTGAAATAGGGTGTCCAAAAGACACCCCTTTGGTGTACAATGATCTATTATTTAACTAAGTTTTGCTCAATTAGTTATGACTGCATAGCTCTCAATGACACAAACATAGCCTACATGTTTACACTGGACAGGTATCAAAATGATCTATTATCATATATATGAGTAAGTTACATACACTCAACTGACACAGCATGCAACTGAAGGACACATTCACCATTATATTCTTTCCCAAGATTCATATTCTCTACTTGGCCATGGCTTTGCATTGAAATGAAAGGCATGCATCGCATTTAATAAGCTTTTCAATTTTCATACTACAATAGTCTTGCATAAAGGAAAGGATATGTGTCTGTTGTTTAACCACTGATTTTACTAGATACAAATAGTAAGAGATTTACATGATCTCAATTTTTTTTTCACGAACATCTGTGATTTTATTGTTCTATGCCGTCAACAAGCTGTTGTCTGTGGAAACCAAAATATATGAATGCTTTGCATTTGCAATGATTTTTTAAAGAAATACTGATCTTCAAAATGGACCCATTCCTTATAGAAGAAATGACGAAGACTACTTAATTTGTTGGTGTTTATTTCGACGGTTGTGGAAAATTATTGAGAAAATGAAACATTAATATCATGGTTATGAAAAGAAATCTTTTATTTGACAAAATGTTAACCCATTTTTACACATTTCAAAGTTTTAAAGTACTTTTTGCAAAAATTTTAACCACCTTCCATTTTATTGGTCTTTCAAGAATATTGATTAAAAGTTTTGAGAGCTTCTCCAAATTATACCATTTTATTTTAAAAATCGAAAACAATATTTTTATTTTCAAGATTAAAAACAATTTTACAACCATCTGGAATAAGATGAAGCATGATTCAACTGTTTTTCTTCTTGGGTACATTTTCTGTGCCCCCATAAACTTTAACAGTTTGGGGTGAGTCATTATACCAACATCAATTTTCTGATGACTACAATTCTGTGCGTCTCAAAAAACGGCGCTCAAGACGTCCACGCATATGATCATGCATTGAAATTCCGCATTTTACAAGAAAATCCTTCACTGAAACAAACTGAAACACCAAACTGCTAATTTCATTTGTAAGTTACCGTCCAGTTGATTATATAACCTTAGGTGCGTCATTTAGGGTAAATTGAGGATATATATATATATATATATATATATATATATATATATATATATATATATATATATATATATATATATATATATATATATATAATAATAATAATAATGTGTGGATTTATATATATATATCCTCAAATACGAGCGCCACTTATGCCAATTATCTATTGCTCTATGGGGCCAGGTCAGAGGCCAAACCATATCTGCCGAGTAGCCAGGGATCAAGCCTCGGTCAGTTGCAAATAACCTGGGTAACGGCAGTAGCGGGGATCACACAACTTGGGACACAAGCCTTTTACTTTGTACACAAAGTAGATTTATAGGGAGAAACTGACCTGAACCCAGACTCGAACCCGCGACCTCTCAAATACCATACGAGCGCTCTACCAACTAAGCTAACCAGCCCCTATGTTGGTGGGCGGTCCCCCTTATGCCAATTAATCTATTGCTCTATGGGGCCAAAGCTGGTGTGTAATTTACACTATAAATTCCTTGATTTTGAGTCTTTGCAACACATACGCTGAAGGCAAGTCCCGAGCTTTCTAATTTCTTGAGTAAATCTTTTCAATGCATTTCCTGATGATGACTATTGGAGCCAGCACGTGCAATGTGGGCATGGTAAGTCACACTTACCAACAGGATATACAGTGGTAATATAAGTGTTTATTTTGCTTCATTGAGAGTGGGGTGCCATGGTCGAGCGATTATAGTGCATCGGATTTGTGTTCTGATGGCTGAGTCGTCAGAGTGTGTGGGTTCGAAGCCTTGCCGCGACCATGGTGCTTGTGTCCTTGAGCAAGACACTTTACCATAATTGCTGCAAGGGCCGAATTGAACCCAGCCACTGGGGATGTACAAGCCAGTGCATGCTTATAGTGCCGGTCCCAAGCCCGGATAAATGGGAGGGTTGCGTCAGGAAGGGCATCCGTTGTAAAACCTATGCCAAATCAAATATGCGGATCATGATCCGCTGTGGCGACCCCTAACGGGAGCAGCCGAAAGAGGACAACATTTTGCTTCATTGAGAACCCTTGTATGTATACTGTATACATACTTCTTTTATAGATACAGCTTAAAAATTATTTTTTTCCCCACTATTTTAACGGCAATTTCTGAAATCTTTATTTTCATTGGAACTGCATTAATTTGGAACTGCATTAAGGAAAACAAGTGACTCTGAAATTATATATTTTAAAACAAAATATAGGCCTATATAACCAAAAGTTTAGTTTACACGAATAAAATGCCTATAAAATAAATATATGACGAGACCCATCATAAATTAATTTTGGGAAATGTTCTCTGTTAAACCATGCTTCTCATGAATATTTTGAAAAACGTGTCATTATAAATCATGTGTTATCCTTTTCTCATGTAAAAAAGCAATAAATGTTCAGATGAAAAAGAACAATTTTCGGAAATTGCCGTCAAAATTTACACAAACACAGGCGATGCATCTTTTAATTAAATGTGTCAAAAGTGTTTTTGAACATTTGAAGGACAATTTATTATTTTGGGTCAGTTCCGCTCAGTTGACTTTAAAAAGCCTATGATGTTCTACATGTATTTGTTCCAGTCAAGTTAACGCTCATTTGTGATGGTATACCCAAGACCAGCACAAAACATGTGTTCAACTGTACATGTATGTACGGAAATTTCAAAACTTACATGTACAATACTTTTACATGTCATAAAATAGGGTGTCCAAAATTGAAACAGGGTGTCCAAAAGACACCCCTTTGGTGTACAATGATCTATTATTTAACTAAGTTTTGCTCAATTAGTTATGACTGCATGGCTCTCAATGACACAAACACAGCCTACATGTTTACACTGGACAGATATCAAAATGATCTATTATCATATATATGAGTAAGTTACATACACTCAACTGACACAGCATGCAACTGAAGGACACATTCACCATTATATTCTTTCCCAAGATTCATATTCTCTACTTGGCCATGGCTTTGCATTGAAATGAAAGGCATGCATCGCATTTAATAAGCTTTTCAATTTTCATACTACAATAGACTTGCATAAAGGAAAGGATACGTGTCTGTTGTACAGATTTTGCTTGAGTTGGCATGCATTGTATTTCAATTTCTAAACAGATCCGTATCACTGAGGACTTCAAATCAATATCAGTGTTAACTGTCAAATCCTGGTCCATGTAGGCCGACATGTATAATTTGAACTGAATTGAATTCAATGGAATTTTTTTCCCATACATCTTCTGGCCAAAAGGCCAAATTGTAACAGTTAGAATTATAAAAAAGACACTTTTAAGGGTATTGAAGAGTCAACTCTTATCAGGGTATATCCCCCTCGTAATCTACTTCATTTTGAAAGTAATCGTCATTTGCTTGTGTTTTTAATGTAGCCTACATTAGCAGTTTGGCATTTTATTTTTTGGCAATAAAAATTCCTTATGTAACATGTGACACTGATGTTGTTTTCATAATTACCTGAGGGCATTGTAAAATATATATATATATATATATATATATATATATACAGGGTGTCCCCATAAAAAGTATACCGAGATAAAAATTACTGTAATGGCAAAACTACTTTATATATGGGAAAGAGAAATATATCTCTAGAAAGGGCAGAATGTCCTCTTTGCAATAGTATACAGCTTGTGATGTTATTGACACAGATGAGTGGAACAAACTAGACAGATGTTAAGGGTACTGAAAGCAGGACTGTGACAAGTTTGCATATTTGAATAACAAAGATCAACCATGCAAGTGTTCAGAATACCAAATGCCTTTGCTTTTCAACACATTCTTGAAAACAAGGAATGTACCTAAAACAATGTAATCTGCTTTGTTTTCGCTACTTACCTCAAAAGTTTAATGTGCAGGTTTTTTAAAATGCTTTTTGGACCTTTGTTATTCAAATATGCAAACTTGTCACAGTCCTGCTTTCAGTACCCTTAACATCTGTCTAATTTGTTCACTCATCTGTGTCAATAACATCACAAGCTGTATACCATTGCAAAGAGGACATTCTGCCCTTTCTAGAGATATATTTGTCTTTCCCATATATAAAGTAGTTTTGCCATTACAGTAATTGTTATCTCGGTATACTTTTTATGGGGACACCCTGTATATAAAAGTAATATGATTTATTCCATTGGTGCTTTTAAAAAAAAATTATTAACAAAATTTGTGAACATTTATTTACAAAACAGAAACCAGAAATTTGGAGTCTAGCTGTAGCCTGGCCAGTAGCAAAGCATCTTGCTGTAATTGGGTGTATCATGGAGGAAGGAAATTTTCCTTCCTCCATGGGTGTATTGACTGTACTGTTGTAAGCTAAACATTCTGTCAAACATAACAGGTACATGTCCAGGCCCATTAACACCCATTAACACCCATTAACACCCATTAATACCCATTAACACCCATTAATACCCATTAACACCCATTAATACCCATTAATACCCATTAACACCCATTAACACACATTAACACACATTAACACCCATTAACACCCATTAACACCCATTAACACCCATTAATACCCATTAACACCCATTAATACCCATTAACACCCATTAACACCCATTAACATATTAAGCCAAAGCCCCTTAATCCAAAAAATTCCAAATAAAATTTCACATCATTGCCCATTAATTATTATAAATATGTTTATTCCTCAAAATCTAGCTGTGTCATCAACGATACGCCCCACCGATCTGTCCGTCATAAACAATTAATAGGCCTACACCCACAGCCACCAATTCTTCCAGTGACTAGCTATACCCTATTATAAACTGTTGTCCTTTTTGCCTCAATGATGACTCTCAACTACCCTTTGTACTGTTGAAACAGATATGCTTTTAAGTTTATACTAAAAACAAATTGCTCAAAATTGTTTTCATAGGAATTTTAAGAAATAAAGCATTTCATTGATTTACAATTATAACTTCACCCCAAAATTATGTGCAAGAATAAACTCTATATTGAGTCAAATTTTTTGTTTTAAACATGTGCCAAGCACAATGTCTTCACGAATGATCAGTCAGTGTGGGTTTTTACAGTAGATTGACAGATGTATCAACTAATTAAGTCATATTTTCACACATAATTATAATTTCCTGTTCCAATAAGAGTAAACTCACCAACATATTGGCAGAAGTCCCCACTCGCTAGATCATTACAAACACACTTATCACTATCAGCCATACAGTCTCCATTTCCGGAACATTCCCTATTGGTGTTGCACACAGCTCCAGCTACCAAACAAAAAACAAAACAACTTTCACTTCAGATGGTGACACAACTAAATTTGTTACTTGTTATTTTTTACCTATGCGTATGCGTATTTCAATTGAAGATGCGTTAACTCTCAAGAAGATTATCATCCATGTTTTACCGGCAATTGATAATTTTCTTTTAGAATAAAAAAAACCCAAATACTTTGAAATAAGATATTTCACAAAACAGATGTCAGAAGTTTGGTTTTTTACAGTTACATGAAGTGCCAAAATTAATTAAAGACAGGACCCACCATAAATTAATTTTGGTGAATATTTACTGCAGAACTGTGCCTATTATGATTTTTTTAATGTCATTTTAAAGCAGTTGTTATCCCTTCTTCAAGTAAAAATAGCAATGTCTCAACTCCTGATGAAACAGATTTTTTTTTTAAATTGCTGTAAAGATAGCGAAAAACACAGGAGATACATATTTAAATGTTCCAAAGTAAGGTAGGAGGGCCAAAGTCATGGTAAGCCCGGCCAGGCCCAGGCTACCTGGCCTCCTAATTGTCTTTTGTGAGTCCTAATCCTGTAACAATACAGTACCTGCCAATCAACATTACCTGGGCTTCTGGAGGGCCTAGCCCAGGCAAGCAGAGCCAGTAGGCAGGGAAAAAGCCTGGGCCTGGCCGGGCTTCTCAAAGGCTTGGCTGTACCATGACTTTGGCCCTCCTGCCTAAGTTCAACAGGTGTGGATTCAAGTTGGCAGAGAAGGGCACACAGGAAAAAAAAGAGGACACATTGCTCACCTCTGAGTCCCTACACCCTTAGTTTCAGTTTAAGTGGCCAAACAACTCTTGATATTAGCCAATCAAGGTTCAGTAAACCAAAACATTGAGCCAATCAGAGTTCAAGTCAACCAACAACTTCTAGCCAATCAGGGTTCAAGTTATACTGGCAACGGTGTGGTTAAGTAAAGACAGTTTGCAGTGACACCATGTGAAATTCTCAATTAAATAGTAATTTGTTCTTAAAAGAAACTGGAGGTTACAACTTGAATTTTCGATCAGTATGCTCTGATTGTCTGAAGGAGAATGCCAGACCGGGATCCTTGGAGGGTGTGGTTCCTAATAGGAGAGTGCCCTCAATCTTTTCTTTTTTTTCTTTTTTTTTCTGGTTACCTGCCCAACTTTCCTGTAATCCAAATAATTAAAAAAGAATTTGCCTTTACCTGTTATTGTGATATCAGCACAGCTATGGAATATATAGAATGGAATATTGGGGTTGCCAGTCCCCCACTCAGCGGCATTACGGTTCAACACCAATGTGTAGTTACCATCCATCATGTTATTGGGAATCGCAACCTCATGCATTATGGTCCTGAATAACGACAACATAATTCACATTAGTTCTCTGAAAGTGTAGTCAATTTCTAATAGGAATTACATGAAAGTAAGATTTGTAGCTTTGCACGGTGAAAAGGATAAGTAAAGACTGTTTGCAGTGACACCGTGTCGTAAGATTTGTAGCTTTGCACGGTGAAAAGGATAAGTAAAGACTGTTTGCAGTGACACCGTGTAGTAAGATTTGTAGCTTTGCACGGTCAAAAGGATAAGTAAAGACTGTTTCAGTGACACCGTGTAGTAAGATTTGTAGCTTTGCACGGTGAAAAGGATAAGTAAAGACTGTTTGCAGTGACACCGTGTCGTAAGATTTGTAGCTTTGCACGGTGAAAAGGATAAGTAAAGACTGTTTGCAGTGACACCGTGTAGTAAGATTTGTAGCATTGCACGGTCAAAAGGATAAGTAAAGACTGTTTGCGGTGACACCGTGTAGTAAGATTTGTAGCTTTGCACGGTCAAAAGGATAAGTAAAGACTGTTTGTGGTGACACCGTGTAGTAAGATTTGTAGCTTTGCACGGTGAAAAGGATAAATAAAGACTGTTTGCAGTGACACCGTGTAGTAAGATTTGTAGCTTTGCACGGTGAAAAGGATAAATAAAGACTGTTTGCAGTGACACCGTGTAGTAAGATTTGTAGCTTTGCACGGTGAAAAGGATAAATAAAGACTGTTTGCAGTGACACCGTGTAGTAAGATTTGTAGCTTTGCACGGTGAAAAGGATAAATAAAGACTGTTTGCAGTGACACCGTGTAGTAAGATTTGTAACTTTGCACGGTCAAAAGGATAAATAAAGACTGTTTGCAGTGACACCGTGTAGTAAGATTTGTAGCTTTGCACGGTGAAAAGGATAAATAAAGACTGTTTGCAGTGACACAGTGTAGTAAGATTTGTAACTTTGCATGGTCAAAAGGATAAGTAAAGACTGTTTGCAGTGACACCATGTAGTAAGACTTGTAGCTTTGCATGTTTAAAAGGATAAGTAAAGACTGTTTGCGGTGACACCATGTAGTAAGATTTGTAGCTTTGCAGTGACACCATGTGAAAAATCTCTTTGGAGTAGTAATTAGTCCTGAAAAGAACTGGTGGTTACAACTCGACGTTTCAATCAGTATGCTCTGATCATCTTCAGGAGAATGGAATATATCGTCGTGTGCTTGGAAGAAGGACGTAACAAAAGTGTGACCGGCAAAAGGTCGTAAGCAATTAATGTGCAAAATTGGGTTTCAAGAAAACTGAGTGTGAAAGTTTGGTCGTTTTAATAAGTCATTGTAGGAAAGTTAAATTTCGCATGGGAATGGAAAAACATGTCTTGGGAGTGATTCTAGCAACAAATATTTAACAGTTATGCCCTACCTTTTTGCTCAAAGGAGCCATTTTATTGCTTACAACCTTCTGCTGGGACACAAAGTTGCACTTTGTGTGCGCGGGGTAGAAGGTCATAGAACCTTACGACCTTCTTCTAAGCACACAATGACATTTTGTGAGATGAATGAAGCATAGTGCACAAATGTATTGAGCGTTAGATTACAGTTTCCTATCAATGTCTTGGTTGCTAAGCAATCACTGTAGCCATACTTTAAAAATACCTAATGCATAAATTTGATTAATTTTTTTTAAAGGAAAATGGTTGACCCTGAATATGTTAGTGACTTAATGCTACATGTACGTGCATAAAGGTACCATAGTCATTGGGAAAATGTATATAAATGCATCAATACTTCTAAAAAAAAATCAAGCGATGTACATGTATGAAGAAATTACCGAGCAGTGAAAGTTTCCGCGTATTTTATTGTTTGTATGGCCAAATAAAAAAATCTCCTGTTTCTGGTCTCTGTGCGTGTCGCCTCAGTCTCCCGCATCAGCATTTTTAGTTTTCTTTTTTCTTTTGCTATGAAAAAATGTCCAATTACAGCCAAAATTGCTGGATCAATTGGGATTCTGCCACGCTGTGTTTTAAACAACTTTTTCACAGGGGTGTGAACGTTTGCCCGATTTGTGAGGCCTCTCTTAGCCACCGTACTTTGTGTATGGGAAATGTGGTCTGGTTCCAATAACCGCGTATCACATAATTCACTGGTTGGCAAAAAAAAAAAGATTACAAAAAAACAAAAAAAAAGTATGTCAACGTACCAGGGTGATGATATTAAAATTTGTTTCCACATAATGTACAACAAAGTACTGGATCTCAAATGTGCTCAATGAGGGGGATTATCTATCCCCCCCCCCAAAAAAAAACTGCTTGAAACATCACTTTATATACCCTTTCTCTTTTGTCATCTTTCAGCAAGCCTATGGTGGAGGGGGAGGGGGTTTAACCCCCTGAACCTCCCTTGGCTATGCCACTGGTGTGACGCCCAAACATACAAAGAAACAAACATACAATAACCAATAAACAAACCAAATTTCCCCCTTTTTTTGCACGTATTATTCGCTTATTAATATTTTTTACAGCATGAAAAATTCTGGAGGGGGGGATGATCCTATGGACTATCCCCCCCGAGCCAGAAAAGTGGGGGGTATATATCCCCCATCCCCCTGGGAATTACGCCCATGATACCAATGGTGTATAGAGGCATGAAAGGCGACCACATGACAGTAATTACACTTACGTGGTATTACTGGTTCCAATCCAGCCCTCCGGTGTAGTCAGGTTAGCCAAGATCTCTGTGCCATTGCGAGGGATGATAAACAACTTGTACCCACCCTATTTTCAGGCAAAAACAAAGCAAAATAATACATGAACATAATAAAAATTGATGGGGGGATCAGGAAAACATTTGATCCAGTACAATGCAGGATCCCTGTAGTAGTCATTAATCACTTTAAATATGGGAATAAGAGTTTGACTATTTTTTTCCAGCAGAATAAAGACCAACAGTGAGCCAAAGATGAGGTCCTCTATCACCCGTGGCCATGACCCAAGGTGACCAGGTTTTATTAAACAAAATAAGGGATGTTTTTTGTGTGCAATCGTTTCAATGCGCGGCACTGGTGTAGAAATGGGGGAAGGAAGTTTGAGGAACACCACATGTGACCCATAGACCAACAAAATCCTTGTCTGCCCCCTTCCCTAATGACCGTGCCCCCACTGAAATAATCCAGGCTATGAAACTGATGCACCGGCCAACCACACACACTTGGTAGTAATAATAATAATAATAATAAAGATTTTTTAGCGCGCACATATCCACCCTGCTGGGCGCTCAAGGCGCGGAAACAAAGAAAAAACATTAATACAAACAATATACAATGATAGCATAGGGAAAACAAATTATGTACCGAGATACATGTACCTACAATGCAATTACAAATATACATCATCTTTGAAGAGTTGTGACATAAGATGAGTTTTAAGCATCGACTTGAATCTGGTTATACTATGACAAGATTTGAGTTTAGTTGGAAGATGATTCCAGAGTCTCGGAGCTGCGACAGAAAACGACCTATCACCCCAGTTCCGTTTTGAAGTTGGTTCCTTGAGGAGTGACATGTTGCTGGAGCGCAAATTGCGTGATGGAGTGTAGACTTTAAGTAGTTCAGAAATATAAATTGGAGCAATGTTATTAAAAGATTTGTGAACAATTAGCATAAGTTTAAAAACACCACCAACATCCAGCAAAAGCACACAATTATTGTTCATTCTTTCAGTTTTAACAATTTCAAATTTATTCCATCATCTGGTTGAGCAAAACACAATATCTCTAATGAACAAAATTAAACCTCATTGATGGAATTCTTGCGTCAGGGATATTGAACAATAGATATGATTTTTGCCCTTTACATACGCACTTGCTTTCGAGTGTAAAAATTCCACGGGCGACTGTATATTTTTTCCTACAGACACCTGGAAGCACTAAGTATACAGTGCGCTATATATACATCGAAGAAGGGAAAAAATCAAATCATTAAACCTTGCGTTCTTTCTTTCCAGCCATTTGAGAGTGTAAGCCTATTCCTGGTTTTGCTATTGATGGGGGTGCAAATGCTTGACAGAGAGCCAAATACTTAAAATATGGGACAAGAGCTGTCCCTGGAAGGTGTCAAACGGGACACCTGATGGTCACCCTGCCATGACCCCTGAGGTCTTAATAATGCGGTAAAGACCAAGCGTGAAGCTTTTATTCCTATGCATAAATGCCCTCCTGAATTTGGAGTCAAAGATTTTTTTTTTTTTTTTTTGCTGCCAAAAGAAATCCACTGTAGGCCTATGTTTCAACCATGTATTTGAGGACACAAGAGCATGAATGCATGATGTGAGCTGCCACTCAGTGTAACAACTTCTACATTCTAATGACAAACATGACAAACTTTTATTCCCTTAATAAATCAACTGCACAAGTTATTTTACTTCACCCCCCAAAAAAAAAAAATTATAATAATAATAAATTGAACCCCCCAAAATAATAGTAAAAATAATTAATTAAATTCAGTGTCCACAACACTGAAAATATACTACAAACTGGCCCAACTCAACAAAGACAATTATCCAGATAAATATCAGCAATTTTTGCAATGAAAAGGATTAAAGATTGAAAGGCTTACATGGGGCTTATACAGCTGTTATAACAGTATATACTGAATGCTCTTCAAAAAAAGATGCACAACAAAGGCTCAGGGTGATCTTTTACAATTGATCGGAAGTACGTACGTATGCATGCAGGTCATAAAAATGACAAACAATTATTCCATTTCCAGCAAGATATTTCTGCTGAATCACGGACAAAAGCTGGTCTATCCGGGCGTGATCAGAATGCTCAAAACAAGGTGATTTAGCACTCGTCATGCAAATATGCATACAAATTTATGCGTGGTACACACACAATATTACAATTTTCATTCATGCACCAATTAATGCTCCTTCAAGGTTTCTGCACTGTATACAAGCATACATTAATTGCGAGCAAGACTTCACAACATATGTACTTTGTACAAATAATATATATGCACATGCTTCACATCACATTATGTAATTAAATGATTTGATTTTTGCCCCAACACCAATGCTGGGATGGGTTAGCCAACCGAAACTGCACTAACCATTTAGAAATTTGCTAACCGGTTGACCGTAACCAATATTAAAACGACAATTTTGGAAGACTTTGCCACCCATTTCAGTGGCGGATTTAGGGGGGTGCGCAACGGGCACGCCCCCCCCCCTTATTTTTGCCGAGTCAAAAAAAAATAATAATAATAATAAATACCTTGTACAGGGCCTCGTGCTACGCACTCGCATTTTTCAACTTTGAAATTAGCCCTCAAAGTTTGCGCCCCCCCCCCTTTCTTAACATCCTGGATCCGCCCCTGCATTTTGTTGTTCAAGATTTTATTTTTTTGCCGCATTGGTTATATTAAACAATCATTGCAGGAATTTGATTGATGCTTTTTGATTGAAAATGTACACACATTGTTCCATTTGCCGACTATATCTCGTCGGTTGCCGACTTGCGGTTTATAACCGGTTAACTGACTCTGAAAGTTTGGGTTAAACCATGGAGGTGTATGGCCCATGTTTGGGCTGTCAATTACAATTACAAGCACGTTTGAAATATCGCTTTTATTTACAGTTTCCGATATCCGAATTTCATAAATGTTATTTTTTCGTTTAACAATTGTATTATCTTTCAAAATTTGTTCGCTTGATAAACTCTATTTTGTGGAACATCTTAACCACACATAGGTGACATATCTTTAAATGGTAGCTTGATTGGTTTATTTTTTGAGGTAACACTACAATTTTGTTTTTATTTATTAATGGCGAAATAAATTTTAAAAAACACTTCAAATACAAACAAGAAGATTCCAGAAATTTCTTTTTAAATATATAGCAAAAATTACAGATGAAAAATACAGTGCATAAATATATCAGGATCGGATCAGATGCCCATTATATAGCTCGCAGGATTTTGTATTTAATTTATATTGTTTCATAACCCGTTGCTTAGCAACGAAGACACTACACATCATTAGACTCATAGCACTTCATGGAATTTTGTTCTTTCTTTCTATGAGATAAAACTATTCCATTTACTCAACACCCCTGATACCTTTCAAGCTGCCTTGAAATCAACAGAATATATGCTAATTCGATGTCTACTCAGGACTGTAGATTTTTTTTTTTTTTTCCATTTTATATAATTTGTTAATTCAGTATATAACACAGATTGTCAATAATGACACAGAACATTTATTATTTTTAACTGAAATGTTTTCAGAAAAAAAATGTTGGATGGAATTTGCCAGAATTACCGGATTTGAATCACGGTGACAAAGTTTGTTTCGTTGACTCATGTACATGTAGTTTGAGAGTGTTTCGTGGGTCCCCAAAATGTGAATTTACTCATCTCTATAATTTTTTTTTTCATTTGGAAAATGAAGCATGTATGAATGGGAAGAAAAGATTAACGCTTGGTCTTTACCGTAGGATAATGACCGGTTTTGTGCATGGCCACGGGCGATAAAAGACTCAGTCCTTTATTCCTTGGACCACACCCATAACCGGTAATTATCCAGCAGTAAAGACCTCACAACAAACTTTTATTTCCTTGTTATTGTACAGGGACAGTATCGTCATGATCAGAGCAGACTTTCAACCGAGCATGGTGTCCTGGTTTAATATGAAGCACAATGACTGAAAATTGCTGGCTCATTTATGCCCTTACTGTGTGGGGTATTATTTTCAGTCACTGAGTTAATCTAAAACTAGCACTCCGATTCCACGCCCTGTTGATCATGATGATATTGTCCGAATGGTGACCATGCACTTTTGAAACACACCCACTCCCTGAATGCCCCCAGCACGTGACCCCCACAAATTTCCAGTGCCCCCCCCCCCAGGTGCCCCACCACGAAAAATCCTCATAGTGCCCTAAAAAACAGAAAAAGAAAAGGGAAAAAACCCATACTCCTGGGCCCCCCCACTGAAAAGCAATGACCCCTTGTGCCCCCCCCCCCCCCCCCACTGAAAAAGTCCTGGCTACGCCGCTGACTGGATCTTATGGTCTACAAAAGAGATACAACCTTGCCCTATACATGAAGATCAAATGCCATTTCTGCTTTATTATAAGAGGGTTTTTGTTTTCATTGAGAAAAAGTCTGCATTGTATTGTGTCAACAGAAAAACAGAAATCACGGTTCAAAGCTTTTTGCTGTCTGCATGATCTGTTCGATTTCGGTCAGGTAATGAGTCCTTTGCCATATCAACATTTGACCCTGTTAAAACATTCATTTTGTGTACTTAGACGACATCAGTTAGTCAGATAGGGTGGTGCATCTACTCACGTTGATCTATTAATCAGATGAGAAACCATTATTGGCCATGCCTTACTCTCATTAACCATCATTATAAGCATAGAGTTATATATGATGCAATGTGATTAGTCTGCCTATGGATGCATACAGCCAATTATTCAAGCAGGCAGCTGTTAGTTTTTTTTTGTAATTTTCCTATTTACCCAGGGATTGGTTATAAAATAACATGAGCTTACCCTGTGTGCATATGCAAGATGCCAGGTAACATTGACACTCTGCCCTGGGGCGAATGCAGTGACTGGACCACCAGGAGCTATCAAGTAGACACAAAGAAATCAACTGTTAAGCTATTAGTATTATAGGTACTACAAATTATTCATTCTCAAATCCCTTCAAACACACAGAGTTAACCAAACAAAGATTTTTAAGCAGGATTTCACAAAAAGATGTTTTTGCAGATGTATGGTTTAAATTAGATTGGTCCTATATCAAGGATAGAGAGACAGACTCCGGCCGGGCATACCATTCAAGGGATTTCATTGGATTTGACATCATGCTTTGAGGTTCACGCACTATAGCTACCAACCAGGTTCAAAGCTGAATCTCCCCAAATACTGAGAGGCCAGTATCTGGCGTCTTTCACAAGCCTTGAAGTGTGATGTCAGATCTTTGGGCTAGGTTAAATACATGTGTAACAGTCATTGCCAAAATGAAGTTATGAGGGACTGCAGATCTACAGCCACCATAAATTAATTTTACAAAACAAAGAATTAGCTGTTGGAAACTGCTTAAAAACCAATGGAAATCGAATAGGACATTGAATAGTATGTAACTTTCATCTGTGCAAAATTAGTGGTTTATACTGGCCCGACGTTTTAATCTTAACAGACTTTTTCTTCGAACCTATGAGAAAGGTTTGCAGGCTAGGTTTGAAATGTCAGCAAGGCCACTAACTACTATATTTGCATAAATTAATTTCAGAATGTAATTATTGTTAAAACACGCCTCAAAAATAGCAACATTGGTGAATTGGTGAATCCAAAAAAGGCCTATAATTTAGTTAGTGATGTGTCAGGCTGTCAACTATAGGCCACATCAACTGTGCAGACAATTTACACAAAGCAGGCGCACATATTTTAAAAGCCGGCCTGGTCGATTCAAAGATGCATACGGTTAAAGTTTTGATGAAATGATGAGTTGTATCCAACTTGTGTGTGCAATGATGTATATATAGCTTTTGTGTCCAGAAATGTGTTCAATGAAAGTGAATAATTTGTGCCTTTTATAGTTGCTTCAAAATTTGCCAGCAGGATCGATGTTCTACTCACAGATTTGTGTAAAATTACTGAGAATTTTTTTGCATTACTTTTTATTTGGCTCCAATGAACTTTCACCCACAACATCCCCACCCCACCCACTTACCAATCAGTCTACATGCCTGCCATGTAGGATAATAAATAAAATGAATAAATTCTTACAGAGCGCCTTAAATCAGCGACGATCTCAAAGTGCTTTACAAAGGTAAAACATAAAAATACATGAAAAGAGCAATATAAAAGTACAAATACATATTTTATACATTAAACATAGGCTACAAAATAAATTAATTAAGTTTAAAGTATAATAACATAAAGAATAACAGACGTGATACTTGAGGGGGGGCCTGGGGGGGGCACGTGTCCCCCCACAAATTTCCAGTGCCCCCCCAGGTGCCCCCCCACGAAAAATCCAGATAGTGCAAAAAAGAAAAGAAAAGAAAAAGAAAAGGGAAAAAACCCATACCCCCTAGGCCCCCCGACTGAAAAGCAATGCCCCCCCCCTGAAAATGTCTTATCTACGCCACTGAATCCTTATACTTTATAGCAGAATACTTTGCTTAAACATTTTACAAGCATATTTCAAAGTTAAGCACGAAAATTGAGAGGGCTGCGTGCGCATTCACCATGGATTTGCTAGCAATAACGGTTGGCAAGTCAGCGTGTCTTTCGATATATGGTTTAATAGCAGCGCTATGAAATGAAAAACGTACAGTAAGCAAAAAAATTGATTCTTAGCAGCTTTATGATATTGGGCCCTGGGGTACGCAGTGTAGATTATACTCTATAAAATTAACTTTGGAAGTATGAAGACACGTATGCTTGCAGTCGTCTTCTTGTGTCCATAACACCCATAATGCCACCACCAAACAGATTTGATTTTTCTCGAAAAGTAGTTTTTTAGTCAGAGAGCCATGCAAAAAAAAAAAAAAAAAAACGTTTTCCTGAAGGATTTTCATTGATTTTCTACTGCACCCCGAACCAATTTATTGATTTTTCCATTGTTTACCCTTGAAATCAATGTTAATTTCTTCAAAAGTTCCAATTTCTTCAATTTACGGTCGTCATACAATTCACAATTTCAACTTGCAAATGGTCCATGTACTTACACTCACTACGGCCAACGAGCTTTCGCCGTAGCCACACCATCACAATGGAACAATCTCCCTCTTCATATCCATCAAGCTACCTCTACTGACTCATTCAAATCTCTCTTAAAGACTCATCTTAAGGTTTAAGCGCTTAGAAATGCCAGTATTAAGTGCTAAATAAATGTAATTATTATTATTATTATTATTATTATTATTATTATTATTATTATTATTATTATTATTATTATTATTATTATTATTATTATTATTATTATTATTATTATTATTATTATTATTATTATTATTATTATTATTATTAATTCTTCAGCAGAAGGGATAGAGCATACAACTAGGGGTAGATCCAAGGGGGGTGTGGCAGATCTAAGACTAAGAGGGGGGTGTTCCAAGAGGTCCTGAACTTCTCCCCTTGTAACTACCATTTGTTAAAAGGGCAACTTTAACAGACTAAATGGATGAATTCCCAATATAGCAGCAATTTTTTTTTTCTGTACATGGCAGCAAGTATCATATGATGGATAATGTTTGAATTCAATATTGATCTCTCTTTTATCGTAAGGTTTATCAATTAAAGTAATGGTTGCCTTGGTAACTGGCTTGCTATTTCATTGATTTTGATTGTAATATATGATTTATATCACCTGTTGAATGGATTGTAATCATCACTGGCATTATGTACTGCTGGTGATGTGAAAGGTATTATGACTATACAAGGAAATTGTATCTCATGTAGACGCCTGCAGTATGCTGTGTATTGTGTTAGGCTTAATGCAGCTGAGAAGATTGGCAAGAGCTAAATTGATACTATTCACCCAAATTAAGTTTTCTTTTTTACCTGTATCCTTGATTGCAAAAATGGCCATTCCAGTTCTCCCGCCCTTCCCCCTGTAGTGCCGTCGCTTCTTCATTTGTGTATTAAACTAAGTCTAGAAGAGCCAGTAATTAACACATGAATGATGGGGATATAGGTGTTACTTGGTAAACAATGAAAAGGATGTGGAATCTGGGCTCTGAGCTTGGGTGAGAGAAATCTGTAATCGCTGATGCACATGTTTGAGGCGACGCGCAGAGACTGGTTTGGCCTTACACTGGTCAAGTAATTTTGTTTTTTGTAGTTTAGTAAACTATCATTTACATGTATTTTGATACACGCGATCCGATGGCGCTACACAAACGCTATACAATCTACGTGAAGTTGTCGATCAGTACAGTGAGTGAACACAGCAGTCCGTTGTTTTGTATTCGCATGCGCACCACAAATGTGGGCTGCCCTAGCATTCAAATTGACGCATGCGTTGTGGTTCCCCCCCCCCCCTTTTTCGAGGGGAGATTCTACGAAATTCCTAAGACTGTGTTTGATAGCGGTTCATGATTCGTTTGCTGCAGTTTACTGTATGATATCCCTGACACTCGTATTAGTCAGCTTCAGCGTATTCAAAATGCTTGTGCTCGGCTTGTATGCGGTGCGAAGAAATACACTCACATCACCCCAGTATTATTTAGTCTTCATTGGCTTCCTGATGGATACCGCATTCAGTTTAAAATACTGTTATTAACATACAAAATCTTGCATGGTTTAAGTCCAGAATATTTAGCTTAACATTCATCCACAACAACATTATAACTTGCGTAGCCATAGTTGAGAAAATGGCATTCTCATTAGTTATCCACATGAACGGAGTCAAGTATGATTGGGTGATTCTGCTTTTCAATATGCTGCTCCGGCACTTTGGAATAGTTTGCCTGTTTTAGTTAGAAATGCTGGTACTGTAATTAAATTTAAAAGTCTGTTAAAGACACACCTTTTTAATGTAGCTTTTAACGGTTGAAATTGTAATTGTTTTATCATTTTTGATTTTTATTTGACCTAGGTTATTTGTAATTTTATAATTTTTATCATTACATAATCCTTCTTTTAATTGTGATGCGCATCTGAACATTCCTGTATGGAACTTGCGCAATATAAATGTATTATTATTATTATTATTATTATTGTTGTTGTTGTTGTTTCATTTGCAACCCCCTCTCTCTTTCAGTAGTCATGTCATGAAATGTGTAATCACTACATGCATCCTTTATCATCTGTTTCACTGTGCAGTTGTTTCTCATAATTTCTGTGAAACATTGTGTTTATCTGAAATAAATGATCTTGCTTTAACTGAGATTATTCCGGTGTTCCCTAAATTGTTTTGAGTAGTATACATAGTGTTTTTTGTTCATGCATACAATGCATTTTGCAAGAGCTCATACAGGCTAGGTCACTTTCAACCAGATGTCACACCTTCAACCAGACAATTTCAATTTAAGAGCACAATTGGTTTTGTACAATAGTCGCTCAGAGGATCAAATAATACATGATGCCTGAATTAAGTTTCAATCCAGGCTAGAGGTTGGAATAGCAATTCCGGTATGGATATACAGAATTGAAAAGAAATCTGTTTCTATGGGTACTGTTTCCATGGATACACTGTATGCACATTTACAATAATTAGAAAGTAGTAATTACACTTACAAATGTATACAAGTAAATGTACTGTCTACATATGTTTAGCCGTACATAAACAGTCTGAAAATAAGTTCAAATTTCTGGGGCGAGTTGTTATATTATGACATTAAATTAAAAAATATATAAGGTATTTAAAAAATAAAAATAAAATTTAAAGTCAAATTTGAATATTTTAAAACTATACCGAGTGTTAAGCTGATTATGATAAAAATGTACCATCTAAGGGCTCAAATTCACTGTGACTACGGTGTGCGTGTTGGGGGGTGGGGAGAGAGGGGGTTGGAGTCCGGGACCCAGGAAGCTATGCAGTTATTGATTCTCTGAGGCATATTGTTAAAAATAAAAACTATGAAGAATTTTTAAGTGTCTGTAACCTTTTTTTTTCTGAGGGTACAAAGAATTGATGTGATAATACGCCAGAATTTGATATTGGGGGATGTTTGCAAGTTTCACAATGGTCAGATGACCCAAACCGTTTGGACACTACAGCTGCTCTTTTCAAACTTGCTGACACACCCCCAAACCTTGAGCTCTTCAACAATAGAACACTCATGCTGAAATATGCATCCATCCTGATAAACAATATATTTATATATATTATACATGTACATGTACAAAGAATTGATGTGGTAATACGGCAGAATTTTGTAACACATATTGGGGATGTTTGAATTGGTCATCCATCCCCCCAAAAAAAATTAATAAATGAATAAATAAATAAATAAATAATGAATTTTGTATTTTAAATTTTTTTTTGGGTGGGGTTAACTAAGAAGAATCACTTTTGTGGCCCAGTTATTTTGTTTGCAACTTAGGTAAACTGCTCAACTGCAGTTTAAACTAGAGTTCAAATGTTTTTTTTGAATGAACACCGTGTGTGGGTTAACTTCCGGTTCAATGAAATGATCAATGATGACGTCACAATAATATTTGAGGAAAATGCCAGAATTTTGTTATTAAAATATTTTATCAATTTCAACTTCAAAAAACATATACATCAATTTTGCATTAGAATATTTGAACCGATAGCTACAAATCTTTGAAAGGAATGTCAGATATTGCCTTGTTATAATTAATGATCATGAACAAATTAAGTATTTCTCTTTTTGGTTCACTAGCAGTTAGGATTTTTCGTAATATTTTTAACTTATTGCATTCAAAAATTTGGTATTCATTATATTTAATGTGTGGAGTTCATGAAATCTTAAATCAAACATATATCTTGGGCAATTGTTATTCCTCCAATGGTGATAATTCTCCCATCCATGCATCACGATAAAAACCAGAGAATAAAACTACATGTAAAATGCCTTCTCCATTTGTTCCACTTCTTTAACAATTTCAAATCCACCTTTCCAAGTCTATAACATGGAAACAGATGCCAAATGTCCTGCCATAAAACAGATATCAACTGTAATTTAAATTATTGGGGGGGGGGGGGGGGGTGACAGTCGGCATTTGGAGCCTCAGTTGGCAAATGGAACATCAAAGGAACTAGAACAAGAGTTGGTCCAGAATAAATATTCAGTTGACAAAGCTAGAGCTATGGGTTTGCCGACTGGAAATGTATCGTGTTTCACACTCCCCTCCCCCCCCCCCAAAGAAAATGCCTTTGCTACACTCCTGCATCATTGAACACTACATGTACATGTAGCTCAGTCAGTTATACACATACACAAGGTAATTATGATGTCCATCTCAAAGCTTTTAATCACAAAGCTTTTAACCCTCCCTACAATCAGTGCAATTTTTGAAACAACCCATTCAGGCCACTCCAAGCCATTAGCTGTTGCCAGTGGCCTCCTATGGTTACCCTTCTGTGCACTGTCACACCACTGAGATTGCAGGGTAAGGTGGTCTCCCATTGATACATTGTAGGCCATACTAATATGTTCAAACATTTACAGTGGCCTTGGGTGGCACACAGTTGATTTTGTAAGATTACTTAGAAAGGACAGCAGGCTTGTACATGTATGTACTGAAGGTTGCTAAAGAACAGAATTTTGTGGATCGGAGTGGCCTCCATGTGTAGGAGGGTTAATGGACACAATGATTACAACTAATCTTATAAAAAGTATTAGCTGGCATACAGTATACCAGTGAAATAGGGGTGTATATTATGTGTACATCACACACGCATGATTGTAAAATCATGGAGTGTCGTGGCCGAGCGGTCTAGCTTACCGGACTCAAGTTCTGGTGTTAGTAGCAGAATGTGGGTTCGAAACCCGGCCGTGACACATGTGTCCTTGAGCAAGACACTTAAACATAATTGCTTCTCTCCACCCAGGGGTTAAATGGGTACATGTGAGGGCAGAGTTGGTTGATTAGCCCTATATGCGCTGTAATGGCAGCAATTGAGCTGTATACTCCCCAGGGAGCTGAGATGGTTCCAGGAATGATTTATGAGCCTTATGAGCCTTATGAGCCTTATGAGCAGAGGTAATAATATAATGCGCCTTGAGCACCACTCAGTTGGTGGATACGTGCGCTATATAAGTCCACACATTATTATTATTATTATTATTATTAAAATCTTAAAGTTGCCATCCAGACAGGTTTTAAGACGGTAGGTCCTATTTTGGTTTATCTTTTAGATGGACACAGAAGTCAATTTAATTCATCAGTTTAATTATTATTTTTTGTTGGTCTGCTTATATTTTAATCTACTAAAGTAGTGAACTAAATGAACTGCAATTTGCCTGTAAAAAGTAGAGAACAATTTTCAGTGAATAAGTTTTTTTTTTTTTGGCTTATTAAATGCTTCTTCCACAATGAATTACTGTCTTCTGTAGACAGACATTCCATATTGTATCAGTGTATCCTCTCTATATAGTGGCACTCATCTACACTTTTACAGTCATATACTTAACCATCTTGTACATAATTTGGATTATCAAATAAACCCGACAATTTCAGGCGAAACCAAATCTCATTATAAAATAATGTGTAGGTTTTCTGAAATGTTTCCATGGTAACCCCTTCATTTAATGGCTGTTGCCGGTAATCATGGTTGTATAAATAAATTACCAAGAGTTCAGTAAACTTCAACAGATGTTTTTTTAATGAAACCATTGGGGAAAATATTGTGTTCGGGCTAAGCATAGAGAAATGATGCAGGAACTGTCAATCACACAGTGTGTACATAAGGAAGGGTTTCTATTGTAATGGGTATTGGTTCAGCCAATTATTTCCCCTCATTATTCCTTGGGTCCTGGGATTTAAATATATTGATTGTTGCCCAACAACTGCCACAAAGGTGAACACTTACACTTGATTAGGTCTTATCATAGTAGTAGTTATTTAAGTAGGAATACAAATGAATATAATCTGTTCAGAAAGGATTATAGTCAGACTAAAGATAAAATTGATCTTTTATATGGTACAGAGTGTAAATTTTATTGTATGTGATCAAATCATGCAAAATGTGCCTCAATTAGTCGCCAGATAATCAGTGGCTGAGCAGATGGATCAGGACCCATTACAATGGAAACCATTCCCTTTGTGTACAATTTGATTAACAATTCCCCATTATAATAATAATAATAATAATAATGTGGACTTATATAGCGCACGTATCCACCAAACTGGTGCTCAAGGCACATTACATTATTACCCCTGCTCATCAGGCTCATAAATCATTCCTGAAACCATCTCAGCTCCCTGGGATCGAGTATACAGCTCAATTGCTGCCATTACAGCGCATATAGGGCTAATCAAACACAACAACCAACTCTGCCCTCACAGGTACCCATTTACCCCTGGGTGGAGAGAAGCAATTATGGTAAAGTGTCTTGCTCAAGGACACAAGCACCATGGTCGCGGTTGGGATTCGAACCCACATTCTGACGACTCAGCCATCAGAACACAAATCCGATGCACTAAACCGCTCGACCATAGCACTAATTATAGCCTATACTGAGGTATATCAGCTTTGATTTAATATACTTGGAGACAAGCCGATATACTCACCGTCAAGCAGATTCTAACTTTATTACATAATATTATAGTTTATAATATGCAGAATTAGACATAGCCTGTAGTATTGGTATTGTTATAATACCCATTACCATATTATTATATTATCTTTTATATGGTACAAATTTTAAATTTTATTGTATGTGATCAAATCATGCAAAATGTGCCTCAATTAGTCGCCAGATAATTGGCTGAGCAGATGGATCAGGACCCATTACAATGGAAACCCTTCCCTTTTGTGTACAATTTGATTAACAATTCCCCATTATGCCACTTGCCCATGTACGTCTGTGTAACAACAGACCATTAAAGGGACAGTATCATCACAATCAATAGGGCATGGAATCGGAAAGCTAGTTTTAGATTAACTGCAGTGACTACCATAACACCCAGCATGATAAGCAGTGGCGGCATCAGACCTGTTAAACTGGGGGGGGGGGGGCAAGAGGGGGGCAAGCTTAAATTTAAGGGGGGGCAAACATTAATCTTTAATGTAATTTTGTACTGCTGAAAAAGCATTAACTTACCATCGGGGAAAAAATTGGGTGGGCAAATTGGGGGGCATTTTCCCCTTGCACCCAATAGCGCCGCCGCTGATGATAAGGTCATACCATTGCTGCTGCATAAATGAGCCAGTAATTTTCAGTCACTGATAGAATCTTAAGTTATAGGGCATCGATTCCATGCCCTGTCGAAAGTCTGCTATGATCGTGACAACACTGCCCCTTTAAACATGCAGTGTCAGTCAATAGAAATTGTCAATGACATTTTCCCCAGAAAAACAGCCTTAATTCACGAGATATTGACATGTGTTTTGTATCAATTTGAAGATGATGCTTTTATTGAAATCAAAACATCCAAATGTGAAAGAGAAAATCCTTAAGACTCATTTTGTATGATCCAGTCACCAACGTACATGTGGAATTGTACTCAACTCTCATGTAAGCTCTAAATAATAATTTAAAAAAATTTAAAAAAAATTAAAATGATGAAAAGGGTGACAAAATCTAAACTATTTGTGATTATTTTCAAAAGATTAGTTTCAAACAGAATTGTTTAATTTGAAATTCATAAATGCCCAAGACAGTTTAGACAATCTGATTGGACAAAACGTAATCACGTGGGGGGTGTATTAACGGAGGGTATAGACTGGCTTATCAAAATCAGAACAGCGGCATGTGCCAGCTGTTATCCCAGCTGTTTAATGCGACGCGGTTTTCAACCAATCAGAGTGACGAAGATTGGCATCATGCACCTGACTCGTGTACTTTGGAAGTGTTTCGTTTGTCCCCAAAATGTGAATTTGTCCATTTCTATTTGTCTTTATTCAACAAAAATTGCATTTTTTAACATTTTGAAAATGGGAATAACAGTTTGACACCTGGTCTTCAATGGTGGGGGGGGGGGGGGAGCTCAAGGTTTATTTCTAGTCAATTTGTGCTAATATTTGTGCTTAATTTGTTTTGTTTTTCCTTTTAGTACTTGTGAAATGTTTTCTTATCATACTTTATTTTTATAGATTGGTGAAATAATACTTTATTAATACTTTATTTTTATTTGTGTAATTTTTTATTTTTATTTTTATTTTTTTTGTCGCAGTATGTATTGTATTTTTAACATCGTAATGAACTTTTGTATATGAGGGCCTCAAATGATCAGCTGTGCTGAATGTGTTAAACCCTCTATAAAGAAAGATAGTTATAAATAAATAAATAAATTTATTTAAAAAAGCTGATAGTAGTATGAATCATGATAGTAGTTGTTATTCAAGTAGGAATACAAATGAATATAATCTGTTCAGAAAGGATTATAGTCAGACTAAAGATAAAATTGATCTTTTATATGGTACAGAGTGTAAATTTTATTGTATGTGATCAAATCATGCAAAATGTGCCTCAATTAGTCGCCAGATAATCAGTGGCTGAGCAGATGGATCAGGACCCATTACAATGGAAACCATTCCCTTTGTGTACAATTTGATTAACAATTCCCCATTATAATAATAATAATAATAATATAGACTTATATAGCGCACGTATCCACCAAACTGGTGCTCAAGGCACATTACATTATTACCCCTGCTCATCAGGCTCATAAATCATTCCTGAAACCATCTCAGCTCCCTGGGATCGAGTATACAGCTCAATTGCTGCCATTACAGCGCATATAGGGCTAATCAAACACAACAACCAACTCTGCCCTCACAGGTACCCATTTACCCCTGGGTGGAGAGAAGCAATTATGGTAAAGTGTCTTGCTCAAGGACACAAGCACCATGGTCAGCGGTTGGGATTCGAACCCATTCTGACGACTCAGCCATCAGAACACAAATCCGATGCACTAAACCGCTCGACCATAGCACTAATTATAGCTCATACTGAGGTATATCAGCTTTGATTTAATATACTTGGAGACAAGCCGATATACTCACCGTCAAGCAGATTCTAACTTTATTACATAATATTATAGTTTATAATATGCAGAATTAGACATAGCCTGTAGTATTGGTATTGTTATAATACCCATTACCATATTATTATATTATCTTTTATATGGTACAAATTGTAAATTTTATTGTATGTGATCAAATCATGCAAAATGTGCCTCAATTAGTCGCCAGATAATCAGTGGCTGAGCAGATGGATCAGGACCCATTACAATGGAAACCCTTCCCTTTTGTGTACAATTTGATTAACAATTCCCCATTATGCCACTTGCCCATGTACGTCTGTGTAACAACAGACCATTAAAGGGACAGTATCATAATAATAATAATAATGTATAGATTTATATAGCGCACGTATCCACCAACTAAGTGGCGCTCAAGGCGCATTATATTATTATCCCTGCTCATAAGGCTCATAAGGCTCATAAATCATTCCTGAAACCATCTCAGCTCCCTGGGGAGTATACAGCTCAATTGCTGCCATTTCTAGCGCATATAGAGCAAACCATCTCTGCCTTCACAGGTACCCATTTAACCCCTGGGTGGAGAGAAGCAATTATGGTTAAGTGTCTTGCTCAAGGACACAGGTGTCACGGCCGGGGCTCGAACCCACACTCTGCTGCTGGCAACACCAGAACTTGAGTTCCGTGCGCTAGACCATGACAATCCACTTTACGTGCATTATACAACACCACGGGACCTCGGCTTTCGTCCCATCCGAAGGACGAAGCAATTATGGTTAAGTACCTTGCTCAAGGACACAAGTGTCACGACCGGGGCTCGAACCCACACCCTGCTGCTGGCAACACCAGAACTTGAGTTCGGTGCGCTAGACCGCTCGGCCACGACACTCCACAATCATCACAACCACGATCATCACAATCAATAGGGCATGGAATCGGAAAGCTAGTCTTAGATTAACTGCAGTGACTACCATAACACCCAGCATGATAAGCAGCGGCGGCATCAGACCTGTTAAACTGGGGGGGGGGGGGGGGCAAGAGGGGGGGCAAGCTTAAATTTAAGGGGGGGGCAAACATTAATCTTTAATGTAATTTTGTACTGCTGAAAAAGCATTAACTTACCATCGGGGAAAAAATTGGGTGGGCAAATTGGGGGGGGGGGCAAAGAAAGTAACCGGGGAGGCATTTGCCCCCCCCCCTTAGCGCCGCCGCTGATGATAAGGTCATACCATTGCTGCTGCATAAATGAGCCAGTAATTTTCAGTCACTGATAGAATCTTAAGTTATAGGGCATCGATTCCATGCCCTGTCGAAAGTCTGCTATGATCGTGACAACACTGCCCCTTTAAACATGCACTGTGTCAGTCAATAGAAATTGTCAATGACATTTTCCCCAGAAAAACAGCCTTAATTCACGAGATATTGACATGTGTTTTGTATCAATTTGAAGATGATGCTTTTATTGAAATCAAAACATCCAAATGTGAAAGAGAAAATCCTTAAGACTCATTTTGTATGATCCAGTCACCAACGTACATGTGGAATTGTACTCAACTCTCATGTAAGCTCTAAATAATAATTTAAAAAAAATTAAAACAATTTAAAATGATGAAAAGGGTGACAAAATCTAAACTATTTGTGATTATTTTCAAAAGATTAGTTTCAAACAGAATTGTTTAATTTGAAATTCATAAATGCCCAAGACAGTTTAGACAATCTGATTGGACAAAACGTAATCACGTGGGGGGTGTATTAACGGAGGGTATAGACTGGCTTATCAAAATCAGAACAGCGCGCATGTGCCAGCTGTTCGCCAGCTGTTTTGTGCGACGCGGTTTTCAACCAATCAGAGTGACGAAGATTGGCATCATGCACCTGACTCGTGTACTTTGGAAGTGTTTCGTTTGTCCCCAAAATGTGAATTTGTCCATTTCTATTTGTCTTTATTCAACAAAAATTGCATTTTTTTACATTTTGAAAATGGGAATAACAGTTTGACACTTGGTCTTCAATGGTGGGGGGGGGGGGGAGCTCAAGGTTTATTTCTAGTCAATTTGTGCTAATATTTGTGCTTAATTTTTTTTTTTTTTCCTTTTAGTACTTGTGAAATGTTTTCTTATCATACTTTATTTTTATAGATTGGTGAAATAATACTTTATTAATACTTTATTTTTATTTGTGTAATTTTTTATTTATTTATTAATTTTTTTTGTCGCAGTATGTATTGTATTTTTAACATCGTAATGAACTTTTGTATATGAGGGCCTCAAATGATCAGCTGTGCTGAATGTGTTAAACCCTCTATAAAGAAAGATAGTTATAAATAAATAAATAAATTTATTTAAAAAAGCTGATAGTAGTATGAATCTTCCCTGGAAGTAGTTTTGTCTGAGATGCTATCATTTTTAAGAAGAGTGAAAATTATTGCCCATAACGTTTAGTTCAAATTTAAGATTTGGTACCAAGTCCTACATTCAGTATTGTCCACTATGGGAGTGAACACCGCTCTCTTTTGACTAGGGTTGTGACAACTTCAAATTTCAAAAAGAATGTTTCAAATTTTCTGCCAAACCGAACTTTCAAAGGTTGGTTGTTGCATGTATGTATCTCAACCCTAAAGGATACCTTTAGTTTGCATAGTTTCAACATCATTACCAATACTATACCATTGAAAAGACTGTTCTAATTTTGTTTCCATGGAATTTCTGACTTGACTCACTATGGCGATTTTTTTTTAATCGCGATTTGCTGATATCTCGATAACTTAAAAAGGTTCTCGATATCGTAATCAAATAAAAAAAGGTATCGCGATTTTCGATATTATCGTGTTATCGCCCAAGCTTACCTTGGAATTCAATGACATTTAATTCATTTGAATGGTCTTCATGGTTCAGTTTTTTTGTTTAAAGTTTTTGTCCAGGGAGACTAAATAATAGAGACTCCTTCCCCACAGATCTCATCCCATTCGCTTTATGTACACCTTCTGCTCACCTTCTGGAACTGCGGGTGGCTCAGGAGCATATGGGATAAAAGCCACAACCTTAACAAAAGGTCATTATGTGCAATCATACTTTGTCAGGGTCACAAAGTATAACATCAATCCATCAACTTAATGAGATCATGGCATGGATATCTCTGAGAAAATTATAGGAAGATTTATTAAACATAACAGGCAGTAGTCCTTTACTTTATTAATTAAACAATTTTCACTTTTGGAAACTGACTTTTGCTTGTTGATTTCTCTTTTGAAATGACAATACTACAAATATAATTTATTCTCTGATATTCATCACCTTTTTCTCTGATATCATCACCTTATTCACAATAAAACAATTGTGTTGGTTTGTTATACCACAGCCCCATTCTAGGGCCAATCACTGGACTCCCTCCGTATCCTTGGCCCTGTCCCCACATGTACAAAAAATGGGCATGTTTTATCAGTTTTTGATCTGCTAATTATTACAACCTAAAGCTTAGTGAAAACCTTGCCCAAGCAGACACTTTTGGCATAAAATCCATTATTCTGGGATGAAAGTTTTTAAATTTTCAAAACATTTTTTAAATTAAAAAAAAAAATAATAATCAAATTTCACCAAAATTACTGATCTCTCAATAGCGAACTTTATGCCAAAAGTGTCTGCTTGGGAAAGCTTACATAATCACAAAATTTTAGATTGTAATAATTAGGACATCAAAAGTTGAAGAAAAAAAATCACCTCCTTTTTTTACATGTGGGGCTAGGGCCAAGGATACGGAGGGAGTCCAGTGTATTGGCCCTAGAATGGCGCTATGCCTACTCATGGTATACGTAAAGTACACATTTTGTAAATTTAGGTAATTATCTAATTACAGGCATTAAGAAATTACATGTACTTATTGATGCTGGTAAAAACAATTAGTTGGTATGGTACCAATCACCATGAGAAACTTTCCGATCTTACCCAAGTTGGCCTCATTTCAGACAAAACACAACCAGTCAATTACAACTGTGGCAACCTGTGAAGCTATTTTCTCAACTCTGTTGTTTTATACAAAGTCAAGAACACAAGTTAAGAAAACAATTACTGGACCCAGAAATGAAAGTAATACACATACTTACTTTTGCAAATGTTTCAATAAAGGACTACAACTTTATTACAAGCCTACAAGTTTGCCTATAAAAATTATATAAATCTTGCAAGGTTTTGGAAAAATACAAACCACACAAAACCAGGTGATAATTTAAGTACAACTTTTTTTGTAATTTAGTTAAAAACTTTCTTGCAAAAATGTCCTGCAGTAATTTGAAATATCACCACATTAACAGGAATATGACAGGAATACCACCTGACTTCCTGTTGTACAGTTGTACAGAACCAATCAATTACCACAAGTTTTTGGTATGGTAATAGTTTACCACATCAATTACCACAGAATATTCGTAGTTGGTACATTACCACAAGAATCCAGCACCACTAATTTACTAATTATGCCCCAGTCACATTTGCCCTACGGCTAGGATACGGCAGCCGTAGACCCCCAAAATGGAGAGATACCTACGGCGGCCGCAGAGGATTTGCGGGGGCCTCAGGGTGGCCTTAGGCCAGGGCGTATCCCTATCTTTTACGGACCGTAGGGGTCGCCGTGAGATTATAGCGCCGCGTTATAACTTTTTTCTTTTCCAGGTTCGCCGTAGCAATTAGACACGCCGTAGCCATGTCGTAGGCGGTTCCACGTCGACCATACGTTGGCTGTACGGTGGCCTTGCGTTTGCCGTACACTTGCCCTAGGGTGTTATGACTTTTGTGGACCCCCAAAATATTGCGGCGGCCGCAGGAATCCCACGGCCACCATAGGGCAGCCTCAAGTCGGCCCTACGGTACCCGTACGGTCGCCGTAGGGTCTCCCTGCGGCGACCGTACGGCGACCGTGGGTCTGCCTTGCTATTTGTCAAAACCCTACGGCCGCCGCAGGGTCGCCTTGTGGCAACCGTGCGTCATCACTTCAAAGGCCGTACGGCAGCCGCAGGTTTTCTGTCTCCAAAAATTCTAAATACGCCGTGCGGCTACCTTTACATATGTGACTGCTAGTATATATGACACCGTGGAAATGCTGCGGCGGCCCGATAATTGCTACTGGCCGTAGATATTATAGACCATACGGCCGCCTTGGCAAATGTGACTGGAGCATTACTAGTACAATAATAAATTACTACACGATTTTGGTTAAACACATTGCCACAAGAATTGAGTACTACCTGATTTTGTGCCATTATCCTTCTTTGGCAAACAAAACTTCCTGCAACAATGGCACAATTTTCTGTGACTTTTACGTTTTGCTGTTGATCGTCATGAGGTGGGCAGCCCGTGGGTGAAGATCGACAAATAATGAAAGTAAAAACACCGTACTAGTACTAATAAATTCTTATATCTCACTTACACAAGTTATAGACTGTTCGGCTATACTATGAGAAACCACGATAACAAAGTACAGAATCGTTGGGAAAGTTGGTTAACATAATTATTATATAAATACTTACTTGACGGCATACCGCAAGGAGGTTGCGTTCGGATGTTGTCCAAGAAATCAAAATCGTAGGTCCTCGCACGAGGAAAAGTCAGCCTCACATGCGCCGTGACAGTCCCCACGACGACAGCAAAAAGAGTCCACCTCGCTAACTGCAACATCGTTGACGATTTAACAAGTAATAGTCAAGTCGTCCCCTAAATTTATTTTTATACTGTTGTTTCCCTGTTTTACTGTTCTCTGAATTGTGTGGTTTTTTTCCCATGCACATGAACTTGTTATACACTCATAAAGAGTTGTCAGATAGCTTCACACTAGCTATGATACACACTGGCAAGTAACTGCAGCGTTTGTATTCAATTATTGATATTGATTTCTCATCGCCTGGCGCACCTGGTGATGCGAGGTACGGTGGAAGCAGCACCTTAATTGCGCGCGCACTCTAAATCACCGAATCATTATCGTCTGGAATCTGGATGGCCTTTAGGCTATTCGAGAAATGACAAGACACAAGCGATGACTTGACGTTTAGTATAATATTATATCCGCTTATGTATAAAAAGGGAGCAAAGATTCATAGAAACTAAACTTGGCAACACGGCTAAAACATTTGTTAATGAAACAATCCCACGGATCAATAAAATCACTTTGTTTACATAGTCGAATGACGTCATCAAAAGTTGCCGTGAGAAAATGAATTGTGTATTGCTTTTAACGGCCCAGGAGTGGGCCGTTTTTCTTTATAACCATACAAAAGAGTCGTATAGTCGTGCACTTTTCATGATTTAGAAATAGTGGAGTCTATTAGTTTAATGGTTTACAAATGATGGAATTGCACGCAATTTGCTTTGTTTCATAGTTTAGGCTATAAACTACAATGTTGACGCAATGTTTTTGAATGTAAACCATAAAAACAACTGTTTACATAAAATTGAGTGGGCAGTATTTGGTTGAGAGGGGGTATACTCGTCGTTACTTCATTCGTTTGTTCAAATGAATAGTTGGTTGTATCTCCCTCATAGACGCCCCACCTCGTGCGGCCGACAGCGCACGGGACACTGCCAGGGCGACATGAGGAAATATCTTATTGGATATCCGACACATGATCTTCTGGCGCTGGCCTCCTCTCCCTGTGAAAAGAAAAGAAAAAATGTGATCGAAAACAATGTTTATTCTGAATGCCTAATTCAATAAATTGCATTATAATGAAGCGACGATCCTCTACGTACAAACACTCAAGTCCCACCTTGTATGGATGATATCGGCAGAGTTAGATTATACATAATTATAATGAATGAGTGATTATATTTTGGGGAATCTATCTGGTCAAGAGCATGGAAGAAGGTTGGGACGAGAGTGGGAAACTAATCTCCAAAATAATAGACCTGCATAGTCTGGTCTGGATCTAAAATGAACACCAAACTCCAACGCCAATGCCAAAATATGGGTCCCTAGGTAACGTGTCTTTGTATAGTACCACAGAGAAAGGATAGGGCCAAGGTTGATTGCAAGACCACCAAGCACAATTGTAAGCAATGCAAATAATAAAGACACTATCCAAGTCAAATCAATATAGGCTTGATATCTCACTCGAAATCCTCAAGTTTATTTTTAATTTAAAAAGTATTGTAAGAGAGAGAGAGAGGGAGGAAAATATTACATTTTGGAAATTATTTTAGTACCGGGTAGTAAAGTTTGGATCCGTTCCCGGCACTCACGTCCGTTGATCAATGGGACACCCCTACCCCCTTTAAACACATGCAGTGGCGCCGCCACGGGGGAAAGGGGAAAATCCCCAGTCAATTTCTATCCCAGTTCCCCTCCCCCATGTGCGGAGCCCCAACCCCGAACCATTGAGCAAAGGCAATTAAGTAAAAAGCATGATATATATACGCGCGCTTTGCGTCACGGCATCGTCATTATTTTGGACTTGATCCCAAAATTCCATAATCCACTGCAGGTATAAAGCCCAATGTCTTGGTAAGTTATGTTTTTCACTCATAAGCAATGTAAGAATACCTAAAATTCAAGATTCCCCCCCCCCCCGCCCCCAGTTTTTTTTTTTTTTTTTTTTTTGGACCTGGCACCGGCACAGAACACAATGACCTCGCCAGTCGAGTGCGAATCGCCGGCGATCGGTTAGAACCCATGGATACTAAGCGCTTTGCATGTATTTTTGTCAGAGGGTAATTAGGTTTGTTAGCCTATAGCCTATATATTTCCCAAACAGTGAGGCTAAAAGTGTACATCACACAATAATAACGACTTCAGGCTCAGAGTAGTTGAGAAATAAACTGGTCATTTGTATAACCAAAATGAACCAACATTATTCGTTCTTTTATACTATCGTCTAATTTTGGATTTATGCAATGAAGAACTCCTCCGATGATATCAATGACTATTTCAATGATGCACACATCATCTGAAATGCCTCTAACGGTATTTGAGGCGACAATTTCAGAGATCCCATGGCGGCCCTAGTCGTTTGTTTAAAAAAAAACCTGTCCCAAGTCCAGCGCCCTGTTTAGATAGCAAGCGCACGCTCATGGGGTAGCCTATTATTTTCAGTCACTGAATTCATCAAAAACTGACCCTGTAGGACCAATATTGGATTTGTTGTGGGTGACCGGTGATGAGCTGTTGATTCATCAATGGCGTATAATTTTATAGCTTATTCCCAGCCTCGAGCAAGCCAGAACTGGCATATTATGTGCACCCACGGGGTGCACCCCACTAAATAGTGAGGAATTCATGCGCCGACAGCTTGTTTATCATAAAGTGTATGTCCATCAAATTTTTCTGAAAAACAAAGATTTGAGGCACATACATTTAATGGATTGTGTAAAAAATGGCTCAATATTATAATCTGGGGTCCTTGACTTCCAACTGTGAGCATTTTGGATAGACTAGGCCCTGAAAAGTGATCCTAATTTGATTTCAAGCGTAAGGCCTTTTTCCAAAATGGCTGCTTTTCAGTGTGGTCGACGTTTTCACTAAGGGTGGTTTTCATTGGGATGAGAATAACTCGCTGGAAACCTGGGCTATTAATAAATTGAGAAGAAAATAAAAGGTTATATATCGATCAATATTTTGTTCTTTTGGTTTTAAAAACTGTACGACTTTTTAGTATTTTTTTAATGATTTTTAAATATTTTGTATTTAGCACCGTTTACTGAGGGAATTTATTTAGTGGGATGCACCCTCCCCACGGCTACTCCGCCACGACTTGACGTTATCTCGAGTGCTGACTGAGGGCGCCCTGTGGTTACAGTGTGGACTCACTACACTGTGCGGCCACGCCACAAGGTGAAGCCCCAGCAGCTCACTGATTCAAAGACTGGAATCAAGTCTATTAATTTTTGACTCACTCGAAAATTAATTCAAAATGGCGACGCACATAGCTCTGATCGGATTCAATATGAAATGGTAAGTGCGGGTATTGATTCGGTTTGTGTACCGTCAGGATACGTGTTTTCAGAGCACAGTACCGAGATAAAAATACTGTGGGGGTAATTGTAATTGTAACCAAAAATGTAATCTTAGGGTTACAATGCTCATTAAGTTATGGGCTGGCATGGCTGGGCTGGGAACAAGAGTGTCGAACCCAACCACACTTATTGTGCACAACGTCTAACTGTTGTTTTTAACACTACAGTTAGCAGACGACAAAATGGCCAACATCTCACTAGATGTGCATAGATTCATTGCTCAAAATCTCCCAAAATATTGTTTCCAATCCTCAATTGACTACAGTACACTTTCCTCTCCAGTTATGTGTCCTCTAATGCTCTATCATCTTTTAAAGGAAAATCTGTGATTGTCATTTATTTGATTAGAAAAGTGATAGTTGTGTTCTAACGTTAATGTTAGTTACATTCTTTTCTTCAGTTTTCTAAAGTGGAGGATTTTTTTTAAAGTCTGAAATCCATCAGAGGTGTTTTTAAAGATAGTTTTTGCTTTCTGTAACCCCAAAAATCGATAGACACCTTTTCAACTGGTTTGTGGTTGAAAAAAGAGAAAAAAACACTTACAAAGTGGTGGTTGGATTTGACATTCTTTCCTTATTGGGAAGAATGTCGTATCCAACTGCCACTTTTTCTTGTTCATAAAAACTAATAATGTAATCTTACCTATCCAGTAAGGTGGAGAACATAGATGATAATGGACATATACTTCAAATTATTCCAGGATATTTATTTCATGAAAAGTCGGGCATTTTTTGGTATTCAATGACTTTCTCAGTCATGTCAGTCTGTTCTTGTCTACTCCCCCATTAGTGACCAACACGGTCATTGTACAAGCAGTGGCAATTATAATAGGATTCTTCTATTTTCTGAAGGGGAGAATTTTTTTAGAGGGGAAATAAAGTCCGAAAACCATCATAAAAGTGGATTTTAAAGATAGTTTTCGCTTTCTGTAATAATAGGGTTTTCAGTTCGTACGTGCTTGACCGAAGCCCTCCACACGCACACAGCGCATCGCCAGCAACAAAAAACATCAAAATTTTAATCTCAAAAATTCTACTACTTTTACCTGTCGAAATCTTACATGTAATACTAATAGCTCATTGGAAAGCTTATAGTCTCAGCTGTCCAACAATGTACATAAAATAGCAATCGGAAGTACGTGCGAAAGCCTTGGTTTTTATGAATGAACCACTCTCGTCCCGCCCAGCCTTTCGCGAAGTGTTCCGAGATTACTACTACCACCACCACCACCACCACCACCACCACCACCACCACCACCACCACCACCACCACCACCACCACCACCACCACCACCACCACCACCACCACCACCACCACCACCACCACCACCACCACCACCACCACCACCACCACCACCACCACCACCACCACCACCACTAGTGCTCAAGGCTCATTATATTATTACCCCTGCTCATCAGGCGCATAAATCATTCCTGAAACCATCTCAGCTCCCTGGGGGAGTATACAGCTCAATTGCTGCCATTACAGCGCATATAGGGCTGATCAAACACAACAACCAACTCTGCCCTCACAGGTACCCATTTATGTACCTCCAAAAATCGATAGAATCATTTTTTAACTGGTTAGTTGTTGCAAACAAATTCCAAAAATTTCCACATTATCAAACCGATGTGGGCATTTAATAAAGGGAATAACAGTTTGCATATTTGGGAAGTGATGATGAAGTTGTTGCTCTGATTTTCAAATAATAACGATTAAGAGAAAAGTGGTACATATATTTTTTGAGGTGATGATCACAAAAATGGACATGTTGCAAGGTGCACGAATCTGTGATGTAGTTGTACTATGGTCTTCAGGTTGTGGAGAACATACCAGACATTGAAAAATCCATCCAACGTATTATACAATGATTTAAATTGATTCCTTGTTATTAGATTATTTGAGCACATATCGTCGTGTGCCCAGAAGAAGGACATAGCAAAAGTGTGACCGGCAAAAGGTCGTAAGCAATTAATTTAATGTGCAAAATTGTGTTTCAAGAAAACTGAGTCTGAAAGTTTGGTCATTTTTCTGCCATTTATAAGTCATTGTAGGAAAGTTAAATTCTGCATGGGAATGGAAAAACATGTCTTGGGAGTAATTCTAGCAACAAGATAACACTCATTAACAGTTATGCCCTACTTTTTTCAAAGGAGCCAATTTTATTGCTTACGACATTCTGGGTCAAAAAGTTGTTACTTTGTGTGTCATATATACAATATATATATATATTTTATTATTTATACATTGACAGAATTCATCACTATACGGAGGTGCTGTTCTGATATGATGTAGTTCTTAATCTACATTCGTTCATCATGCGTCTTGATCTGGCTGTCACCAATGTTCCTGACATCAAATCAAAGAAGCCCTGGCCTAGGTTAGCTTGGCTTGGCAATCAGGTAAAAAATAAAAAAAACAAATCATGTTCTCCCTTGTACATGTCTACAAATTCCTCTTGCTCATACTTCATCATGAATGTTATCCATAACTTGAAAAGTCCACTTATGTCCCCATATCAAGCCTCGAAATTGGTTTTTAGATGAACTCAGTGACTGAAAATAATACCCTGTGAGCGGGCGCTGGCCAAATGACGGGGCGTGATAAGATCTATACCGTGTCTCATAAGGGGTAGAATGTCGTATCCGATCGCCACTTTTTCTCATTCAATATAACCAATAATGTAATCTTACCTACCTAGTAAGGTGGAGAACATACGGATGATGATGGACATATTCTTCAAATTATTCCAGGATATTTATTTCATGAAAAATCAGGCATTTTTGGTATACGATGACTTCATCAGTCATGTCAGTCTGATCTTGTAAACTCCACAATTAGTGACCAACACGGTCATTGTACATGCGCAGTGGCAACTATAATAGGATCCTTCTATTTTCTGAAGGGGAGGATTTTTTTTTAGAAGGGAAATAAAGTCTGAAAACCATCATAAAAGTGGATTTTAAAGATAGTTTTTGCTTTCTGTACCACCAAAAATCGATAGAATCATTTTTTAACTGGTCAGTGGTTGCAAAAAATTCCAAAAAAGCCCTTAAAAAGTGGCGGTCGGATACGACATTCTTTCCCTCATAAGTAATGATCCAGTAGCTTCATAATAATGACATTTATGTATCAACCATGGTAATATGATCTTATTGCTCCCTGTTATCTAGGCTAGAACATGCGTCACATTTTCAACTTCCTCATAAAATCCTCATGGTTTTGAAGAGAAATTACTTCCCAAGTATAAAGAGATGAACCCAAAACAGTAGCCAAACTGTAACATGCGTACCGCTGTTAGATTTTCTGCCGGACAGGGTATGGGGTAATGTCGTGGCCGAGCGGTCTAGCTTACCGGATTCAAGTTCTGGTGTTAGCAACATAATGTGGGTTCGAATCACGGCCTTGACACTTGTGTCCTTGAGCAAGACACTTAAAGGCACCTGGCACTGGTATTTTGTCCAAATGTAGCTTTTGTCATAAATATATACATTTTTATGAGTGGAATGTGAATAAACAAGTAACTAAGGTTACAGAAATAGTGGTTTTATTGTATTTACGACTTTAGAATAGGCCCCCCCTTTACATTGACACATGGTGGCGCTGTTCGTGACGTCATTCGAGGCGGGGATATTTGAAGAGAAAATGTGTAGTCTGGCCCCATACATTACGTCTGGGTACCTGATCGGTTCGATGCGTCACCGAATCCGAGTAACAACAATGAGAAACCTCAATCAAGCCTCAAACCATTTCCATATTTTAAATGAATAAAAAAGCAATATGAAGAATTATATATATGACTACTGTACTACTACTAGTCATGCTAGTGCAAAGAAAGCGAATCAATTAATTATGTAATTACTCTCTGACAAACCTGACAGAATGACACATTGGTCATTGCACTATAGTCTATACACAACTGTCAAGTCTGTCATGAACTGCCAGCACACATACTTACAAAATGTATGCCTAACCTGTAACCTAGTTTCAGATGAAACGACAACGTAAAACAAGGCCCAAGGGGAAGCATGCAAGTTTTCACGATATAGGTGCAGCAATGCCGCTAGTGCTACGAAAACGGTACCTACACTGACTAGTAAAAGTAGTATAACGTTACATGTACATGTATAAAGAGAACACAACATGCACTTCAAAGTTCAAACTTATCCGGATTTTTTCACGTTTGGCAAATGCTCCTGTAGGTTTGTCACGTCTTTTGGGTTGCTTCTTAGATTTCCCACTAACTGGGAATATGGTTGGGATGGCGTCATGTTTCAGAATTACTTTTTTTGTCATGTCAAATGTGTGGTACATCCCGGATTCGAAACACGACGGCTCGAAGTGGTCACTGCATAGCGCTGAAAACGACGTCGGACCGGACCACTTTGCCCTCGTTATCCTGACTTTCGCTGCCCATAACCGCCTATATTTGGGATCAGCTGGAAACAGATGCAGGCTGACCCCATCTTTAGTTGTTTTGTTGCATCCAGCAGCAATACACCTGGTCGGCATTGCTGGGAAAATGCCGGAAAAATGTCTTTTTTTTTATAACAAACCAAACCACACGGGTCACTACTTGCACGTGTGTAAACACAGGCAATTCTCGAGGGCGTCGAGGGGGGTCGATGTTCCATCAGCGGCGAATCCTTCCTCGAATGACGTCACAAAAAGGGATGGGCGGAATCACCCTCTAAACAACTTCATATTTTTTTTAAACATATAAATCCTGACAAATAATCACTCAAACAATTTGTTTATTGTTAATACACATATACTTTATTGTTTAAATCAATAAAAAACCTATTTCCAGGTGCCTTTAATCATAATTGCTTCTCTCCACCCAGGGGTTAAATGGGTACCTGTGAGGGCAGAGTTGGTTTGCTCTATATGCGCTAGAAATGGCAGCAATTGAGCTGTATACTCCCCAGGGAGCTGAGATGGTTTCAGGAATGATTTATGAGCCTTATGAGCCTTATGAGCAGGGATAATAATATAATGCGCCTTGAGCACCACTTAGTTGGTGGATACGTGCGCTATATAAATCCACACATTATTATTATTATTATTATTATGTACTTCGTTGCAAAAAGTACTCAGAAGGTATGCAAATTACCCAAAACGAGTTACTTAACACTGCATAATCACAGGAAATAACCTATAAAAGCCTATATTTTGGCATTTGGTAAATCTATAATAACCGATATTTTGCTTAAACAAGGACACCGATTCCATGCCCTGTTGAAAGTCTACTCTGATATCGTGACGATATTGTCCCTTTAACCCTGCTACTATAGCTGCACTTTTGTGGCAAGCCTGTAGAGGTCAAAATCAGTCAGCTGCCTGTTTTGACAGGGGCATTTTGACCGTCATTTTGACCACCCTGAACAATACCAGACAATGCTTTTTACCAGTCAGAAACGGTCAACTCATTTTGACCTGTAAACGTAAGGTTTGACAGTGTTTGATTGTTAAGTGCACTAGATATACCTTGGCTAGTGTATCAACATTTTGACTGATTTTGACCCTTGTAGTAGGGTTAATAATATATGTACTGGCCCTATTTCATATGAATAATGTTTATACGTCTATTCACATTGTAGGTTCATGACTTGCTGTTGGTAGATAATCATCGTATCAAGGTGCTATGTGTGAATGGGAAGAGTAACAACAAGAAGAAGATTGCTAAGATACAGTCCCATCTCGCCCATCTTATCTCATCTAGTGTCTCACCAAATGGTAACCAGCCTTAACCCCTTACTCTCTAATTGACCTCTCGCCATTCATAAACGTATGACCAATCACAGTGCCTATTTCACATCACCTGACCACTCAAATCTAAGGCAGGTAACTGAAAATAAACCACACGCACAAACAGAAAATACAGATTGAGGGCGTTCTCCTATAAGGAGGGTTTCCTCAATGGTTGATTTTGTTCATAGTCTGTACATGGACTCACCATATGCAAGGCACCCATGATTGCTTGATTCCTGACTTTTACTTAGGTTCTGCATGTACGGAAAGTCAAAATAGATCCACTGCACTGCAAGCTATTCATACATTTTTTTTACCCTTGGGAACTGTGATTTTGTGGTGGTGATTTAAACAACAATAAAAAATCAGACAGGTTTTTTTTTTTTTTTTTTTTCCAGGTACGTAGGTACTGCATGTACGGAAAGTCAAAATACATGTAGATCCACTGCACTGCATGCTCTTTGTGCACTTTTTTTACTCTTGGGAACTGCAATTTAAACAAAAACAATCGTAATTCTGAGATTTTTGGGTGGGGGGTTCATAATCGAAGTTATTAAAAAAAAGGGCCTTTATGCACTCTGAAAAGCACCTTTTGAATGGAAATCTTTATCTGATATTATCGCGCTAATTATGTATTTTGATTTTGATTACAGGTGCATACTTGGTTTGTCTTCTTGAGAGTGGTAATTTACTGATTTATCACAAGGACAATGATTCATTGAAGACAGTGCCTGGAATTGATCAACTCGTCACCCATAAGACAACTAAGACTACTGACAAGACAACAAAAGGTGACTGATGCAGTTATTGATTATAATGATCTAATCATTTTGTTTGTCATGTTTACTTGTTTGTGTTCATATGCAGAAAATAATGTTATCGTCACGATCAGAGCAGTCTTTCTACATGTCATGGAATTGGCGTCCTAGTTTTAGTGACTGATAATAACACCCCACATGATAAGGTCACATTGCCGTTGCTACTGCATGAAATGAGTATTCATCTTAACCTTCCTATTCTAGCTGCAATTTAGTGGGAAGTAGCTACAGAGGTCAAAATCAGTCAACTGCCTGTTTTGACTGTTGACCCAAATGTGCACACAGGGGCATTTTTGACTGGTTTTTACTGTCATTTTGACCACCCTGAACAATACCAGACAATGCTTTTACCAGTCAAAAATGGTCGACTCATTTTGACCAATAAATGTACTTACTACACGTAAGGTTTGACAGTGTTTGACATTTAAGTGCACTAGATATACCTTGACAAGTATATCAACATTTTGACTGATTTTGACCGTTGTAGTAGTAGGAGGGTTAATAAACTAATACATCAATTCCATGCCCTGTTGAAAGTCTCCTCCGATAACAGGGGGCAATAAGATCATGTTACCGTAGCTGTAATATAAATAATGAGCCAGTGGCAACATAATAGAGCAGACTAGAGCAGACTAGTCGAAACGTTGAGAACAAACCAACCAGCTCTTCTCAGAGCCATCACTTCTTCCCCAAATAAAAGAGGTCATTTACATGATGTACCCCAAAGAACTCTATAACGGCAACATAATAGTTTATGCACTAGCCATGGTAATATGATCTTATTGTGCACTGTTATCTCAGCCAGCACGCCCTCGTGGGGTATTATATTCAGGCACAGAGTTCATCTAAAACTAGGACACCGATTCCATGCCCTGTCGAAGGACTGCTGTGATCACAACAATATTGGCCCTTATGGGCCAGGTGCAAGCAGTGAACCAAACGGTACCCATCTGGATTGGCACAAATTGACATGGTTTTGTTGCTCACAAAAAGTACTGCAGATATCGAAAAAAGAATGATCGCAATTGTGACTAGGTAGCTTAAAGGGACAGTATCGTCACGATCAGAGCAGACTTTCAACAGGGCATGGAATCGCCGTCCTAGTTTAAGATGAACTCGGTGACTGAAAATTACTGGCTCATTTATGCAGCAGCAATGTTAATATGATCTTATCAAGGTGTGATATTATGTTCAGTGACTGATTCCATGCCCTGTTGATTGTGATGATATTATCCCTTTAACCCTCCTATGCCCAGGCTGAAATTTGGCCCAGTAAGCACCGCACCCACAGACAGTCACTTGAGTATTTTTGGTTGCATTGCCAATTGTTCACACATGTGTATTTTTCTCTAAGAGTGCTGGAGTTAGTGGCAAAGTCGAACACACTTGTGTATGTCCTACATAAGTTATATGCAGAGTCACACAGAGCTGTGTATGTACTGCATAAGTTAGCAGCAGACTCATATACAGTCGAGTGGTTTTGGTTTGACCTCCTACCATAGCCACATGTCCTTGCATTTATTTGAGTGCACTGCACAAAGTCAATGGGTTGGGAGTTACATACAAATTTTGAGTGTCTTTGATTGTTAAACCTATAGGAGGGTTAATGGGATCTTTCAGAGATTTTTTGTCACAAAAGTTATCAGCCGTCCTAGTTTAAGATGAACTCGGTGACTGAAAATTACCAGCTCATTTATGCAGCAGCAATGTTAATATGACCTTATCAAGGTTGGATATTATGTTCAGTGACTGATTCCATGCCCTGTTGATTGTGATGATATTATCCCTTTAATGGGATCTTTCAAAGATTTTTCGTCACAAAAAGTTTATCAGCCTCATACTTTCTGAGCATGCTCACATGCACATTTTTGTTGGCATTCAAAAAGTACGACAGCTGTTTTATATTCATCTGATCAGGGATGATATTGTGAGAAAATGAAAAGGTAGGAAAAATGTTTGCCATTATCATTAGGCATATACTAGCCTATAGCGGTTTACCTCTATAGCCATGTATATAGCAAGGAAACTTGTTTTTTATCTTGGTATTCACAATAAAATGATACACGAGGAAAGTTTCCATGGTCTGAAGTTAGTCAGAACCCGGTTTCATGGTAGGATTTTCAAAATCAAAAGGTAGGATTTCCTACAAAAGTAGGAAGAATATCATGCCTGTATCTGATGTAACCAATGCAACCTGCTCTTAGGGACAAGGGCCAAAGTCATGGTACAGCCAAGCCTTTGAGAGACCAAGCCCAGGCTTTTCCCCTGCCTACTGGCCTATATAATGAGCTCTGCTTGCCTGGGCTAGGCCCTCCAGAAGCTCAGGTTATGTTGATTGGCAGGTATTGTATTGTTACAGGATTAGGACTCACAACAGACAATTAGGAGGCCAGGTAGCCTGGGCCAGGCCAGGCTTCTCAAAGGCTTGGCTGTACCATGACTTTGGCCCTTGTCCCTTATTTCTATCTTTAATTTGTCTTTCTAAATTTGTTCATACTTTATCTCAGGCTCACCAGCACCTCATGTTTTCATTTCAAATGATGCCCATTACATCTTGGTCGTGATTGATCAGCGGCAACTCTTTCTATGGGAAATTGACCAATCGATGCTGCTGTCTTCTGCCAAGCAGCACATTTTAAAAGGCACCTGGTCATGCGTTGACTGTGAGGGCGCCACACTGCCAAGTGTAGAGTGCAAAGAGACTGCTATACACGCAACATTCTTCAGAGATTCAGTAAGCAGTTTTTTTATTTTGTATTTATTTATGTCAATAAACTACCCCCAAACGCATCAAACTCCAACGGCTGGCTGTGTTGTATTTTGATGGACTCAATACTGTATAGCCCATACACTTTACATGCGGGCCGGGCATCCTAAATTCCAACAATTGGGTGGCAGTGTTACTGCATGGTGTTTGATTTTGGAGGATTAACTCTAAGCACCCCATATCCTCCAAAATCCATCAAGGGGCACTTTTTGTGAAAAATTCAGCACTGTCGGAAACTGGTATTTTCACCTCTTCAAATGAGGCAAAATTGCTACCTGACAAGAAGTACAGGCCATAAGTGCTTAATATGAAAGATCAGTGAAAATACATGCTGCATTTTGAAGATAAGGGCATGTTTCCAAAAGTGCACTGGAGGATTTTGGAGGATTCAGGAAGGTTCCTAGCCAGAATACCTAGGGGGTTAGGGTTAATGCAGAGTTGTGCTTTCAGAATTGCTTGGTCCTTGCCCGTAGAGATGACAAATTTTTGCATGGTATGACGTCAAGTGAAAACCGTCTATTGACCCTCCCTAGGCATTTTTTTGCAAGCAACCATCTAGGAGGTTAGGGTTAAAGAAGAGGGTAGTCTAATTCATTTTTGAAAATAATGGTTTCCACTAGAGCCTTCTGTACAATTAACACAAGTATGATCACAATAAACAATATTACAAAAATCAAAGTGAATATAAAACCAGACACGGGATGAGCAAAGACAAAAGGGTTGAAGAGGTCGGTACAAACAAAAATATAAACTAGAGATTGTGTGTTTGTTGGAACAAACACACGGTGGTTTTTCGGATAGTGGGATTTTCTTACGAAACATTGCATATATATTTGTTCGTTTCACATAAATTTGAAGTGCAGGGAACTAGATTTAAAAAAGTAACGGCAGGATTGATAATTCAAAATGGCCTGTGATTCCTTTCTGTCTCTATATAAACAGTTTCTCGGTTCATGCTGTATATGCTCCTTCGTGTTCAACTACCGATCAAACGTCCAGGTTTCGTCAGTCTTTCTTCATTGGTTAGAGCCATATTATTTATACTCGGCAAGGTGAGTGAGCCCTTTTCACACTCGTCGATTTAACCAGGTGTTCCCAGGAAATTACGGTCGGCATTTTTCACACACTTTCCTCACCTGTGACCCCGGGTTCAAATCCCATTTCGACCCGAGCCGACATGAGGATCGGATTTTCTGTCCCAACATGATTGTGTGGGTTTTCACCCCCCGAGTATATCTGGTGTTTTTTCTTTCCACTAAAACTTGAAATATCTTCCTCATCTTCATCTAAGTCAAAGCTGATGAGGGAGAACAGTGATTACCACTGATAAGGCTACCAGGGATAAATAACGAATAAATACATATAAAAAAAAACCATGTTATTAACCCTAACCTCACTGAATACTACAAAATACTACTTGAGTAAACTGCAGTATGGAGTACTTTTACTACACTGGTCTATGAGAATTGAGTAGTATTTTGTAGTACAGTGCACTTTTACTACACTGGTCTATGAGAATTGAGTAGTATTTTGTAGTACAGTGCACTTTTACTACACTGGTCTATGAGAATTGAGTAGTATTTTGTAGTACAGTGTACTTTTACTACACTGGTCTATGAGAATTGAGTAGTATTTTGTAGTACAGTGTACTTTTACTACACTGGTCTATGAGAATTGAGTAGTATTTTGTAGTACAGTGTTACTTTTACTACACTGGTCTATGAGAATTGAGTAGTATTTTGTAGTACAGTGTACTTTTACTACACTGGTCTATGAGAATTGAGTAGTATTTTGTAGTACAGTGCACTTTTACTACACTGGTCTATGAGAATTGAGTAGTATTTTGTAGTACAGTGTACTTTTACTACACTGGTCTATGAGAATTGAGTAGTATTTTGTAGTACAGTGTACTTTTACTACACTGGTCTATGAGAATTGAGTAGTATTTTGTAGTACAGTGTACTTTTACTACACTGGTCTATGAGAATTGAGTAGTATTTTGTAGTACAGTGTACTTTTACTACACTGGTCTATGAGAATTGAGTAGTATTTTGTAGTACAGTGCACTTTTACTACACTGGTCTATGAGAATTGAGTAGTATTTTGTAGTACAGTGCACTTTTACTACACTGGTCTATGAGAATTGAGTAGTATTTTGTAGTACAGTGTACTTTTACTACACTGGTCTATGAGAATTGAGTAGTATTTTGTAGTACAGTGTACTTTTACTACACTGGTCTATGAGAATTGAGTAGTATTTTGTAGTACAGTGTACTTTTACTACACTGGTCTATGAGAATTGAGTAGTATTTTGTAGTACAGTGTACTTTTACTACACTGGTCTATGAGAATTGAGTAGTATTTTGTAGTACAGTGTACTTTTACTACACTGGTCTATGAGAATTGAGTAGTATTTTGTAGTACAGTGTACTTTTACTACACTGGTCTATGAGAATTGAGTAGTATTTTGTAGTACAGTGTACTGGACCCCCAATGAATGCCTTCCTAGGCATTCATTTGGGGGTCCAGTACACTGTACTACAACATACAACTCAATTCTCATAGACCAGTGTAGTAAAGGTACACTGTACTACAAAATACTACTCAATATACTACCGTAATTTCCTGCGTATAAGACGCTCGGTGTATAAGGCGCATTACCCCAGAATCGGGGGAATGTGATTAAAGTGTCAACGCATAAGCACCGCCAGTAAGGCGCACCATGACACCGGCTCAGTAGTGCAGTGCATGCCAGAAGCGCTATAGCACGACCATGCTACGCCACCACCACGCCGCGTCGTACTCAGGAAAGTAGTCTGGTTGCGCCCAAGTGATCCCAGCGGTGTTGTGCGTAATACACTGTGATTAATAATCGAGTGAAAACAGACACGGCAAAAGTTGACAACCTTGCACACATCGACAGAGACTTAGTCATTAGAAAGCGTTGTAGATAAAATGCGCGATCGTATGCGATGTTGGGCATGCTATTTTTAGAAACAGGGAATTCTGCTTTTGGTACGTCACACACGAGTGAGGTCTTTCGTGAGTATTATTTACGGTGAATGAATGCATGAAAATCTTGCGCTAACGACCTTCATTGGAAAACACGGCCGCTTTGTTAGGTTGAGGTCCACCGAAAGTTACACAAGCGGTAATCGTCACTTTGATCTCAAGCGACACCAGATAAGGCGCACCGTTAGATAAGACGCAGTGACGTTTTCGTACCTTTGAAAGTCAGATAAGCCGCGTCTTATATGCAGGAAATTACGGTACTCAATTCTCATAGACCAGTGTAGGGTTAAAGTTGTTTACATATATGTGACCCGCTCTGAGAAAAGGTGATATATGTCGCAAAAATTTAAAATTGAGTTGTATATATGGCTGGAAAGCACACAACATAAGCTTTCATTTGGTATATGGTAGAGCTCTGTAGCCCTTACCGTTATGGAGATAATTGCGTATTTGCATATTGATAATTTCCATGATGACTGATTTACATAACAGAGAAAACGGCCTTTGAAATGTTTTGCGTCGTTGAAAAATGATGCTGAAAAGCTCACATTAATTCCACCTAGCAACGAACATGTTCCTGTAATGCCATCTGTTTGAAATTTTCGTGGGTGATTTGTTAATGTTTTTCCATTGAGGTTACAATTTTTTAAAGATTTTACTCGTTCAGATCATTAGCTTTAATTAATTTGCATAATCATTCAAATATTTTTTGGTGTAAAATAAAGGAATAGAGTGTACAACTTAGTACATTACGTACATTTAAAAAAGGGGGAAATTACCATGGTGTAGGCTTATGATGGAACTTTGTTTGAATCTGGTACTCTATTAATATTTTATCTTATTGCATACATTAAAATTTAATTTAAAAATTAATTAATTAAAAAATTAATTGAAAAAAATTAATAAATTTTTATTTTTCCCCCGATACCCAAAACTAAATTTTATGAGTTAAAAAAATTACTTGAGAAATTCTTACTAAACCCAAACTAAGTAACAAAGACTATTACTCAAAGAAAGAATATCAAGGAAACAAAAACGCTGGGAACATGGGCCACGGTAAAGCTCGCGAACTGCAGTTGAAATCTCGCCTTACGCTGTCGGCATCACACTCGAGGGCACCATTACTTTCTCTTTCATCCTCGAAGGGAACAATGTCCACAACTAACATTGGTTGGTCTGGGGTCAATTGGGTCATTTTCTTCGCCATTTTCACTAACAGTAACACTGTCAATGTCACTGCGTCACTGATTCAGAGGACTCGTCGTCATGCATCGACATCGCCGCCATGAAATAATCATTCACAAATCCAACGATCTCATCTTCAATACCGTGAAGGTTGGCATCAAATTTCGTTTAATGCATCGGCAAAACAACGATCCTTGAACACATTATTACGAAGATATACTAAAGAAAATACAAAACTAAAATTGTGGAAAATACGATACTTTGAGAAAGATTATAACGTTAGTTTCTAAATCGAACAGCCACGTGAAACAACGAAAGAGTGAAGCATGCGCTGCAAGCTAAATTGGCACTAGTGCGCATGCGCTGTAGCCAGTATGGGCGTGTTGTACACGTGTTACGAGATCGCACACCGTAGCAACAAGGGGTAGTTTGTTTATCAATTTCTTTTCTTCGTAGCTCATTTGCATCTGACCTATGGCCTAAAGCATAACCAAATTTGGAAATAGTGGATGTCAAGCTATCAGACGATACCAAACTTTACATGGTGGGTATAGAAGAATTTCAGAATCAAGGGACAAATCATGGCCTTTTGTCCCGCGTAACGTACTCAGTCTAAAACAAAACAAGACAACAATGCACACAAAATGATGGATTTTTTTTCACTTTATTCATGGAAATAAACATTTCTGTGAATGAAATCTGAAAAAATAGAAATCAAAGATGCAATACAAGACAACAACAAAAAATCAAATCTGCAATAATTTTTCACCTTCTCAACATGGAATGGCCCATTGTGCATTAATGCATAGCGCGACTTATATCACCTTTTCTCAGAGCGGGTCACATATTTGTTCATGATTTGTGCTGAGAATGTTAATGCATATCTATTTATTAAAATGTTTTATATGATTTAAAAGACTTTGTTGAGGAAACAAATTTAACAAATCCTCTTGCTCATAAATTGATCACGAATGTTATCCATAACTGCCCCATCTCCACATTTTAAAGGGACAATATGGTCACGATCAGAGCAGATTTTCAACAGGGCATGGAATCGCTGTTTAAGATGAACACAGTGAATGAAAATAACTGACTCATTTAGAGAGGAGGGCCAAAGTCCTGGTACAGCCAAGCCTTTGAGAAGCCCGACTAGGCCCAGGCTACCTGGCCTCCTAATCTGTCTTTTGCGAGTGGGCTAGGCCCTGCAGAAGCCCAGGTTATGTTGATTGGCAGGTACTGTATTGTTACAGGATTAGCACTCAAAAAAGACAGATTATAGCAGGCCAGGTAGCGTGGGTCTGCCAGAGCTTCTCAGAGGCTTGGCTGTACCATGACTTTGGACCACCTCCCTTATGCAGCTGTAACACTAATATGTCCTCCGATTCCATGCCCTGTTGATCGTGATCATATTGTCCCTTTAAAGGACTTTGGTGGGGAAACTATAAATTGAAGAACTATAGCTTTCAAACAAAGCAAGGATAAAGCCACAAAAAAAAGTCTCTGGTTTCTGGTCATCGGTCGGCTTCAAAATCGGTGTGGTGAAGCATTTTTATTTTTTGGTAATTTTTTAATTTTTTAATTTGCCAACAGGAAATACATGATACATGTATGCGGGGACCAAATTTACGATATACAAAGTATGGTGGCTAAGAGAGGCCTCACAAATCGGACAAATGTTCATACCCCCATGTGAAAAAGTCATTTTAAACACAGCACGGCAGCATTCCAATTGATCCAGCAATTTTGGCTGCAATTGGACATCGATTCATAGCAAAAAAAATAAATAAAAAAATGCCGACCCGCAGGTCTGAGGCGACGCGCGCGGAGACCAGAAACCGTAGACTTTTTTATTTGGCATAATGTACAAGGGGAGTATCTTTTTAGCTCTGAAGATTTGATTAAATTTATTTTCTAGTCAAGCACACTTCACTGCCCAGTGGTCAACCTTGTCCTACCCGCTTCCGGACCTGTCCGAATCCTCCGAGCCAGTCAGACACCATGGAGCCTACCTGTGCCGTCATTCCCACGGTGGTCAGACCTTGGCCATTGCGGTCAACCAGAGGTCCCCGGCTGACACCCGTGTGCTGTTTATGTCCATCACGGGATCGGCTGCGGTCAGCGTGGACATGAAAGGCTGTGGATGCAGGAAGGATAACATTAGGACCACTAAGATCAGGTACAGACTGCTCCTCATTGCATGCATGATATTCTTCGTACTTTTTGATTCCATGCCTTGTTGATAGTGCCGATATTGGCCCTTTAAACAACTGGTATGGTTTAAAAAATTCAAACTGGCAAAACATAAAAACTAATAAACAGTCCGGGAAGAATGCAGAATCCAACCACCACTTATGCAAAATGTCTTAAGCATGTGTCTAGAAGATGACAGAATGGCCAACATCTCACTAGATGTGCATGAATTCATTTCTCAAAATCTCCCAAAATATCATTTCCAATCCTCACTTGACTACACTTTCCTCTCCCTAAGTGTGTGCACTCTATCATCGTTTAAAGGAAACTGTGTGATGTTTATCGTAATTTTGATAGAAAAGTGGCGGTTGTATTTGACATTATTTCCAACAGTCCATACTTGTGGCAAAATACAGGTATGATATTCTTCCTACTTTTGGAGGAAATCCTACCTTTTGATTTTGAAAATCCTACCATGAAACCAGGTTACGACTAACTTCAGAACATGGAAACTTTCCTTGTGTATCATTTTATTGTGAATACCAAGATAAAAAACAGTTTCCTTGCTATATACATGGCTATAGAGGTAAACCGCTATAGGCTAGTATATGCCTAATGATAATGGCAAACATTTTTCTTACTTTTTCATTTTCTCAAAATATCATCCCTGGCTCATTGATACTACTTTGCATACGTACACCCCTGTCGTATCTCGGTCTTGCTGGTGGTCACCGCTCACATTTCCCTGTACGTTACTGTGTATTTTACAATCGAACAATATACGAAATTGAACACAACAAAATCAAAGAAAAAGCACGGCTAACTGTTTATTTCAGCGTGGTTATAGCAATTAAAGGGGCAGTATCATCACGATCAGAGGAGACTTTCGACAGGGCATAGAATCGACGTCCTAGTTTAAGATGAACACAGTGACTGGAAATTATGCAGCAGCAACAGTAATGTAACCTTATCACGCAGGGTATTATTTTCAGTCACCGAGTTCATCTAAAACTAGCATTCCGATTCCATGCCCTGTTGATCGTGACGATACTGCCCCTTTAAATACAATATATGGGAAGGTAAGGTCAGTTTTGCAGTATTCTGTCGTAAGCTAGACCACCAATGCATTACGTGGGTTGCGTTATTAAACTGAACAGGAACAAAACCATAGAAAAGCATGGCTAACTGTTTATTTCAGTGTGATTGTAACAATTAATTTAACCAGTTGGCGTCGGAGGCCGTGTATACACGCAATTTTTTTTGGACAGCGGATCGGAGAGCGTCTAAACACGCCACAGGATTCTCGGGAATATTTGTATAGATTCCCGGTCGACGTGGCAACGAGCCATAAGCATACGGTGGAAGATGCGGTCTCCCCGGTCACGCTCTGGTGAGCACCATTGGTCGTGTTTGTGCGGTAAAAATAAACCCGCCACGGGGTTCGGAAAAACTTTTTTATTCCCGGTGCGAACTGGTTAACCCTCCTACTGTTTGACCATTTGAAACCATTCAAAATTTCCACTTACCAAAATGCCCATTGGTTTTGTACACACATGTTGATACCATTTGAACAGTGTTGGTAGCAAGCTTTACTACCATTCAAATCCATTCAAATGCATAGAGGGTCCATTGATTCACCACTTAGAAGTATCCAAACAAGGTTTTGTATTAGCTGTACTAGCATTTGGAAAGATCCAAACAAGGTTTTGTATTAGCTGACCTACCATTCAAAACCATTTGGGGGAATCAATACTGTACACAGTTATTTCACCATTCAAAACCACAAAAGCGAATGGTTTCAAATGGTGGATCAATTTGTATGAAAAAGGTACCAGAAGTAGGAGGGTTAAATACAATATATGGTTTTGCATTTTTTTTTTGTCGTTAGGTAGACCATCATGCATTAAGAAAATTGGCTTGCGCACTGTGGTATATGGGAAGATGTCTAAGGTAGCTGGGATTGGATATCAGTACTTCTTAATATGATTAACCACATGAGGGCGCTATATCAGTGTGCTTTTGGGGTATAAATAGAGAGGTTTTGTGTGACATCACACTGCAAAACCCGCCATCATGGAGATTAATAGAACAGCTATCACATATGTGCTGCTCCGATTTTTAATAAGCCATGTGTCTTTCCCATCAGTTAACCCTCCTATAAAAATTGCAGGTTTGGGCCTAGAAACTGCACCTTTCAAAACCTGTCAGCCGGAGGGTTTTGAAAGGTTACGTAGTTGCTTCACTATGCACTAACACTGGCAGGTTTTGAAAGGTGGTGTAGATATACTACCATATGTGACTCGCTCTATCGTAATGAGGAATGTCCCCCAAATATGAAAAATGGAGATATGCATACATCATAACGAGCATTGAATGGGCTTTCCAATGAAGCCAAACATAAATGTGTCCCTTTTTCAGTTCAAAGTTATTAAACAAAGAAGTTGAGATACTGGTGGGATTGTTACAGAAACATTTTATGAGAAAAACGGGTTTTTAAAAAAGTACGCGCTGCAAACAAAAACAAATGTTTGAACTTATGCGCTGCGTGTATTACATATGGGGCGCGCTGTACATAGTATCTGAACTTGAACGAAATAACTTACCGTGGCAATAGTAATCTTTCTGAAAGTCTAGAATCACAAAATTTAACAGGCGTATGGACCATGTCTTTAAGAATACTCTGTGAAAGTTTAACATCAATGCTCAAATTAGTTTAGAAGTTCTGGGTCTCTGAATGTTTGATTAACAAACACCGTCAAACAACGATCATGCGTGTACATGAAGAACGTAACGTATACTACTATACAATGCATGACCGGTCGCGGTCGCTACGATCCCATGCCCAGTGCATGTGCCATGCACATGTACATGTACGCTGACGTACACGCGAAAGCACACAGTACAATCAGGCCGGCAGGCTGCGCTTAAACCGCCCACTTTGGCGCTTGTCTACGTCCATTCGAGGTAAACATCCAAACTGCGCAAGCTCAGTAACCCGTTGACGACTTTCGTCCAATCAGCTCGCTGGAACCCACTGACGAGGCTTAGACTTAGCAACAAGGAGACTTTCTGTATTAAGTTTTTGGGCGCTTATCTTATTATTCAGTATTCAGACAGTGATGTCATTGCTACAGTTACAGAGGTCACATCATGACCTTTCTAACAGTACCAAACATGCATGTTAAATGATAATGGTGCGGCTCGATACGGCGCTTACAAAAGGAGTTCAAACTCGTCTTTTTGGAGCTAATGAGGACGATTTGCAACAAAAATGGACACAGACACGCTTGAGAAAAGGTCTTTATTTTCTACTTTATTGATATTTTTCTCAAAAAGTAAAATAACACACACAAACTTTGATATTTAATGTTCCTTAGTACACAAAAATCTCAAAATCGATTTCAATGCGATTTTTTTACGTTATGTGAACTTCAGAGCTTGTTTACGTGAAACGGTCCCTTGGGGGACATTCCTCATTACGATAGAGCGGGTCACATATGTACTATACATAGTTTGTGTACATAACTGTTTACTGTTAGTCACTGCACATTTCAAATCCCTTTGGCAAGTAATAGACTGATACTAGATGTGTCTATCTTAGGGATTACTGTTTATGTACAGGGTAGCTCAGGCACCTTCTGAAAGGTTTTGACAGTTGGTTGAACTTTATTGAGGATTATTTACATGTAGCTTTATTGTAAGACTGAGTGCCAATACCTTTCAAAACCTTCCAACATGTTTTGGCATGTAGGTGTACTTGCTACAGACTTAGCTTACTTTATGACTTTAGCCCTTTTCACACTACAGAGCCAATTCCCAGGAAAAAAATTCCTGGGAAATTCCCGGGAGTTTTTAACCCCACCAACACCCCAGCGACCGTTCACACTGTACCTATCTGGTCGCTCCCGGGAATATGGATGGTCGTTTCACACTGGCGATCAAATCCCGGGAAATGCGCTAACTGAATCGGCCCATACGGAAGTTGAAAATGTTGTGGGCGGAAGTCCAATCCCAGAATGCCATGCCCTCAAGCACCCGCCGGCGCGGTGACGGCCGGGTTGTTGTTGTGACGACTGTTTCCCATGCATCGCGTCGTGACCAAAATGGCTCCTTCAAACGTGTCATCACATCAGGTATACGCTTGAAAAAAAGAAAGACTGGTACCTAACCATGCGGACATTATAAATACACGTAAATGATACGGATGCTTAACATGGCCTTGTCCGCGACAATTCTTTTATTCAATTCTAAAACCATTTATTTGGTCACATTCTAGAAAACTAAATATATTGTGTGATTTACAGATGTAGACATTTATATTTTAAGAAGGAAAGTTTCAAAAGTAATGAAATACAACACTGGATATTAGAGCGCGAACTATTTGGCACACTATTTGTGACCGCGCTGACCTTTCAAGACGTGTTGACGTCCCAACATCCACGATGCGAAAGTGGGGTAAGTTAAACCCGCATTCGTTTCACACTAGTTGCTATTTCCCGGGAAAAACACTATTCCCGGGAAAAACTCGCTTACCCCTGCTCCCGAACAGGGGTAATTATTTCCCGGGAATAAGCTACTTCCCGGGAATTTCCTGGGAGTAACTTTTGAAGTGTGAACAGATTTCCCGGGAATTTCCCGGGAAATACGTCTAGTGTGAAAGGGGCTTTAGTATCAGCACCTTTCAAAACCCTCCAAACCTTCCAAAGGGTTTTGACATGTGGATGTACTTACTATACAAGTGTTATGGCATGCATTATTGCTTATTACACAGTGCAAAATTTGGCAGGTTTTGGCATGTACAGTAACAGGAGGGTTTTAATACATCCACACGTGATTACGTTTTGTCCAGTCAGATGTGTTTGGCATTTATGACTGGGAATGATTATTTTATTGTTTCCATAGGTCATACTGGCTGGGAGACCTAGCATGGACAGTTGATGATTTATTCCTTGCCTGTGTTACCAAGCAGGGCTGTCTCACCTTACTGTCCCGTCTCGGCGAGCCCGTTCTTATCCAGAGTTCCGGGTGTTCCATAGAGCTTGGTCCTAGCTACTTCTTACCGTTCCATCCTCTCATCACCTTCATGTAAGCATCTCCAGATAGTATCATTAGTGTGACGTCCTCGGGCTGAAAATCCACGTGTCCGTTGTGCGTTAGGCATAATGCGTACTGCGTGATGCGTTTAAGTCAAATGTACAAAACTTAACACGCATACTTCCATGTATCCGCATTGCGTATTACCTTATCCTTATTGCGTATTACCTTATCCTTATTGCGTATTACCTTATCCTTATTGCGTATTACCTTATCCTTATTGCGTATTACCTTATCCTTATTGCGTATTACCTTATCCTTATTACCTTATCCTTATTGCGTATTACCTTATCCTTATTACCTTATCCTTATTGCGTATTACCTTATCCTTATTGCGTATTACCTTATCCTTATTGCGTAATCTGTATATACATTTTATCAGGCATGTGATTTGTCCGGATTTTTCCAGATTTTCGTATTTTTACAAATCGCGATGTTGTGATCCTCTGGATTTTAAAGATTTAAGCAATAAAGGAAGGCAAAGCAAATGCTCAGAACTATAGATTCACCCCAGCGCTGTTCACAACAGCGGCCCCAATAACCCCCTAGCAAAATTTGACGTGGATTTTTCAAAACTGCCCAATCACGCCCCTGGTTTTTATACGCTCCAGGTAGCGATTGAAATGGATGATGGACCCAATACGGATAAGATTTGCGCGCTTGTTGAGAAAGGTAAGAGTCCGAGGAACGTTCTCCCAGCGACGGTTTCAGAAGTTCCAACAGATTTGGTTCAGCAAATTCAAACACTGTTTGATGTAAAAAAAAGAAAATGCTGTGAAAGTGGCGAATATTTGGGAGAGCATTGTCGTCAAAATTAATCTTGACGATAGGCATAGTGCTCTGCAACATACGTCTGTAAAGAGGAAAATACATGGGATTTTCAGAATACGCAACACGGATACACAACAAGTAAACGCAGTAAGCCATACGCTTTACGCACAAGAGATCCATGGATTTTCAGCCATAGACTTGGGAGGGGGTGGGGGGAGTACATGCAGGTGCAATTCTCTAGCGTGGCAATACAAAGACAACAACATGAAATAACAACATAGCACAGAACATTTCTCCTAAAAATAATATTTTGTTCATTTCCGCTAGTTGAGGAATTTTGCCCTTGGGTTTGATGGATAGTGGGAATTTTAGTTTTTGTAATTTTACTACAAACAAAAGAAAATATATTGTTATGCTTTTAAAGACCAGCTCGTTGACAGTTGATACGTGTATGTATTTTGTGCATAATGGTACCATAGGCGGATACAGATTTCAAAGTGGAGGGGGGGGGGGGGGGGGGTGCAGGAAAACCCGTTCCAAAGAAGTAAGAATTCACTGAGTCTTAGTTTTTGATAATATTTTATTTTGCTTGTGTGCAGTAATTTGTGTTTCCTGTGCCCCGCAGAATCCACTTTGTAATAGTGCACACATTTTTATTTGTGTGTGTGTCTATGTTGGTGAAATTCTAATAATAATAATAATAAATAATGTGTGGACTTATATAGTGCATGTATCCACCAACTGAGTGGTACTCAAGGCGGAACCCCAGTGAAATTCTATACCGGAACCCGCTGCTATATAGGATTCTAGCCGGCCAATCGTCATCGGGCAAGCTTGGCGGTCGAGAGGTTAAGACGTCTGCACTAGTAAGCGGGAGGTCGTGGGAGATCGAATCCCGCCCGAGTCGCCTGTGAAGTTTTTTTCTACAGACACTCGGAAAGCACCGAGTATACAATGTTATACACACGTTGTAAGGCAAAATCAAAATCAATTGTGTGTGTGTCGGTGTGTGTGTATTGTTTTACATGTTTGTTGGGTTTTGTTTAGGCCCATTAGTTCCCCCTTCCCGGTCTGTCTCTGGGTACTTGGACATCTTTGAGCTGGTTATTTGTATCCAGTAATGTGTTAATGAAGCTTTGTTTTTTTCATTCATTCCTGTTAGTCCTAGCTCCAAGAACCGCGGCTCCTCATTCACTGGTACCAATCGGGAGCCTGTATCGCCTTCTAGTTCCCTCCGATCTGAAGCAGATGAGAAACGCCAGCGATACTCACTAGCAACTCACCCTCATCTTCCCATCATCTTAGTATCCGATGGTTACTTAGTGACCATCATGGAGTTGCCCAGCGGTCTGTCCTGCACGGGGCTTGTACGAGAGTTCCTCAGCGAGGGAAGGACTGCCGTCAATCTACTGCTAGAGAAACAAGGCGTGGACGGGAAGAGATGGAAGAGGTTATCGACCTTACAGCTACAGGGAACGCTCACGGGGAGCCGGAGACTGGATGGAGACCCATCTAGGAGGACTCTTACTCTGGATGAAGTGGCGGGGCAAGCTAGCTCAGCCGGGGACGGTCTGCTGAGCACTGCGGGCAGTGACATGGCAGATTATGCCGACCGGTTTAGCCAGCTGGAGGAGGGACGGTTTGTGTATGGCGATCCCACCGAGATGCAGAATACTCCATTAATGACCTTGACGGATGCCGATGGCTTGTCGGTTATTGCTGGCAGAGCACAGAGGGCGCTGTTGAGCGCCTGGGGATTGGCCGTGTCGCATACGGGCCAGTGGACTCATCAGACTGAAGACCTGCTGCAGTACACAGCAAGATCTTTAGTCATCCTGTTTGTAGTTGTGCTGAAGATGATCCGAGACGAGGGGGACCATTCGTTCACCTCCGCAATGTACACGGTGCTAAATCTCTTCAAGGCTGCTACCGTCACACTGTACTGGGACTCACGAGGCCATCATAGCCTCCCCACGGCTTTGAGACTCATCAAGGGTACAGTGGAAGCCATTCTAAAGCACAGTGGGTACACTCACCGCCCCACAGGACCCAGGTACTGCATTAGTATCCTCCAGTACAGTGAGAAGCTTCTGACTGACATCTACAGCCTGACCCAAATCCATCAGCCGACGTTTGGCTTTCGACGGCTCCCTTATCACCGGGCAGACATAGTGGAGAGTGCCCTCATGTGTCAGGACAGCGCCAGGTTGAGGGGATCAGTGGACAAAGATATCCGTGTGACAAGGTTACGGGCAGAGACGGAAGGAAGTAGTGAGCGGAGGGCCCAGCAGGAAGTGAACTCTATTGTCATAGCAGTCAAACACACTCCTGCTAAAAGGTCAGATAGATGGTATTCTCCTAACCAAACATCCACCATTCACCCAAAGGTTCCGCCACTAATTACTATACCATGAACACAGTCATTCCTTGATTAGTTTAAAGATAAGTCTTGACGTCTAACGCTTTATTTTATGTATTTATTTTTGATTGATAGAAACAGCTTGGTCAACATTCTTAAAGGGGCAGTATCGTCACGATCACAGCAGACTTTCAACAGGGCATGGAATCGGTGTTCTAGTTCAAGATGAACACAGTGACTTAAAAATTACTGGTTCATTCATGCAGCAGCAACGGTAATATGAGCTTATCATGTGGGGTATATTTTCAGTGACTGAGTTAATGTAATATTTGCACTCCGATTCCATGCCCTGTTGCTGGTGACGATATTGGCCCTTTAAACAACTGGTATGGTTTAAAAATTCAAACTGGCAAAACATAAAAACTAATAAACAGTCCGGGAAGAATGCAGAATCCAACCGCCACTTGTGCAAAATGTCTTAAGCATGTTTATAGCAGACGACAAAATGGCCGACATCTCACTGGATGTGCATGAATTCATTTCTCAAAATCTCCCAAAATATCATTTCCAATCCTCACTTGACTACACTTTCCTCTCCCTAAGTGTGTACCCTCTATCATTTTTTAAAGGAACCTGTGTGATGTTTATCGTAATTTTGATAGAAAAGTGGCGGTTGTATTTGACATTATTTCCAACAGTCCATCCTTGTGACAAAATACAGGTATGATATTCTTCCTACTTTTGTAGGAAATCCTACCTTTTGATTTTGAAAATCCCACCATGAAACCGACTAATTTCAGATCATGGAAACATTCCTTGTGTATCATTTTATTGTAAATACCAAGATGAAAAAAACAGTTTCGTTGTTATACATGGCTATAGAGGTAAACCGCTATAGGCTAGTATATAATGGCAAACATTAACATATTTTCTCTACCTTTTCATTTTCTCACAATATCATCCCTGAAAATAACACATGTGTACATGTACTGTACATGTATTGCACAGCAATGAGCAATGAGAGGCAGGTTACTAGTCCATATCATATCGTACACATAGGCGTCAACCAGTCTGGATGATTCGATGGGTTCTTTCTCCATTGTGATCTATTTTAGTCATTATCTACTGTACCTCCACTTGGCAAAACTCCCAACACAGAGAGAGTTAATTACATGGTGACACAGCAAAGCTATTAGCACTTTTGTTTTAACATGGTGGTGTTCTTTGAAATAAAATTATATCCACGTCGTTTGTTGAATTCTTGAACTTTTAACAAAATGTTCCTCGGTAAGCTCACCAATCAGTTTCTGCAGGATATTATTATCTCACCAAGGTTGAGTCAGACTTCCTCCCATCCGAGGAAATGAAAATAACACACAGAATTCACAATGACCCTTATACATGTACATGAATGGTGTACAAGGCCCTTGTGTTGTCTCTCTATTGTGTTTATTGGGCAGTGACTCTATCTTCCCCCCCCCCACATATTTCCGTTTTACTCGACAACTAGTGATTTTTTTGAGCAGATAGGGAATTTTAAGTGTCGTCTTCAATAATGAATATGTTTTTGTTGTTTTACCATACATACATGTAGATGCTTTATAACTACACAAGTTTTTCTTCACCAATATTTTTTTTATTGAAAGAAAAAAAAAAAACACCTGTATTTATTTATAGATTAACCCTAACCCCACAGGTATTCTGGCTAGGAACCTTCCTGAATCCTCCAAAATCCATCAGTGCACTTTTGGAAACATGCCCTTATCTTCAAAACGCACCATGCATTTTCGTTGATCTTTCAGAAAGCACTTATGGCCTATACTTCTTGTCAGGTAGTAATTTTGCCCCATTTGAAGAGGTGAAAGTACCAGTTTTGGAAAGTGCTGAATTTTTCCAATTTGATGGGTTGGGGTGGTTAGGGTTAATCAAATGAGTTTACATGTATATTTAATAAGCAGAATTATATTTACAGATATTTGAGTTTGAAATTGATACAATAGTACTTTTTCAAACAGTTTGATGTACGTATACTTTTACATGCTGTACTTTGAAGACTTTTTTTTTTAGTACTCATCAAATATACATACGTATAATCAATTAAAAACATGGAAATATACTTATTTTAAAATAAAAACAATTTGGCTTGGCTCAATATATATTTTTGAAACCACCACAAGGGTTTAACCATGACATTTTTCATTCTTATCTAACACTTGGTCTGTACATCTAATCTCTCTTGGGCGATATGATAATATCGAAGACCGCGATGCCTTTTTTTTATTTATTCGATTTTCAATATTGAGAACCTTCTCAAGATATCGGCAAATCACGATTTAAAAAATATATATCACGATTGAAAAATTGAGTTAGCCAGTGGCCGGCGTGTATATTTTGTAGCACCAAAGTTTTCCACAAGATGGCAGCTTCCGGTATGTTTGCTCTATGAAATATTTTACAACCCATTTTCTAAAGTTTGCATAAAACTGTGAAGGAGTTCATGAATATCATGAAAAAAACAGGTATATTGTGTTCTGTGAGGTTAAAGATGAATCGCCCGTGTTTTACCGGCAATTTCCGGAATGTTTAGTTTTCATTGGAACATTGATAATTTTGTTTAAAGAATGGAAAACCTACTTTGAAAATGAGATATTTCACAGAATAGTTGTTAGAAACTCGGTGTTGCAGTTAAACAGTGCTGAAATTATTTTATGATGGGACCCATCTTAAATTAATTTTGTAAATCCATGCTTCTCACGATTATTTTGAGAAACATGTCATCTTAACCCTAACCCCCTAGGCCCATTTGCTTACACATAACCTGGATCCTCCAAAATCATTCAGTAGTATAAGCAAGCACATGACATGTATGCACACATGTGTTTCTAATCTGTGATACATGTACATGGCCAGGGACCCTCCCTGCATGCATGGAGCAATAAATAGTGTCCACTGACCCAAGCACTGACCTTGAAATCACTACAACAAACATGGATGTACATGTACCATGGAAAGGCAAGTATGCCTAATAACCTCAATCCTTCAAAATCCTTCACTTTAGCAAAGAGGATTTTGGAGGATTTGGGAAGGTTAGGGTTAAAGCATTTGTTTTCCCTTCTTCAAGTAAAATAGGGAAGTAAATGTTATAAAGAAAATTTTCAGAAATTGCCGTTAAAATAGCCCAAAACACGTGCGATACATCTTTGACTATCCCTTTAAACAACTGCGCCAGTGGCGACATTCTCATACAGTGCAGCATCATCTATTTTACACACTGTACTGTTCTTCATCAAGACCTGGTAATCTGGACTCTCATGGCCCATGTTTTCTCTCTGAAGGCACTGGTATGTGTCCTTAGTGTTATTCTTAGCCTTGAATGGTTTCATGACTTTTTTTAGAAGCGGTGACTTGCTCTCTTTTATCGGCGGTGTCGTAGCGGCGATTTTATCCAGACTGTGTTGTGACACGCTGGGCACCACGTGTTGGTTTGCGTCCTGCGGCAGGGATGCGCGATTAGCGGCGGACTTGCTTGGGCTGCCGTCTCCGTGAGAACCTTGTGGATCTGAATACCGCTTTGGTTTCTTGTGGAGCACTGGTGGCCGTATGGCCAACTTGAGCTTAGGGGACGAGGATTTCTCATTTGCTTTCTCGAAGTTGTTAACTTTTTTGTGGATGCCGTCAGTCTTCTGTTGGAGGTCGGTGGGTATGTTATAAACCGGGGATTGTGGCGCATTAGTACTGGAGTTCTGCTGGGTTGGCTCGTGGATGTCTGTGGGGACAGCGTATTCTGGTTGTTCTGAGGTCAAGACCGGAGCAGAAAAATTCCGTAACAGTTTGGGAGAGAATTTTACAGCCCGAGTGTTACTCCCTGTGACGCTGGCCTCTGAAGTTATTTTGTGTAGCTTTGTTCCAGTGGGACTTTGCTTGACATTTTTGGAAAGAATTTCGTAGACGACTGTATCATCTTCATCCTCTGAAGAAGTTTTATTGCCAGATCTCTGTACATTGGTTTGTTCAAGACCGGCTTTCTCTGCGTGTACAACAGATTTGGTTGGGTTATCGACATCTTGTTGGAGCTGTTTTGGTTTGGATGGAGTCGATGGTTTAGGATTGTTGATTGTCTTGCTTAGTTTACTGAGTGAGTCGGTAGAGCTGTACATGTAAGTATCGGGATCATCTGACTTGGAGCACAGCATGTACTCGTTATCATCCCCATCGCCTTGGCATTCTGTTGCTAACATGTACTCGTCACCGGCTGCTATTTCGGATGTTTTCATAGGAGCGTAGTGAGTGTCTGTAGTTGCGGCTTTCTTAAGAGGTTTACTCATATCAAGGTATAGGCTATCTACCCTGAGGCTTGTCACTGATACTGTCCGTGGAGTTTTAGGGTTTGATGCAATGACGGGATTGGAGGACACTGGCACCATGGTATACTCCAATTTGCCAGAATTAGGGAGCGGCTTCTTCATAGAGATTGGTTGAAGGCATTTCTTGCACTTAAGACAAACGATGGTGTTGATAACCACAAGAATTAATAAACCCCCGAGAATCAAGCCTATAATCAGACCCATATTTCCTCTTTCACCTAGGAATGTCTTGCCATTGGGGCTCTTTGCTGCAACACTCAGGGAAGCCGTCTTAGTGTAATTGCCGAACATTGTTGCCACATAACAAGTCACTATAGCATTGTCATACCCGTGGGTGATGTCGCGGATATGAAGTGCTTGAGCCTTGCTCTCCACAAAGAATTGGTCGTGTGGATCATGAGCTTCAACTAGTTGATTCTGGAAATACCAGGAGATTTCATATGGGATGCTTGTGGTCACATGACACACAAATGTCACAATTTGTGAAGGGCTTTCGGTTATTCTCTCAGGTACGATCTTGACAGAGGTTGAAGTGTTCACAGAACACGTTCTGTGTTCCTGGATGGGGGCAGGTAGCTCCATAACGCACGTGATCAATGGATCACTCAGTTGCTCATTGTTAAACATTGTAGTCTTCAGCTGTAACAGATTGTCGTTAATCTTGTGTAGCTCAGACAGCAAAACATCAGCTCCATTTGACCATTCCAGAGAGACCTCGGGCTTGCCAGGTTCAGATTCGCATACGAGTACCATGGCCTTGGTCAGGGAGACCCCGGTGATGGCGGACGTCTTACATATCGGGTATCTCTCAGGTGGAGGAATGACTGGTTGAACCTTGCCTAATGCTCGAGCGGTGTAAAATCTTCCCGAATATGGCCGGATGAACTTTGAGGCGCAAGTATACTGACCACCATCCGCCTCTGCAACATCTTTGATCACCAGTGTGTATTTGCATATTGTTGGGCCACCGTCCTCCTGAACAGATCTCCATACGATTTTGTATTTTGCCGGGTTCACAACAAAGGTCATATTAGCAATTGTCTCACCGCCTTTTCTGCCCCAGAAAACAAAGGTATCATCACATGATGGGACATCGGGTTCATAGGAGCAGAGAAACTCTGCCCGTCCTCCTAGAAGGACGTTGACCCTGGGTGGGGAGACTGTCAATTGTACCGAGGTCGTTGACCCGATGAATACGCAGAGGGCCACAAGCACTTGTAGGAAGGGAAACACAGAATGTATTCTGTAGACTTCCATTGTGATTCCGGGTATAGTAACAAATTCTGTAGGAAATCAAGAATGAAAATACAAATCAAAACCAGAAACGTTTAAGTTCATCCCATCTTTAAGAACTTGTACTTGCGGGATGTCACGTGTGCCAGTTTGTACTCACGCCAATTTGTTTTGCATTTACCGATTTTTATATTACCAATATAAAAAATACTAAATTACAGTTGATTGGATCATTTAAAAGGGAAATATTATTTGGGTGGGAAATTTTTTCAAAAGAATTAATTAAATGTTAAGAAACTGAAGTGAATATTTGTTGTGGACCGTTTGATTTTTTGTGATTTTGATCATCAAGTTGGATAATATGATTTATCATTTAATAAAGTAGTATAATTTATAATCAAAGAATCGTTTTGATCTATTAAATTATAAGTATGACGTTTTGTTTTATTCAAGGGAAATAAATGGAAATTCTTTTTAAAAAACACATCTTGAAAATAAAATATTTGTATTTCATCTTGCTAAAAAATAAATCTACGTACGAGTTGCTAAGTGTACAATTTGATGAAAGTACGAGTTGGGAAAAGTATTAGTTTGTACACACACGAGTTACATGTATAAACCAATATGTGTAGGACTTGATAAAAGTACGAGTTGGCACGCATACCAGTTGCCATTAAACAACCAACTTATGAGTTTTAGTCATGAGAAAAGTGTGAACAAGTATAAACAGACACCATTTTGAAAATATATATATATTTTTTTTTTCTAAAATGAGAGCATATGATTTTTCACGATGAATGGTACCTCAACGACCGTCATATCAATCAAGATAGCTTTTGGCATTTGAGTCAACCCGTATGCGTGCCAACTTGTACTTTTGCCAATTTGTACTCAGGCTACATGTAACTCATACTTATGATGGTACATAAACTCACCAATTTGTTTTGGATTTAATGTTTTTTTCACTGAATTTAAATTTATACTGAATTTATTAAAATTAGTAGTGGTTGATCGGACAATTTTAAAGAGGAAAATTATTTTGGTGAAAATTATCTCAGGATCTCAACAAGTTGGATGGCGCTCCGTAGTAAAGGGAAATAAAGGGAAATAAAGGGAACAAATCCACATTTTATTTAAAAACTTGGTGGCCCTGAAAAAGACAATATGTTTGGTTTGATTGACAGGCATGAACATCATCTCTCTCTTTCATCTCTCTTTTGAATCAAAAAAATTATACATACGAGTTGACGTGAGTTGGTGAGAGTACGAGTTGGAACCAGTACCAGTTGGTAAGCGTACGAGTTGGTATATGTATAAGTTGGCATGTGTACGAGTCGACCAAAATGATTACGAGTTGGTAAAAGTACGAGCTGACCTGTTTCCATATTTTGTATTGCATATAAATCAGTAATTTTATAAACAGATAATTAGAGTACGAGTTGGAACCAGTACGAGTTGGTAAGCGTACGAGTTGGTATACAAGTTGGCATGTGTACGAGTCGACCAAAATGATTACGAGTTGGTAAAAGTACGAGTTGACCTGTTTCCAGATTTTGTATTGCATATAATTCAGTAATTTTATAATCAGATAATTAGAGTACGAGTTGGAACTAGTATCAGTTGGTAAGCGTACGAGTTGGTATACGTACAAGTTGGCATGTGTACGAGTCGACCAAAATGATTACGAGTTGGTAAAAGTACGAGTTGACCTGTTTCCAGATTTTGTATTGCATATAAATCAGTAATTTTATAATCAGATAATTAGAGTACGAGTTGGAACCAGTACGAGTTGGTAAGCGTACGAGTTGGTATACAAGTTGGCATGTGTACGAGTCGACCAAAATGATTACGAGTTGGTAAAAGTACGAGCTGACCTGTTTCCAGATTTTGTATTGCATATAAATCAGTAATTTTGCAATCAGATAATTACTTATGTTAAATCCTTTTCATTACAAGAGAGTATTTTTTAACATTAGACAAGTTCATTTTCCAACAAGAACCTTCAGATGTTGATGTCAACTTATTGGACCGGTGACCTTTAAGAATGACCATTTGGACCATTGACCACCATTGAGTGTAAATTTATAATAATTCGTTAATTTGTAAAGAAACTTACCTCAGCTGGAATTATGTATTGAAACTCCTCGAATGTCCAAACTTGTTGCAATTGAGTACAGTACTTCACATAAAGTAAATGGTCAATTCTTCATAAATGGTCACTTCTTCATAAATGGTCACTTCTTCATACAGTACAGATATCAAACATGAGACTGATAGTTGATCATTGGTACAATGATAAACATCTACAAGGTGTCTTGAAAGCTCACAGAGGTTTATGGATTCCTCACAAGTTGGATGCAGACAGGACACAATAACAATAAGTTATTGTTAACACTGATGATGCCTGATGATAACTTAATGTACGTGCTCACTCTACCATGAAATGATGACTCGGCCTGATTAAGAAATGCCATTGATTCATGGTGTGTATATATCTCCTATGACATCATCCTACATTGAATATTTAGTCACTGGAGCGATGTATAACCTGTACTTTGGGCTGTGCCTGGTCTCAGCTAGGTTCACTCAATTGTCCAGCTTTTGTTATCAAGTCTGCAAATAAATGCGCACTGAGAGTTTTTACCAGCAACTGGTGATCATAAATGAAAGGTTTACTTTGGACCATGCATGTAATTTTCAGTGGACAAATATTGATCAAGCTTGTTGGCCAGTGCATGTGCACTGTACCATAGATACTGGTCAGATTGTCCCTGCAATGATGATAAAAAATAACATGTACATTGTACTTTCAACTAACATGGAGATTACTTATTATGCTCCTTTGAAAGTGAAGTTACAACAAATGTTGTTGTGCTGAAGAAATGACACCTCTAAAGGCTATATAAGTTAAACAGAGATAGCTGTTGCAAACTGCTTACAAACCCAAATGACCTGTAGTATATAAGTTGTTGGAGATCTTGATCTTTAATCATGATATAATGGACAGGCCTAGCAGTGTAGATTTAGTTTATTGACCAATGATATGTCAGTACTAGAAGTGGTGATATCACGCCAGACCTCATGTACTTTGTCAGTGGTCCACACAATGAACCAGATGATATCCGTGATTGCAACTAAAGAAACTTTTGGAAGTGCAAAACAAAGTTATGTTTCCATTTAGTGATCCATGTCAGTCCACATATTTTTTATTTATTCATTTTTTTTTGTAATGAAGTTTATGCATCTCAAATTTAACTTGGAGAGTACAGAAAAACTAGAATTTGTGATTATAAAAATAAGTCAAATTTTAATGTGAAACTTTCTTTTTGTAAATTTGAGATTACAATTTCTTTTTTTCTCTAAAATGAAAGCATTTCAGACACTGAAATGAGTATGTGTTTCCCTTCCTACAAATTAGAATTTTTAAATATTTTATTTTATCTATTTTAAAAGTTTTGACTGGTAAAAAGAAATAAGTTTTCACATAGGCTTATCATTAAATAGCTGAACTTTAGTGGCAAAGTTGCTGTAGTGGTCAAAATCAGTCAACTGCCTGTTTTGACTGTTGACGATATTGGCCCTTTAAACAACTGGTATGGTTTAAAAATTAAAACTGGCAAAACATAAAAACTAATAAACAGTCCGGGAAGAATGCAGAATCCAACCGCCACTTGTGCAAAATGTCTTAAGCATGTGTATAGCAGATGACAAAGTGGCCGACATCTCACTGGATGTGCATGAATTCATTTCTCAAAATATTATTTCTAATCCTCACTTGACTACACTTTCCTCTCCCTAAGTGTGTACCCTCCAGGCACGTGCATACATAGGTCCCAAGGGGTGCTTGAGCCCCTGCCCTTTTTGCCTAGTATAAAAAGTGCCCTTTTTAGCCCAAGGTTTTTGTTTTTTTGTTTTTTTGAATGAATTATTAAGTTCCTGTTGCGCATAGACTGCCCTGCCTAGTTGAAAGATGTCAGGATAGAATAAAATTAGAATAAATATTAGGTCAGCAGAGATGCCCCTTACTATTCCTGTGCACGGCCTGCATGTGCCCCTCCGCGAAACTAGATTTCACGCATAGTCGGCCGCCTACTCGTCTTTGATAGGCAGGCACTGCGCTGTCACTGAAACACGAAATTGACATCCCGCTCCACTCGAGACCTATGTTAAAACCATATTATGCGTTTTATTAATAAATAACGCCTTAACTTTTTAGCTTTCGCGGCGCTATGCGCGCTCGCATGGAATTACACTGCCCTTTTCAGACTCTGAGCCCCTGCCCCTCTACAACCCTGTGCACGTCCCTGGTACCCTCTATCATTTTTTAAAGGAACCTGTGTGATGTTTATCGTAATTTTGATAGAAAAGTGGCGGTTGTATTTGACATTATTTCCAACAGTCCATCCTTGTGACAAAATACAGGTATGATATTCTTCCTACTTTTGTAGGAAATCCTACCTTTTGATTTTGAACATCCCACCATGAAACCGACTAATTTCAGATCATGGAAATATTCCTTGTGTATCATTTTATTGTAAATACCAAGATGAAAAAAACAGTTTTCTTGTTATACATGGCTATAGAGGTAAACCGCTATAGGCTTGTATATAATGGAAAACATTAACATATTTTCTCTACCTTTTCATTTTCTCACAATATCATCCCTGAAAATAACACATACATGTCTACATGTACTGTACATGCATTGCACAGCAATGAGCAATGAGAGGCAGGTTACTAGTCCATATCATATCGTACACATAGGCGTCAACTAGTCTGGATGATTCGATGGGTTATTTCTCCATTGTGATCTATTTTAGTCATTATCTACTGTACCTCCACTTGGCAAAACTCCCGACACAGAGAGAGTTGGTGACACAGCAAACCTATTAGCACTTTTGTTTTAACATGCTGGTGTTCTTTGAAATAAAATTATATCCACGTCATTTGTTGAATTCTTGAACTTTTAACAAAATGTTCCTCGGTAAGCTCACCAATCAGTTTCTGCAGGATATTATTATCTCACCAAGGTTGAGTCAGACTTCCTCCCATCCGAGGAAATGAAAATAACACACAGAATTCACAATGACCCTTATACATGTACATGAATGGTGTACAAGGCCCTTGTGTTGTCTCTCTATTGTGTTTATTGGGCAGTGACTCTATCCTCCCCCCCCCCCACATATTTCCGTTTTACTCGACAACTAGTGATTTTTTTGAGCAGATAGGGAATTTTAAGTGTCGTCTTCAATAATGAATATGTTTTTGTTGTTTTACCATACATACATGTAGATGCTTTATAACTACACAAGTTTTTCTTCACCAATATTTTTTTTATTGAAAAAAACCCCCCAAAAACCACCTGTATTTATTTATAGATTAACCCTAACCCCACAGGTATTCTGGCTAGGAACCTTCCTGAATCCTCCAAAATCCATCAGTGCACTTTTGGAAACATGCCCTTATCTTCAAAATGCACCATGCATTTTCGTTGATCTTTCATGTTCAGCACTTATGGCCTGTACTTCTTTCCAGGTAGTAATTTTGCCCCATTTGAAGAGGTGAAAGTACCAGTTTCGGAAAGTGCTGAATTTTTCCAATTTGATGGGTTTGGGGTGGTTAGGGTTAATCAAATGAGTTTACATGTATATTTAATAAGTAGAATTATATTTACAAATATTGAGTTTGAAATTGATACAATAGTACTTTTTCAAACAGTTTGATGTACGTATACTTTTACATGCTGTACTTTGAAGACTTTTTTTTTTTAGCACTCATCAAATATACATACGTATAATCAATTAAAAACATGGAAATATACTTACTTTAACCCTAACTCCGTAGACAACAAAGGCAGTTGGAGGATTTTGAAGGATTTTTATTGTTCAGTAACAATGCGTAGGGAGTTAGGGTTAAAATAAAAACAATTTGGCTTGGATCAATATATATTTTTGAAACCACCACAAGGGTTTAACCATGACATTTTTCATTCTTATCTAACACTTGGTCTGTACATATCATCTATCTTGGGCGATATGATAATATCGAAGACCGCGATGCAATTTTTTTTATTCGATTCCAATATTGAGAACCTTCTCAAGATATCGGCAAATCACAATTAAAAAATATATATCACGATTGAAAAATTGAGTTAGCCAGTGGCCGGTGTGTATATTTTGTAGCGCCAAAGTTTTTTCCACAAGATGGCAGCTTCCGGTATGTTTGCTCTATGAAATATTTTACAACCCATTTTCTAAAGTTTGCATAAAACTGTGAAGGAGTTCATGAATATCATGAAAAAAACAGGTATATTGTGTTCTGTGAGGTTAAAGATGAATCGCCCGTGTTTTACCGGCAATTTCCGGAATGTTTAGTTTTCATTGGAACATTGATAATTTTGTTTAAAGAATGGAAAACCTACTTTGAAAATGAGATATTTCACAGAATAGTTGTTAGAAACTCTGTGTTGCAGTTAAACAGTGCTGAAATTATTTTATGATGGGACCCATCTTAAATTAATTTTGTAAATCCATGCTTCTCACGATTATTTTGAGAAACATGTCATCTTAACCCTAACCCCCTAGGCCCATAGGCCCATAGTCCCATTTGCTTACACATAACCTGGATCCTCCAAAATCATTCAGTAGTATAAGCAAGCACATGACATGTATGCACACATGTGTTTCTAATCTGTGATACATGTACATGGCCAGGGACCCTCCCTGCATGCATGGAGCAATAAATAGTGTCCACTGACCCAAGCACTGACCTTGAAATCACTACAACAAACATGGATGTACATGTACCATGGAAAGGCAAGTATGCCTAATAACCTCAATCCTTCAAAATCCTTCACTTTAGCAAAGAGGATTTTGGAGGATTTGGGAAGGTTAGGGTTAAAGCATTTGTTTTCCCTTCTTCAAGTAAAATAGGGAAGTAAATGTTATAAAGAAAATTTTCAGAAATTGCCGTTAAAATAGCCCAAAACACGTGCGATACATCTTTGACTATCCCTTTAAACAACTGCGCCAGTGGCGACATTCTCATACAGTGCAGCATCATCTATTTTACACACTGTACTGTTCTTCATCAAGACCTGGTAATCTGGACTCTCATGGCCCATGTTTTCTCTCTGAAGGCACTGGTATGTGTCCTTAGTGTTATTCTTAGCTTTGAATGGTTTCATGACTTTTTTTAGAAGCGGTGACTTGCTCTCTTTTATCGGCGGTGTCGTAGCGGCGATTTTATCCAGACTGTGTTGGGACACGCTGGGCACCAGGTATTGGTTTGCGTCCTGCGGCAGGGATGCGCGATTAGCGGCGGACTTGCTTGGGCTGCCGTCTCCGTGAGAACCTTGTGGATCTGAATACCGCTTTGGTTTCTTGTGGAGCACCGGTGGACGCTTGGCCAACTTGAGCTTAGGGGACGAGGATTTCTCATTTGCTTTCTCAAAGTTGTTAATTTTCTTGTGGATGGCGTCAGTCTTCTGTTGGAGGTCGGTGGGTATGTCATAAACCGGGGATTGTGGCGCATTAGTACTGGAGTTCTGCTGGGTTGGCTCGTGGATGTCTGTGGGGACAGCATATTCTGGTTGTTCTGAGGTCAAGACCGGAGCAGAAAAATTCCGCAACAGTTTGGGAGAGAGTTTTGCAGCCTGAGTGTTACTCCCTGTGACGCTGGCCTCTGAAGTTATTTTGTGTAGCTTTGTTCCAGTGGGACTTTGCTTGACATTTTTGGAAAGAATTTCGTAGACGGCTGTATCATCTTCATCCTCTGAAGAAGTTTTATTGCCAGATCTCTGTACATTGGTTTGTTCAGGACCGGCTTTCTCTGTGTGTACAACAGATTTGGTTGGGTTATCGACATCTTGTTGGAGCTGTTTTGGTTTGGATGGAGTCGATGGTTTAGGATTGTTGATTGTCTTGCTTAGTTTACTGAGTGAGTCGGTAGAGCTGTACATGTAAGTATCGGGATCATCTGACTTGGAGCACAGCATGTACTCGCTATCATCCCCATCGCCTTGGCATTCTGTTGCTAACATGTACTCGTCACCGGCTGCTATTTCGGATGTTTTCATAGGAGCGTAGTGAGTGTCTGTATTTGTGGCTTTCTTAAGAGGTTTACTCATATCAAGGTATAGGCTATCTACCCTGAGGCTTGTCACTGATACTGTCCGTGGAGTTTTAGGGTTTGATGCAGTGACGGGATTGGAGGACACTGGCACCATGGTATACTCCAATTTGCCAGAATTAGGGAGCGGCTTCTTCATAGAGATTGGTTGAAGGCATTTCTTGCACTTAACACAAACGATGATGTTGATAACCACAAGAATTAATAAACCCCCGAGAATCAAGCCTATAATCAGACCCATATTTCCTCTTTCACCTAGGAATGTCTTGCCATTGGGGCTCTTTGCTGCAACACTCAGGGAAGCCGTCTTAGTGTAATTGCCGAACATTGTTGCCACATTACAAGTCACTATAGCATTGTCATACCCGTGGGTGATGTCCCGGATATGAAGTGCTTGAGCCTTGCTCTCCACAAAGAATTGGTCGTGTGGATCATGAGCTTCAACTAGTTGATTCTGGAAATACCAGGAGATTTCATATGGGATGCTTGTGGTCACATGACACACAAATGTCACAATTTGTGAAGAGCTTTCGGTTATTCTCTCAGGTACGATCTTGACAGAGGTTGAAGTGTTCACAGAACACGTTCTGTGTTCCTGGATGGGGGCAGGTAGCTCCATAACACATGTGATCAATGGATCACTCAGTTGCTCATTGTTAAACATTGTAGTCTTCAGCTGTAACAGATTGTTGTTAATCTTGTGTAGCTCAGACAGAAAAACATCAGCTCCATTTGACCATTCCAGAGAGACCTCGGGCTTGCCAGGTTCAGATTCGCATACGAGTACCATGGCCTTGGTCAGTGAGACCCCGGTGATGGCGGACGTCTTACATATCGGGTATCTCTCAGGTGGAGGAATGACTGGTTGAACCTTGCCTAATGCTCTAGCGATGTAAAATCTTCCCGAATATGGCCGGATGAAGGCACAAATATACTGACCACCATCCGCCTCTGCAACATCTTTGATCACCAGTGTGTAGTTGCATATTGTTGGGCCACCGTCCTCCTGAACAGATCTCCATACGATTTTGTATTTTGCCGGGTTCACAACAAAAGTCATATTAGCAATTGTCTCACCGCCTTTTCTGCCCCAGAAAACAAAGGTATCATCACATGATGGGACATCGGGTTCATAGGAGCAGAGAAACTCTGCCCGTCCTCCTAGAAGGACATTGACCCTGGGTGGGGAGACTGTCAGTTGTACCGAGGTCGTTGACCCGATGAATACGCAGAGGGCCACAAGCACTTGTAGGAAGGGAAACACAGAATGTATTCTGTAGACTTCCATTGTGATTCCGGGTATAGTAACAAATTCTGTAGGAAATCAAGAATGAAAATACAAATCAGAACCAGAAACGTTTAAGTTCATCTCGTCTTTACGAACTTGTACTTGCGGGACGTCAACTCATCCCTGAGCCAGCTCTTACACCAATTTGTTTTGCATTTGATTTTGCTTTTTATCCGATTTTATATTACCAATATAAAAAATACTAAATTACAGTTGATCGGATCATTTAAAAGGGAAATATTATTTGGGTGGGAAATTTTTTCAAAAGAATTAATTAAATGTTAAGAAACTGAAGTGAATATTTGTTGTGGACCGTTTGATTTTTTGTGATTTTGATCATCAAGTTGGATAATATGATTTATCATTTAGTAAAGTAGTATAATTTATAATCAAAGAATCGTTTTGATCTATTAAATTATAAGTATGACCGTTTGTTTTATTCAAGGGAAATAAATGGAAAAAATTTAAAAAAACACATCTTGAAAATAAAATATTTGTATTTCATCTTGCTAAAAAATAAATCTACGTACGAGTTGCTAAGTGTACAATTTGATGAAAGTACGAGTTGGGAAAAGTATTAGTTTGTACACACACGAGTTATAAACCAATACTTGATAAAAGTATGAGTTGGCACGCATACCAGTTGACTTATTTGCCATTAAACAACCAACTTATGAGTTTTAATCATGAGAAAAGTGTGAACAAGTATAAACGGACACCATTTTGAAAAAATTATTATTTTTTTTTTTTTGCTAAAATGAGAGCATATGATTTCTCACGATGAATGGTATCTTAACGACCGTCATATCAAGATAGCTTTTGGAATTTGAGTCAACCCCTACACATGCCAACTCGTACTTTTGCCAGTTTATACTTGTGCTAACTCATACTTTTGATGGAACATCAACTCACCAATTTGTTTTGGATTTAAATTTATACCGAATTTATTAAAATTAATAATGGTTGATCGGACAATTTTAAAGAGGAATATTATTTTGGTGAAAATTATCTCGGGTAAATTATCTCAGGATCTCAACAAGTCAGATGGCACTCTGTAGTAAAGGGAAAAAAGGGAAATAAAAGGAACAAATCCACATTTTATTTAAAAACTTGGTGGCCCTGAAAAAGTTTGTTTGGTTTGATTGACAGGTATGAACATCATCTCTCTCTTTCATCTCTCTTTCGAATAAAAAAAATTATACATACGAGTTGACGTGAGTTGGTGAGAGTACGAGTTGGAACCAGTACCAGTTGGTAAGCGTACGAGTTGGTATACGTACAAGTTGGCATGTGTACGAGTCGACCAAAATGATTACGAGTTGGTAAAAGTACGAGTTGACCTGTTTCCAGATTTTGTATTGCATATAATTCAGTAATTTTATAATCAGATAATTAGAGTACGAGTTGGAAAAAGTACGAGTTGGAAAAAGTACGAGTTGGTAAGCGTACGAGTTGGTATACAAGTTGGCATGTATACGAGTCGACCAAAATGATTACGAGTTGGTAAAAGTACGAGCTGACCTGTTTCCAGATTTTGTATTGCATATAAATCAGTAATTTTGCAATCAGATAATTACTTATGTTGAATCCTTTTCATTACAAGAGAGTATTTTTTAACATTAGACAAGTTCATTTTCCAACTAGAACCTTCAGATGTTGATGTCAACTTATTGGACCGGTGACCTTTAAGAATGACCATTTGGACCATTGACCACCATTGAGTGTAAACTTATAATAAGTTAATTTGTAAAGAAACTTACCTCAGCTGGAATTATGTATTGATGAAACTCCTTGAATGTCCAAACTTGTTGCAATTGAGTACAGTACTTCACATAAAGTAAATGGTCACTTCTTCATAAATGGTCACTTCTTCATACAGTACAGATATCAAACATGAGACTGATAGTTGATCATTGGTACAATGATAAACATCTACAATGTGTCTTGAAAGCTCACAGTGGTTTATGAGTTCCTCACAAGTTGGATGCAGACAGGACACAATAACAATAACTTATTGTTAACACTGATGATGCCTGATGATGCCTGATGATAACTTAATGTACGTGCTCACTCTACCATGAAATGATGACTCGGCCTGATTAAGAAATGCCATTGATTCATGGTGTGTATATATCTCCTATGACATCATCCTACATTGAATATGTAGTCACTGGAGCGATGTATAACCTGTACTTTGGGCTGTGCCTGGTCTCAGCTAGGTTCACTCAATTGTCCAGCTTTTGTTATCAAGTCTGCAAATAAATGCGCACTGAGAGTTTTTACCAGCAACTGGTGATCATAAATGAAAGGTTTACTTTGGACCATGAAGTTTGCAGTGGACAAATATTGATCAAGCTTGTTGGCCAGTGCATGTGCACTGTACCATAGATACTGGTCAGATTGTCACTGCAGTGATGATAAAAAACATGTACTTTTCAACTTTCAACTAAAATATTATGCTACTTTGAAAGTTTTGTTGTGCTGAAGAAATGACACCTAACTAAAGGCTATATAAGTTAAATAGAGATAGCTGTTGCAAACTGCTTACAAACCCAAATGACCTGTACTATATAAGTTGTTAGAGATCTTGATCTTTAATCCTGAAATAATGGACAAGCCTAGCAGTGTAGAGTTAGTTTATTGACCAATGATATGTCAGTACTAGAAGTGGTGATATCACGCCAGACCTCATGTACTTTGTCAGTGGTCCACACAATGAACCAGATGATACCTGTGATTGCAACTAAAGAAACTTTTGGAAGTGCAAAACAAAGTTATGTTTCCATTTAGTGATCCATGTCAGTCCACATATTTTTTATTTATTCATTTTTTTTATGTAATGAAGTTTATGCATCCCAAATTTAACTTGGAGAGTACAGAAAAACTAGAATTGGTGATTATAAAAATAAGTCACATTTTAATGTGAAACTTTCTTTTTGTAAATTTGAGATTACAATTTCTTTTTTCTCTAAAATGAAAGCATTTCGTCCTGAGGACGATAAGAGCACACTGATCGAAATGTCGAGTTGTACCTCCAGTTCTTTTCAGAACTAATTACTACTCAATTGAGATTCCACATGGTGTCACCGCAGCAGTGTAGCCAGGACTTTTTCAGTGGGGGGGGGGGGGGGTGCGCACAGGGGGCATTGCTTTTCAGTGGGGGGGGGGGGCGCCCAGGGGGTATGGGTTTTTCCCCTTTTCTTTTTCTTTTCTGTTTTTTGGGGCACTATGAGGATTTTTCGTGGGGGGCACGTGTCCCCCCAGGCCCCCCGTGGCTACGCCGCTGTGTCACCGCAATTGGTCTTACTTAGACACTGAAATGAGTATGTGTTTCCCTTCCTACAAATTAGAATTTTTCAATATTTTATTTTATCTATTTTGAAAGTTTTGACTGGTAAAAAGAAAGAAGTTTTCACATAGGCTTATCATTAAATAGCTGAACTTTAGTGGCAAAGTTGCTGTAGTGGTCAAAATCAGTCAACTGCCTGTTTTGACTGTTGACCCAAATGTGCACACAGGGGCATTTTTGACTGTCATTTTGACCACCCTGAACAATACAAGACAATGCTTTTACCAGTCAAAATCGGTCAACTCATTTTGACCTGTAAATGTACTTACTACACGTAAGGATTGACAGTGTTCGACTTTTTAAGTGCATTAGATATACCTTGGCAAGTATGTCATCATTTTGACTGATAATGACCCTTGCAGTCACAGAAAGGTTAATGATGAATGTCCATATGCTCAGTATCATTTGTTATCAGTGATCTATAAGGCAGTACACTTCCCAGGATTTGCAAATTAGACATCCGAATTTGTGATTATTCTGGAAAATATGCTTTCCACGTGCTGCATTTACATCGGCGCAATACTTGTTCATGACACTGATTAATTTACTCCTGTGACCACTTCATACAGCCTGATGCCAAATATTGTCAATTTAACTTGGCTGTCTTAATTGTTAGTGTAGATCCAAGATCTTGGATTGAGAGTTTTGGTATGTTCTATTTAGGTTTTTTTATTTATTTATTATTTTATTATTTTTTTGTGGGTGGGGTAGGGAAACAGTTTTTATTTATTTGTTATTGTCCTATTGAATTCTGCAAAGACCAAATATGTACACGGAGGAAGGCCCATACCCAGTAGCAAGGTAAAGGACGTGTGTAGTAATCTGCCCACACAGGGGATCACAGGAAACCCAGCAGATTGATTAAATGCGATGTCACACACAGGATATCTATTCAAAACACTTGATTAAACCACTTATTTGCATAAATGCACTTCTGACAAGTCACCATCAATTCAGTATCAGTGTTACGTCCCAGCTATGGTATCGGCCAAACTATGTATACTTGGACACATGTCATAACTAGTGTGTTACAGGTGGGCCAACCACACTACAGCAATACAACACTACATACAGTTGGGTGTGTCCCAGCTGGACTGATGTTATAGTTGGGGCATGACAACAGCATCATAAGTAAGACTAATTGTGGTGACACCATGTGAAATTCTCAAATGAGTAGTAATTAGTTCTGAAAAGAACTGGAGGGTAGAACTCGACGTTTTGATCAGTATGCTCTGATCGTCCTCAGATCAGAGCATACTGATCGAGATGCCGAGTTGTAACCTCCAGTTTTTTGCAGAACTATAATTACTACTCGATTGAGAATTTCACATGGTGTCACCGCAATTAGTCTTACTTATCCTCTTCACCATGCATAGCTACAAGTTTTACAACAGCATCTTGACGATAATAATAATAATAATAATAATAATAATAATAATAATAATAATAATAATAATAATAATAATAATAATAATAATAATAATAATAATAATAATAATAATAATAATAATAATAATAATAATAATAATAATAATAATAATAATAATAATAATAATAATAATAATAATAATAATAATAATAATAATAATAATAATAATAATAATAATAATAATAATAATAATAATAATAATAATAATAATAATAATAATAATAATAATAATAATAATAATAATAATAATAATAATAATAATAATAATAATAATAATAATAATAATAATAATAATAATAATAATAATAATAATAATAATAATAATAATAATAATAATAATAATAATAATAATAATAAAGATTTGTAGCTCGCACATATCCACCCTGCTGGGTGCTCAAGGCATGCACATGTACATATAGGTGATTAACAGGAGTTTGATTTGTCCAGATTTTTCCAGATTTCCAGATTATTACAAATCGCAGTGTTGTGATCCTCTAGATTTTAAAGATTTAAGCAGTAAAGGAAAGCAAAGCAAAATGCTCAGAACTTATAGATTTCACCCCAGCGCTGTTCACAACAGCTGCCCCAATACTCCCCAGCAAAATTTACTTGGATATTTCAAAACTGCCCAATCACACCCCATGGGTTAAGGGTGACATCTTCCACCAACCTTCATTTATCCCCTCATTTTACACAGGTCAGTTTAAATTTCGGAATATTCACAATAAAGGAGATTTTGACCTAATTTACCATAAAAAAAACAAGCTTCTCAGAACTATTTTATAAAATATCTCATTTCAAAGTATTTGTTTTTCCTTTCTAAAAGAAAATTATCAATGTTCCAATGAAAACAAAACATTCCGGAAATTGCTGTTAACCAGTTCGCGTCGGAGGCCGTGTATACACGCAATTTTTTTTTGCACCACGGATCGGAGAGCGTCCAAACATGCCATAGGAAACTCCGGAATATTTGTATGCATGTTCGGTTGAGCCACGCGTGTACGGTGAAATGCTCGGAAGTGCCGGCCACCTGCTGTGGAAGCTTCCATTAATTAACCCTCCTATGCCCAGGCTGAAATTTGGCCCAGTAAGCACCGCACCCACAGACAGTCACTTGAGTATTTTTGGTTGCATTGCCAATTGTTCACACATGTGTATTTTTGTGCTGGAGTTAGTGGCAAAGTCAAACACACTTTGTATGTCCTACTTAAGTTATATGCAGAGTCACACAGAGCTGTGTATGTACTGCATATACATTTGAGTGGTTTTGGTTTGACCTCCTATCAGAGCCACATGTCCTTGCATTTATTTGAGTGCACTGCACAAAGTCAATGGGTTGGGAGTGACATACAAATTTTGAGTGTCTTTGATTGTTAAACCTATAGGAGGGTTAACGTGTGTGTGGGAAAAAGAAACCCGCCACAGGGGCCCAGAAAAACTTTTTTATTCCCGACGCGAACTGGTTAAAATGCAGGCGATACATCTTTTAACAAGTTAAGGAGAAAATTAAATTTTTATTTTTAAATTTGGGTTTTGTTCACTTGACTAGTCAATAGAGGGCAGTGTTCTTTCCTGTAGTGGATGACATATTTCAACATGCTTAAATTCAAATCTTGGCAAAAGTTAAAAGGATGTTTGATACAGTCGTCATCACAATTATGGATAGTGTATGATTTCAACCATTCATGCTTAAATTTCAATCATCACAAAAGTTGAAATTTATTTGCAATTTTAACCCTCCAACTGTTTGACCATTTGAAACCATTCAAATTTTCCACTTACCAAAATGCCCATTGGTTTTGTACACACATGGTGATACCATTTGAACAGTGTTGGTAGCAAGCTTTACTACCATTTATATGCGTTCAAATGCATAGAGGGACCATTGATTCACCACTTAGAAGTATCCAAACAAGGTTTTGTATTAGTTGTACTACCATTTGGAAAGATCCAAACAAGGTTTTGTATTAGCTGACCTACCATTCAAAATCATTTGGGTAATCAATACTGTACACAGTTATTTCACCATTCAAAACCACAAAAGTGAATGGTTTCAAATGGTGGATCAACATGTATGAAAAAGGTACCAGAAGTAGGAGGGCTAATTCTTATCTCTTGCAGCTAAAATTTCTAGGATGTTTGAAACGGTCATCAACTCGATCATCTCGATCATTATTTCAGGTACATGTACATGTAAAACTAAGAACAACTACATTTTGACCAACCAATAATTTATCCTGAGCAAACCAAGTCTTTCAGGAGTTTTATTTAATACATTTATTTTACCCCCTCCAGGCTGATCAAAACATGGAAGCTTCTACACAGACACCTAGTATCCAGATACAGGAAACTTGTGAAGGACTCTTCCACTCAGCAGAAAAGGGGTGTAAGGAAGCTGCTGCTGCTTTTGTGCGGTGTGCAGATGAAGCTCAGGCAGTTGGGTTGCAGCGTTTCGCTCTCTGTCAGTGATGAGTGGAGCAAGCGCATTGATGCTCGCTTTCTCAGAGGTGAATTCATTTTATAACCCTAATCCCCCCCCTAGAAACCCTCCTGAATCCATCCACCAAAATCAATCAACATGCAATAAAAAGGTATTCCAATTGCTGGACTTTGATGGAATTGGTACAGTGGCAAATGCAAAGCATCCATGGCTTGGCTATACACAGTCCTGAATCCAACAAAAGCAGCCGGTGGAGTTTGATGGATTTGGTACACATGGCTACATGCTCTATTCGCTGGGCTATACTGTAGAGTACTGAATACAACAAAAGCAGCCGGTGGAGTTTGATGGATTTGGTACACATGGCTACATGCTCTATTCGCTGGGCTATACTGTAGAGTATTGAATCCAACAAAAGCAGCCGGTGGAGTTTGATGGATTTGGTACACATGGCTACATGCTCTATTCGCTGGGCTATACTGTAGAGTACTGAATACAACAAAAGCAGCCAGTGGAGTTTGATGGATTTGGTACACATGGCTACATGCTCTATTCGCTGGGCTATACTGTAGAGTACTGAATACAACAAAAGCAGCCGGTGGAGTTTGATGGATTTGGTACACATGGCTACATGCTCTATTCGCTGGGCTATACTGTAGAGTATTGAATCCATCAACAACAAACGAAACCAGGGGTGGATTTTGATGGACTTGGAGTAGTTAGGGTTAATAATATTGATAATAATAACACAGATTTATGCACACGTCTCCACCGAAAAAGGAGCTTAAAATGCTGTACAAGAGAACATAAGAAAATGAATTGATAATACTAAATACATATACAATCAAGCAAAAAGTTATGCATCACAGGTATAACATATTTAAAAAGCACTTGACATGGGGCGAGTTTAAAGACACTTCTTGAAAGAATCAGTAGTCTGGCAGGATTTTACATGGGTTTTCAAAACTATTATTTTTTGTCAAAAATTGAAAACCGCCTTTCATAATATTCATAGAAATGTGTGAAATAATTTGAGCTGAAATGTTAACAGGTTTGTTTCTATATAATTTTTAATCCGCACCACAGTGCATTAAGTTAATATTCAGACTGTGAGCTTTAACCAGTTCGCGTCGGGAATAAAAAAGTTTTTCTGGGCCCCTGTGGCGGGTTTCTTTTTCCCACACACACCGTGAATGGAAGCTTCCACAGTGGGTGGCCGGCACTTCCGAGCATGTCACCGTGCACGCATGGCTGAACCGAGCATGCATACAAATATTCCTGAGTTTACTGTGGCGTGTTTAGACGCTCTCCGATCCGTGGTGCAAACAAAATTGCGTGTATACACGGCCTCCAACGCGAACTGGTTAAACAAGTGCACATACATATGTAAGGTTTGCCATTTTTATAGTTTACACATCTGTAGAGTGTTTTGAGTAAGTGACACAAGAAGAAATAATTTCAGTGAAGTACAAATCTGATTTGATGACAAATCTGTGTTTTGCCTAAAGAGCTAGAGGATAAAAAGTTGACAGAAAAATGAAAGATCGCAGTGACCTTAAGAGGTAGTAAACTGGACTTGATGTTTGAATGTTTACAGCATCAATTTACTTGTACTACACTTGGTATGAAACTATCTAGGCAAAGTGTAAAAGTAAATGTAACTAGGGCGAAACTTAGTGTGAACTTTGTCTGTCCACAGGATGTCAGTATTACCTGCAGGGATACACACAGAAGGCCATTTCCTGCTGGCAAATGGTCCTACACCAGACTAAGCAACTACAAAATGGAGGTGTAAAGTTGCCTAGCAACCAGTATCATACTGGTAATGGCTATTCTGCTCTGAATCAGAGGTCAGTCACACTATTTGGCTAGACTGGGTGTTACCGGGCACCCGTTAAGGGGCTAGACTGGGTGATATCGGGTGCCTGTCATGGCTAGACTGGGTGATACGGGGTGCCCATCATGGCTAAACTGGATGATATTGGGTGCCCATTAAGGTTAGACTGGGTGACATTGGATGCCTGATATTTTAAGTATTCATAGTTTCACTCAGAAAAAAAAATCTTGTTACATGAATTCAATTGCTGGATCGTTTTCTTCGCAGATCTCTGTTTCCAACCTCTGGCTCTTCCACTCTTGTGTCTCACTCCCTCCTTGCCATCATCTATACACACTTGGAAGAGTATAACTTAGTTGCTGCCTTAAGTTTTGTGGATTCCCTGATTGAGTGTTACAGTATTGAAGCTCAGGATGACAGACGGGGCAAGCGGAGGGAGCGAAGCAGATGGAATCAATTGATGAAGAGCAAAGTCTCCTTCATGGGATGGAGTGAAGAAGAGCGACAAGTAGGTTACTGAAGGCTTGTAGGGGGAGTATAGATGGTTTTCACTTGACATCACAGTGCAAAATTGGCCATCTTTATGCATGATCACTGCATGCAGCATGCGGGTGCTTCAACAAATTCCACTGCGTAGAAAAATAAGTAAAACATTAGTTATTAGTCGTTGCTATTGATTTTGGGGTCAATAGGTCAAAGGTGAAGGTTTTCATTGTCAAATGTTTACATCAATCAATCTTGTAAGAGTAGTTGGAATTCAAGACGTCTTTAGGTTGCCATTGATGTTGGGGTCAAAAGGTCAAAGTTGATAGTCAAAGTGGTCTGGACTAGTAAATTGGTGTCTCCCAATGATACCTTCTGTCCCTGATGAAAGCTTGTCATCAAACCTGTGGGACGGCTAACAGGTCTTGTGAGTCAACATGGTGCTATTGATTTTGGGATGAACAGTGACTGAAAAATACTGGCTCATTTATGCAGCAGCAACGGTAATACGACCTTACCATGTGGGGTATTATTTTCAGTCACCGAGTTAATCTATAAACTAGCATTCCAATTCCATGCCCTGTTGACCAGAACGACAATGTCCCTTTAATAATCTTCTTTTCTTTCTTTCCGCCTGCTGTCCTTGACGTCTGTTGATGTCTCCAGACACGTCCTCAGCTACCCTGTGTTCCAGACCCTGTACATAGGGAGACAGTACAGACTCTGGCTCGTTTCATGGCGTTGTACTTCACCAACCATTCCTTGTTAGTTTACCCACCGTGTGCTGCTAAACCATTGTCACCACTATACCAGCAGCCGTTGGATAACGGTAGGTACAGTTCGGACAATAATGGATCCAGTGGGAGGGGGTGTAAAAGGGAGACATAGCCTCCTCTCCCTTTTTGAAAATCAACCATGTAAAGTATCAACATTTACCATATATTTCCAAATTGTTGGGTCTTGTGCCCACCACTCCCCCCATGTTCCCGCTCTTTTCTGCGACCCTGGATCAAGGAGCATAATACGTGACCGGCTCTGGCAAAACCCTGAACTTGGACACAATTTTCAAAAGTGACCTTCCAAATTTATCGTGAAAATTAACAATGTTCCCAACAACATTTCAGGATTTTCCTTTTCCCATCAAAATCTAGAGAAAATGCTCTATATGGTGACATGAAAACTGGTCCCTCAAACTGGTTAGTTTTTGAGCTTTTCATGGTTGTTATGCATTATGGTAAATACCGAGAAGTTTCGCATTTTGCCAGAGCAGGTCAAATATGATAATGGCCTCAGCTTTGGGCATCTTTGCTTTGAGCGTGTCAACTGGCTGCACCCCTCGTTTCTGCAGTTTGCTATAGGGAATAACAGTTTCAGGCCTGTTATTTCTCAGGATTTGTCCTGATTTCAGGATTTTTTTTTTTTACAAATCGCCCTTTGCCTCAACGTTTTCAAGGAAAGAAAGAAGTAGCCTGTATTGTGTCCAAACCTCTAGTTTCTTGTTTGTCTGGATGTGGAGAGTCTGTAAATCCTCCAAAATTAACCATCCAGGAGGTTCAGGAGGCTTTGTCCTCGAGACCAAAGGGAGACCCAGGCCTACTGCCCATTTTCCAGGATTTTTTTACTTTTGTCAAATCACACCACTGATATTCGTTTATTTAATTTGTATATATTCAGGGCTTTAATACCTGAAACCATGTAATCGTTGTTAAAAGATTCAGGCATTTTGTCCTTAAAAATGTTTCCAGACATTTGTAGTACATAGTGAAGAGAGATTAAAACTTGATTGATACATTATTTTGGTGTTAGGCTCAAATACAAGTAGGACGGTACCCATATATCACGATCGCGTTTCAAGCAGCGTGAGACAGCAACAACTCTCCGATGTATGGACAGCGGACACCGCCATGGCTCTGCTGCTGGTGTGCGGTCTCCTGCCTGAAGCTGTATGGCTCGCACGAGAGCTTGGTGATTGGAAGAGCGCCCTCATACTGTCGGTTATAGCCAAGCAGCATGTAGAATCCGGAATGATGCTGTCGGCTGATAAGGATGCAAGGTAATTAGCTAATGTTTAACTAAATCAAAAACTCGGCTTAGGCCAAAAAAAAAGTCTTGGGTTTCTGGTCATAGGTCAGCTTCAAAATAGGTGCAGTGGCACTTTTTTTTTTTGCCAACAGGGAAATACATGATACATTGTATATGCGCGGACCAAATTTCCCATATATACAAAGTATGGTGGCTAAGAGAGGCCTCACAAATCGGGCAAACATTTATACCCCTATGTGAAAAAGTTGTTTAACCCTTCTACACATGGAGGCCACTCCGATCCACAAAATTCTGTTCTTTAGCAACCTTCAGTACATACATGTACAAGCCTGCTGTCCTTTCCAAGTAATCTTACAAAATCAACTGTGTGCCACCCAAGGCCACTGTAAATGTTTGAACATATTAGTATGGCCTACAATGTATCGATGGGAGACCACTTTACCCTGCAATCTCAGTGGTGTTGACAGTGCACAGAAGGGTAACCATAGGAGGACAGTGGCAACAGCTAATGGCTTGGAGTGGCCTGAATGGGTTGTTTCAAAAATTGCACTGATTGTAGGAGGGTTAAAGCACAGCACGGCAGAATTCCAAACGATCCAGTAATGTTGGCTGCAATTGAACATCGTTTCATAGAAGAAGAAAAAATAAAAAAATAAAAAATGCCGACGGGTGGGTTTGAAGCGACACATGCGGATACCAGAAACCTGAGACTTTTTTTTTTGGCCTTATTAATGTTCGAAGGAAAAAATGTAATGTCGAGTTATACGTGTCCAATATGTAAAATTTTTAGGGATGATTTTTAGGGATGATTTTTAGGGATCTGTAGGACTGAAATCAAACTCTACAGCAGTAATATGCTACTTGCTTACCCTCTGTGGTGATTTCATAGTGATTGTGAATTCATTTACGTCACTATTAGCCCTATCCATGGCCGTATGAGGGCGCCTTCACACAACACTGCAGCTGTCGGAGAGCATTTGTATTGTAAGCATTTTGTATGAGCGGCCATCAGTGAGCAAAAATTTCAACCATGGTTTAGCAACATATTTTTGCCCCAAAATAAATATTTTACACTGGGAGTATTTAAAAGGAACATATCTATATTTTGTTTTGTTATGTTGGTTTATCAGTGTTTTCAATAATTTTGTTTTGCACTGGCGGCCGTCCATAGATTGATCTCGTTGGCAAAGTGGCTTGTGACTTTAATAGGAAAGTTAAAACAAGTAATAGCCTTTAACCCTCCTATAGGTTTAACACTCAAAGACACTCAAAAGTTGTATGTCTCTCTTAACCCATTGACTTTGTGCAGTGCACTCAAATACATGCAAACACATGTGGCTGTGTGATAGGAGGTCAAACCCAAAGACACTCAAAATGTGTATGTAACTCCCAACCCATTGACTTTGTGCAGTGCACTCATACACAGCTGTGTGTGACTCTGTGGTTTGACCTACCAATTGGCAATGCAACCAAAAATACTCAAGTGACTGTCTGTGAGTGCCGTGCTGACTGGGCCAAATTTCAGCCTGGGCATAGGGAGGGTTAAGGTGAAGATTTTCATTTCATAAATATTCAATAATTTTTGTTTCTGAAGACACTGGTTCATCAATTAAATTCACAGTAAATCTCAAATGCTGTTCCTTCCCGAACACCTCACCCCTCTGGTCATTGTCAAAGAAGGCATCAGTGTCATCCTCCAGACTCCCCTTACTTCACCTTCTCCAGGGGGAGGAAGGTCAGTGAAGAGAAACTCTTCATTTAATGAGCAGGATCGCCGAGGAAGTAACTCACTGACTGTATCTGGTATGAAGAGAAGCTCATCAATGTGTGAGTATACTGGGCTTTTAGTTGAAGGATTAAATCAACGAAACATCTGCTAGAATACACGGCCACTAACTCAAGAATTTTACAAGACCAGAAAATATTGATACAAGACCAGTGCCAAAAATAGGTTATGGGCAGTTATGGGTGTGGTCACAGGCAATAAGGACCTCACCTACGGCTCAGTCCTTTTTACCTGTGACCACGCCCAAAACTGATTGTTAACTTGTGGTAAAGACCTGTTATTCTCTTAATTATATTCATCTTTTTCATCTTTTTCATCTTTTTCATCTTTTTCATCTTTTTCATCTTTTTTCATCTTTTTTCATCTTTTTTCATCTTTTTTCATCTTTTTTCATCTTTTTCATCTTTGTCTGTTTCCAAAACCCTCAGGTTCAATCAATGAAGAAGACCGTGTTATGCAGGAGCAACTCTCCCGTTCGTTGACGGACATGCTCAGTGCAGCCACCGTGGCTGACCTTGACCCGACCCCGTGGTTGCTAAGCAACCTGATGGATCGCTGTCTCTCATTGGTTGCCGAGTTCAACACCCTGGTTCCGGAGGAGTTCTACCTCCCAGCTCCGCCTTTCTATTGCCCGCAACCAGACTATGAACCAAAGGTGGGTGTGTTTGTTTCTTTTGCAAATGTTTTGAAAAGAATATTTGTGAAAGATATATATATTCTTGTGAATCCTTTTTCTGAAATTATTCTGAAATTATTGGCTTAATTCTGTACACTTCTTTTTTTTAACTTAAATTTATCAGTAAGTTACCAGTTACCAGTAATTTATTTTTTAAATAAGTCATTGCAGAATTGTTTTTCTATGGAATTAATCGGGAGTAATTAGTTGAATTAATAAATTTATGATAATTTCTTGCTGGCCAAATAATGGCACCTTTTAAACAAGACCAGTTTGTGTGTGTGAAATATCTCACCTTTACAAGGAAAACAGAAGTTTACTACTTTAAACCCTCCCCCTAAAAAAAAACATAAGAAAGCAAAACACAAGGAATATATATATATATACATGCATATATATATAATACACTTGTGTGTAAAATTTGTATTATTATTATTGTTGCACCTATATGTACATGTATATGTAGTAGTTATTGTATAAAGAAAATCCCTAACATACAACTGATATATTAACCTTATTACCTTATCCCTTATGACCTTGTACAAAGTAACCAAGGTTACTGAGTTGACTTGGCCGGTGAGGTAGCTTCCTGTTCGGTACCTAGACTCGCCATTGCATTATGCAACACTGCCCACCTAGTCAGGAAATAATGCCCACCATAGTACACTGGCCAAACCGCTGTATCACCGATAGGAAGGAAATGTACACGTATGGTCAGGGGAAATAATGACTATTCCTTGTCTAGGTGACAGTAAGTTTGGGTGTTCGTGTGGTTAGTTTTGGAACAATATTTGATGAGCCGTTGTGGTATAGTGAGTCAGAAGTGGGCATGTGGAGTTCAAAGTATTGGTTGAATTGGTTTATAGCTGAAGTTTAGTACAGTAGCTATATATAGTGGCCAAAACCAGTCAACTGCCTGTTTGGACTGTTGACCCAAATGTGCACACAGGGGTATTTTTGACTGGTTTTTACTGTCATTTTGACCACCCTGAACAATACCAGACAATGCTTTTACCAGTCAAAAACGGTCGACTCATTTTGACCTGTAAATGTACTTACTACACGTAAGGTTTGACAGTGTTTGACTTTTAAGTGCATTAGATGTACCTTGGCAAGTATATCAACATTTTTACTGATTTTGACCCTTGTAGTAGGAGGAGGGTTAATGTACTTACTACACGTAAGGTTTGACAGTGTTTGACTTTTAAGTGCATTAGATGTACCTTGGCAAGTATATCAACATTTTTACTGATTTTGACCCTTGTAGTAGTAGAAGGGTTAATGTACTTACTACACGTAAGGTTTGACAGTGTTTGACTTTTAAGTGCACTAGATATACCTTGGCAAGTATATCAACATTTTTACTGATTTTGACCCTTGTAGTAGTAGGAGGGTTAATACAATTAAAATAACTCCACATCTCCGAGCCGCAAAATACACAAATGTAGCTCTATAAATAATAGAACGCAAATGATAAACACATTTTCACTGGTCCGCATGTTTTTTAAGTACTTTTTATAAGGTTTCCGCAGGGTGGTCAACAATTGTCAATATTTTTGAGGTAGAACAAAGAGATGAAAGTGATGACATTATGGCCCGGTGGAATAAAATGTGTAAATATAAAATAAAAAGAACTAAGATTTCAGTGCAGTCTTTGTAATTTTGACTAGCCCGCTGGACTATTTGGAGAGGGGTTTTGACAGGTCCGCGTTTTAACTAGGCATGGGCAGTTTTTCGGTAAAACCGAGTAGTCACTGTTTTTTTTTAAATCTGACACCGAACCGAGGGATTTTTACTAATATAAAGTAAAAACAACTAGGATTTAATACAGTCTTTATTTCATTTTATTGATTACATTAACCCTCCTGCACATGGAGGTCACTCCCAACCACTAAATTCTGTTCTTTAGCAACCTTAGTACATACATGTACAAGCCTGCTGTCCTTTCCAAGTAATCTTACAAAATCAACTGTGTGCCACTCAAGGCCACTGTAAATGTTTGAACATATTAGTATGGCCTGCAATGTATCGATGGGAGACCACTTTATCCTGTAATCTCAGTGGTGTGACAGTGCACAGAAGGGTAACCATAGGAGGCCACTGGCAACAGCTAATGGCTTGGAGTGGCCTGAATGGGTTGTTTCAAAAATTGCACTGATTAAAAGCAGTTACAAAACAAAATCAAAGGTTGCACAGCCTGTTGGATTACAAAAAAGTAAACTAAATTATTATCAAGTTGTGATTTTGACTAACCCGCCAGACTACTTTTAAAGGCGGTTTAACCCACCTGCCTCCATTTTAACTGGCATTTGGATAGGCCTGCGGACTACTGTAATAGGTCGAACCCTGGTTTATGTTTTGTAACAAAAAATATAGAAACTTTTTATTCATACAAGAATAAGTGGAAACAGTGGAATAAATAATGGTAGTTTTGTATTGCCCTCTGATTATACGGTGAAAAAACAACAGTAACATGTTAAAAAAGGACTTTTTATTGGTTTTATTTTCTTTAAAAAAAAAAGAAAAGAAACCATGTTTTTTTCCCCAGCCAAAAATTGAAAAACTGCCCAAGCCTAGTTTTAACTGACATTTGGCCAGCGGACCATCGGCAAATTTCAAACCCCAGATGTGACACCTTACATTTTATGAGGATAGTATGTTATGTTGATGTTTATTTTTCTCATCATTAGGATTCCGACCCTGACGAGGTATTGTATGAGAGCAGCTTGAGACGAGAAGTCAATGATGTTATTCAACTGTTACTGCTAGTCTTAAACTCGGCTAAGTGTAGTCTTCCGTGTGCCCGATGGTATGTCCAACAATTGGATCTGTTGGCTACTGTTGAAGCGAGGAAAAAGGTATATGTGTGTATTCATAAGATTTATAAAATCGTCAAGTTGAATTAAATCCGTTAGGGCAAAAAAAAAAGTCTCCCGGTTTCTGGTCATAGGACGGCTTCAAAATCAGTGCGGTGAAGCCTTTTTTTTTCTTCTTTTTTTTCTGGTAATTTTGTTTTAAGGGATACATGTTAATATGTATAATCAGGCAAACGTTCATACCACTATGTGAAAAAGTCATTTAAAACACAGCATGGCAGAATTCCAATCGATCCAGCAATTTTGGCTGTAATTGAACATTGTTTCATAGCCCCCCCCCCCCCCCAAAAAAAAAAAAAAAAACTAAAAATGCAGACACAGGTCTAAGGTGACACATGTGGAGACCAGAAATCAGAGACTTTTATTTTGGCCTTAACCGTACAAATTTATTCTAAATGAATGCATACACTACCGGCATAGTCACTAGTTGACAAAATCAAACCAATGGAGGGCGCTGTAATCATCTAGAATAAACTGCTAAACACTTTCAGGTATTTTGTGTTGATTCAAGCTGTTACTAGTCTTAAAGTTTTGGATAAAAATATGAGATTTTTAAAACTTTATGATATGATGATATGATATTTGTAACTGATTTGTTTTTCTTGCATAAATGCTCCTTTAGAATGATTCTAGATTTCAGGTATGTTTTTTGTTAACAATATTTCTGACAATTCAGCCATCAGAACACAAGTCCGATGCTCTAAACTGCTCGGCCATGGTTCCCTGAAAAAAGAAAAAGTTGCTTGGGAACCAAAATAGTTTTCAGTGTAACACTAATTATTTGCCGTCTTATATTCTTGATCTGTCCAGAAGCGTGATCCTGTACCTCTGCCCAGTGCACTGATAGACCACGCCCGGTTTCCCATTGACTTACTGAAGACTGGTATAGACTCGGCCGACCTGCCGGACTGCACTGTCAAACTACTGCAAATATTCCGTGATTTATGCTCACTCGTGTGGATGTTACATGCTCGAGATAAACTTACGATGGCTGTCCGGAAGTATCAGGCTAGCCGTGAACGCACATTGCGTGTTAAGGTGAGGCCATCAAGTAGCATCCACTAGGTATTATGTAACACACACAGATCCACACATTTGATTGGTGGAACATGCATCACATGTGATCCACTAGTTTTGCCATTGCGCCTTCGCTCCAAAAGATACTACAAGGAAGAGCATTCTTATGACAAACTGTATGTAAGATAGTATAGTAAATACTATCTTACACACAAAACTATAGTTTGGATCATGATATAGTATTGCTCCCACTGAACTCAAAATCACCCAGTGTTTGTAAACCAAGTTGACATTAAGTGATTTAGATGCATTGCAAGGTTCTAGGGATTTGTCTGTTTATTAAACTTAAATGTATATATATGACCCACTCTGGCAAAACCCGAAACTTCTCGACATTTACCATAATGCGTAACAGCCCATGAAAAGGTCAAAAAACTTTGAGGGACCAGTTTTCATGTCACCATATAGAGCATTTTCTCTAGGTTTTTATGGAAAAAGATAAATTTGGGAGGTCACTTTTGAAAATTGGGTCCAAGTTTAGGGTTTTGCCAGAGCCAGTCACATTTTGCAGTTCACTGATTTTGAATGAATAACCATGCAATGCAAAGGCTGACTTTGTGACTGAGTGATTAATTCATCGGAAAAAAAGTGGTTTAACTTCCTTGTGTGATGTATATGAGGAATGAAACATTTAATAATAATAATAATAATAATAATGTGTGGACTTATATAGCGCACGTATCCAACTAAGTGGTGCTCAAGGCGCATTATATTATTACCCCTGCTCATAAGGCTCATAAGGCTCATAAATCATTCCTGAAACCATCTCAGCTCCCTGGGGAGTATACAGCTCAATTGCTGCCATTACAGCGCATATAGGGCTAATCAACCAACTCTGCCCTCACAGGTATCCATTTAACCCTTGGGTGGAGAGAAGCAATTATGGTTAAGTGTCTTGCTCAAGGACACAAGTGTCACGGCCGGGATTCGAACCCACATTCTGCTGCTAACACCAGAACTTGAGTCCGGTAAGCTAGACCGCTCGGCCACGACACTCCATAATAGACTGTTGAAACAGTGAAAATGCTTTGTTCCAAATGGTTTGTATTTAATTTATTTGTTTGCATAGGGGCTTGGGGAATTTGTGTAGTTTGTCTTTTTATGTTCATTAATTTGTTAACATTTTTTTAGCCTCAGAATAATACAGAAGCAGCCAAGCACAGTGAGCTCCTTCAAGACATCTTGACATGGGCAGACAACCTCCATCCTTTCGCCTCCTTTCTTAACCTCGAGGGGGAGGTACAAGACATTCTCCTGACGGCAATCTCGGAGCTTCCGCCAACCAAGGAGACTGTGGCCATTCTCGCCCGCCACTTCCACGACCCTGCGAACCTCGACCCACTCCTGGAGGACAAGTTCCAGCGATTGATGGAGAAACTGAAACGTAAACGTGAGCTGACGGCCCGCAAGACGAAAAAGAAGATTGCTGAATCCGGGAAGGAGAATAAAAGACTTGTGAAATACGAGACACTCCATCAGCACTATCGGTATGAATGTAAGCAACGTAAACTAGCCGTGAGTAACAGACACGTAGCAATAGGACAGTGTGAGGTGCATGTGTTCGCCGAACTCCCTAAGGAGTCTGGAAACGAAGCTTCTCACAAATCGGGTAGTACGACCACCGAAGAACAGAAAACGAGAACGGAAGATGCTAAAAGATCCGATGTGCCACCCGACCCCAAACATGAAGGCAATTACTATCCCCACGTTGGCTCAAGAGAGTTTGAGAGTAGTGCTGGCTTTCTCGACTTCTTGGAAACCTTCTTCTTAGTAGCGTTCGGAAAGATCGTTCAAGACACTGCCCCGTTCACTGGCAAGCCTAAACTCCCACTGCTTAAGGTGTACTCGTCAGAGTTGAGGCATAAGGAATTTGGGTCCGTTGTTAAAAGGATATCTGGTAACGCTAAGCTCCCTACAGTCGAGCTTGATTCATCCGGTATTACGAAGATCCAGATCTCCAACAGAGAGTCAGGAACCGAGAACTCCAGTAGACATACCCTAGATGAGATGGAAGACAATCTGAACGACGACGACGATGACTGGACCAAACCTATCATAAGCAGGAGTATGTTCCATTACAAACATGACCCCACTGTAGAAGACGCACATGTTATTTCTCTCAGGAAGCACGGCAGCCGAAGCAACTTGGTCTCTCTGCTTGATCCAGACAAAATGAAAACCTCCAAATCCAAAATGGTGCCTCCCTTGAAGCAAGACATCCTGCAGCCGTACTCGACCATAGTTCTGAATCTCGGCAAGGTGTATACAAGCCAAGCCGAGCTGTTGCAGTGGTTTGGGCGATGGGCTGAGAGGCAGCTTACTGTTCACGCTCAGAGTGTCGGACAGATCGACAAGGAGTCCAAAGCAGTCATACGTGTCCACCTCCCACAGCAGCTTGTACTCAACAGCATGTGGTTGGTCTGTCACGTATATCATGCCGACTTGTTTGAAGTACGGTCAATTCCAGAGTCTCCTGCTGTCATTATGACTTCACAACTAGGAAGCGTAAACCAGGGAGTAAATGTTCAGTCTAATGAGATAGATCCAGCCAGCTCTAGGTATTCGATCAGAGAGCAAGGATGGGATGATGGTAAAGAGAATGGTGAAGATGAAGGACCCGAGATTGACAAGTATAGAAAGTCTAAATTGAAGAGAACTTCCCGAAAGAAGAAACAGTTTGTTAGTACAGAGTCAGAGGAAGACAGATCTTATGAAGAAAATGTAGAGAGGAGTGGGAGAGAGATGGGAGGAAAAAAGACAAAGAAGAGAAACAAGCAATCTAAACAAGGAATGAAAGAGGAGTCTGTCGGCAGTAAGCTGCGGGAAAAAAGACGACAGCTACCGGAAACAATCCAAACACACCGCGGCAAGTCTTCAAGACACTCACCCGCTCACATGAAGGCCATCAACCAGCTTTTGTTAAAATCAAAGAGTCCTAATAATAACTTGAAGGTGCCCAAGCCGAAGTCGTCCACGGATTGGGGCAGCGTCTCAGACCTGTCATCGGACGGAAGCAGTGTATCACTGAGCATCGAGACATCACAAGGTGTTATTGAGATAAGCCAGGATTCAGAGGAAGACAGAGGATCGTCGGTGAAGATGGCGAGGCAACATGGCAAGCGAAGTAAAGACAGCTCTCGTAGATCTCAACGGGATGGCAGGAGGTTGAGATCAAGGCTGGCTATTACTGGACGTAGCTACACTGATAGTGATAGTAGCAGCACGTTAGATATTAGCTCTTTAGATGAACCCGACATGTCAGTATCCAAGACTGGGTGAGTAGATGAAGTAATACTGTGTCTACTAACTACATGCTCATGTACATGTTATACGTCTTATGCATTGATTGAAAGTCACCCTCGTTTATAAATGTATGCGCGCTGCGTAAACACGCACTCAAAGATGTGGCGCACGTATGTGTAGATTGGTCCCCTGTCCTTTATCCTCAAGAATAAAGACAGGCTCCAGGCATACCATTCAAGGGGTTTCATTGGATACGTCGTGTTGAAGATCTGACGTCACGCTTCGAGGCTCGTGCGCTAACTACCAACCAAGGTCAAAGTTGAATCTCGGGGGAAAACATGGCGGCCGCGGCCAGTATCTGGCGTAATTCACGAGCCTCAAAGCGTGACGTTAGATTTTCAGGCTAACGTACGTGCAGCGTGCACGAACCAAAGAGGGCGCCCTTCAGTTTGTGACATGCGTAAGGTCTATTAGGGAAGGCCCTAATTGCATGTGCCAAGTGATTTGGTATTTCTTTGATGTTTTGAAAATGTTTTGAAAATATGAAGGGAATTCCGGCCAATCCACATCAATACACATTTGTGGACAAAATACTCAGAGAGTTGCAGGGATTGCCCTGCATCGGTAAAATGTTTATTAAATGCATCCATACGTTACAGATGATGTGATCTATCACATGTTTACAAAAGAGCCCCCAAAGGTCAAACTGCACCGGGCATTAATGTAGACTTGTCTATGACAAGAAACCATCAAGTCTGGTATTTTCAGATATCAGCAGAACAATTCTTGATTTATTTTTTATAAAAGCACTAACATTACACTTCAAATTAACTGAAAATTAACAATATTGTTGATGTTATGTGGAGAAGTACAAAATATACTAACTCTGCATATAAATACACACACTTTTGCGCTAAAGGTCGCGCAAAGTGTAAACAAGTCACATGGTTTAGAAATAATGAGCTAAATCTTTATAAATTATTTCCAAGAGTAATCAGTACTGTACATTCATTTTTTAATGAAAAGCTGACATGTACCAATAAATAATCTTAAACCACACACATCTTATAGGACCCAACATGCAGCAGCAGATTGGCTAGTGAGCTCACAGAAAAGCATGCAGACCTCTTCAGAATTTGACGAGACCCCATCGAAGAAGCCGACCACCGATACCTCCTTGTCTCTGAACCTCAACATGAAAGATGCCGACGTCAAGAGGCTCGTAAGGGAGGAATTCATGAGAATAATGATGGAGGTAGAAATATCTCAGGATTTTTTTTACAAATATCCCATTGCCTCAAAATTTTCATGAAAAAAGAGAATTAGCCACCAAGGAAAGAAAGAAGTAGCCTGTATTGTGTCTCAACCTCTAGTTTCTGTGTCTGTAAATCCTCTACAATTAAACATCCAGGAGGTTCAGGGGGCTTTGTCAAAGGGAGACCCAGGACCGCTACCCGTTTTTCAGGATTTTTTTTACTTTTGTCAAACCACACCTCTGTGATAGGGATCCACCCCCTTTGCCTTAAATATTCCATCTTAGGGACACATCTCATTGACAAAGAGTATGGCCCGTGACATGTGCACATCATTTATGTTCAATTGCATGACATATTATACGTTAAATCACTCTGAACATAAATTGACAGCAGGGAATATCCACAACAGAATCTACATGCAGGACCATAGCGAGCATTTAGTCAGCATTTAGAGCCTCAGTCGGCAAACGAAGCATCCAAGGTACTAGTATGAGGGCTGGTCCAGAATAACATTGCAGTCGGAAAACCTATAGGTATGGGTTTGCTGACTGCAAATGTATTGTGTTTCTAAGCACTGAAGATTTGCCGAGCTGTGGTTTCGGGTGGCAGTCTCCCCCCCCCTCCCCCCCCCAATTGGTTTCTACACCCCCCCTTCCCCCAAAGAAAATGTCTTCACTATGCCCCTGTCCACATGAAACACTATGTTAGGCCAGCGGTCCCATTAGGGCCCATTGAGCAATCTATTGAAAGATGATTCAACAGTCGAATGATTGAGAGGATAGTTTTGTCAATGCTTGAATGCACCCAGTTAAACTGGCCCACCTGGGTCAGACAGTAGGGCTATTAAGGGATTACTGCCAATTGTGTAGGGAGGATTAGTGAAGGATTAGTAGTGGCAGTTCCATTGATGTTCCAGACTACAGTAGCCATTTTGTAGATATAATTAGGACTGTCAATTATCACTTCTTTTGTCTGCTTCCAGAAGCTGTTCCACACAGAACTATCGCTTTCAAATCTGGTAAACAAATGAAGCAAGCTAAATAGTTTAATGATTGCTCAATGGGCCCTAGTGGAACCCGCTGGCCTTACAGTGGTGTGCAAAACCTGTTGGTACACTCCTCTCTCACACCCCACCATTGTGGCTGTCATAAATATAAGCTAGTGCCGTTATTATGTTTTGATTTTTCCCCTTTGCAGAAGAACAAGACAACCTCTTTGAGGGTAACTGACCAGAGTTTGCAAATCAACGCCGATTCATCTATCAAGTCATCCCAGCCGTTAGTTGGCTCTGAACGGTCCAGGGTAGATACACACGCAGTACGACAAGAAGATGAAGAACGACCAGTGATGAGGGAACACACGTCGTTGCAGGACAGCACTGGAAGGTCTGGTACCTCGCATCATCCGTCCTTTATACAAGGCATCGACGTAGAGACTCAGGCACCGTCGCCGTTGATGCAGACATGGCATGGGGCAATGCCCGCTGCCTCACAAGATATAAACAGAAATGACTTGAAGACCACCGGTATGAGACCGCACGGGTCTGGTCAGATGCACCATGAAGAACAGGCTGATTCTGGCTATAACCAGTTGGAACCAGTTCAGCAGTCTACTGGTGAAGTACCAACATCACGCAGTGCCTTCAAACCAGATCTACACAGCACGGCATACGGTGCCGACTCGCGGTCGGCACAGCGTGGACACAAAGCTGACGTACAGGTTACTGGGACTGGCAGGAAGACAACCTCTGGTGGAGACAGGGGTAACGTGAGTGAACCCGAGATGGATTTGTTGAGCTTACAGGATCTTGATGATCAGGAAGACTATATGAAGCAGCCAGGTACAATGTCAGAACATGCCCATCCTGCACAGAACGAACATATACCAGAACATGTAGACTTCACACATCCAAACCAAAGCAAGTCGGGTCGCCCGCCGCCACCGGCCTACCTATCGACGTTCAGATTTGCCATGCAGACACCCATTTTGCTTTCCGTACCTCCAGAAAGACTTGCACAGGGTTCGCTCGGAGCGGCAGGGCTTCGATACATAGCCCCACCCCAGGGGATGGCACAGCCACATAGCGTAGGACCCTCTGTGAGTAGACCACCGGCTCCCAACGCCACCTTTGTTGATGCAAGGCATAGCAATGTACAGAGCCGTCAAGATAATGCATCTCAGTACCAGGAGTCGTACCGGGCACCTCCTGGCTATTTCAGTAATCACAACAAAACAGCGGACTCTCAGATGGCAGCTGAATCTGCCAGGAATGCTCAAACTCGCCCACACGCAGATTTGAGGTTCAACCCAGCAGCGGCCACGTCAGCAAGTGACCACCCCATCAGGCATTTGGTATCCCTTCTACATCCAGGTGCCCAACAACAGTATAGCAGCGGCACCTTACCATCAATCCCACTCCTCCACATGGTGCCGAGGTATGAAGTACCCAGCATACCTCCACCTGCATACCCAAATCTAGCCAGCATATACCCCAGCCACCCAGCAGATGGTCTGATATCCAACACTGTGAATCGCCTACCCCTCCTCAAACTCCAGCCAAGCGCCGAGTCAACCCAGTTTGTTCCTCTCGAGGAATTGAGCGCCTTTGAGAGGAGGCAGAGGCAGGGCAAGGAGAAACATCCCGCTGTGAGAGCCAGAGAGATGTACGAACGGAAAGGAAAGAAGGAAGACGGGTATGATGATGATGAGACGCTCGGACCTATACAGCTCCTTCATGCTGACTTGAAGAATGATCTGAACAGTGTCACCAGGTGGGTAACTAACGTGTCATTCTGTCATCCAATTGACTTGCCGGCAGCAGTCTATCATAATCCTGTATTGACCAATCGGATTTCTTAACCCTAGCCACCCCAAATCCATCAAAATCCTCCAAGTGGCACTGTTTTGGCAAAATTCAGCGCTGTTGGAAACTGGTACTTTCACCTTTTCAAATGGAGCAACATTACTACCTGGCAAGAAGTACAGGCCATAAGTGCTGAATATGAAAGATCAACAGCGAAAATGCATGGTGCATTTTGAAGATAAGGGCATGTTTCCAGAAGTGCACTAATGGATTTTGGAGGATTCAGGAAGCTTCCTAGCCAGAGTGCCTAGGGAGTTAGGGTTAAAAGAGCCACAGGTTTTGACCAATCATATTTGTTGAAAGGGCCACAGTTTCCCCTATGAGCAATTTCATGGTTACTCACATTACATTTTTTGAGGTATTGTGCCCACTCTTAACCCTCCTACTCTAGCTGCACTTTAGTGGGAAGTTGCTATACAGGTTAAAACCAGTCAACGGCCTGTTTTGACTGTCGACCCAATTGTGCACATAGGGGCATTTTTGACTGGTTTTTACTGTCATTTTGACCACCCTGAACAATACCAGACAAAACCTGTAAATGTACTTACTACACGTAAGGTTTGACAGTGTTTGACTTTTAAGTGCACTAGATATACCTTGGCAAGTATATCAACATTTTGACTTTTTTTGACCCTTGAAGTAGTTGGAGGGTTAATGCCATAATTTCCTTACCTATATATATTTTCACTCATCAGTTTTTTTCACAGTAGTTGCATTATACCCAGACCGTCCTCGGCACAAAAAAATAATTTCAGAAATTTGTTATATGTTTGCTATATAAAATGCTGGTTACTCACGTTACATTTTTCGAACATGCATAAAATGTTGCATTTTCTCTAATACAGCGTACATATAACACATTTATTATTTTGTGCTGAGTAAAGGTCTGGGTATAATGCAACTACTGTGAAAAAATCGAAAAGTGAAATATACATTATGGCATTACGAGTGGGCCCAAAACCTCAAAAATGTAACCTGGGTGGAGAGAAGCAATTATGGTAAAGTGTCTTGCTCAAGGACACAAGTACCCCCGGTCGTGGCCGGGATTCGAACCCACATTCTGACGACTCAGCCATCAGAACACAAATCCGATGCACTAAACCGCTCGACCATGGCACTCCACAATGATTTTCTATCTACACACTTGTTAGCTTTGCCGGATTGTTTTTTTCTTTTTTTCCCCCTGTACATGTATAAGGGGTTAACATCGATAGGATAGATGTGTTATAACACAGCTATGTTCAATTCCATTGCCAGGCCTGGCATTACATGGGGGTCAGAGCCTCCGTTGCCCTGGTCTTGGCCTTGGTGCCCCTTAAAAAATGTTCCCATAGACATTCTGATATTCTAATGTAAGTGTCCTGAACTCAGGGATAGTGGCCATGAATAAAATTCCACGCCTGCATTCCTTTTTGTAGACTTGCAATATGCAGAAAAATATGAGAAAATAACATATCCCCCTATGGGATTTCTTATTTCTTATTGCCATTAACCATTAACCCTAACTTCTTAGGCATTTTTGCTAGGAACCATCCCAAACCAAACAAAATCCATCAGCAGTAAAAAAGGTACCCCAATTGATGGACTTTGATGGACTTTGATGAACTTTGATACAATAGCAAATGCAAAGCATCCATGGCTTGGTTATACACAGTCCTGAATCCAACAAAATCAGCGACGGGGTTTGATGGATTTGGTACACACGGCTACATGCTCTATTTGCTGGGCTATACTGTGGTATACTGAATCCATCAAAATCAGGAAAAAACAGAAGGATTTTGGAGGATTTGGGGTAGTTTATAGGGTTAAAGTCTCAAACTGTAAGACTTGCGCCTTGTTTATAATTATTTCACTTCATATTCATTATCAGTATAAAGTAATTCTATTTTTATTTTTATTGTCCTCAACCGACAGCGATAACATCTAAAATCTTTAAAAAATATAGCAAAGTTTTAAAAAAGGTCAGTATAAAATTGCACATAATAAAAAGTTACAATTTTTGTAATAATCAAAAATTAAAAGTAAACATTCGGAAAGAGCAGACACAAAGAGCACACCAACACCTACTGTGAAACAGCGCTTTGTCACTTTAACACAGCACCACAGGACGTGCAAATTATGCCCGAGGAGCACCACTAATAGGATGATATAGATACAAATACATGTATATAATTATATAAATAAATAAATAAAATAATAATAATAATAATAATGTGTGGACTTATATAGCGCACGTATCCACCAACTAAGTGGTGCTCAAGGCGCATTATATCATTACCCCTGCTCATGAGGCTCATAAGGCTCATAAGGCTCATAAATCATTCCTGAAACCATCTCAGCTCCCTGGGGAGTATACAGCTCAATTGCTGCCATTACAGCGCATATAGGGCTAATCAACCAACTCTGCCCTCACAGGTACCCATTTAACCCCTGGGTGGAGAGAAGCAATTATGGTTAAGTGTCTTGCTCAAGGACACAAGTGTCACGGCCGGGATTCGAACCCACATTCTGCTAACACCAGAACTTGAGTCCGGTAAGCTAGACCGCTCGGCCACGACACTCCACTCCACTCCACAATAGCCAAACTTGTAAAAAAAATGAAATCGCACAAAATTTAAAAAACAACCAAAAAAAAAAATACCAAAAACCCCCAGTAAAAGACACATACTAATGACTGAATATAATACAAAAATGTTAAATTTGTATAACTTCAGGCAAAGACGTCGTCAACAACAAGACAAAGAGAAAGATACCGTTGGCATCCCCCCTAGCAGTTCAGCCAATCAAGCAGGTGTCGGATCCCAGGACACAAGGGAGGACGCAGGACAGAAGAGTCGGCAAACGGGACACCACCACCCTGGTAACAAACCACAGAGCAGACCACAGGACTCGGAGCAAAGGAACACGCTAATAAGAGATCAGGAAGACCGAGTTGAATCAAATGAGAATGGAAGGGTAAAGAGAGGGACTAGACGAGAACATGGAGGCAAGGTGGTGAAGTCTAGAGTTATCTTAGTTGAGGAATCAGCACAGGTTAGTAGCATCTTCCCTTTGTTTAATACGTGCTCAATATTTCAAGAGCAGTTTGCCATCCAAGAAGTCATTTCCACGGTATATGACAGATTTGACCAACAAAAAATGGTTCTTTTATAAGAGAGACTCAAGAAACTGGAACAATGGAAAGTACTTGTAAATATCTCCTTGCATTGAGGAATTACATGAATGCAGAGAAATGAAAGATATATATGAAGAAATGAAGAATAATAATAATAATAATGTATAGATTTATATAGCGCACGTATCCACCAACTAAGTGGCGCTCAAGGCGCATTATATTATTATCCCTGCTCATAAGGCTCATAAGGCTCATAAATCATTCCTGAAACCATCTCAGCTCCCTGGGGAGTATACAGCTCAATTGCTGCCATTTCTAGCGCATATAGAGCAAACCATCTCTGCCTTCACAGGTACCCATTTAACCCCTGGGTGGAGAAGCAATTATGGTTAAGTGTCTTGCTCAAGGACACAGGTGTCACGGCCGGGCTCGAACCCACACTCTGCTGCTGGCAACACCAGAACTTGAGTTCAGTGCGCTGAGACCGCACGACAATCCACTTTACGTGCATTATACAACACACGGACCTACGGCTTTACGTCCCATCCGAAGGACGAAGCAATTATGGTTAAGTACCTTGCTCAAGGACACAAGTGTCACGACCGGGGCTCGAACCCACACCCTGCTGCTGGCAACACCAGAACTTGAGTTCGGTGCGCTAGACCGCTCGGCCACGACACTCCAGAAGATAATGATTGAAAACGATATATGAGACATTCAGTAGTCGTTTTTGTTCTAGATGTTCAGTACATGGTTGTTTTACCTCCAGAATCCCTCCACGAAGGAATGTAATCCATTCTCTCTCTGTTTTGAATTATCTGGACTTCACGGGTTATTCTCTACATTTCGATTAACCTGCTCTAATATTCGTCAGGACGAAATGTAGAGAATAACCCGTGAAGTCCCCATGGTTCTCCCTGAACCATATTTCTCACTTAGCGATAGTTGAGAAACGAATTGCCCGGAGAGTAACCCTTGAAGTTCCCATGGTTCTCCCTGAACCATATTTCTCACTTAGCGACAGTAGAGAAAACGAGTTTTCCAATATTGGTTCTCCCTTGAACCATTCTCACTAATAGTGACAGTCGAGATACGTGTTGTGCGATAAGGTTCTTTTCAGAACCTGTACCTCAGCATCGCGTTAGTTGAGATAAACACATGGTGTTACCGCAAACCGAAACGATACCGATATTCCACCATGCAAAGCCTAAAATCTTATATCTGAAACATCTTTTTTCCTTCTTGGAGTGCCATGGTTGAGCGGTTTAGTGCATCAGATTTGTGTTCTGATGGCTGAGTCGTCAGAATGTGGGTAAGAATCCCGACCGCGACCGTGGTGCTTGTGTCCTTGAGCAAGACACTTTACCATAATTGCTTCTCTCCACCCAGGAGTAAATGGGTACCTGTGAGGGCAGAGTTGGTTGTTGTTTGATTAGCCCTATATGCGCTGTAATGGCAGCAATTGAGCTGTATACTCTCCAGGGAGCTGAGATGGTTTCAGGAATGATTTATGCGCCTGATGAGCAAGGGTAATAATGTACAGCGCTGTGATACCTCATGTAAGAGCGCTTTAAAAATGCCTCCATTTTTATTATTATTCTTGAAGGAGCAAGAAGCACCAAAGAAACTCGAAGCAAGCTCTGATACTGAAGATGAAGAGTCTGCTGATGATGATGAAGATGAGGGGGAGGAGGAGATGGTTAAGAATGATGACATCATGAGACGGGAAGACCTTGGAAGTGGCTACGCTATCAAACCAGGTGAGAAATACCGACCCCTTGTCGGCAATTTTTAAGAAGCATTCCCTGTGAAACGGAGTCCAATAACCAGAAGGTCAGTCGCCTCACAGACAATTTCATTTTCTAAATTGTTGAAATCTTACCTGAATGAGGCGTCTGAAACTCGGCACTAGAATTCCATGACCGACTATGAAGGGCACTAACGTTTCAAAATATTATTTTCACTAAGTAATGTTTAGTGAAAGGAATCAAGATCTAATGTTAGAGAATTCCTATCGTTTTGATGGCTGTTCGTCCTTTCATAGTCCATTAAGCGTACACACATATGTGAATCGCGTAACAAATTGCACGAAGCATGTTATGTGTGTACGCTTTCAACTCATTTTGATTTAATTTTGCCCTACGCCGACGTGTGTATAGCACTGCATACTCAGTGCTTTAACAAATTAAATCAATCGGTCATCACCCGACGGAAGAATTTCACCAACCTATAATCGACAAATTTTGTGTGATGAAAGTCAACGTAATTGATATTGGATTTTCATTACCAACAAAAGTTGTATATTTTCATAACTGGAAGAATTATACGGGTACAGAGGAATTGTTTACACATATCCATGTAATCACAGTTTCTTGTTTGCTGTTTTGTTCTTGATGGCGTACAAATAGGTTCCTTTGACTCGATGCTTCAAGACCGAGATGCTCGGTCTGCAATACCCACTGCCGCTCAAGTACACTATGATACCGTCAAACAGCTTCAGGTCAAACCCAAAGCTAGACTGGAAACAAGAAACATCTCCACCTCTATGGGCAAGGACGATTTCCCACATTGTGAGTTTCAATTTCAGATTTTAACTTTCAACCCTAACCCCCTCGGAATTTTGGCTAAAAACTGTCCTAAATCGGCCAAAATCCATTAACATGCAGTAAAAAGGTACCCCAATTGTTGGACTTTGATGGAATTGGTACAGTGGCAAATGCAAAGCATCCATGGCTTGGCTATACACAGTCCTGAATCCAACAAAAGCAGCCGGTGGAGTTTGATGGATTTGGTACACATTGGTACAGTGGCAAATGCAAAGCATCCATGGCTTGGCTATACACAGTCCTGAATCCAACAAAAGCAGCCGGTGGAGTTTGATGGATTTGGTACACATTGGTACAGTGGCAAATGCAAAGCATCCATGGCTTGGCTATACACAGTCCTGAATCCATCAAAGTGCTGGACTGTACTGTGGAGTACTCGATCCATCAAAATCAGGGTAAGGATTTTTGAGGTTTTGGGGTAGTTAGAGTTAAATATGTATGACCTGTGTTTTTTTGCGATTTTAACGGCAATCTCCGGAAAATTCTCTTTTTCATCTGAACATTGGCATTTTACTCAAGGTAGGGAAAACAAATGCTTTAAAAATACATATTTCTGCAAATAATCCTGAGAAAGGTAAAACTTGTAGCTTTGCATGGTGAGGAGGATGAGTAAGACTAATTGCGGTGACTCCATGTGAAATGCTCAATTGAGTAGTAATTAGTTCTGAAAAGAACTGGAGGTACAACTCGACGTTTTGATCAGTATGCTCTGATCGTCCTCAGGAGAATGCCGGACTCTGGGAAAGGCTGCTGCTTAAGTAGGCTGCAAGAGGATTACGCGATGACAGGATGCTGGAGGATTAGTTCGTTGAGGCGTGCAGGCGGGAACTGTGGATCCTAGGAGTAGGGGAAAGGAGTGTGTGCAAATAATCATGAGAAGCATGGTTTTGCAGTAAATATGTACCCAAATGTGAATTTATGCAGCTGCAGATGTAGCTGATACAGGCCAGACAGTCATTCCAGATATCAGTAAAAACTGTTTGCGGTGACACCATGTAAACATTCTCTTTTTTTCAGAATAGTTCGGAAGAGAACTGGTGCTTACAACCCTAGTTCAATTGACTTAATTTTGCCCTACACCGATGTGTGTATAGCACTGCATACCCAATGCTTTCCGAGTGTTTGTGAAAAAACTTCACAGGCGACTCGGGCGGGATTCGAACCCATGACCTCCTGCTTACTAGTGCAGACGTCTTAACCTCTCGACCACCGAGCTTGCCCAATGACGATTGGTTTACTTACCCAGTGCTGGTTTACTTTGGTTTACTTACCCAACTCTGGTTTACTTACCCAACTCTGGTTTACTTACCCAACTCTGGTTTACTGGTTTACTTACCCAACTCTGGTTTACTTACCCAACTCTGGTTTACTTACCCAACTCTGGTTTACTTACCCAACTCTGGTTTACTTACATGTACTCAAAAGAGAATTTTCACATGGTGTCACCACAAACAGTCTTTACTTATCCTTTTCACCATGCAAAGTTACAAATCTTACTGATTCCTGATATCTATAATGTAATGTGCTATTATCCTGGTAGATACGCCTAGTGTTGCAGAGGCTACCACTCAGTACACAGTGGCAGCTACAGGTCTGGCTGATACAGGCCAGATAGTTGCCCCGGATATCTTCTTCAATCTTCGCTTTGGTTCCACGGTGACAGATCATCAACCAAGCTTACAAGACAAGGAGTTAGGCAAGGTATAATACATGAAGTCATTTATATAGCGCCCTTACACAAAAAAATGTTACCACAGTGCTAAAAGGAACAATATCGTCATGATCAGAGCATGGAATCGGTGTCCTAGTTTAGGATGAACACAGTGACTGAAAATTACTGGCTCATTTATGCAGCAGCAACGGTAATATGACCTTATCATGTGGGGTATTATTATCAGTCACTGAGTTAATCTAAAACTAGCATTCTGATTCCATGCCCTGTTGATCGTGACGATATTGTCCCTTTAACAAAGAATTTACTTAGCAAATAAATGTGTCTTTAGGCCCTCCTTGAAAACGTCCAGAGATGGCGACAAACGGATGGGCTGTGGAACCCCATTCAACAGCCGAGGGGCATGTGACGTGAAGGCTTTGTCCCCAGTAGAAGTACAGGTTCAGGGGATTTGGGGCAGTGTGGTGTCCTTGTTTGAGCGGAGGCCAGGTTTTGCGGATTAAATGTAAACATGAACTGTATTATATAGTGTACCTGGGATGTTTTCCATTTTTGTTTATCTCTTCAGTGCTTTCAGCAATCTTTGTGAAAACTAATGAAATACCGGTAGTCGTACCAGGTCAAAGATATTCATAACAAAATGAATTCTTGGCAATAGCATTATTATATTAAAACTCATGTTCTGTGGATTTTTGAAATATATGCATTATAATAAGTGTCTATCCATTGATATGCATCTCAAATTGTCATCACACTATTATTTCTTGCAATTTTACACATTCCACGATTTATGCTAAGTATTCTCCTGAAGACGATAGTGATCAAAATGTCGAGTTGTGACCTCCAGTTCTTAATTGAGATTTTCACATGGTGTCACCGCAGTTAGTCTTTGCTTAGTAATAATGTCTTACTGTTCATATACACTACCTGCCAAGTTGAATTCTGCCGTCATCATTTCTGCTTTTTCCACTCTTACAGGAGCCAGCGCTGGTTACCAAGGGTCATTCCTTCATCAGTGTGGTCGACATTGAACTCGTCGACGTCCCAGATGCTGCCCATGATGCACTCCTTATTACAGACCGCCATTCTCAAGACGCTCATCCACAACCGACCCAACCCTCTATAGAGGCTCAGACGAGGGAAGACTCGACCCCTCCTCCATCTCCTACTAATGCGGAGCTACACTACAATGCTTTGTTTCTTAAGGATGCTCATCCAAAGAAAACTCCTCCCAAGGTACAGTTTGATGATAGTGATGGAGGGGGACCGGATGCAGTTACTATGAAGGTGCTGGAGAGACGAGCTAAAGCAGACAGGTATGAGATTTATTTTTCCATCTATATCAAAATGACAGGTGGCCAATATGCTTTTTCACATGAATTTCCCATTTAATCGTTTACATACTGTACAATGATCTGTTTTTATTTGCTGCCATTAGTTTATTAATTATGATTTGTAAATACTTATTGTTTGAGAACTGCTCAGGTGGGTAGGTTCTACTTCCTTAAAATGACTGTTTAAGACAAAGATCAGTTGAATTCCATTCTTCCAAAAAAACAACGAAATACTTTGAAATGATTCATTTCTCAAAATAATCACTAGAAGAATGGTTTTACAGGAAATATTTCCTGAAATTAATTTATTGTGGGTCCCGTCATAAATTCATTTGGGGCAAACATAATTACTATTAAACCAAGTTTCTGACATCCATTTTGTGATATATCTCACTACAAAGTATCTGTTTTCTTTTCAAAAATGATATAAACAATGTTCCAATGAAAACAAACAAAATTGGTGTTAACCCTCTTACTATTGCTACACTTTAGTGAAAAGTTGCTGTAGAGGTAAAAACCAGTCAACTGCCTGTTTTGACTGTTGACCCAAATGTGCACACGGGGGCATTTTTGACTGGTTTTTACTGTCAGTTTGGCCACCCTCAACAATACCAGACAATGCTTTTACCAGTCAAAAACAGTCAACTCATTTTGACCAGTAAATGTACTTACTACATGTAAGGTTTGACAGTGTTTGACTTTTAAGTGCACTAGATATACCTTGGGAAGTATTTCAACATTTTGACTGATTTTGACCCTTGTAGTAGTAGGAGGGTAACCAGTTCGCGTCGGAGGCCGTGTATACACGCAATTTTTTTCTGCACCGCGGATCGGAGAGCGTCTAAACACGCCACAGGAAACTCTGGAATATTTGTATGCATGCTCGGTTCAGCCATACGTGCACGGTGATATGCTCGGAAGTGCCGGCCACCCGCTGTGGAAGCTTCCATTCACGGTTTGTGTGGGAAAAAGAAACCTGCACAGGGGCCCAGAAAAACTTTTTTATTCCCGATGCAAACTGGTTAAAGAGTGAAATACACAGGTGATACCTCTTTAACAAAACTCATTTTCATATTTCGATGTGACAGTCGTCAGCTAGCCAAGAGCAGAGCGCGTAGTGAATCAACGCGTCAATCAACCAAGGTCCAAATTAATGAACGCTTAGCTCAGATGGATCAACAGTTGAACGCCATACAGGAATCAGCAGCTAACATGGAACAGGACTTCAGAAACACAAGCTTGGTAAGGACAACGACTCCTTACATCAATATTCAAACAACCTTCAACCTTTTGAAAGCCTTTATTCAGAGAGAAGAAAGCAAAAATTTGCCAGATTTTCTGTAAAAATTATGAATGCTTTTACCCCTTTTCTCATGACTTAGATTCTGCATTGACCTGAAAATTTCACAGGTTGGTTATTTTAAGCATATCTTGATTCACATAAATTAAGCTTACTCTTAAGCAGTTTTGTGAACATTAACAATGATGTATTTTTTTATATGAACAACTTGCGCGCATTTGCTCTTTGACTTCCGCAACGCAGCCTACAACACGGGAAATGTGCCACTAAATGATGCAACATCAACAAACTTTCCTTTGTATTTGAAATGTAGTTGACTGTTTCTAACCCCCTCGCCCGGCATTTTAAAGTGTAACATTTTCCCCTCAGAATGATTATCTTTTCAAACTTAATTACACTTGGGAAAATAGGGCTTTTTTGTTTTTAAAAAGGGGAGTAAATGCTAAAAATCTGCATTTCCTATGGAGGTCAACACGAATTTGACTGTTTTTTCCGATGGTTTGCTCAATAAATGGAATGTCAAAGCAGATTGCGTAATGTTACAGATTTACCTCGCACGGCAGAATAATCCGTAGAAAATTCTCTTTCCATTCATGTAAGAAGGATTTTGATTAGCCAAGAGGAAAGAGGGGCTTTTTCATGTCCAATCATTGAACGTCTCTCTTCTTCGAGTAGTGACCTTGATAATTTATACAAGGATCTCCATAGTCTGGTTTCACATGCACTCACTTATGCACGTAAAGTGTGATGGTTGCAGTGGGTACTAGTTTGTGCCACAAGAAACATAGAAGACTCATTTCTCTGAAGTCCACAATCATTAGATTTTGACAACGATTTCTCACATCAACAAAGGAAAAATAGTTGTAGAATATATTTATAGGTAAGTTTTCTTAAGTCCATATTAAAATCCCCTCTTTTAAATAAAATTGAGCCAACTTCGATTTAAAAAAAACAAGTTTGATGTACTTGCTGATCGGATCACACCATTACTTTTTTGGGCCATCTTTACTTTGATTTTGTGGAAGAATGTGAATAACTAAAGTTGCTGAAGTTGAACATTTTAAAACTCTGAAATCTTGAGTTGTATTTATTAATTATATTGTGTGTACCAATACTTTCTCACATCCACCGCCATCCCCATTATATGAAATGGTCTAGTCCACTGACCTATTGTTTTCAATAAACATCCGTGCTATGTGCACTCATTAGTATAGGGTCATGTGCGTCCTTCTGGCCGTTATCTTTTCTGTGCGAAATCCGGTCAAAGTTCTTCATATGTTAAGTAGAATCTTGGATAGCACATGACGAGATGTATGGCTTGGTTTGTAATCCTTAATCTATGTGTATGCAGAGATGTATGGCTTGGTTTGTAATCCTTAATCTATGTATGCAGAGATGTATGGCTTGGTTTGTAATCCTTAATCTAATGTATGCAGAGATGTATGGCTTGGTTTGTAATCCTTAATCTATGTATGCAGAGATGTATGGCTTGGTTTGTAATCCTTAATCTATGTATGCAGAGATGTATGGCTTGGTTTGTAATCCTTAATCTATGTATGCAGAGATGCGCCTTTTTAAAGTATCAGAAATGTTTTTTTTCCCCACAGACATTTTTACATTGGTTTTACATTTGTTTTACACTTGTTTTGCTTGTTAGTGGATTTGTTTGTTTTACTCCCCCTGTCTGACTCATTGCTTTTCACTAATCTTATAATCTCTTCTTCCAGCCAAAATCTCATGGGAGCTGTTATCCAGAGTGCTTTCATTGTGTAATTTAATCCCTGACTCTGCTTCTTGGACCTTTTTCTTTTGTGTTCATTTCACACCTGACGATCTTTTGCTCCCTCTTGTATGAAGGTACACTGACTGGCCAAAAGTATTGAAACATGAATTTGTACGAGACATTGCCTAGACGGATGGCTGCAATTATCAGGTCACGTGGTTACCCGACAAAGTATTGAAGGACTTTGTTTCCGAGCAAGAACAGTAAAAAAGAACATTGACTTCAAAACACAGGCACTTTCAAGAAGTCTTAAGTAGTGTAAATAAAATAAAATAAATTATTGTAACACAGTTCTCCAAACTGAACTTTGGTGTGAATTTCAATGTTGAAATACTTATGGCCAGTGAGTGTACATGCATGTTTGTATTCTTTCTAATTTTGCCTTTGAGAAAGAACGTGCTAGGTTCGAAACGTAAGGCCAAGAACTACTATTTATCAGAATTGTGAATAGCTGCGTGAAGCCAGGAGTTTGTTGACAATTTATTTGACAAATCTAGCATGAGGATTAAACAAAAAACAACAAAAAAGTGGTCTAGCCCATCGGAGTAGCCAGGCTGGTCATTGCACTTGTGTCCTTATAAATGCAAAACACTTTACAATAAATTGCTTCTCTCCACCCAGGCGTATGAGAAGGTTATTATGTTTGATTAGGTGATCATTTTTACGGAGATGATGAAATCATTTATCCTTTCATCATATTTCCTAATATTTCCTAATAAATTCACATTAAAGAACCTATCTAAATACTTACATAAAATGCACACAGGGATCAGCACCAGACTAATCTTGTAGAATTAATCAAGGTGTATCATCCCTCAAGCAATCTTCTCTCCAGCTCTAAGGGTCTTCTCACTCCATATTCAGTTCATCACAAAAGCATACGGTCAACATGCCTTCCAGTTTGCATCACCTGAACTATGGAACAATCTTCCCAATCCATATCAAAGACCGTCGCACACTAGAACAACTTAAAACACTACTTCAAACTCACCTGTTCACATGTACCTCCAGAAGCACATAGAGACTTCTGTATTATGTGATATATAAGAACTGTTTATAATTGTGTTTTTTTCTTAGATGCTTCATACAGTAGAGAACCTAGCTGACGTGATGGCTCCCGGTGACGCCAGACCAAAGGCAGGCTACTCATTGAGAGACTACCGGGAACCAAACCATACAAATGCAGACCAGCAAGACAATGCCAGTGAAGCACACATTACTGATGATGAAGATGAAAGAAGTCAGGACTTAAGACTTACTGAGGAACAAAAGGAAGATGATAAAGATGATTCCATGGTTACAGAGGAGGAGGATAATCTTGCAGGGTTAGACAGGTACAGTTTTAAATTTTTAGAGTGTAATTTCTGTTGGTTATCAGTCAGTCCAAAGGTCTAGCCCCTCTTTGGAGCTGTCCTGCTTAGATGGATGGGACACTGGGGGAGACCACGACTGAACTGGTCCAAACTCATCCAGGTTGACCTCAAAGAGATGAGCCTGAAAAAACCTTGAAAAAGATGAGCCAAAAAAAAACATGTTACAGTTTTTTGTTGCTTTCTAAAAAACATGAGCCCCTATCGTGAGGAAACTTTCACAGGTTAGTTTTAGGATTAATTTTTTGAAAACTAGAGGGTTGAAATGAACGTACGTTAACCAGAAGTCTATTACCTACATGAAGCGTGCCACTCGTGTACTAACCTAGTCCAAGGCACAGTACCAGAAGTCTGTTACCTACATGAAGCGTGCCACTTGTGTACTAACCTAGTCTACGGCACAGTACCAGAAGTCTGTTACCTACATGAAGCGTGCCACTTGTGTACTAACCTAGTCCAAGGCACAGCACCAGAAGTCTGTTACCTACATGAAGCGTGCCACTCGTGTACTAACCTAGTCCACGGCACAGTACCAGAAGTCTGTTACCTACATGAAGCGTGCCACTCGTGTACTAACCTAGTCCACGGCACAGTACCAGAAGTCTATTACCTACATGAAGCGTGCCACTCGTGTACTAACCTAGTCCACGGCACAGTACCAGAAGTCTATTACCTACATGAAGTGTGCCAGTCGTGTACTAACCTAGTCCACGGCACAGTACCAGAAGTCTGTTACCTACATGAAGCGTGCCACTCGTGTACTAATCTAGTCCACGCCACAGCACCAGAAGTCTGTTACCTACATAAAGTGTGCCACTCGTGTACTAACCTAGTCCACGGCACAGTACCAGAAGTCTGTTACCTACATCAAGCGTGCCACTCGTGTACTAACCTAGTCCACGGCACAGTACCAGAAGTCTATTACCTACATGAAGTGTGCCACTTGTGTACCTAGTCCACGGCACAGTACCAGAAGTCTGTTACCTACATCAAGCGTGCCACTCGTGTACTAACCTAGTCCACGGCACAGTACCAGAAGTCTATTACCTACAATGAAGTGTGCCACTCGTGTACTAACCTAGTCCACGGCACAGTACCAGAAGTCTGTTACCTACATGAAGTGTGCCACTCGTGTACTAACCTAGTCCACGGCACAGTACCAGAAGTCTATTACCTACATGAAGCGTGCCACTCGTGTACTAACCTAGTCCACGGCACAGTACCAGAAGTCTGTTACCTACATGAAGCGTGCCACTCGTGTACTAACCTAGTCCACGGCACAGTACCAGAAGTCTGTTACCTACATGAAGCGTGCCACTCGTGTACTAACCTAGTCCACGGCACAGTACCAGAAGTCTATTACCTACATGAAGCGTGCCACTCGTGTACTAACCTAGTCCACGGCACAGTACCAGAAGTCTGTTACCTACATGAAGCGTGCCACTCGTGTACTAACCTAGTCCACGGCACAGTACCAGAAGTCTGTTGCTTACATGAAGTGTGTCACTTGTGTACTAACCTAGTCCACGGCACAGTACTCCAAAAACAATGTATTTGGGCCATTTGTGACATTCTGTTCCACAAACTAACGCGCAAGGTCTCAAAAAGAAGCAGTGTAGTCTGGGAGACTTACCCGTTGTGTGAAAGAACTGTATCTTGCGCACGCACCTTAGCATTTAGCGTGTTGGTTCATCTGCGTCTAGTTCTCTGGGAACTGGCTTCACGTGGCAATGCCTATCCCATGATGCCCCACGGCAGGTCGGGCAAAACCCGTAACCAAGCTTGGTGTGCGTGCGCGCACTTGGAGTACAATGCCATGGTGTGGATTACTGCAGGCTGGCACACTTCATGTAAGTAATAGACTTCTGACGTTGCCAAATACCAATTTGCACATATGTGTTTTGTTTATCCACAGAGGAGATGATACAGCCTTGACTCTAGGTATATCAGGTATTAGCGGAGTGAGTGACATCATAGCTGAGGTCATAGCTGATGGTAACGATAGTGATGTTAGAATGATGGGCATCTCAACTCAGCAACAGAGAGTAGCTAGGAAGAAGGTGGATCAAAGGTAGATGACAGTCAAATAACATTACATATTAATTAAGGAACATCCACTGAATTAACCTTCCCAAATCCTCCAATATCCTATTTGCCAAAGTGAAGGATTTTGAAGGATTGAGGTTACATGCTACATGCTCTTTGCCAAAGTGAAGGATTTTGGAGGATTGAGGTTAATAGGCATACTTGCCTTTCCATGGTACGTGTACATCCATGTTTGTTGTAGTGATTGCAAGGTCAGTGCTTGGGTCAGTGGACACTGTTTATTGCTCCATGCATGCAGGGAGGGTCCCTGGCCATGTACATGTATCACAGATTAGAAACACATGTGTGCATACATGTCATGTGCTTGCTTTACTACTGAAGGATTTTGGAGGATTCAGGTTATGTGTAAGCAAATGGGCCTAGGGAGTTAGGAAGGATTCAGGTTATGTGTAAGCAAATGGGCCTTGGGAGTTAGGGTTAAAGATGTATCGCCCGTGTTTTGGGCTATTTTAATGGCAATTTCTGAAAATTTTACTTTTCATCAGAACCTCGCTATTTAACTTGAAAAAGGGAAATCAAATGCTTTAAAATGAAATATTTCTCAAAATAATCGTGAGAAACATGGATTTGCAGAAAATATGTACCGAAATAAATTTGTGTAGCAAAGTGCTGTTTAACCCTTACCTCCTAGGCATTTTGGCTAGAAACCATCTCAAATCCTCCAACATCCATCAACATGCAGTAAAAAGGTACTCCAATTGTTGGACTTTGATGGAATTGGTACAGTAGCAAATGCAAAGCATCCATGAGTTTGATGGATTTGGTACACATGGCTACATGCTCTATTCGCTGGGCTGTACTGTGGAGTACTGAATCCATCAGAATCAGGCAAAACCAGGAGATGGATTTTGGAGCTTTTGGGGTAGTAAATTAAGTAGAAAATGCTGACTTATACTTATGTGCTGAGAAGCTTATACTTTTAGGATGAGTTTAACCCTCCTACTATAGCTGCACTTTTGTGGCAAGTAGCTATCAGTCAACTGACTGCTTTGACTGTTGACCCAAATGTGCACACAGGGACATTTTTGACTGGCTTTTACTGTAATTTTGACCACCCTGAACAATACCAGACAATGCTTTTACCAGTCAAAAATGGTTGAGTCATTTTGACCTGTAAATGTACTTACTACACATAAGGGTTTGACAGTGTTTGACTTTTAAGTGCACTAGATATACCTTGGCAAGTATATCAACATTTTGACTGATTTTGACTCTTGTAGTAGTAGGAGGTTTAATGCAATACATTCTTATATATCCAGGAGAGTGACTGAGCAAACAGAACAACAGGACTTTGGGCATCTAACTAGTGACAAGATTAGAGAACTCCTTCAGACACCCCGAACTCCAAGACAAGACGAGGAGGACAGGTGGCCATCGAGGAGAAAACCTGAAGACAGAAGTGAACAAGAGAGGAAAGAGCTCCACGAATGGGCCATGAAAAGAAGAGCTAAGAACCTGGCCGAGTACAAGAAAGAGCGAGAACAGATGAAAGAGACGGAACGCAAACCATATCAACCAAAGAACGCCGCGGTGAGTAACCGAGGATGATTATGCAGTTTTATGTTGCATCAAATTGGATGCCACAAGGCAATTTATTAACGATGTATCACCCACGTTTTTTCACTATTCTGTCCCCTTTTTTCTCTTCATCAGGCCTGTGAGTTTTTCCTGATTTCAGGATTTTTTTATAAATCTCCATTTGCCTAAAACATTTTCTTGAAAGAAGAGAAGTAGCCACCAAGGAAAGAAAGAAGTAGCCTGTATTGTGTCCAAACCTCTAGTTTCTTGTTTGTAGGGATGTGGAGAGTCTGTAAATCCTCCAAAATTAAAACATCCAGGAGGTACAGGAGTGCTTTGTCCTCTAGACCAAAGGGAGACACAGGCCCGCTACCTACATGAGGTTCAGGAGGCTTTGTCCTCTAGACCAAAGGGAGACCCAGGCCCGCTACCTACAGGAGGTTCAGGAGGCTTTGTCCTCTAGACCAAAGGGAGACACAGGCCCGCTACCTACAGGAGGTTCAGGAGGCTTTGTCCTCTAGACCAAAGGGAGACCCAGGCCCGCTACCTACAGGAGGTTCAGGAGGCTTTGTCCTCTAGACCAAAGGGAGACACAGGCCCACTACCTACAGGAGGTTCAGGAGGCTTTGTCCTCTAGACCAAAGGGAGACCCAGGCCCGCTACCTACAGGAGGTTCAGGGGGCTTTGTCCTCTAGACCAAAGGGAGACACAGGCCCGCTACCTACAGGAGGTTCAGGAGGCTTTGTCCTCTAGACCAAAGGGAGACACAGGCCCGCTACCTACAGGAGGTTCAGGAGGCTTTGTCCTCTAGACCAAAGGGAGACACAGGCCCGCTACCTACAGGAGGTTCAGGAGGCTTTGTCCTCTAGACCAAAGGGAGACACAGGCCCGCTGTACCCATTTTTCAGTATTTTCTTTGTCAAATCACACCCCTTTCTACATGTAAGTCCTGGGTATATACTAAACGTATTGGACATAAAATGACGATAGGGTTAGGGAGGGAGTTTTTGTCTTGTGCGTGAACAGATTTCCTGGTTATAAAAACAACTTGATTGATATTTCCAAGATTTCTTCATGTTCCAGGGCCCTTCATCATTGAAAGAAATCAAGAAACTAGAAGAGACAAGAGACAACAGGAAAAAGTAAGCCATGTGGACTATGTTATTATTTGTGTAATGTACCCTTATTCACCTTATTCATGAGTACAAATAAATAAATTTAAAAAAATTTTGTTTTAGGTGACTTATCGGCATATTTAAAGGGACAATATTGCCACGACCAACAGGGCATGGAATCGGAGTGCTAGTTTTAGATTAACTCATGTAACTGAAAAATAATACCCCACATGATAAGGTCATATTACCGTTGCTGCTGCTTAAATGAGCCAATAAGCAGTCACTATATTCATCTTAAACTAGGACACTGATTCCATGCCCTGTTGAAATTCTGCTCTGATCTTGACGATACTGTCCCTTTAACCTCACTTTTTAGATTGTGTTTTCCCTCCCCGGGAAAAAAGTATTTGTGAGGTGATTAAGAATACCAGATATAATATCCGTTATAATATCTGTTTTTCAACATTACCAACATGAGCGGATCCAGAACATTTTTTGGGGGGGGGGGGGGGGCTGAGAATCAAAAACAATTATTTTTCAGTACTACAAAAATTACAATGAAATAATCAAAGGGAGAGAAAAACAAAGCACACTGTGGGAATGGGAGTGCGTTCTCCCCTCACTCTCTCCTCACTCTCTCTCTCTCTCTCTCTCTCTCTCTCTCTCTCTCTCTCTCTCTCTCTCTCTCTCTCTCTCTCTCTCTCTTTTGTTAAATTTTTTTTTAAACGATTTTAGGGGGGCTACAGCCCCCCTTAGCCCCCCCCCCTGGATCCGCCAATGACCAATGTTGTACCTTACCTTTAAACTGTTAAGAAAAAAAAACCTGAAATGATACACCAATTATGAGATCCATGTCTATTTCAACATGATGGAAATGAGTCATGTCGTCATGAGCTTAATTTGACTTCTATGTTTTGATACAGAGTAATGACCGAGGAAAGACACAACGAGAGGGTGCAGATAGCCAAGGCCCTCATGGCAGAGATATTCACCGATAAACCTCAGCTTCCGACAGAGCTGTCGACCCATACAACCAGAAGGAGAGACGCAGCTCTCATCAGAGAATCGCAAACAACTACAGACCGGTTGGAGTCGACGGGTTTGAGTTCGAGACAAGACAAACGACAGGACGATCGTCCGATCCAGAAGGGCACGTACATGTTCATTGACAGTGGGGCTTACCCAAACACATCCACCTCTCATCGTCGAGAGAATGTGGAAAGGACAGATTCAAGGTTTTTTTATGGCGTATCACAACATGGCTACGACTCAAAGCAACAGGAAAACATTGGTAGGGGGACTAAAGGAATGCAATCACAGGGTTATGGTTCTAGAGGTCATGGAAGGAGGGAGGAATATAATAATGTGACCGGGGAACCCGATGATGAGATGATGCTGGACGGAATCTCAGAAATCACGGAGACTCCTCCCGACGAGTCCAAGAACGAGACCGATCAGATGAGGTCATACAAGCCCAAGCCGTACGATCAGGTGGTTAGGGTTCAAAGGCCAGAGGTCACCAGGCCACAGCAGGTCACACCGAGGCGGCAGAAGACATACACAGAGATGTTACAGGAAATGAAAGGTGAAAGAATCAACGAGAGGTCATCATCTCAATCACTGAAGGCCAAACAACGACTGTATGGTGAGTTTATCAAACGCAGTATCATGCCTATAAATATAAATCAACAAGCCTATATGCGACCTGCTCTGGCAAAATCTGAAACTTCTCGGCATTTACCGTTATGCGTAACAGCCATGAAAAGGTCAAAAACTGATCCCAGGAACCAGTTTGGGATTTTCATGTTACCATATAGAGTTGGAGCATTTTCTCTAGATTGTGATGGAAAAAGAAAAATCATGAAACGTTGTTGGGAACATTGTTACTTTTCACGATTTCGGAGGTCACTCCGAAAAGTTGCGTCCAAGTTTAAGACCCCCTTCCCCGCAACCTCCATTTATCCCTAGTTTTTGGCAGGTTCCCACTGAGTTGAGGTTGCTATTTCTTTGTGTATCCACCACAGGTCCACATGGATTATAGTGGGATTAACTCCCGAGTTAAGTGGTCTCTTTGTTTGGCCAAAATTTGGAGGTTTTTGGAGGTTGGGGAGAGATGTCCACTCTTACATGTGTATGTAACCCCGAAATGAAACAAAATAAGAGCGAGTGTATCCTATACATTATTTTATGTGGTTTGTAGTTTGAAACTACACAGCTCATCAGAAAAACTAAAAATTTATACATAAAATATTAAAACCCTTGTATACATGCAGTCTCCAAAATGCCACAAAAACTTGTGTCTGCTAAGTACACAATGCTTTTTCTATGCATGCCTTAAAATATTGCATACTGTACACAAGAGTGGTACATGGATACCCCAAAATGCCCCTGGGACAAAAACAGTGTTCTGACCTAATTCACACAAACCGAGTGTGCCCCAGCGTGCCACATAGTATTTTGTGGATAACCCCTGCGAAATGTACAGTGTATTTTGTTGGTTGTGACATTTTGAAGTATGGGTGGACTTTGTTAAGAACAACACTGATAGTAGGAGGGTTTTAACAAGTAGAAATTAAAGAATATTTAGATTTTGCAACTCCTGACGATGACTAAAGCATGCTAGATGCAAAACAGAGAGAAGACCTACATGGTTCTCATCAGAACCACAATCTCTCTTGGCGATAGTTGAGATTCGAACCAAATGGTGTTACTGCAAACCGTAACCGATGGCAACACTTCACCATGCAAAGCCTGAAAGCTTTAACCAGTTCGCGTCGGAGGCCGTGTATACACGCAATTTTTTTTTGGACAGCGGATCGGAGAGCGTCTAAACACGCCACAGGATTCTCGGGAATATTTGTATAGATTCCCGGTCGACGTGGCAACGAGCCATAAGCATACGGTGGAAGACGCGGTCTCCCCGGTCACGCTCTGGTGAGCACCATTGGTCGTGTTTGTGCGGTAAAAATAAACCCGCCACGGGGTTCGGAAAAACTTTTTTATTCCCGGTGCGAAGTGGTTAATCTCACCTTTCAACAAATTCATACCAATGTGAGGTTTTGGATAGAACATAACATTGGGACTAGAGTACAGTAAATTTTGGGGCCATTTCATGTACAATTCCACAGTTTGGTTAATCATATATATTTGAGTTCTTTCCAATATTTTATTGCATAACAACAGGCCTCCCAGCGAAACCTATAAAACCTATATTTCAAAATGGGAACCTTTATTTCCCCCAAAAACATATATTAACCTATATTTTTAATCTCCTGCAACATATTTTCAACTTCCTCATAAAATGGATTTGAAGAAAAATTACTTCCTAAGTATAAAGAGATGAAGCCAAAACAGTAGCCAAACTGTAACATGTGTACCGCTCTTAGATTTTCTGCTGGACAGTGTATGGGGTAATGTACTTTGTTGCAAAAAGTACTCAGAAGGTAGGCAATTTACCAAAAACTTGTTACTTAACACTGCATAATCATAGGAAAATAACCTATAAAAGCTTTGGCGTTTGGTAAACCTATAATAACATATATTTTGCTTAAAAAAACCTATTTAAAAAATCTATATTTGGTAGATTAGGCAATGGGAGGCCTGTAACAATTCCTTTAGAAACTAACATTAGCAAGTCACAGAAAAAAGTAACTATATTGTTAAACAAGCTATTTTAAAATTGTAAAAAATTCCATCTTTTTTTTAAGACCATCGACTGTTGCAACATTAATAAGGTACTGGTATCCTGTCTTGACCTATTCTTGTCACAGGTACCACAAGGATACCAGGTTCATCTAGAGCTCCAGACAGGACCTCACCCAGAGTCACAAAGACTTACAGCCAACGGCTATCTGATATGCAGCAGAAGTCAGGGGGCCAGACTCGCCTGAGACCCCGATCGAGACCCCCCGGAGTACCCCGGATTAATACAGGTATTATTGTTATAGGTGAACATACTATAAATTAGACTTGGGCGGTTCCGGCGAATACCCGGTTCTACCCGATTCCACCCAATTCCAAATTGAGAATCGAAACTGCGGTTCCACTCTTTTAAAGAACCGGGTATCCGCATGAGTCTGTTTCGGAACCGAGTCCTTCAAATTACTGGTTCCCAGAGCCATGGCTCTAGTCCCAGAGCCGGTTGGGAGCCGAGTCCCAGAGGCAGCTGGGAGCCCAGTCCCAGAGGTGGCTGGGAGCTGGCTCCAGCAAAATACTGACTCTGGGTATTAAAAGGGTGGGTAAGTGACAAAAAAATAATAATTTCGAGGCTTGGTCTATGGGAACGTTGAAGGGGCAACAAGGCTAAGACCAGGGCAACGGAGGGCATGGCCTCTGAAATTCCAGATCTGCCTTTCCTTTAAGACAAAACAAACAAAATTTAATAAAAAAATAAAAATAACTCCCATATACATGTAGGTTGTCTTCTGACATGACTAAATCTTCAATCCCTACTCAAATGTTGTCATGGCTTTCAATCAAACACCGTTTGTTTCAGCTACGTTGACATTTGATGATGGTCCCGATCGTCGACAGCGAGTTGAGAGACGCGGTATACATCCCGAGGCAACACCCAGATCATCTACTCCATATCATGAACAACTCTCTATGCTGTTATTATCTGGGACATACAGGGGTCGAGGTAAGCGTTACAAACCAACCATCCTAAATCACATGTTAACCAGTTCGCACCGGGAATAAAAAAGTTTTTCCGAAACCCGTGGCGGGTTTATTTTTACCGTACAAACACGACCAATGGTGCTCACCAGAGCGTGACCGGGGAGACCGCGTCTTCCACCGTATGCTTATGGCTCGTTGCCACGTCGACCGGGAATCTATACAAATATTCCCGAGAATCCTGTGGCGTGTTTAGACGCTCTCCGATCCGCTGTCCAAAAAGAAATTGCGTGTATACACGGCCTCCGACGCGAACTGGTTAAAAGATGTATCACCTAAGGCTGTGCTGGGTACCCGGGTATTTGGTAATACCTGGATACCCGACCGAAACTGCCATTACCCGATTCCATTTTTCATTTCCAATTACCGGTAAACGACTTCTTAAAATTTTGACTGAACATTTATGCGACACATATGGAAGTCTCCAATTTTTGTGTTGTTATAAAATGTGTGTGGGGAATGGGGATGATTATAAAGTCATTTAGACAGGAAATTATTACAGTAAGTCCACACTTGTTATGCATTCAGGTCTCGGGAGCATTTATGTATTTTTACAAAATTGTTCACTGGTACCCGGGTAATTTCAGGTGTCGTGGCCGAGCGGTCTAGCTTACCGGATTCAAGTTCTGGTGTTAGCAACATAATGTGGGTTCGAATCCCGGCCGTGACACTTGTGTCCTTGAGCAAGACACTTAATCATAATTGCTTCTCTCCACCCAGGGGTTAAATGGGTACCTGTGAAGGCAGAGTTGGTTTGCTCTATATGCGCTAGAAATGGCAGCAATTGAGCTGTATACTCCCCAGGGAGCTGAGATGGTTTCAGGAATGATTTATGAGCCTTATGAGCAGGGGTAATAATATAATGCGCCTTGAGCACCACTTAGTTGGTGGATACGTGCGCTATATAAGTCCACACATTATTATTATTATTATTATTATTATTATTATTATTATTATTAATAACAGAAAATGCACAGCCTTAATATCACCCATGATTTCCCCGATTTTCTGAACATTTTGTTTTCATTGGAACATCGATTTTTGCTCTCACACCTGTGTACAAGATGGCGAACATGTTTATTACTTGTAAAAGGTATTTTTTATTATCTTGGCATGATGTTGACAGTCTGTTTTTTTTTCTTTGTGCATTCCAGACGATGTTGTGAGCCCCGCCCCTAAAGTGGGAGTGAAGTATAAGCCCAGAGATGCTCCACCTTCGACCTACGTAGAGAGATTACAGAGAGCTAGCTTAGAAGCCCCTAGGACTCATAGATATAAAGTGGCCTATGGTAAGTACAGGACACCTCTTCTTATTCGCTCAGTGCACATCGTAGCCCTCTCGTGGTGAATTTGCACCCAGTGTCTTGATGAAAGCCACTTTTTTGTTGTGTAAGCGTTGTGCAAGCATTGTGCGTACACTTTATGTGCGTATGTTATGGTACTAAGCGTGCGTGTACTTCTGCCAGCCAATGATCGCTGGAGATATTCCGCACGTACACACATCAACTGCAAAATACGCCAAACGCGACGCACTATTGCTGCCCTTTCGCTCACAGTTCGCTCACATGTGCCCTCAACTAGGGCTGTGCCGGGTATCCGGATACCCGACCGAAACGGTCATTACCCGGTTCCATTTTTCGGTTCCAATTACCCGTAAACGACTTTTTAAAATTCGGACTTAACATTTGAGCAGTGCAAACAGAAATCTGTGACTCTTAAACAATGCACTTGTACAGACAATTATCTTTAAATGCAAGAGATTACACCCCAATAAAGAAAAGTATGGTATCCTCTGTATTATAAAAGTCAATTTGTTACAATTTACAGTACATGTATTTGTACACCACCGGAGGCATGTTTTCAACAAAAATGAAAACGGGTATCCGGGTATCCGAAGTTTCCTGATTTCGGGTATCCGGTTCCAAAAATATCCGAAAACGCACAGCCCTACCCTCAACAGCTCATGCACAGTGCGAATATCTATATCATGATAAACACAGGATATTTTGGTCTTAAAATACCTTAGTTTTTACTCTTTCATATCCGTCATGCATCTGATTTTGTTTGTAATTTCCTTGTGAATGTTAACCACAAATGTAATGAATATTTTACATTTTCTGTATTATATCATTCCTTCTTAGGGAGGAGGGCCAAACTCGTGGTGCGGTCAAGCCTTTGAGAAGCCTGGCTTAGCCCAGGCTTTGCCCAGGCTTTGCCCAGGCTTTGCCCAGGCTTTGCCCAGGCTTTGCCCAGGCTTTGCCCAGGCTTTGCCCAGGCTTTGCCCAGGCTTTGCCCAGGCTTTGCCCAGGCTTTGCCCAGGCTTTGCCCAGGCTTTGCCCAGGCTTTGCCCAGGCATTGCCCAGGCATTGCCCAGGCTTTGCCCAGGCTTTGCCCAGGCTTTGCCCAGGCTTTGCCCAGGCTTTGCCCAGGCTTTGCCCAGGCTTTGCCCATGCCTACTGGCCGATATAATTCCCTAGTTGAACACAAAAGATCCTTTACTAACGAATAGATCTCAAATAGCTCTTATTGTCAACACAGACTTGACTGACAGTTCAGCCATTATAATGAGCTCTACTTGGCTGGGCTAGGCCCTCCAGAAGCCCAGGTTATCAATTGGCAGGTATTGTACTGTTGCAGGGTTAGGACTCACAAAAGACAGATTAGGAGGCCAGGTAGCCTGGGCCTGGCCGGGCTTCTCAAAAGGCTGTACCATGACTTTGGCCCTCCTCACTGATATGAAATCATTTCAAATTTCAAATATTATTTATAAGATCTACAATCATAACCGTTGACCAATCACAGTGCCTATTACACATGTGACCATCCAAACAGCTAAATGCATCCAGTTATTTTATATATCATGATTCCTGATGTTCTTTCCCGTAATTTGTTTCACACCAGTCGGTGCCCTTCCAAAGGAGACCTACAAGTCGCCTCCTCTACGCACGCCATCGACTAGACATCGGCCGTATCCCAGGCAAGGTCAGGGTTCATCGGGTGTCGATGAGTGGGATGAGAAGTCAGGAATGAGCGACATGAGCTCATGGAATGTGTCCGATGAGGTCAAGAATATTCTAGAGAGACGAGACAGTTATGAGGTGAGTAAAATGTTGACATAACTACATGTGGAGTGTCGTGGCCGAGCGGTCTAGCTTACCGGACTCAAGTTCTGGTGTTAGCAGCAGAATGTGGGTTCGAATCCTGGCCGTGACACTTGTGTCCTTGAGCAAGACACTTAACCATAATTGCTTCTCTCCACCCAGGGGTTAAATGGGTACCTGTGAGGGCAGAGTTGGTTGATTAGCCCTATATGCGCTGTAATGGCAGCAATTGAGCCGTATACTCCACAGGGAGCTGAGATGGTTTCAGGAATGATTTATGAGCCTTATGAGCAGGGGTAATAATATAATGCACCACTCAGTTGGTGGATACGTGCGCTATATAAGTCCACACGTTATTATTATTATTATGTAGTCCTATTGGCTACCATAAAATTCAAGTTAATAACCCCTGGTGTAGTACCTTAACATACACGTGTATGCACAATGCTACAACTTGACAAGTGCCTATCATCATTTCCCTACGCTGGCGTAGGGCAAATTAAATCAATTGTTTGTCACCCGACGCATGAATTTCATTAACCTATCAAGGCACTGGGTGAAATGTCCCTGTGCACAGATCAGAGTGGATATATTCATGACTAGTTTTCTCTGGTATTTTCCTCTCTATACATACAGGGTAGTACAGGTGACGGCACAGACGATGATGTGAGTATAGAAGGACTTGACTACAATGACTACACTGCATCGGTAGACATTAGACAGCTTGAAGATATTGCATCAGTCAGCAGTGGTAGTGTTATGAGTAACATAGACTGGGGTGCAGTAGAAAAGATGATCGCTGATGTACACTGAGATTGCATCATATCATTGATAATGGAATCTTATATAGCGCCAACTCCATCGTGATGTCATGCTCAACGGTGATAAAATACACCAACCAGGCCTGTGATTTCTCGCTTTGCCTCCTTAGCCACCATGGAAAGAAAGAAGTAGCCTGCTATTGTGTCCATATCTCCTCTGGTTTCTTGTTTGTGGGGATGTGGGTTTGTGATAATTAGGTGTTTATATTGGGAACATCATTTGATTTTGTGGTCCTTCTTGGATTTGATGATTATTATGGATATTTTATTATAATTATTTTATATGTAAATTATAAACATACAGGCCTCCCAGCAAAACCTATAAAAACCTATATTTAAAATGGGAACCTTTATTTCCCCCAAAAAACCTATATTAACCAGTTCGCGTCGGGAATAAAACAGTTTTTCTGGGCCCCTGTGCAAGTTTCTTTTTCCCACACAAACACATTTTTGTTTACGTGAATTTGTTTTGGTTATGTCAATGAAACTAAGACGGGATACCCCCATTTAGCTTATTAGCATATAATTTGGTGAGTTTCCCTTGGGAATTATAGCCAGGAGGGCGTCTTTTGTGTTGCGTCTTTAGAAGTCCACCGAGCCCCTCTGAAGAATTCTTCATCATAATTACACGTCATCCGAGTGGTACCGAGTGTACCGAGTAACAATGGGACAATGGTGCACGGAAATTGGTCTATAGAAATCTTGATTCACCAGCGTTCTGCCAGGTAATTGGTCTATAGAAATCTTTGTATACCACAGCTTTACAGATTTCAATGGAGACACAGACAAAGGTGTGGAACAGGTTTACGAGTGCCCCCCCCCCATGTCAAGACTCCCCGAGCATGTTTACACGGCCCCCGCTATTGTGCCGAACAACTGCTGCACAATAACACGTCAACCGAAGCACGAGCACTGCCAAAATGGCATGGTTTTATGTCACCTGAAAGGACAACAGAAGCTTCCACAGCGTGTGGCCACGTCTTCCGAGCATGTCACTTTACGCACGTGGCTCGTTGTCACATCAACCGAGCATGCATACAAATATTCCCGAGTTTCCTATGGCGTGTTTAGACGCTCTGCGATCCGCGGTGCAAAAATAAATTGCGTGTATACACGGCCTCCGACGCGAACTGGTTAATCTATAAAAACCTATATTTTTAATCTCCTGCAACACATTTTCAACTACCTCATAAAATCCCTATGGCTTTGAAGAGAAATTAGTTCCTAAGAATAAAGAGATGAAGCCAAAACAGTAGCCAAACTGTAACATGTGTACCGCTCTTAGATTTTGTTGCAAAAAGTACTCAGAAGGTAGGCAATTTATCAAAAACGTGTTACTTAACACTGCATTATCATAGGAAAATAACCTATACAAGAATTCCACCAACCTATAACCTATAAAAGCCTATATTTTGTTGCAAAAAGTACTCAGAAGGTAGGCAATTTATCAAAAACGTGTTACTTAACACTGCATAATCATAGGAAAATAACCTATACAAGAATTCCACCAACCTATAACCTATAAAAGCCTATATTTTGGCTTTTGGTAAACCTACAATAACCCATATATTGTGTATATAAAACCTATTTAAAAACCTATATTTGGTAGATTTGGCATTGGGACGCCTGAACATATTTTCCCACCAGGCTTGCTCAGTGAGGAACTTTGCAGTTTCTTGTTCATTCAACCATTATCCTGAGGGTACATTCCTTTTTGAGGTCTGAAATCCTACTAGAGTATAACTGTGTGCAAGGTAAAGGAACAATGTATTAAAAAAATAATGATGGCAAGATATTTATTCACTTTCAAATTGAATTCATGTTTCATTATGGGGTGTCATGGCCGAGTGGTCTAGTGCATCAGACTTGTGTTCTGACGACTGAGTCGTTAGAATGTGAGTTCGAATCCTGACCGCGACCATGAGCAAGACTCTTAACTGTAATTGCTTCGCTTCGCCCAGGAGTATAATGGGTACCTTTGAGGGTAGAGTTGGTTATTGTGTTTGATTAGCCTTGTACTAGTGCCAAAAACTTGCACATAATGAGCTCTATACTCCCCAGATAGCTGAGAAAGATTATAGGAATGATATTGACCCAGTGACCAGGGGAAATAATAAGAACATGGAGACTTTCATTTGAAGGTATTATGTGCTTTATAAAAACTTTTCATTGTTATAATACCGACCAGCTTCTGTTAATATTATTATACATTTCTGGTAATGAAACCAAGGATCCCTCAAAAGCGATGTAGCTCAGAAGCCTGAAGAAACCTGTAAACAAGGGGGGCTTGCTATGTAAACCAGAAACACCGGGGTAAACCCCTACTCTTCCATGATAAGTGTTCTGGGTTCTTTTACGTGCATTAATTAATACGTGAATTACTCAAATACATAGGACCTACGGCTTAATGTCCCATCCGAAGGACAAAGCAATTATGGTTATTTAAGTGTCTTGCTCATGCGCTGTGACCAGCATTCGAACCCGCATTCTGACAACACCAGAAGTTGAGTCAGATGCACGAGACCGCTCGGCCATGAAACTCCACTTTGTTTAGCTATGTTGCTAAAAAAAGGCATTATGCATTATTCAGATGCCACAGATATTAATTCGCTTTCAACTTGAATTCATGTTTCATTACCTCCAGCTTTTGTGACTTTGTTGGCTATGTCGCTCACTTATTTGTTGCTGATTCATTGTTTTATGAGTACGCATTATTATTGTTTTGTATTCTTAAAGAAATGTATTCCTCATCAAAATGTATTCGGGGAAAAAAATGCATTCACAAGTAAGTCTGGAATGATTGTAGTTGCCTTGTTATAGCAGGGTAATATGTATGAACAATGGTACTATTGTTAATGTTTTTAATTCACTATATGCATAATGAAGTGTGTTTGTCAAATTATTTATTTTATGATGTAATCATTCATAATCATATACAATATTTTATGACATTCCACTGCTTTTTAGGACAAATTATGAATAAATATTCAGAAATAAGGAAAATCAAGGATTATTTGTTTATTTTACATGTGTGATTGTTCTCCAGAGTGAGGGTTTGGGTAAGGGGTAGGAACTAATGAAATACAATGCATCTGTCAAAATTTATTTTGTTGATTTCACATTCATAACATGAAATATTTTATGGCATTCCAATCCACTCCATTTTTAGGATTAGGGTTTTTGTTAGGTTTACTATTATGGATATGGTTAGGGTTAGGTTCAGAAGAATGGTAAGGGTTGGGGTTGAGGTTAGGGTCCGGGTTAGAGTTGGGGCTATGGTTGGTGTTGGGGTTACACTACATTTTCATCAAGCGTCATAAAAAGCCGCGAGAGGTCACTCCTGATTTGAAAACCAAACCCGGGGTGCTCTAACAGTAGTGGTCGTGTGTGGCGTGGACAGGTTCACACAATCATTAATGGGTACTACCGGGAATCTTATCAAGGGTCTGGCATGGTTTATCGTCCTGTTCATATTTTATTGTATTTTGTATTATTTCCAATAGAATTCGAAATAAAAATTGAGGTATGCCGTCGTGATTGATAGTCAGAAGATTAGAGTAAGTTTTGTTGATAGAGGTAAAGTGTTTTCTATTGTGTAGGCATCGGCGTAGCCACGGGGGCCTGGGGGCACGTGGCCCCCTCCCCCCCCCCCCCCCGCACAAATTTACAGTGGCCCCCAGGTCGATCTCCCCACGAAAAAATTCCGATAGTGCCCCAAAAAAGAAATGAAAAAGAAAAGGGAAAACCCATACCCCCTGTGCCCCCACTGAAAAAGTCTTGGCTACGCCGCCGTGTGTAGGTTTTCTGCAAACCATTGAAGAGATATGCCTCGAATATCGTAATGGTCCAATTTGGAAAGAATGATGGATAGTGTCGAAAGAGCCTTCGACAAGTTTATAAAGACTCCGACAGAAAACAGTTTCTGAGAAAGAGAACTGCTGAGATGGTCGATCGACAAAATGAATGAGAGCTAAATCTGTGGAATGTTTACTTCGAAAACCAAATTGGAAATCAAAAAGAATATGAAAATCAGAAAGAAATTTGTAGAGCTAGAGCCGCTTATACATAAGCGCTCCAAGATTCTAGAAAAACAAAGATGAACAGAAATGGGTCTATAGTTATGAATGTCATGAGAGTCACAGGCCAGCTTTATGTATAGAAGTGACTTCAATGGAAAGATTAAAGATTAGAACGAGTGGTCTAGAGATGAAAGAAATGACAGACTTAACCACTGATGAGCTCATATCTAGACCGGCGTGAAGTTGGTTACTTATTCGACGTTTGACATTCAATATCAAACAAGTAACGGTTACTGGTTTGACATTCGATTTAATGCATGTCCTATATGGGACAATTGCATTCGGTCAGTTTCTAGTGGTCAGACCCTTTTGGCCGGGCACTGTTAGGTATCAATGTATAGAGGATGACCCAAGGATGACCTCAAAGGTCACCTTGACCCGGCCATTGGGGTCCTTATATTTTTTATTAATTTTTTAATATTTTTATTGTCATATATACAGTGTACATGCTGTTAAAAACGCCCCAAATGTAATGGTCAGTTTCTAGTGGTCAGACCCTTTTGGCCGGGCACTGTTTGGTATCAATGTAAAGAGGATGACCCGAGGATTACCTCAATGGTCACCTTGACCCGGCCATTGGGGTCCTTATATTTTTTATTAATTTTTAAATATTTACTATATTTTATTGTCATATATACATGTACAGTGTACATATGCTGTTAAAAACGCCCCAAATGTAATGGTCAGTTTCTAGTGGTCAGACCCTTTTGGCCGGGCACTGTTAGGTATCAATGTATAGAGGATGACCTCAAAGGTCACCTTGACCCGGCCATTGGGGTCCTTATATTTGTTATTAATTTTTTAATATTATTATTGTCATATATACAGTGTACATGCTGTTAAAAACGCCCCAAATGTAATGGTCAGTTTCTAGTGGTCAGACCCTTTTGGCCGGGCACTGTTAGGTATCAATGTAAAGAGGATGACCCAAGTATGACCTCAATGGTCACCTTGACCTGGCCAATGAGGTCCTTATATTTTTTATTAATTTTTAAATATTTTCTATATTTTATTGTTATACAGAAAAAAGGTAATCCTACTTTAAAGGGTTAATATGGCCAGACTATATGTTTACCAGCAAAAAACATGGTATCATCTTAAAGCAGAAGCTATGTGCTTTCCAATGATACCTTGGGTTACATTCCAGGGTCACGCATCATTGAGCACCACTGTCTTGAAATTGTGGTGCACAATTGCAGTTGGTTCACTTTCCTGCTGAACAAAATCGACACAGATTTATGTTCAATCATTAGATTGAGTGAAATGTCAATGGTCAGGCCTATCTTCAAATGATCAACGAGGAGGTTGTGCCACAGATGGAGATCCACTTCCAGCGACAGCAAAATGGAATGTTCCGTTATGTGTGGTGGGCTCAAGATGGTGCACCAGCCCATCGTCTCATCGCTGTTCGAAATCGCCTCCAAGAACTCTTTCATGAACGCGTGATTGCTCTGAACCTCCCCGTTGAATGGCCCCCAAGGTCACCAGACCTCACCCCCTGCGACTTCTTTTTGTGGGGTCATTTGAAGATTAATAATTATACGGGCTACAATTAGGTCTGGGCTTAATTTCATAGAGCTGCTAAGTCAGAATAAAAATAAAAATCACTGGGCTTGAAATTGGGACCTTAGAATGACATCAGTCAGAATAAAAATAAAAAACACTGGGATTGAACTCAGGACCTCCTACTTATAAGCCAAGAGTGTTATCCACTAGTAAGACCACTTTCCGTCCTTATGACATTTGTGTTTGAGTTTATTTATAAATCTTAGACATAAACATTAGAATGACATCAGTCAGAATAATACTAAAAAAATACTAGACTCGAACCTAGGACATCCTGGGCTCGAACTTAGGACCTCCTACTTACAAGTCAAGAGTCTTATCGACTAGACCACTAGCTGTGCTTAAGATAATAGTGTTTGAGTTTAATTAAATAGTCCGAGTAAAAAAAAAAAGACTTACACTGGGTATGAACTTATGACCTCCTGCTTACAAGTCAACATTAGTATCCACTAGACCACTTGCTGTCGTTTGAACATAATGCGTTTGAGTTTAATTATAAACCTTAGATATCAACCTTAGAATGACATCAGTCAGGAAAAAAAAAGACTTACACTGGGCTTGAACTCAGGACCTCCTACTTATTAGTCAAGAGTCTTATCCACTAGACCACTTGCTGTGCTTAATATAGTTGTATTTGAGTTTAATTATATACCGCTTTTTTATTTAATGTGTTAACACTAGTGTCATAATTATAGACTCTTTCTTAATCTAGTATTTCTTAATCTTGTATTAAATCATATTTTTCACATAATTATACGGGCTATAATTGGGTCTGGGCTTAATTTCATAGAGCTGCTAAGTCAGAATAAAAATAAAAATCACTGGGCTTGAAATTGGGACCTTAGAATGACATCAGTCAGAATAAAAATAAAAAACACTGGGATTAAACTCAGGACCTCCTACTTATAAGCCAAAAGTGTTACCACTAGACCACTTTCTGTCCTATGGACATTTGTGTTTTAGTTTATTTATAAACCTTAGACATAAACATTAGAATGACATCAGTCAGAATAAAAATGAAATACACTAGACTCGAACCTGGGACAGCCTGGGCTCGAACTTATGACCTCCTATTTATAAGTCAACAGTCTTATCCACTAGACCACTAGCTGCGTTTAAGATAATGTCGTTTGAGTTTAATTAATTAGAATGACATCAGTCCGAGTAAAAAATAAAAAAAATTACACTGGGTTTGAACCTCGGACCTCCTGCTTACAAGTCAACATTAGTATCCACTAGACCACTTGCTGTCGTTGGGACATATGCGTTTGAGTTTAATTATAAACCTTAGATATAAACCTTAGAATGACATCAGTCAGAATAAAAATAAAAAACACTGGGCTTGAACATAGGACCTCCTACTTATTAGTCAAGAGTCTTATCCACTAGACCACTTGCTGTGCTTGAAATAGTTGTATTTGAGTTTAATTATATACCTCTTTTTTATTTAATGTGTTAACACTAGTGTCATAATTATAGACTCTTTCTTAATCTAGTGTTTATATCATTAAGTAAGCATATGATTACTGTTATTTCTTTTAAGTCCATATCCCATGAGCTGACTTCCAGATAAAGGTTGCTAAATTTCCCCAAGTATAGACTTTGAGGTTTATATATTAGAAAAACTTGGGGTGGTGGTGGGCGACATTGTGGCTCAACTGGTTAACCCACTGTGAGATGGAAACTCAAGATTCCCCAGATGGGTTCAAGACCCACCGTAGTCCAGAGTTTTGTTTTCCCTTTTGCACAACACCCCCCTTCCACAAGGCTCGCCCGCCCGCCTGGCTGGCTCGCCCGCCCGCCTGGCTGGCTCGCCCGCCCGCCTGGCTGGCTCGCCCGCCCGCCTGGCTGGCTCGCCCGCCCGCCTGGCTGGCTCGCCCGCCCGCCTGGCTGGCTCGCCTGCCTGCCTGGCTGGCTCGCCTGCCTGCCTGGCTGGCTCGCCTGCCTGCCTGGCTGGCTCGCCTGCCTGCCTGGCTGGCTCGCCTGCCTGCCTGGCTGGCTCGCCTGCCTGCCTGGCTGGCTCGCCTGCCGGCCTGGCTGCTCGCCGCCCGCCTGGCTGGCTGGCCTGCCTGCCTGGCTGGCTCGCCTGCCTGCCTGGCTGGCTCGCCTGCCTGCCAGGCTGGCTCGCCTGCCTGCCTGGCAGGCTGGCCTGCCTGCCTGGCGGGCTGGCCGGCCTGGCTGGCTCGCCCGCCCGCCTGGCTGGCTCGCCGCCGCCTGGCTGGCTCGCCCGCCTGCCTGGCTGGCTCGCCTGCCTGCCTGGCTGGCTGGCTCGCCTGCCTGCCTGGCTGGCTCGCCAGCCCGCCTGGCTGGCTCGCCCGCCTGCCTGGCTGGCGCGCCCGCCTGCCTGGCTGTCTCGCATTCCGGCTTGGCTTGCTAGCCTGCCTGCCTGGCTGGCTCGCCTGCCTGCCTGGCTGGTTCGCCGCGCGCCTGGCTGGCTCGCCCGCCCGCCTGGCCGCCCGGCCCGCCCGCCTGGCTGGCGGGCCCGCCGGCCTGCCTGGCGGGCCCGCCTGCCTGCCTGGCTGGCTCGCCTGCCTGCCTGGCTGGCTGGCCTGCCTGCCTGGCTGGCTCGCCTGCCTGCCTGGCTGGCTCGCCTGCCTGCCTGGCTGGCTCGCCTGCCTGCCTGGCTGGCTCGCCTGCCTGCCTGGCTGGCTCGCCTGCCTGCCTGGCTGGCTCGCCTGCCTGCCTGGCTGGCTCGCCTGCCTGCCTGGCTGGCTCGCCTGCCTGCCTGGCTGGCTCGCCTGCCTGCCTGGCTGGCTCGCCTGCCTGCCTGGCTGGCTCGCCTGCCTGCCTGGCTGGCTCGCCTGCCTGCCTGGCTGGCTGGCCTGCCTGCCTGGCTGGCTCGCCTGCCTGGCTGGCTCGCCTGCCTGGCTGGCTCGCCTGCCTGGCTGGCTCACAGTGCCCGGCCAAAAGGGTCTGACCACTAGAAACTGACCATTACATTTGTGGCGTTTTTAACAGCATGTACACTGTATATATAACAATAAAATATAGTAAATATTTAAAAATTAATAAAAAATATGAGGACCTCATTGGCCAGGTCAAGGTGACCACTGTGGTCATCCTTGGGTCATCCTCTTTACATGGATACCTAACAGTGCTCGGCCAAAAGGGTATGACCACTAGAAACTGGCCATTACATTTGGGGCGTTTTTAACAGCATGTGCACTGTATATATGACAATAAAATATAGTAAATATTTAAAAATAATAAAAAATATAAGGGCCTCACTGGCCGGGTCAAGGTGACCATTGCGGTCATCCTTGGGTCATCCTCTTTACATTGATACCTAACAGTGCCCGGCCAAAAGGGTCTGACCACTAGAAACTGACCATTAAATTTGGGGCATTTTTAACAGCATGTGCACTGTATAGGATATGACAATAAAATATAGTAAATATTTAAAAATTTATAAAAAATATAAGGACCTCATTGGGCGGGTCAAGGTGACCATTGAGGTCATCCTTGGGTCATCCTCTTTACATTGATACCTAACAGTGCCCGGCCAAAAGGGTCTGACCACTAGAAACTGACCATTACATTTGGGGCGTTTTTAACAGCATGTACACTGTATATATAACAATAAAATATAGTAAATATTTAAAAATTAATTTAAAAATATAAGGACCTCATTGGCCAGGTCAAGGTGACGACTGAGGTCATCCTTGGGTCATCCTCTTTACATGGATACATAACAGTGCCCGGCCAAAAGGGTATGACCACTAGAAACTGGCCATTACATTTGGGGCGTTTTTAACAGCATGTGCACTGTATATATGACAATAAAATATAGTAAATATTTAAAAATTAATTTAAAAATATAAGGGCCTCACTGGCCGGGTCAAGATGACCATTGAGGTCATCCTTGGGTCATCCTCTTTACATTGATACCTAACAGTGCCCGGCCAAAAGGGTCTGACCACTAGAAACTGACCATTACATTTGGGGCGTTTTTAACAGCATGTGCACTGTATAGGATATGACAATAAAATATAGTAAATATTTAAAAAAAATTAAAATATATAAGGACCTCATTGGCCGGGTCAAGGTGACCATTGAGGTCATCCTTGGGTCATCCTCTTTACATTGATACCTAACAGTGCCCGGCCAAAAGGGTCTGACCACTAGAAACTGACCGAATGCAATTGTCCCATATAGGACATGCATTAAATCGAATGTCAAACCAGTAACCGTTACTTGTTTGATATTGAATGTCAAACGTCGAATATGTAACCAACTTCACGTCGGTCATATCTAGTATCCAAGCCGCAGCTGGTACCATTCTTAATTGGGTCCCAACTTCGGTAACCTCAACAAAGTCGGTAGGGTTAGAAAAAAGAGCTGTTGGAGTCGTGTAGGTAACCAATGTTAGTAAAATTGGTGTTGGAACAGTCAGCAATTTCCTTAGAATTGGAAATTTTGTTCAGTCCATCAATGAGCTCTTCAGGGAAGCCAGTTTTTTGTTCTTGCCAACAATGTTCCTATAATGAATAGTGTTAGCGCCCTCTATTTTTACTTCTAATTGTTCAATTAAGATGGCGGCGCCCGGGGAAGTTTTATTAACTGCAGATGCAAGCGGCATTTTATGGAATGCTTGCGTTTGGGATTTACAGACAGGAACTACTCTAATGACTTTTAAAGGTGGATGTAGCGCAACTCGAAGTCTTTGTTTTGTCGGTGATTATTATCTAATATCAGCTGATATTGGCAAACCAATCATCCACGTGTGGACTGCTCAAAAAAGGGTAGGCCAATTTGTTATAATGTTAATGTCGGGTAACGTGGCGTGGCGCTGTGCATAGTTTTCCCCCCTTGTGAGCTTATGTACAATTGTATGTGTGTATGGCCTGGGTAGAATGTCGTATCTGACCGCCACTTTTTCTCATTCAATATAACCAATAATGTAATCTTAGTCCAGTAGTAGTACTAAGGTGGAGAACATATGGATGATGATGGACATATACACATGTACTTCAAATAAACCCTTTCACGGTAATATGCGCCATGTTTTTGACGGGGCAAAATTGTTTATTTCGAACACTCGTTGCCGTCTGCGACCCAGCACTCGAACTTCACGTACATTCCAGACACGTGCGTGAAGTTCGAGTGCTGTGTCGCAGACGGCAACGAATGTTCGAAATAAACAATTTTTGCCCCGTCAAAAGCATGGCGCATATTACCGTGAAAGGGTTTATTATTCCAGGATATTCATTTCATAAAAAATTAGGCATTTTTGGTACACCAAGAGGCAAGACTTCCTCGGTCATGTCAGTCTGATCTTGCAACTCCCCCGGGCGTTAGTGACCAACATGGTCTAGGTATGTGCGTATTCCACGCATTGTCGCAAATCTTTTTGGCCGCGGCCTCAATCTCGGGTTGAATCGCCGTGGCGAAGACACCGTGGAGATAGCGCTTTGTAACGTTTCGCTGTGGCCGTTCTTTTTAACGTACCCAGGAGCTTTTTTTCAAGACGTAGATCACATATTCTACTTCAACCTCGTTCTAAAATTTTCTGAATGCGGCATCTAGAAGTTTCCAAAAAAAGATCTCGAAATTTGGGTTTGTTCTTGCTCATCAAAACCATCGACGATTTACTCAAAGGTGAGTAATATACCTTATCAAACCACACTACTAATTTTTCTATACTTGTTTTCTACCTCTTGGCCAATTTTGACGGCGATTGGACGATGCGCAGTTACGTTTTTTTGACTCGCAGAAATTGATGTCGATCAAAGATTGTATTGCGCCGCATTCAGCACGCTACATTGTGTACCATTTTTGATGTCAACAAAACGAACGTTCAATCGGCCGAATTTTCAGTCCGATAAATCGTCCGTTTTTTCACCTTCCTCCATGGTTTAAACCTAATATACATCGGCGTAACACAATAATATTAGTTCTCATAACTTATTTAATTTTTTCATCTTTCCAGTCCAATATAATTTATTATTTTTTCTAATTTTAATTAAATCAGGGATAAGAATTTCTCGCGGATTTCAGTATAAAAATTAAAAATTCTCGGATTTGAGTAATTTTTTTTCCTATTTTTAAAAATTTATTTTCATTATTTTGTTTTATCTTTCCAGTCCAATATAATTTATAAATTGTTCTAATAATTTTATAATATTTAATTAGGGATGAAAATAATCCTGAGATTTGAGTAATTTCTTTTTTTCATATTTAAAAAAAAATTATTTATTTATTTTTTTAACACATTTTTTTTGTATTTCTTATTTGTAAATCAGCACTACAAAACAAACTAATCATTGAATTAGCCTGGAAATAGGTTATTATTCTTCCTCTTTTCCCAAGCATTCCAGTGATACCAACCTTTTGACAATCGGACAAGAATTAAGAAAGTTATGATATGGAATCCGAGAAAATCTAGGAAACGGGTCACAAGTCAAATTTACATTTCTTTTGTTTTTCCTTATAAAATAATTGCCATTTACGGGCCTAAAATTGCTGGATTCAACATGTCATAACTTCCTTATTTTTGGTCACAGGAAGATGATTCTTATATCATTGTAATCGTCTGTTCAAGACCTTGACAATGATACCAGTTGTATAGTTGTATTGAAATCCGTTGATTTTGAAATTTTTTGTCACATAGCTACATGGTCATTGTACATGCGCAGTGGCAGCTATAATAGGATCCTTCTATTTTCTGAAGGGGAGTATTTTTTTAGAAGGGAAATAAAGTCTGAAAACCATCATAAAAGTGGATTTTAAGGAAAGAATGTCGTATCCGGCCGCCACTTTTTAAGGGCTTTTTGGGATTTTTTTTGCAACCACTAATCAGTTAAAAAATCATTCTATCGATTTTTGGTGGTACAGAAAGCGAAAACTATCTTTAAAATCCACTTTTATGATGGTTTTCGGACTTGATTTCCCTTCTAAAAATCCTCCTTCAGAAAATAGAAGGATCCTATTATAGTTGCCACTACGCATGTACAATGACTGTGTTGGTCACTAATTGTGGAGTTTACAAGATCAGACTGACATGACTGAGGAAGTCATCGTATACCAAAAATGCCTGATTTTTCATGAAATAAATATCATGGAATAATTTGAAGTATATGTCCATCATCATCCATATGTTCTCCACCTTACCAGGTAGGTAAGATTACATTATTGGTTATATTTAATGAAAAAAAGTGGCGGCCGGATACGACATTCTTTCCGATTTTAAAGATAGTTTTCGCTTTCTGTACCCCCATGTACGAAATTCACCGCACTTGTGAAATGATGCACTTACCTTTGGCTTAGCATTTCTCGGAAAACTTTAAAAACTATGGCGTATTACTGGTTGCATAAACTATTTAGGTCATACTTGTTACAAAAATAAAAATTATAGTGAAATTGTATGATTTACTGGAAAGTTAGTGAATGTGAAACTGTGGAAAAAGTTGTTAAACCGCTGATTTTATTAGATACAAATATTAAGGGTACATGACCTCAATTTTGTTCATGAACATCTGTGATTTTATTGTTCTATGCCGTCAATGAGCTGTTGTCTGTGGAAAGCAAAACATATGAATGCATTGCATTTGCAATGAGTTTTTAAAATGTCCTCAAAAATGTCCTCAAAATGGACATATTCCTTATAGAAGAAATGAATGAAGACGACTTAATTTGTTGATGTTTAATTTGTCGGTAGTGGAAAATTATTGAAAAAAATTAATATTAATATCATGGTTATGAAAAGAAATCCATTATTTAGCAAAATGTTAACAGCATTTTTTACACATTTCAAAGTTTTAAACTACTTTTTTTCCAAAAAAGTTAACCATCTTCCATTTTTTTGGTCTTTCAAGAGTATTGATTAAAAGTTTTGAGAACTTCTCCAAATTAAACCATTTGATTTAAAAAATCTTTCAAGATTAAAAACAATTTTACAACCATCTGAAATAGCATTATTCAACTGTTTTTTTTCCTTGGGTACATTTTTTGTTCCCCCATAAACTTTTCCAGTTTGGGGGTCAGTCATGTACCAACATAAATTTTTTGATGACCAAAATTCTGTGTGTCTCAAAAAACAGCGCTCAAGACGTCCATGCATATGATCATGCATTGAAATTCAGCATTTTACAAGAGAATCCGTCACTGAAACAAACTAAATCACCAAAATATCTAATTTCATTTGAAAGAACTGTTCAGTTGATTATATTATAACCTTTGGTGCATCATTTAGGGTACATGTAAATTGAGGATAGTAGGCCTACTGGTACTAGCAGCCCAGCAAACCCATGTTAAAACTCCAAAAACAAGGGGAAAATGGAAATTAGTGTTTGTTAAAATGTATGGAAGAACATATATTATGTCACAATACAATTTTTTGTAATTTTTGGCAATTTTACATGTAGAACTTTTTGGTGCAATTTAAAAATTACGCCATGTGTTAGATGATACGATCGGGTTCTCGACTGAATTTCTGTCCAGTTTCCAGATGTCGGCATTTCAGAATTGTGTACCATTTTTTATAATATGAAATTCCTTTTGAATTTTTAAAATTGCAAGTTTCATTTAATAATTTATGCCAATATTTGACTGAACAAGTTTCAAGTGGATCCACTGGTGAGATTTTCTATGATAGTGAACTGAAGTCAGAAAACTTGTTGAGTTGAAGTACGCCACGTTAGACGACACACAATCCTAGTTGTGATTATCCTAACTCTACTTTATCATGTTGAGTTACGGATATCTCCGCACAGTTGACTAACCTTTAAAAAAAAAATATCAAAAATGCCTACAGAGTACAGGTCCCTTTTAGGTACATATGTCCAGAACACTTACTGAACATAATCAGCCTTCTCAATGAAAGAAATTGTCCAAAAAAATTCAAATTTTCAAGTGAATACATATGCAAATATTGGCAAATGGAGCAACACACCACGTACATTGTACATTTTAATCTTAGGGTGTTGCCAACATAGGGCCAAATGACTCAGTTGGTAAAGTGCGGGTACAGTAACCCGGTTCAATTGCCACTAACCCTAACCTCACTGAATACTACAAAATACTACTTGAGTAAACTGCAGTATGGAGTACTTTTACTACACTGGTCTATGAGAATTGAGTAGTATTTTGTAGTACAGTGTACTGGACCCCAAATGAATGCCTAGGACTTTACGGCTCAAGTAAATTTTTCTTTGTTCACTCTTTAAAAAAAAATAAAAAAATAAAAATAAAAATTTTATAATGAATGACAAATAAAGTAAATTTATTACCCATAAGGTTTTGTTTTGATACACGTATCTTGATTATTTTCAGGAACAACAGCAGCAGCGTATTGTTTGTCCAGGTGTAGTTTCTTGCCTTGCTACTTCATCTAATAGCACATTATGTGCTGCAGGTATTGCAGAGAAGATTCATTTATGGCAGGTATCAATGCACATTATTTGGCAACTCTTCTAAATTACCATTTTGTCATTTGGGTCTTTTTTCAAGGTTTTAACCAGTTCGCGTCGGAGGCCGTGTATACACGCAATTTTTTTTTTGCACCACGGATCGGAAAGCGTCTAAACACGCCATAGGAAACTCTGATATTTTTGTATGCATGCTCGGTTCAGCCACGCGTGTACGGTGACATGCTCGGAATACATGTACGTGGCCACGAGCTGTGGAAGCTTCTATTAACATGTGTGTGGGAAAAAGAAACCCGCACAGGGGCTCAGAAAAACTTTTTTATTCCCGATGCGAACTGGTTAATAAGGTTTACAATTTTTTATATTTTTTATTCCATTTAGGAATTTGTCATGTAGGGATGGCCAATCAGTGTTCAAGCCCCTAGGCCTGTGCCGGGTACCCAAGTTCACGGGTATCCGACCATTGAGTTCAATAGCGGGTTCCTTTTTACCGGTTCGGGTACCCAAAATCCATGTATTAAAATCTGATGTAACTTTACAGAAACTGAATGCCAGTCTTACTGATGAACTCTTACTGATCTTCCATGTTTATAATAAGGTTTCAGGTACTCCGTTTTATTTCATAAAATTAAAAACAATAATAAAAAACAGTGCTGGACAGAATTTTTTTTCAGAATTCGGTAAAATGTCATCTTGTATTCCAATCTTAATAGATATGCAGCGGAGATCTGTTAGCAGTACTAGCGCTTCATTACCAGAGAGTTACATGTCTATGTTTCACTGATGATGGGAGTCATTTAATATCAGGCGGAGAGGATAACCTGGTTATGGTGTGGTTTATTGCAAGGTATGATCACTACTGGAGAGGATAACTTTATGAATATTATAATGAGAGATACATGTATTTCACTGACAATAAAGTCATTTATATAACCCTCCTACTTCTGGTACCTTTTTCATACAAGTTGATCCACCATTTGAAACCATTCGCTTTTGTGGTTTTGAATGGTGAAATAACTGTACAGTATTGATTCCCCCAAATGGTTTTGAATGGTAGGTCAGCTAATACAAAACCTTGTTTGGATCATTCCAAATGGTAGTACAGCTAATACAAAACCTTGTTTGGATCTTTCCAAATGGTAGTACAGCTAATACAAAACCTTGTTTGGATCTTTCCAAATGGTAGTACAGCTAATACAAAACCTTGTTTGGATCTTTCCAAATGGTAGTACAGCTAATACAAAACCTTGTTTGGATCTTTCCAAATGGTAGTACAGCTAATACAAAACCTTGTTTGGATCTTTCCAAATGGTAGTACAGCTAATACAAAACCTTGTTTGGATCTTTCCAAATGGTAGTACAGCTAATACAAAACCTTGTTTGGATCTTTCCAAATGGTAGTACAGCTAATACAAAACCTTGTTTGGATCTTCCCAAATGGTAGTACAGCTAATACAAAACCTTGTTTGCATACTTCTCAGTGGTGAATCAATGGACCCTCTATGCATTTTAATGGATTTGAATGGTAGTAAAGCTTGCTACCAACATTGTTCAAATGGTATCACCATGTGTGTACAAAACCAATGGGCATTTTGGTAAGTGGAAATTTTGAATGGTTTCAAATGGTCAAACAGTTGGAGGGTTAATATCAAGTAGACATGACAACCTAGTAATGGTGTGGTTTATTACATGGTATGAATGCTTTATGCTGCGTTGGTTTGTTGATTGATTGATTGATTGATTGATTGATTGTGTTGATTGATTGATTGATTGTGTTGATTGATTGATTGATTGACAAATCGATCGATCGAGTTGATTAGATTTGATTTGATTGATCAATTACTTTGATTTGATTTGATTCACAATTGTTTTCCCCTCAGTATCTTGCAGCAAAGTCAAAACAGCAAGTCATGTGAGCCATTACATGTATGGTCGAAGCATGCTTTACCAATCACAGATGTCCACTGTGGTACAGGTGGTTTAATGTCAAGGATAGTATCTGCATCATATGACCAAACATGCAAGGTATAACATTTCTGAAAAGTTAATAGGATCCATACCAAAATGTCAAATATTATATCTAGGAGAAGGAATACATTAACCCTCCTACTACTAACAAGGGTCAAAATCAGTCAAAATTTTGATATACTTGCGCTTAAAAAGTCACACAATGAGTCGACCGTTTTTGACTGGTAAAAGCATTGTCTTGTATTGTTCAGGGTGGTCAAAATGACAGTAAAAACCAGTCAGAAATGCCCCTGTGTGCACATTTGGGTCAACAGTCAAAAACAGGCAGTTGACTGATTTTGACCTTTGTAGCTACTTCCCCCAAAGGTGCAGCTAGAGTAGGAGGGTTAATGTGAAGGATAAAATATACCGATTACCATGACTTAGAGACTCATTGACTCTATTACTCATACTAGTATTGCACTAAAGAACAGTGGCGTAGCCAGAATTTGTAGAGTGGAAGCAAACCTTGTTTAGGGGTAAAATTACCAACACAAAACTCAGTTCAGAAATACCAAGAAGTATGTGAATTTACAGACAAAGACTGTGGGGGAGGGGAACAAGTGGGGGAGGGGAAGGCAGAGGCGGGGAGCAGTGGCTCACCCACCGACGCTTGGGCTATGCCACTGCTAAAGAACATCTTGACAAGATCAGCCAAAATAATGCTGACTATGTTTATTATATATTATTTTATCTGTGACACCCATATAGTTGGATAAAATAAAGCAGTAATTTATAGAGAATTAGTCCTGCATTGTGACAAATGATTAACCCTAACCCCCTTTGGTATTCTGGCTAGACACCCTACAACATACAACATTTGTCAAAGTGAGAAGGCTGCTGAGTGTAACAAGATCCAACAGTGCATATTGTTGCGTCTAGCAGGCTAGCCCTGTAGTGTGTGTGGGTGGTATTATATGGGTACCTGTGAGGCAGAGTTGGTTGTGTGTTATAAGTAGCCTGTAATGGCAGCAGTATGCAACGTGATACTACTGTGTGGTGACAGCTGGACTCAACAGTATACAACAAATTGTATAGCATCCCTTGGCTGCACAGTGCAACAAGGTCCCACAGATGTGTACACTTGTTGCACCGTGTTGCGTTGAGCAGCGTTAGGGTTAATGCAACACGGTGCAACACAACAACCTAATGTGAAGCACCAATCATGTTTTCAGTTTACCACTGATGGTAATTTTGGTTTCATTATTTCCTGCCTTGCAGCTATGGGATTTAGCATCAGGCCAACTTCTTTGTAATTTTGTATTTGATGCACCTATTTGCTCTGTTACCATGGATACCGCAGAGTATAATTTATTCGCTGGATGTTCTGATGGAAACATCTATCAAGTGAACCTCTATGCTGCTGTGAGTACTTTCAATGTACAGACTTAACTGCAATAATAACATGTTATTTAACAAACATTGTCCATTCACAAACATTCACAAACATTGTCCATTCGATTAGTGGAATTTGTATATGACATAAAACACAATAAAGGGGGCCACTTTGATTCCGTCACGTTAGCAGTTTTTCCAATGGTTGTTATTTATTTTTAAGTACCTGAAACCGACCAAAAAGTGTTTCAACATGTGAATGGACATGCAGGCTTATACTAGAACTAATTTGAGTTGATTTATTTAATTTTTTAATTTTTTGTTTATTTTTTTACCCTCAAATTTCCATAAAAATTGGACGGAAAAAGTTACCTCACTTTTCCGTCCATTTGTTGATGGAAATTTTAGGTAATTAAAAATAATAGTAATAATCAACTCAAATTATCTTTAGGATAAGCATGCATGTCTATTCAAATGTTGAAATTCTTTTTGGGTGGTTTCAGATATTTAAAAAAAAATTACAACCATTAGAAAAACTGCTAACGTGACGGTAGGAAAGTGGCCCCCTTTATTGTGTTTTATGTCATATTACGTGTCATCAACATTTGCGCCTTTGCTGTAAAAAGTGTACAATTGGATGTCTAATAATATACACTTGTATTCCAGATATCACATGAATATCTATTATGAACAACATCTACATCTACATTTGCAAATATTGTTAGATATTTGTTAACCTTATTCCTGCTGGAAGCAATGTTTGCATTTGAGTTTTAGTAAGTAAATTCTGCAGATTGACTGCATCCACTTCGGTTCGGTCCTTGACCACACCCAAAACCGGTCATTTTCCGTACGACAAACTTTTATTCCTGTAATAATTATTGTAGGGTTCTTCTTCAGTGGGCTGAACCCTCCTGAATTGTTATACGATGAATTTGGGTAGTTTGTTATCTTAATTGGGATAAATTCTTAACCCTCCTACTACTACAAGGGTCAAAATCAGTCAAAATGTTGATATGCTTGCCAAGGTATATCTAGTGCACTTAAAAGTCAAACACTGTCAAACCTTACGTGTAGTAAGTACATTAATTGGGATAACATTATTTCCCATTTGTAATGTCATCACTCAATTAACACTAACATGTTTTTCAAGCAGCCTGTGCAGACGGAAAGACACATACACGGAGATAAGACTACAGATGAAAAAGATTCCCATGTCTTTAAAGGTCACAGGTAAGATGCTGATACATGGAATTATTTAAAGGGGGACTGACATCCTTTACTTAAGGCGTTTTGTAATAAAATATTGTTTTTGAGACGCACCTGTGTCTATTTAATCATTGATTTCTGAGTACAAGTATTTTAAAACAATGTTTGAAGTGTTTGGGGGAGGCAACCCCGCCCCATGGTGGAAGCTTCATTTGCATAAGATATGTGACGTAAGGTCGGGAAGGTCCGATGTGTACATGATGTACATGTACATACATACGTTTCACACACGTAGCGTCGATTTCATTTCTTCCGTGATTTTTGTTTCCGGAACTAATAAAATGCCGGGAAGATGTGTTGCTGCAGGATGCAGCAACACCACCAAAGACGGTGTTAGCCTTCATCTGTTCCCAAGTGACCCAAAATATCGCCATATTTGGACGAGCAAAGTTCGACTGACAAGAGTAAAGTGGTCAGGTCCATCGGCTCACACAGTTTTGTGCAGCGATCATTTTGAGCCGAGTTTTGAGCCGAATTTCTCTTCCCGACATGACGTCACGAACAGCTCCTCCGTGCAGGGCGGGAACAACTAGTAAAAGTGGGGGGCATTTTTACAATGGTAAAATAACACTCTCAAAAACAATAAAAACACAAAACAAAAATTTTATTGATCTTTTACTGATATAAAAGAATAAAACGATCACATATTTAACTGTTTGATTTAAATCCACGACAGTCCCCCTTTAACAATTGTGCCTCGGAATAAGCATGGAGGAAGAAAACAGAAGGAGTCACAACGAAGGCATATCAAAGGTTCAATGTCTTTTGCCGCGGTCGTAAAATTTCGAAGCCAGCGCTAATCGTTTAATCCGATTATCGAGGAGAACTACAGCCAGGCTTTCTTTGCACATGCGCATTGCGCGCATTGCTGACGTTGTCCTATTGCACTACACGGAAGGCTGGCTCGATCCAACTCGACCTACGAATCCAACACTGCAATATCTTCATTGCACAGCATCGCACAAATATGAGGATTGAAATGATAACAAGCTAAACAACACGTCTTTGAATTTGACAATTTGTTGGCTTCCGGAGATCACCGGAAATATCCTTAAAATAAGTTGCTAAAAAGACAATTTATTGTAACATCTGAATGTTATATTTACCGTAAGTCAGCTTCGGATTCGCCAAATTCGACGATCAAAACACCAAAATACTCGGTGGAAAAATCGCTATTGAAGACAATGAACTGCGCAATATAAAAAGCCCGCGAAAAGTAGTGCGCACGCTTTGTGTTTATTCGTTTGCTACAGATTTCTTACCCTCCAATTATGTATGCTGGTCGCGAGCAGGCCGAGCGGCAGAAGACATTGTACACAAGGGGATTATCGCGGTTGTAAAACTGGTAAGCGTAGCGGGCGGCCGTAACGTATTTTCAATGGGCCACTCCGAAGTGCTAATTGGTTATGACATAAGAGGCTGTAGTTCTCGATAATCGGATTAAACGATTAGCGCTGGCTTGGAAGTTTTACGACCGCGGCAAAAGACATTGAACCTTTGATATGCCTTCGTTGTGACTCCTTCTGTTTTCTTCCTCCATGGAATAAGCAACTAGATTGATGGTGCTCTACAAGTGAAGAATTGGACTGGATTGGATGATTTTGTTTATATTGATGTATTTTATCCACTGACAATCTTTTATTTATTTTCGCAGTAAACCAGTGACCTGTCTGTGTCTATGGATGGTATTTTATCTACTGTCGATTTTTCATCTGTCTTTGCAGTAAACCAGTGACTTGTATGTCTGTGTCGATGGATGGTACTATGTTGACATCAGGTAGCCAGGATTATACAGCTTGTATATGGCACATTCACAGCAAACAACGTGTTCGCACACTTCATCATAAAGGTGCTTTATATTGAACATAATTCATAATTTACCCAACATTTTGAAACAAAAATGAGATTTGGAGGTCTTTCAATGTTTCCATCACATTTTCATCAGATGGAATCCTGCTAAAAAGTCTTAAAATGATCCCCAATTAATTTTCATATAGACGGCAAACTTGGAAGATTAAAGGGATAAAATTGATTATTCTAAAATATTTGCATTTTTGAATTGTAAAGTGAAACTAATGTAATGTGAAGTTGATGAATGTTTCAATCTTCCCTAGTAACATTATTGTCTAAGATGCTGTCACATGAAAGAAAGTGTGAAATAATGATCAGTTTAAATTAAGAATAGAGAACTCATTTCTAAATTCTGCATTGGAATGAATACAAATAATCAGAATGCATTTTCACTATTTCCTTTGAAACAATGTAACAAGATAAACATTTCACAAATAGGTTGTATGTATTTACTTAGTCTGTACGTATCCTTTTCACCATGTAAAGCTACAAATGCAGAGATGCCAACATTTACGATTTGGGCGTAATTTTTACGATTTATTGATTCCAATTACGATTGTACGATCCTTGTATCAATTTTTGGCCAGCCGCGAAACCAACGATGTAAAGAACCACATGTGTTTACGGCACGCGCACCGTAGTTCATCAGCCGTTTACATGACGAAAACCTTTCGTTAGGCGAATTACTCTTTCAATTTGGAATGTTGGCATCTCTGCAAATGCACAAACCAACCACAAAGTTTAATTTCAGCAGTAACATCATATAAATGTTCTCACTTCAGAAAATAGCGCATTATGTTGTGTTGTAACAAGAAAACAGTCAGCTCATTATGTTGTGCCGTCAGTAAGAAAATATATATATATATAGGATGGTGAAATTCTTGCGTCGGGAGATAAACAATTGATTTAATTTTGCCCTACACCGACGTGTGTATAGCACTGTATGCTCAGTGCTTTCCGAGTGTCTGTGAAAAAACTACACAGGTGACTCGGGCGGGATTCGAACCCATGACCTCCTGCTTACTAGTGCAGACGTCTTAACCTCTCGACAATTGCAGAGCTGCCAACTCTTCCGGATTCTGCGGAAGACTTCGCGTATTTGACGGTAATTTACTTACTTAAAATATATGCAAGGAGGCCTCTCCTTTTGGCACCAAAAGGAGAGGCCTCCTTGCATATATTTTAAGTAAGAAAATTACCGTCAAATACGCGAAGTCTTCCGCAGAATCCGGAAGAGTTGGCAGCTCTGCAATTGTCATCGGGCAAGCTCGGTGGTCGAGAGGTTGAGACGTCTGCACTAGTAAGCAGGAGGTTGTGGGTTCGAATCCCGCCCGATTCGCCTGTGTAGTTTTTTCATAGACACTTGGAAAGCACTGAGCATACAGTGCTATACACACGTCGGTGTAGGGCAAAATTAAATCAATAAGAAAATAGTCAGCTCATTATGTTGTGTCGTCAACAAGACAATAGCAAGCTCATTATGTTGTGTCGTCAACAAGAAAATAGCAAGCTCATTATGTTGTGTCGTCAACAAGACAATAGTCAGTATTGTGTTGTTGTGTCGTCAACAAGAAGATAGTGAAAAGGCAGTCATAAATTTTCATCAACATGCAAACACAAACATTGCATTCATTCTAATTGTATTCATCCTAAATTGTATTCATCCTTCACTTTAGCAAAGAGGATTTTGGAGGATTTGAGTTAAGTATTGAATTGTTCATGTAAGTCATGTTTTGTAATCTATTTCGTACACAGGAGCAGTAACCAATGTGGCATTCATGTCATCTTCACTCAGTAATAATAAGGTTAAACCAACCTTTTCACTGCAACCTTTTAAGAGATATTTCCGGTCTGTAGAATCTGATGAAGATGTTAGTTCACAGGGAGAAATAGGAGTTAGGATACCAAACCAGGAGGTAAGAAATATGTCCATAATGATCTATCTTTGTATTTCATATCCATAATTCTTTGTTATGGATTCTCTTTCTTTAGTTTATAAAACAATAATACTAAGACAGAGGTACCCATGACTGATATAATGCGATCGACATGTAGCTCCAAAGAAAAATTATTATCTGAAACTTTTCACGAGTTATACAAAGTATGTGACAGGTTGACTGATGTATTGTGATTTATTATATCAAAGGTTTCATCATCTTTGAGAGATTCAGACACAGAAGAATATTCACATTTTATGGAAGCAATCCAACAGGTGAGTGTTTTGAATATACAGTACTATAATCTCTAGTGGATTAAAGCTGCGCCGGGTATCCAGATACCCGACCAAAAATGTCATTACCCGGTTCCACTTTTCGGTTCCAATTACCCATTAACGACTTTTTAAAATTCCGACATTTTAAGCCACACAAAATAATAAAAGTCTTTGATTTTTTTTGCTAACAAAATAAAGAAAACTTGGATGAAGGCTTTAGAAGTAACATTTGCCGACAGCCTTTCACATACTGACCAGCTTTTGTTTGAAACCTGTATTCACATTGGTTACGGTATTTTATACATTCGTAATTGTGTTTTACAAAATTGTTTACGGGTACCCGGGTATCCGAAGATTTCAAATTTCGGGTATCCGGTTCCCGAAATAACTGAAAACGCACAGCCTTATAGTGGATTAGTTAATTCCAGACTTGTGTTCAATTGTAAACCTTGAGTCTAAGTCTTCCTTGAATCTCAGCCCAAAGTCTTGAATCATGAAGGTCGAGTCTGAGTCATGAGTTTTTTAGTAAATATTGTATCCAGATGACCATGTTCATGTGGCAATTCAGAGCCCGAGTCATTGTTCATGGTGACTTGAGTCTGAGTCACTAAAAATGTGACTGAACTTGGACTTGAGTCTGAGTCGGGAGTCCGAGTCGGGAGTCCGAGTCGGGAGTCCGAGTCGGGAGTCCGAGTCGGGAGTCGTTCGATATGGGACAGGCCAAAACTTCTGCTACAGCTCTGGCATGTTTTACAATTGTGCAAGGGAAGTATACACGTATGTCATCTTTGATGTATTTGAATTCACATTGATTCTTGAATCTGATTTTATATGCAAGGGTTAACATATTTTACTTGTTTTGATGTTCCAGGTGAGTGGTACTTGTCTTAATGACCACACCTCTCAACAATCACGACAACAACTGCAACAGGAGATAGAAAAACTTAGACAAACTAATCAGCTTCTGTTCAAATCTGCAGTCGAGTTAGCAAACAGGTAAACTACTAGTCCAGCCAGTAAGCTGACAGGTAAACTACTAGTCCAGCCAGTAAGCTGATAGGTAAACTACTAGACGAACCCGTTAGCTGACAGGTAAACTACTAGTCTATCCCATTAGCTGACAGGTAAACTACTAGTCTACCCAGTAAGCTGACAGGTAAACTACTAGTCCAGCCAGTAAGCTGATAGGTAAACTACTAGACTAGCCCGTTAGCTGACAGGTAAACTACTAGTCCAGCCAGTAAGCTGATAGGTAAACTACTAGTCTACCCCGTAGCCAATAGGAAACAATTTCTCTACTCAGTTGGCCAACATGTACATGTAACTATGTCTAAACAGTTAGCCAGCACAGAAAGGTTGTATCATTTTCGGCATTGAGAAATCCTTCCTTCCTTATCGCCCGTTAAGAAATTTGTGGCAGACGAACAGCAATCTTGAATAAGAGCTTTTTGTTAATAATAATAATAATAATACAGAGCATTTATATGGCGCTATACGAAGAACAGAGCGCCTAACAAAACAAGGAAGTATAGTATGAACAAGAACATCATACAAAACTAAACCAACAACTAACCGACTAACAAAGAAAATAAGCAAAATAAACGTATTATTAAAGTGGAGTTCTCAAAGGAAGAATTTAATAAATGACCTTTTCCTTTTTTGAGAGAGGTCATGTCATAAGGAAATTAAACAGTAAAATATTGTAAAGAGTCACTTTCTCCTAATCCCTTTGTTTTGAATTCAGAAAAGCCCAAGGTCAGCTGGGGGAAAATGGGCCTTCTAAGTTTAAAAATTGCCTTCCTGATGTCATACTTGCAAAGTCACCACTTCAGTGGACAAAATCACTTGAGTATTTGCCTAATAATAATAATGTGTGGACTTATATAGCGCACATATCCACCAACTGAGTGGTGCTCAAGGCGCATTATATTATTACCCCTGCTCGTAAGGCTCATAAATCATTCCTGAAACCATCTCAGCTCCCTGGGGAGTATACAGCTCAATTGCTGCCATTACAGCGCATATAGGGCTAATCAACCAACTCTGCCCTCACAGGTACCCATTTAACCCCTGGGTGGAGAGAAGCAATTATGGTTAAGTGTCTTGCTCAAGGACACAAGTGTCACGGCCGGGATTCGAACCCACATTCTGCTGCTAACACCAGAACTTGAGTCCGGTAAGCTAGACCGCTCGGCCACGACACTCCATATATTGTGTAAATAACACCAGAAATATTACTGCTGCTGCATGTATACGTGTAAGATCATCCATTTGTTTCCCCCAGTGAATTCTTAGGCTTTCCTAAATTAGAGACAAAAGGAGTTTGGACAAAACCATTTTTTACAATATATTACCTTGGGTTTAGATAATAAAAATGTTACGTTGTTTAGTTTCCTTATGACGTAACCATAACTGCCAACTATTACGAATTTTTTCAATATCTACGAAAGTACAAATTGATTTACGCACGTACACTGGAAGAAATATTGGGCAAACACGGTTGATATGTTGCCCAACACTGGTCAACATATCAACAGGTTACACAGTTAGTTTACCATTGCCCAGTGTTGGATAATTTGTTGCCATAATATGTGAACAGTTGTGGTAAATACTGACCAATTCTGGGAGAAATAACCGTACCCAACCCCATGTTGACCAACGTTTTTACAGTGATAGTAGTTTTTGTGTGATTTATTTGCAGTTGGTCATCTTGACCATTTTAGGTAAAACTTGTAGCTTTGCATGGTGAGGATGATAAGTAAGACTAATTGCGGTGACACCATGTGGAATCTCAATTTAGTAATTAGTTCTGAAAAAAAAATGGAGGTACAACTCGACGTTTCGATCAGCATGCTCTGATCGACCATTTTAGTATTAATACAAATTATGTCTTGGTCGGTTTCATTACGAATTGTAATTTTGAAATGTTGGCAGCTATGCATAACCTCTCACATGGGTGAAAGATCACTCATTTGTATTTGCTTATTACTTCCTCTCAAAAATACATTTTCAAAAGGTTTCAGAAGAGAAAAAGTATAAAAATTCAATCTAACAAGCAGCAAATGGGTTTGTATTTAGTTTTATTTAGCTTCAAGCTTTTTTCATGCAAATTAGAATTTTACATTTTTGTTTTTTGAGTTATGGTTAAATTTCATTAGTTACTATATGAGTTTTTCACTGTAAGCCAAATTGACAAAATGATTATTTTGGCATACTGTACTTCAAAGCTATTCTGCATTATTGATCACAGTTTTATGTGTAAAATTGATGATAATATTAAACATCCCTTGGAATCTTTCTGAATGAGGTGCGATTATTGTAGTAGAATTAGTAAAACAACTTCTCAACTGAATTTCTGTCCTGGGTATACAAATTCTACAGAAAAATGTTTTCATTATTTTCTTGGAAATGAAAACGTCTTAAAGATAAACTTTCACATGTTAGTGGTTTAATGTATATCTTGATTCAAATTACACTTTAAGAAGCAGTTTTGCAATAAATATAAATATCATATGACATAAAACACAAAGGGGGCCACTTTCCTACCGTCACGTTAGCAGTTTTTCTAATGGTTGTAATTTTTTTTTAAATATCTGAAACCACCCAAAAAGAATTTCAACATTTGAATAAACATGCATGCTTATTACTATTATTTTTTTAATTACCCTAAAATTTCCATCAACAAATGGACGGAAAAGTGAGGTAACTTTTTCCGTCCAATTTTTATGGAAATTTGAGGGTAAAAAAATAAATTAAAAAATTAAAAAATAAAATAAATCAACTCAAATTAGTTCTAGTATAAGCCTGCATGTCCATTCACATGTTGAAACACTTTTTGGTCGGTTTCAGGTACTTAAAAATAAATAACAACCACTGGAAAAACTGCTAACGTGACAGATGCAAAGTGGCCCCCTTTATTGTGTTTTATGTCATATGATGGATTTAAGTCATATGCAAATATACTAATATCCTCTATATTAATGACGTATTGCCCATGTTTTTTCACTATTTTACTTGAGGAAGTGAATACAAATTCTGTAAAATGACATTTCTCTAAATACTCGTGAGAAATATGGTTGTACTAAAATGAATTTATGGTGGGTTTTGGCACTTTTGTAACTGTTAAACCAGGCTTCTGAGAACCATTTTGTGAAATACATGTACATGTTTTGTTTTCCTGTCTAAAAGGAAATTATCGATGTTCAGATGAAAACAACCATTTCCTGGTAAACATGGGCAATTCATAATTATAGGAGGTAGGCCCTACCTTTTGCAAATAAAGGAAAAATGGTTAAAATGTATGTCAAGTGTGAATCTTTATTTTTCTCCTTTGTGTTTTTTTTTAATCCTAGAAGAAATGTACATTAAAAAAAGTTTAATGACCTTTAGATTATGTGGTGGTTTTTTTTGGACATTGGTGAACTGAATGAAATCAACCACTACAGATCAGAAACATTCGACTCCACATCATCAATGTGTAAGGGGAATTATTGTTCCCTTTGTATCTGCAATGATGAATAGAGATAACACACTGATATTCTTGGTTAATGTGCTTTCAAATAGTTCATACACATAGGAAACCGATTTTGAGATATGTGACGTGTTCTCCCGAAATCAGACACTTTTGGGCAGAGCTCGGAACTGAGAAACGGGCAAAAATATGCCTGGGGGTGTTTTTTGTGGAATTTGAGTTTCTTGTAAATTATCAATATTTATAATGTTTATAACATCTTGTGAGAGTTTCAGATTAAAAATTCATTGATAAGTACAAGTTTTTACCGATTTAGAAGGGCATGTCAGTTCAGAAAATGATGAATTTGTTCTAATTTGGTTTCAAAATGAAGCAAAATTTACCAACTTTGCGCAGTATGTTTCGACAGGAAAGCAACCTCCCCCCTGTACAAATTTGGTATCGTCGGAAAGGTCAGGATTCCCGCTTTGTATAGTAATGAATAATTTATTAGGTATTTCCCCAGTAAAACATACTTAAAACATACCAAATGAAACTTGTAACTTTAAAGTCGATTATCTCCGTTTGTAATTTTCAGAAGACAAACCTAAAAATTACGTAACTCCGCTTTGGGGAGTCCAGTTTAAAAAAAAAAGGTATCATTGTAAAGCTGAGGATCTCTACTTTCATAATCAATAACTAACTCAATTTTGATAACCTGCCCAAAAGTGTCTGATTTCGGGAGAACACATCACATATTTGATTGCCAGCATTAACAGAGAATAAACATACTTTTCAGTTGTAACGTGCACTAGACAGTTATTTGCTCCTTAATTTTTTAAGTGCTGACACAATATTGTCTTTCTAGACTAAGGGTGAGAGAAGTGTGTACATTTTCTTAAATGTGTTGAAAATGTGAAACAATTTAGCTTCATTCTAAGACATTGTAATACAATGGATGTACATGAAGCTGTTAAAATGCATACTTCCTGATTCTACTGCACTGTTATTGTAAAAACTAATAAATTAACATAGTTCGGACTGTATGCTATACATGCATGCAACTTCAAAAGGAAGTCAAAAACCTTGGATTACAGGGACAACATAATCAAATTATTAAAAGTGAAATGTTTTAAATACATGTAGGTCATAATCTGAATTATCATTAAGAATTCATTTATTGTATCCAGTTATACTTGCTTGTACTTGATGGCATCAATTGAATAATGACTCTACTTGTTAATATTTGTCTCTTACATATATACAATTACTCAAAGTTGAACTACATACATCAACTTATTCCATAATGTTCAAATAAATTAATATTCTCTGAATAAACAATACAATATGAATAACAGAATAACAATTTGAGTAACCAGAATTTATCTTGACAAAATCTTGACTGAAATCGTTTGACAACATATTAGAGTGATTAATACTTGAATCATAATACCAACCATACTTAAGTTGGTGACAGTTAACATTATTTATGTTATAACCTTTTCTTAATCAATGATAATCTGGGACTAATTAAATCACTTACACTCTATATACATGATAAAGGCCTCCAATACATCAAGACTTATAATGGAAGATGCAGACCAAAAGAAGCTGCTGTTTAGTGTTGCTACATCAGGACATACCCAAGTGGATTTCATTGGGAAACTAATGGGGGTTATGACTTGGACGGGTCTGAGCAGAAAAGATTAAGGCCTGCACAATGTGTGAGAAAAAAAATGTTGCAGTGCAAATAACTGCAAAAACACATTCCTAATATTTAGAGTGTCACTCAATATAAAGGCCCTTCGCATTATTTTCTTTAGAAGACTATCATGATAAATACACGTTTATTTCTTGCAATCCTTTAACCACTAAACTTCCAATATTATGTATGCACATCCTTTTGTGCATAATTTTATGACATAAAACCCAATAAAGGGGGCCACTTTGCATCCGTCACGTTAGCAGTTTTTCCAATGGTTGTTATTTATTTGTAAGTACCTGAAACCGACCAAAAAGTGTTTCAACATGTGAATGGACATGCAGGCTTATACTAGAACTAATTTGAGTTGATTTATTTTATTTTTTTATTTATTTTTTCACCCCCAAATTTCCATAAAAATTAGACGGAAAAAGTTACCTCACTTTTCCGTCCATTTGTTGATGGAAATTTTAGGGTAATTAAAAAAATAATAGTAATAATCAACTCAAATTATCTTTAGGATAAGCATGCATGTCTATTCAAATGTTGAAAGTCTTTTTGGGTGGTTTCAGATATTAAAAAAAAAAATTACAACCATTAGAAAAACTGCTAACGTGACGGTAGGAAAGTGGCCCCCTTTATTGTGTTTTATGTCATACAAGCTGCACTGCCTTTTGCAAGTACATTTTTCAACTCAGTTCAACCCCGATTTATACATACAATGTACAAACACCAAGTAAATGCTTCTGTATGGTTTAGTGTAAGCTTCGGCGATATCGATTTTGTTTCATCCACGATATATCGGCAAACATATATTGCGATTTTCAATAATATCGCGATTATTTTTTCATTCACGCAGGAACTGCTTTAGAGCCGATAACCACGGGTATGTACCGCTTTACAAGCATCACAATAAATCGCAAATTCATTTGCAGAGCGTGTATGTACTTCTGAAGTAGTTCGCTTTTGTTTCTCACTTCCAAAAGCTGAAAAGACTGTTCTAATTTTATTTCCATGGAATTTTTGACTTGACTCACTATGTCGATTTTTTTTTTTAATCGGGATTTGCCGATATATTGATAACTTAAAAAGGTTCTCGATATCGTAATCGAAAAAAAAAAAGGTATCGCGATATTATCGTGTTATCGCCGAAGCTTAGTTTAGTGGTCTGTGTACAGTAACATAAATAAGCTAACAAGCTGGTTATTTATTTATATTTTCAGGATATAATGCAACTCTGCAGTCGTATGCAGTGTTTCATTGCACAGTAGAATAGTCATGGGAGGCCACTGGCACATCTGCAATTGCTTGGAGTGGTCTCGGACAATTGTTAAAAATAAATTTACTGACAGAAGGAAGGTTAAACAAGTAACAATATTTCCCTTACACTTTCATTGGAGAATATTCATTGTATTCTAGCAAAATTGATACAGCAGCAAAACAGCAACATCCCTTAGTTTGGTCCAGTACAATTATTTACAGTAATCTTTGAATTTATTGTAACGCAGAGATTATTAAAACATGTCCATAGTTAAATGAAAACCAACCGGTGGCACTTTTATGTATTTAACTGCGACTGATTTATTCATCAAGCTTTATTGGGAATTTGCTTTAGTTTGCTTGAATAAAACATTTCACTCAATAGAAAAAGAAAACATATAAATTTCTGCTTAAAATCAATAAATAACTTTGTGACATTCAAATTGAGCACCGCTTCTTCATATGTGTTTTTTAGGCTTTTCAGTAATTCACAGACCATTCTCAGTTATTACATGTTGGAATAAATGAACATGTCCATAAAGTTGTCCATTAGTGGTGGATACAGAAGGGGAAGCATCCTCCCTTTACCCCTCCTACACATGGAGGCCACTCCGATCAACAAAATTCTGCTCTTGAGCAACATTCAGTACATACATATACGAGCCTGCTGTCCTTTCCAAGTAATCTTACAAAATCAACTCTGTGCCACCCAAGGCCACTGTAAATGTTTGAACATATTAGTATGGCCTGCAATGTATCAATGGGAGACCACTTTACCCTGCAATCTCAGTGGTAGTGCACAGAAGGGTAAACATAGGAGGCCACTGGCAACAGCTAATGGCTTGGAAAGGACAGCAGGCTTGTACATGTATGTACTGAAGGTTGCTCAAGAACAGAATTTAGTGGATTGGAGTGGAGTCCATGTGTAGGAGGGTTATTATACATGTATGGTATGTGTAATAAAACAATTACAAAATAAAATGTATAACTGAAGAGATGAAATAAAGAATCACATTTGTGTTGCAAATTTATGGTTTCAGAAAACACAGGCTCTGATTGTCAAATGACACACACATCCTCAAAACACAACCTCAATAGTGCACACTGTACTACCTTAATGGATTTAATAAATAACTTTTTATATACCAGGATGTAGATTTTCAACTTTAAGTATTAAAAAGCCTACCAAAATGTTAAAAAATTACCTTTTGTTTTGGGGGTTATGTATGCAATAAATTGCATTGGAACATCACAAACAAAAATGAAACAATGAACTACGTGTAAAATAAAGAATTTGGTAAGAATTTTTCTTGCACATGATGTAAATGTTCTATTGGCACTGAATAATGGGCTTGGGCGATTCCAGATTTGAACCAATTTAAATTTATTCCACAGTAAGAATTGTGATTACACTTTTATTATGAATAAAGTACAAGCCGGCAAATGGTGATGTCAGCTTCTCAAGAACTGCTTCTAAATATCATAGCCAAATTCTTGACAATGGCTTTCAGGTTGTTGTTTACATGTACTTGCCATATTTCAGAAATATAACAATAAGATGTCTAGCTATTTTTTACTGTAAATTCCTGTAAGGGCATTTGTAAACAAGAGTGTCATCATACACATATTTAAGCATTTTAATGGCCATTTTGTACACACAATTTTGAGTTGATTCGGAATGGAATCACAATTCCTTTTTTGGAGTCATACCCATCTCTATAAATGCGTGGAATTGCCAAAGCCCACTTTGTTGGGTTGCTAGCGAGACTCATAGGTTGATAAAAGAGCAGCATCCACTGGTTCCATACATGATGGACATGTGAATGATCTCATTAACCAATCATCAATGCATTTCACATGATATGTGTGCATGCATGGGAGGTAACGTAGCGCATCACCTAACTGGAAATCTAGCATACAAATTACACACCTAAAGGAAACACAAAGAGAAAAGTAAATAGTCATTAATGTCCTCCATAGATGTAAGGTCAAAAAAGGCAGTGATTTAAAGCCACTATTCACTATTGGTAATCTTGAAAAATATAACATCTTGTACCCGAAACATGTTGGTTTTTATATCTTGATTTTTATGAAGTGTGGACATATTAACCCTAACCCCTTGGGTATTTTTACTAGAAAGTATCCTGAATCCACCAAAATCCACCATTTTTGTCACACACAAAATGCTGGTGTCCTGAATCCATCAGAATCCGCCAGTGTAGATATTGGACATATCCTGAATCCGCCAAAATCCACCACTAAATTTCTGGCGGATTTTGGCGGATTCAGGATACCATGCTCACATGAAAATTTGTATAGTACATGTATGTTGCTGCATAGAATCCATCAAAATCTAACACATACAAGTGTTGGCTGTACATGTACAGTACATGTAATTATAATCCATCAAAATACATCAACCAACATGACCAAGCAGTTAAAAACTATTGAAATCCTGAATCCATCAAAGTCCGCCATATGCTCAATGTGGAGATATCCTGAATCCGCCGAAATCCTCCAAAACAGGGGGATGGATTTTGATGGATTCAGGGTGGTTAGGGTTAAAAGCATTTTACCAAAAGTATATATACTAGCTTTAACACAAGTGATAGATGTGAAATCAGAATAAAAATAACTTGTTTTACAAATTTGGTATAAAACTCTTGAAAATACCCAGATCACCTGGGTTCAATTTTCTGCTTACACTAGCACAAGCATCCTTAGTTACGCAAAGTACACATGAGCGCAAGCAGGCATCCTTAGTTAGGCAAAGTACGCATGAGCGCAAGCAGGCATCCTTAGTTATGCAAAGTACGCATGAGCGCAAGCAGGCACCCTTAGTTAGGCAAAGTACGCACGAGCGCAAGCAGGCATCCTTAGTTAGGCAAAGTACGCATGAGCGCAAGCAGGCATCCTTAGTTAGGCAAAGTACACATGAGCGCAAGCAGGCATCCTTAGTTAGGCAAAGTACGCATGAGCGCAAGCAGGCATCCTTAGTTATGCAAAGTACGCATGAGCGCAAGCAGGCATCCTTAGTTTACGCAAAGTACGCATGAGCGCAAGCAGGCACCCTTAGTTAGGCAAAGTAGCATGAGCGCAAGCAGGCATCCTTAGTTACGCAAAGTACGCACGAGCGCAAGCAGGCACCCTTAGTTATGCAAAGTACGCACGAGCGCAAGCAGGCATCCTTAGTTATGCAAAGTACGCATGAGCGCAAGCAGGCATCCTTAGTTACGCAAAGTACGCATGAGCGCAAGCAGGCACCCTTAGTTATGCAAAGTACGCACGAGCGCAAGCAGGCATCCTTAGTTATGCAAAGTACGCATGAGCGCAAGCAGGCATCCTTAGTTACGCAAAGTACGCATGAGCGCAAGCAGGCATCCTTGCTAATTCATGAAATATGCTGACATTAAGCACATAATTTTCTGCATTAGTAATGCACCTATCAATTGTTCCCCCACCCCACTCCCCCCAGACTGCTCGTGAATTGGTATATGTACATGGGGATTTGGTATCTTTTTGGTTACCTATCAATTGTTCCCCCATACCACTCCCCCCAGACTGCTCGTGAATTGGTATATGTACATGGGGATTTGGTATCTTTTTGGTTACCTATCAATTGTTCCCCCATACCACTCCCCCCAGACTGCTCGTGAATTGGTATATGTACATGGGGATTTGGTACCTTTTTGGTTACCTATCAATTGTTCCCCCATACCACTCCCCCCAGACTGCTCGTGAATTGGTATATGTACATGGGGATTTGGTACCTTGTTGGTTACCTATCAATTGTTCCCCCATACCACTCCCCCCAGACTGCTCGTGAATTGGTATATGTACATGGGGATTTGGTACCTTTTTGGTTACCTATCAATTGTTCCCCCACCCCACTCCCCCCAGACTGCTCGTGAATTGGTATATGTACATGGGGATTTGGTACCTTTTTGGTTACCTATCAATTGTTCCCCCACCCCACTCCCCCCAGACTGCTCGTGAATTGGTATATGTACATGGGGATTTGGTACCTTTTTGGTTACCTATCAATTGTTCCCCCACCCCACTCCCCCCAGACTGCTCGTGAATTGGTATATGTACATGGGGATTTGGTACCTTTTTGGTTACCTATCAATTGTTCCCCCACCCCACTCCCCCCACACCGCTCGTGTTTTGTTATATGTACATGGGGATTTGGTACCTTTTTGGTTACCTATCAATTGTTCCCCCACCCCACTCCCCCCAGACTGCTCGTGAATTGGTATATGTACATGGGGATTTGGTACCTTTTTGGTTACCTATCAATTGTTCCCCCATACCACTCCCCCCCCAGACTGCTCGTGAATTGGTATATACATGGGGATTTGGTACCTTTTTTGTTGTCCAAGGGTCACGACATTGGTTATGCTCACACGCGGTGATTCGATTGGCCAATGATAACTTGTCTGGTTCCTATACACTGAGCCTCATATGCAGAAGAATAACGTTTTCCAATTTACCAATCCCCACATCAAGAGACCATGAAATTGGGCCCTGAAACATTGCTCTGTTTACCATGAGTGAAAACTAAATGCTTAATATAGCAGAAAATTATGTGAATAACAAAGTTTATTTTACACAACTAAGGACACACTGCTCAGCAAAGCTTTCCGCCAACTCTGTTGGCACAAAATGGTGACCATGACAAGTGCTTCTAATGTTCTAGAATTCTGTGTTGTATAGTAGACATAAAACACAATAAAAGGGGGCCACTTTGCATCCGTCACGTTAGCAGTTTTTCCAATGGTTGTTATTTATTTTTAAGTACCTGAAACCGACCAAAAAGTGTTTCAACATGTGAATGGACATGCAGGCTTATACTACAACTAATTTGAGTTGATTGAGTTGATTTATTTTATTTTTTTATTTTTATTTTTATTTTTTTACCCTCAAATTTCCATAAAAATTGGACGGAAAAAGTTACCTCACTTTTCCGTCCATTTGTTGATGGAAATTTTAGGGTAATTAAAAAAATAATAGTAATAACCAACTCAAATTATCTTTAGGAAAAGCATGCATGTCTATTCAAATGTTGAAATTCTTTTTGGGTGGTTTCAGATATTTAAAAAAAAATTACAACCATTAGAAAAACTGCTAAACTGACGGTAGGAAAGTGGTGCCCTTTATTGTGTTTTATGTCAGTACCATTAGGCAGAGGGCTAATGGTACGTGAACAGTAATACTTACTCCCTCGACTTTTTACTTCCATCATATTCTCCTGTTGGTAGGTGTTGTATAAGGCCTATTCTTTTGGCTATTTTCACCTGCTCTTCTTCTGTGAGTTGATTGACAGTCCGTCGTTGATTTGGACTCAAGTGATACACTGGTGCCTCCTCCTGTTAACATAAATGGCATGTCCGCTGTATATATTAATCATGCCTACTGTCTGGTTTTAACCAAATGATAAAAATGTTATACTGGCTATACAATGGCTAATAATTGCTTTTGACATTGTAGGCAGTATAAGAGGTGCATTATACACTGTCAACTTTTTGAGCTAGACGGATGGTTTGTTCTGCCACATGTACAGCTGCAAAAACAAGTTTACCAAATACGATTTCCGAAAGTGTTTTTGAAGAAAGTTTTTCAAAAGTAGTACTGACCAATTGTGTTGTTCATCATTGTCATTTGATGGAGATTATACTGATGCTGAAGTTGGCGAAATAAGGGGCACTGAATCATATCAATTTGAGCCCGAAATGGATGAATTCCATGAAAAATGGGACAGCCGAAGGTCCAAACACCAGCGTAAGAGCACATATGGTTGCCTACTTTTATTGCTTTTTACAAACAAATTTTTTAACCAGTTCGCATCGGAGGCCGTGTATACACGCATTTTTTTTTTGAACCGGGGATCGGAGAGCGTCTAAACACGCATTCCGATTTTTGTGAGTGTTACCGGGAGACTTGTCAACACGCCACACGTGGCGGCTGACTTGTATACACGCAATCGTTTCTCGGAGTCCATGGGGTCACGGTTCGGTGGCCCCGGACAAAAGGCACTGCAAACAATGAACAAGTTCACTCTTTTTGTTGATTTTTGCATAATCCCTTTATCCAAGACCTGTTCCTTTGACGTACCAGCCAAGAATTTGTAAAGACGGATTTATATCCATTGTTTGTGAGGCCTTTCCTCTCTCTCTCCCGGTATGCCGTCTGTTCGACCGGGCGCTGGTCGCTAATAGGCCGTTGCATCGGAGCTTGCCAACAGTCTAATTGTGCTGAACAAACACAACCGTAATTAAAAAACTAGCCATTTAATTTTCGAAATGTCAATGAGTAAGGTGTTTATTTGGGTGTCCGGACTTAGTTTCATTGACAAAAAAAATTATTAATGGCTAGAAATTTTTTCAGATTTTTCACTGAAAATAAACCCGCACGGGGGACCGGGAAAAAATATATATTCCCGACGTGAACTGGTCAAGAGCAACCAAAGTTTTGAATGTCCAGGGTTTATTCCTTGAATTTTGTTATCAGGAAAGTTAATTTCACTACAAAATGTTTTGTGCCGATAAAAAAGAATCCTTTGGTGAACTTTCCGGTAGGCTTGGGCGATGACACGATAATATCGAATATATATCGCGATATTTTTTTTAATTCGATTTTCAAATTATCGAGATATCAGCAAATCGCAATGAAAAAATATATATCGCAATTAAAAAAAAATCCTCGATTGTCAGTCGGGTTAGAAATTCCATGGAAAAAACTTAGGGAAGTCTTTTCAGCTTTCGGAAGTGAGAAACAAAATCAAACTCCTTCTGTGGTAAGCCGACTCTCAGATCACAAAGGAGCCGCCTGACAGGGTGTTGTTTAAAATCCACCGCCACTCAAAGAAATCTATTCAGACGGATTAAGTGTTGGGGATTGAATGGGGTATTTGATCCAACAATGTGTAGACAATGTTTACGTCTCACTGTCTATCCATGGTGGTCTGTGACTCTGGCTGGCGCACCACATGCGAGTACATTATATCATGCATATTTAAATATATGCAGAATATGGGCGTTACCTTAAAAATTGACAACAAAATAACATTTGCAGCAATTGCAGGTGCTCTGTGCTCACATTAGTCATGAAATAAATCAAAGCATGGATCGACAGCAGCTTGATCAAAGTTGGGGAATTAGGACACTATTCTATTATACCATACTGGGACTCTTGTCTAGTGACAAAACACATCAGGGGTCAAAATTAAATGGATTTTCATGGTAGCCAGCAGGGCTAGTAACACAATTTTTTTAGTAGCCCTGATTAGATTTCAGTAGCCCCCCCAAAAAAGCTTTAAAATTCTCATAAGCATTTAAAGATGCAACTCTAAAATGAGTGCACCCCACAACAAATGCAGACTTCTTATCCTCGGAATTATATGCAAATTTTACGCACCACTTGCAATACATCACATTGTTTTTATCATCGTAGGTCAACCACTTACGGTCATTCTGCAATGCCCTCTGGAATTTCCGTGTTCTTTTTTGTTGTTCATAGGACCGACTTATTTTCTTGTCATCCCCGGCCACTTTTTGTTTTTTTCGCGGGAGGTTTCACTCCTTGCAAAAAGCGCCACATGCTTCTGTACTGTTGATATTAGTTAGCGAGCGAAGCCGGCCGGCCCCAAACTTTCAATCAATCACTAATCAGGTAAACCGATTCAGTATAGTATAGTGCGCAGATAATTATAACGCGGCATGTTCTTCGTCCGCACTGTGCCTTGCCTTTAGTCAAGGCGTGCGTGGCACCCCGGATACTGGCGTACAGACGACACGAAAGACCACCACAGCGCTGTGGTGGTCTTTCGTGTCGTCTGTACGCCAGTATCCGGGGTGCCAGCGGACTTGAGAACCGTCAAACTGAAGCGGTGCGGAGAACGCGCTTTTAGGTCCAGCGACAGTCTTCTCGCTCTAGTGTGGAAGGACAAGAAGGATGTCAAGATGCTTTCCACTATGCACTCGGCATCAATGGAGGAGACTGGCAAGAAAGACAAATCTGGTAATCCAATCGAGAAACCTACTTGTGTCATCGACTACAACCGCGGGAAATGTGGAGTTGATCTTTCTGATCAGTTTTCATCTAGCCACCGCAGCGTGCGAAAGTCCATCAAGTGGTTTAACCCTAACTCCCTAAGCATTGTTACTGAACAATAAAAATCCTTCAAAATCCTCCAACTGCCTTTGTTGTCTAGGGAGTTAGGGATAAGAAGATTTTTTTCTACATGGTGGACATGGCTTTAGTGAACTCATTCACCAGGATAAACAAGTAGATTATTTCCAGTGAACTCCATGAAGTTGAAGTACTTGCATACATTGTTCAAATAAAGTATCTTGTATTAGTTTTTATCATGTAATAAAACACAAGTTATTCTCTTTCTTTGAACATTTGTTTGTACATTTTATTATCTTTTTACGAGTAAGAAATCCTTAGTTCCAGTATAAACAAAAAGAATAGACCGGGGCTGTTCTTTTTGTTTATATTTGACCGAAAGTATTTGTTGTCATAAAATTAAAATAAGATGTAATAACCTTTTCATTGAAAATTTATTTGTACACTTTATTTTCATGTTATGAGCAAGAAATCCTTAGTTCCAGTATAAACAAGTAGATTATTTCCAGTGAACTCCATGAAGTTGAAGTACTTGCATATAGATTGTTCAAATAAAGTATCTTGTATTAGTTTTTATCATCTAATAAAACACAAGTTATTCTCTTTCTTTGAACATTTGTTTGTACATTTTATTATCTTTTTACGAGTAAGAAATCCTTAGTTCCAGTATAAACAAAACGAAGAATAGAGCAGAGCTATATCTTGACATGGGTGGGGGTGGGGGGGGGTGGGGGTGGGTGGGGGTGGGTGGGTGGGGGTGGGGGGGGGGGCAATCGTACACCTGTTCCATACCTTTGTCTTCGTCTCCATTGAAATCTGTAAAGCTGTGGTATACTAAGATTTCTATAGACCAATTACCTGGCAGACCGCTGGCAAATCAATATCACCCAAGCCTACTTTGTAGTTTTTAACCCTCCTACTGTTTGACCATTTGAAACCATTCAAAATTTCCACTTTCAAAAATGGCCATTGGTTTTGTACACACATGGTGATACCATTTGAAAAGTGTTGGTAGCAAGCTTTACTACCATTCAAATCCATTCAAATGGTTTTTGAATGGTGGATACACTACACCTTGGTGCGTTTCACAAAACGAATGGTTTCAAATGGTGCATCAACTTGTCTGAAAAAGGTACCAGAAGTAGGAGGGTTAATAAAATGGCAGTGGATATTTTACCGGCGACGGTAAATTGATCCGACACGATATTTTACCGGTGGTCTTCTCTGATTGGTCAGTACTGTTGACATCATCCGCTACTGAGCTTTGCGTGCTTTGCATTCGATCGCGTTGGGATTCCTCGATGCTCTATGCCGCGCCAGCAAGTGCAGCATTGCGACGCCGTACGAAGATAAAACAGCATACACAATTAAAGTACAGTTAGCCGAAGTAGGACTCCTCCATTGTACAATGTACAAGCATGGAGCTATGGTACAAGCATGGAGGAGTCCAAAATTGGCTACATTTACATGGCCATATTTTCATGATTGTGTAGCATGGAATATACAAACATTCAATGTGATGATTGACGGAGCATCCAGATATGCAGAGATTTTCCCATGGGTAAAAAAAAAAAAAAAAAAAAAAAAAACCCAGCAAGAACGTGCTGTGGTGGGCCGATTAACCGGCTGAAAAGATCTTGTGTGGACGAATAGACCTTTCCCATGAAATATGCTAATTAACCATCGCGCGTGCGCATTGACACTATTGGTGGGCAAAACGAGGGAATGTTGCGCCTTTTTGTATGGGGATGATGGTGGCTTGACACACACGCGCTTGTGCGTTTTTACACTGCACGATTCTATGGCATTTGCCAACCAGTGGTGTCTGTACGCATGCGCAAATGTAATTACCATATTTCACGGGAAAGGTCTATTACCGGTACACACGTACACCCGGGCGGCACACATTACGTGAATATTACACTCAGCAGCGTGATGAGTCGGCCATTTTTTCCGAGAAGCGATCGTCGTACGTCGTACACAACAAAAAACATGCACGCAATCGAATGCGAAGCACGCAAAGCTCAGTAGCGGATGACATCAACAGTACTGACCAATCAGAGGAGACCACCGGTAAAATAGCGTTTCGGTTCAATTTACCGTCGCCGGTAAAATATCCACTGCCTAATAAAATTGTATCATTTGGAGCTCTAAAATATTCACTTAAGTCTTAAACAATATTGAAATGCCAATAAAATGGAAGGCAGTGTACTTACAATCTTTGCAAAAGTAATTTGAAAATCATGAAATTTTGTAAAAATACTGTTAACATTTTGTCAAATAATAGATAACTTTTTGCCTAATTACTACTCAATAGAGATTTTCACATGGTGTCACCGCAATAGACCTTATGCATATGACGTCGCAAACTGAAGTGAAGGTTGCCCCCTACCAGAGGCAAACGAAGGTCACTCATTGGTTCATGTATGTGCACTGTGCGTATACGCACGCACAGCGCACATACATGAACCAATGAGTGACCTTCTCTAGCCTCTGAATGATGGTGATACTCAGTTTGTGACATCATATGCATAAGGTCTAGTCTTACTTATTCTCTTCACCATGCAAAGCTACAAGTTTTACCTAGGCCTACATGTAGTTACCATCCAGTTGATTATTTACTTAGGCCATGAGAATGAAAGTCATAGATTTGCGTCCACCGCCCGCATGTCCCGAAAGCTACCGCCTAAATTGTTCATTATTTGCCAAAAAAATCATTATTTGCACAAAAAAGGTATTTTCACCAAACAAATTTAGTTCCAAATCATCCACATCAGTAAAACAAAGTTTTTACCAAATTTCCACCAGTATGTGCGCTATAAAATAATCATTAGCACATGTTCTCTTACACAGTCTTAGTCCCGCGTACGTTGTTCACAAAAAAGGTCGCATCGCGCTAAAACTGTATGGTAAACTCCGTCCGATCCGCACCTGCAACTGTACCGCCTTCACATGCACAACACGTTCGCTGTTGAGCCTAGTGAGTAGTACTAGTGAGTAGTATGCCTGTGTGTGCGGCCCGCACGTATAATGATGCATGTACGTACACAGATTAGAAGAAACATCTTGTGATTGCGCTGTTATTAATGATCAATGGAAATAATGAATAATGAATAATGAAAAAAAGCCTCATGTGTTTTCAAAATTTCCCGGACGCAAATCTATGACTTTCATTCTCTTGGCCTTAGTCTTTAGGTGCTAGGGCCTACATGGAGAATAAAACAAGTAAATTATCAACACCTGAATATGATCAAAGATGATAAGCCCACCCCAAGTTGCACAATATTACAGTCTTACTTAATTCTCCTCTGATTATGTTTAATCGTTTTCTTTGTTCTGATACATTTTGTCCTTTGTGTAATTTACCTGATAAGGTGGCGGTGGTCCAAGCCTTTCAGAGACGTGGTCTGATTCTTCGTGTAATAGAGATATATCATCGGCCCCATGGCCTGTCAAACAGTTCCCCATGCTGCTTATTTCTCAGTAAAAACTAGTGACCAGATTATTACCCAGTTTACATAACTGAAAACCAAAGAAAACTCATTTTCTATGCAGTAGAACATGTAAAATGGCGTAACACTACGTCTGAATTATCATCTGTGCTATTGATATTTGTTTCTGCTGCACATCACTATACACATCACAATAACATTAGGCAGAGCGCGCTATCTTTGTTAATTATTGTGCGTGAAAAAATAGTGCGGTAAATGTATGATGAAACAGAAAAAGAAAACAAAAGCTTTCTTTGTATTTAACCTAATAAAATTAAATGAGATAATTTAACTCGTTTTAATTTTTAAAAAATATCTTTTTGCAGTGTCTTAGTCTGCTTTAAAAAAAAAATTATCCATACGCGGTGCAATCCCGTCTAGTCATCAATGACGTCACCAAAATCTTGTAAACACTACAACACCACTGCATCAACGAACACCGAATGGTGGCGCTATTGAAAATGAGCTAGAGCTGTACAATAATAGCCTACGGCCGCAATTGTGCATGCAGAGTCAGTGTGGGTCCTTCCTCCAAAAAAGGCTCCATGGTATAATTTTGTATAATATTATAAACGTCACATTATACAATAATGTTATATTAGGTCTATGGTTTTGTGTAAAGTTATTTCGCTCATAGTATACATGTACATGTACATAAAGTTATTTATCCGTACCCTCAGTGGTTTAAAACTTTTAGTTTTTTCACAAAATGTTTCATTAAAAACATTTATTAATAAATAAATAACAATCTGATTAAATGAGTATTCGAACTCGATACCGCTGAGCATCGAGCGTTCTAACCACTGTATTATGCTGCCAAGCCAGTAGAATTAAATATACATATATCTTTTTTAAACAGCTTATATTAATAGAGAAAAATATCGCGTCGGCTGCCAACCATCAACCATAATGAACCGGCTGTTATAACAAGCTTGCCAGTGGAACAAGTCTGGCAAGGGCCCCCGTCATGTTTGCTAATGGGGCTGATTCAACTGAAAGCAAGCAACCCGCCCACAATAAGCCGATCAAAGTTTACATATAGAATTAAATGCTTGAGGTGTTTTGAATCCCTATTCACTCATTTTGAACCTAAACAAGAATACCTTGTATAATATAAGTAGTGTTATGTGAACTCATGCAGTATCCCCAATAATAGAGCCAGCCTTGCGTAAACAAATTGTTTGACCCACACCGCCGAGATCTAGCGCTAACTTATAATCATGAGGCTTTATTAGTGAAAAGTCGCTGTCGTGAGGGCCGCCGTCACAATTGTGACCTTTGCACCATCATTGTACCACTTTAATTCATCCGGAATCCAAATAACGTACACGATTATATTTCATACGCGGCTCAGCCTTAATGCCTTATTATTCTATTGCCTGATAAATTCAATTCGAGTGAGGCCAGCATAACAGCTATTTCCCGTGGGAAATTAATGTCAAGCTTCGTTGTTTTGCTTGTAAGTTTGACTGAATGTTATATTAATACTATTCATAATGTTTGCAACAAACTTATACTTATTTTTTTTCTTTCTGAGTTGTTATTATAGTCACAAGCTTATCGGCAGTGTGAACTTTACTCCACCTAATGTAAATAACTGTATGTATACTCAATGAAACGTGACGGCCCATGAGTCGTACCAGTACTAGCTGTACCTCCAACTTTATTAATGTCAGGGTTAGGCAGTGCTGAACGTAGTTATTTTTATGTAATGAAAAGCGTATTATTTTATTGTTTAACTTTGATGTTTTAACGTAGAAAATACACATTTCGTTGTTTTCATATTTGTAATTAGCGCAGCCAACCGTGATAGAAGATCGAGAGGGAATAGAACGGGGACTTATCAGGGCTGCAAAATGGAGATAACTGATACTGACTATATGGATGAACTTTTGTGTGGAATTGAGAGTAAACTTGGAGCGTCAATTCCCCAGTGCCTCCTACAGCCAATGATAACTAGTACATCATCTTCCACATTATCTGCACCAATATGTGAAGGAGGCCACTCTTTATGCAGTACACCAATGGGATCCGTCAACCGACTAGGCCTACCCACATCTTTAGTCTGTAGCACCCCGGTGATCGCTCAGCAAAATCATGGGGTTAGCGACAGCAGCGCTCCCTTCACCATTATGCAACCACTGTCTCCCGTCAAACAGCTAGCCGTCAGACATAGGAAGCTGCAGGAGAGTTGTAGCAAACTGAAGAGTGGCATGGTAGGTGAATCACGCACAATGCTTTCCTGGCTGTATGATAGTATAAAAAGGCACATTGAGGATGAACAAATGCAAAGGCAACTGAATTGTCAGTACACTCACTGGCCAAAAGTATTGCAACATGCTCAAAATAGCACTTTACAGTAATAGGTGAGATAATCATTTAATCCGATTTCATCGATCGTAGCAAGAACAGTAAAAAAGAACATTGACTTCAAAACAAAGGCACTTTCAAAAAGTCTTAAGTAGTGTAAATAAAATAAAATAAATTATTGTAACACAGTTCTCCAAACTGAACTTTGGTGTGAATTTCAATGTTGCAATACTTGGGCAGTGAGTGTAGATGCATCCAAACTGAAATTGTTCACCATTATAGTGGCGGCGATTTCTTGTTACGGTTGGGCCGGGAGCGGTAGGGACGTTCCCGTGACCAACACGCCCTCCCCTCCCCACCGATAAATCCCAAAAAAATATAATACAAAAATTAGTGTTTGAATTGTTATTTTTTAATGGTGATTTCTGTATTTTAATATGCGAAGTTTCTTGTTTCAAGTGTAACTTTCGTGTATTATACACTACAGGTGTACATAATAATTATAGGCACGAAGAAAAAAATAAGTCTATAAAATAGGCTATAGATTTAACGGGGTGGATGTCTATAAAAAACAAATGGATTTTAGAGGGATATTTGTTCGGAGGGACATTGCCATTACCGCCCCATCATAAACAATGGAGATAACAGTCCCCGCCCCCCGGATCGCCGCCCATGTTCACAATAATAAATTGTTTTTATTTGAAATAATATATATTTTCGAAATTTGTTCATTCAAAATCCTTCAAATGTATATTCTTGCATCGGTTTGCCATTCGTCCACGACATGACTTAGCACATTATAGTATAGTGTTTTCGATTGCCTGTGTATGAGAAAACATTTATTCTGTGATTCTGGGATTCACCCATGACCTCGGCTCCTGCATTCTAGCATGCAGCGCAGAATCTTAACCTAATCAGCGATCACGAGGCGAGATTGTCCCTTGATGCTGCAGTTTCTAGTGAATTATCATCAGGCATTGAGCAAAGACATTCGGTGGTCAAAAGGTTATGACGTCTACTACTATAATTGAGCAGTATGCAGCTGTAGCTCGCCATTGGGCATTCTATAGTTTTACCAGGCGAGTATAACTATACAGTACCAAGCCAGTTGAATAAGGACAAAATTAACTTTTCTCTTTCAGAATGCATTAAGAGCTGTAGACATAAGTTTGATGCGGCAACATCTCACTATTTATGATGCTATTGAAGAGCTACGATGGATGATGGAGTCGTATGATATGAGCGACTCATGTGAATCTATTAACTCATCCGTTTGTGAGTCGATAGAGCAAATACATGAAAAGTGGATGACAGAGCGCCGCCAGTGGCAATCTGTGTCTAGTCGAGATCTATCCAATTGGAAAGATGATTCTCGCTTTAATATAAATTACGTAGGGAGGTTAAATAGTGCTGGGAGCAGGATGCAGGCTATTGGAGAAAAAAGCCACGCCTATGGTCTTAGTTTGCAAGCCACACACTGGCGCTCTCCTCAAAAGGAAATGAACAGTAGCTTCCCACAGTTTACACCAGGGAGGAGTAACTTTGAGAGACAGCGACGATCAAGTGTTGATCATCTGCCTATTGTACCATCAGTGGAACCATCTCAATCATCACCGATTACCACAAGAAAACGAAGAAGTTCATCAGGAGCACTAGAAGCAGGTGTTGCTGAGAAGAATGAACAAGAACAACAAGAACAAACAGAGGAAAGCACTCACCGGAAGAAACCTAAATTCTTGTTTCATTCGAAAAGTTCTCCTGCATTTGAGTCACAGTTACAATGGGTTGAGGTTACAGATACGGCAATGATATGACTCTAAAGATAAGTAATAATGTATGCATAATTATGTGACCCGCTCTGAGAAAAGGTGATATATGTCGCAAAAATTAAAAATTTAGTTTTATATATGGCTGGAAAGCACACAACATAAGCTTTCATTTGGTATATGGTAGAGCTCTGTAGCCCTTACTGTTATGGAGATAATTGCGTATTTGCATATTGATAATTTCCATGATGACTGATTTACATAACAGAGAAAACGGCCTTTGAAATGTTTTGCGTCGTTGAAAAATGATGCTAAAAAGCTCACATTAATTCCACCTAGCAACGAACATGTTCCTGTAATGCCATCTGTTTGAAATTTTCGTGGGTGATTTGTTAACATTTTTCCATTGATGTTACAATTTTTTAAAGATTTTACTCGTTCAGATCATTAGCTTTAATTAATTTGCATAATCATTAAAATATTTTTTGGTGTAAAATAAAGGAATAGAGTGTACAACTTAGTACATTACGTACATTTAAAAAAGGGGGAAATTATGGTGTAGGCTTATGATGGAACTTTGTTTGAATCTGGTACTCTATTAATATTTTATCTTATTGCATACGTTAAAATTTAATTTAAAAATAAATCAATTAAAAAATTAATTTAAGAAAATTAATTAATTTTTATTTTTTTCCCCCGATACCCAAAACTAAATTTTATGAGTTAAAAAAACTACTTGAGAAATTCTTACTAAACCCAAACTAAGTAACAGACTATGACTCAAAGAAAGAATATCAAGGAAACAAAAACGCTGGGAACATGGGCCGCCGCGGTAAAGCTGGCAACTGCAGTTGAAATTCCCGGCCTTTACGCGGTCGGCATCACACTCGTGGGCACCATTACTTTCTCTTTCATCCTCGAAGGGAACAATGTCCACAACTAACATTGGTTGGTCTGGGGTCAATTGGGTCATTTTCTTCGTCATTTTCACTAACAGTAACACTGTCAATGTCACTGCCGTCACTCGATTCAGAGGACTCGTCGTCATCGACATCGTCGCCCATGAAATAATCATTCACAAATCCAACGATCTCATCTTCAATACCGTGAAGGTTGGCATCACGAATTTCGTTTAATGCATCGGCAAAACAACGATCCTTCGAACACATTATTACGAAGATATACTAAAGAAAATACAAAACTAAAATTGTGGAAAATACGATACTTTGAGAAAGATTGTAACGTTAGTTTCTAAATCGAACAGCCACGTAAACAACGAAAGAGTGAAGCATGCGCTGCAAGCTAAATTGGCACTAGTGCGCATGCGCAGTAGCCAGTATGGGCCGTATTGCCCAATAACGGCCCATGATTGTACACACGTGTTATGAGATCGCGACACCCGTAGCAACAAGGGGTAGTTTGTTTATCAATTTCTTTTCTTCGTAGCTCATTTGCATCTGACCTATGGCCTAAAGCATAACCAAATTTGGAAATAATGGATGTCAAGCTATCAGACGATACCAAACTTTGCAAGGTGGGTATAGAAGAATTTCATAATCAAAGGGACAAATCATGGCCTTTTGTCCCGCGTAACGTATTCAGTCTAAAACAAAACAAGACAACAATGCATATTCATGGACAACAAACATTTCTGTGAATGAAATCTGAAAAAATAGAAATCAAAGATGCAATACAAGACAACAACAAAAATCAAATCTGCAAAAAAAATTCACCTTCTCAACATGGAATTGCCCATTGTGCATTAATGCATAGCGCGACTTATATCACCTTTTCCCAGAGCAGGTCACAATTAATACAAAGTCAGTGATATTATGTAGAATATACGGCTGTGTGTGTATGTGCATTTGTATATATGGAGCAAACCGAGGACTTATAACAAAAGAGCACAGGGGTGCACTTTGGTAAGCACCCCCAACCGAGAACTGCATGTGCCCCCTCATCAGATTTCGGTTCGCTAAGAAAAACACAAGGGCATGTAAACAAACATTTGTTTCAAGTGCCCCTTGAAATCACTGGTGCCCTTCAGTAACCCCAGTTAAGTTACGCTGCTGCTGAAAGTTCATCGTATTTAAATAGTTTGTTTATACAAATACTGGGTATCGTTTAACCTGAAAAAAAAAAGTTAAAAATGTACTGCCAACTGTGGGAAAGAGCACCACCTTCTATAACAAAATATTAATACAAAATATTAAGATTATTCACAGTTCTCTTCAAAAGTATACGGATCGATCAATGAGCTGAAATTTTCTCAAATTGGTTTCTTTATGCATAATGTGTTTATCCTCTTGAAGTATGAATGCACATACGTTTTTATGATGGGTGCTTGTAAACGGGTTTGAAAGAAAACATGTTTTCTTTTTATAATGTTGACTTCAATCTAAACAATCACTTGACTTTCTAAATTAAATTAATATAAAAGATTAACAGAGATGATTTATTGCATAAAAGGAATTATTTGCCTAAAGAAATAGATGGCCGTAAGGAATGACAATCCGTAAATCTATAACTTTTACATCTGAATGAAAAACTAGCAAGAAAACTCGGTTTTGTATAGCTACAATTTATTAATAATGTCTATATTGGCAAGTGTATTATGTATATTTTGAATTGATTATTTAGATTTTGTATTATTTTGCTTAGCTTTAACTATACAAGGCGCACGCAACAACCCAGAAAAACATGCTCCCGAAAAAATACAATATTAATAACAATAATGATAATGTGTTGATTTGTAAATGTAGATGTAGTTTTGAAGGGACAGTATTGTCACGATCAGAGTAGACTTTCAATAGGGCATTGAATCCATGTTTAAGATGAACACAGTGACTGAAAATTACTGGCTCATTGCAGCAGCAACGGTAATATTACCTTATCATGTGGGTATTATTTTCCGTCACTGAGTTAATCTAAAACTAGGACTCCGATTCCATGTCATGTTGATCTCTTTAAGGGCTAATTTACAAGCAGTATGTACATTTGCCGGCCCTCAAATGATGAATAATGGTTAACAATTATTATAATGCATATTATGCTCTGATGAAGTACCTCGATCAACATATGTAACATTTGAGTAATGAAATCAATCTGTACGCGCACTTTCATCGGGTTTGGCCTGTTATGTTACACTCACTGGCCATAAGTATTGCAACATTGCAACACACACCAAAGTTCAGTTTGGAGAACTGTGTTACAATAATTTATTTTATTTTATTTACACTACTTAAGACTTCTTGAAAGTGCCTGTGTTTTGAAGTCAATGTTCTTTTTTACAGTGTTCTTGCTCGGAAACAAAGTCCTTCAATACTTTGTCGGGTAACCACGTGACCTGATAATTGCGGCCATCCATCTAGGCAATGTCTCGTACAAATTCATGTTGCAATACTTTTGGCCAGTCAGTGTACCTTGTAGCTATACAGATTGTGGTAAAAGATGTTGCTTTACAAATTAATCGTTTCCCTTTAAAAAAAAAATTAAAAAAATTAGCAAATAATAAAATGTAGCCTTGCTAAACATTTCAAAATGTTGTTGTTTATTGATCCACGTGAGTTTATCATTTATGAATGCACATTACCTCATCAGTTTTAACATGATCCACAAAATATACCCGCCACTGAGTGAACCCGGGGACAAGGTTGAGTCGAGTAATTAAGCTAACCGAAGAGCCATAATTAAGTCATCATGAGTACTTGAGTATGATAACGTAAAAGAAAAGGTAAATTAGCCTTCTTCACGAGTGTCGTCGCACAACTTGAACAGTAACTAGCCCGATAAAGACTTGTTTGAAACAGACAGTTATAAGCTCAAACTGGCACGAATAATGATAAAAGAGCTGCAACAAATTTGGTTATATGAGAGGGATCCGAATAGTATTAAAGTTAAATAAGTCAGTGTTCATGTACTCATCTGATGAGGCTCATCATAAGATACATAACCAGCAGCTATATACTCACCTTTTTCGTTATTTTTACGCACTTATTAATTGCACCAAAACGGCGTACTCGAAAGAATGTCGTATCCGACCGCCACTTTTTAAATGTTTTTTGGGAATTTTCTGCGACCACTAACCAGTTAAAACATGATTCTATCGATTTTTTGGGGTACAGAAAGCGAAAACTATCTTTAAAATCCACTTTAGTTTTCATATGAATTCCTTTGTACAACATAAGCAACCAACTACCGGTATACGAAAACGGCTGAAATCGTCTCCAGAAATGTCGCAAAACAGTGTTTTTTTTGTCTTTCCAGTTTCATATCTCAACTTCTACTCAACGTATAAATTTCGTTCTTGCGCCCAAAAGGAGAATAGTTATTCCTCTTCATAACAGCGCTTAAATTGTATTAGATGATTGTTTTAAAGTCTCATACCATGCCGGTTAAAGATCGTCGGTTTTGTCAATTTTACCGTGTAGGCGGCATTTTTTGCTCATTGCAGACTATGCAATGCGGTCCCTAAACGGTCGTAACTCAGTATTTTATTTTATTTATTTATTTGGAATTACACTTTTGAAACAGTGGCACACGATGTATGTAAATATCGGTGCATCCATCAAAACAATTTCTAAGTACAATAGTTACAACAATTAATATTTATAAAAATAACAATATTTAATAATAAGAATATTAAATAATAGTCATAATTTAGCTTAAACAAAGCTTAACGCATGGAGCTGGACGACGGGACATTGACACGCCGCACTGGGTCAGATATACGAGATAACCATGTAGACCCACACAATGCCAGGTAGGTCTACTGAGGTAGGGGTGAGCAAAATAACAAAATGCATACCGAACCAATGTAGGCCTATATCCCGCGATTCATGGTTTCACAACACAAATAATAAATAATATCAAGTAAATGGATATTTACAAAATAAATTGCAAAACAAATTGCACGGTCTTAATTGTGTCTAAAGATGATTTGACAACACTGTAGGCTACACTGCTAGAACGCCGGTCAAAACCTCAACCAACACGGACCACATGCAAACCACACAACAGCCGTTTAAAACATTTAACCAACATTTAACCAACAAGCCTAATTCCCAAACATCAATACGATTCATGGAGATTAATTTTCTTTCTAACTTAACATATTCATCGGTTCTTATATCATTGAGCGCAGTGCAAGTGAACAACAAATTTTGAATATTTTCAGTACCATTATTACACGAAAGCAGGTGCTGTCATGGTCCGGAGACCATCTACTTGTTCTACGATCGAGTGGCAAGGTATTTGAGCCGAAGCCTGAATTTAAGACTTGCCCCATGGAAATCTGTTTTGTCAAGCAAGTAATTTCAGACCAGGACAGCACTTGATAGATGCGTAATCCTTAAGTGATGACTCTATTAATCTCATCATGCCAAAATTGAACATAATTTTCATTAATAACGTAATTAAAAGATGTAACCCACTGACTTGTTTTAGGGACGTCCCCTCATGCGAAAGCGTTATCAAGGATATTCATAATCAAGTTGCAATCAGCGATGTCTTTTGAATGTTATTGAGAAAATTATACCGCAAGAATCTACCCTCTTCCGAAAGATTAAGAATAGTATTTAACATGAAATTTGACCAACGGTAAGCTTATCCGTGTAAAAGGTGATCAAGATATTTGACTCTAAGTGCATCTTGAGAAACCTTGATAGGTACCCATCCCAGATCACCATATAATGCTTCCTTCGGTGTGTTTCTAGGGGCCTTAAGGATGTAGCGCCATTTGCAACTGAATACTTTCAATTTTGTCCGTGTCTTGTTTGCTTTGAGTCAACCCAAATCGCAAGCAGGCATAATTAATAGAGGAAAGAGCAATTGTTTTCCATAGAATATCCCCATAATATACACGATTGAAATCATCAAAGTTGTCAATAATAGATTTAATGTACGTTAATAAGCCTTTCTTGATAGTTTCTTCAATGTGGACGTGGTCTGAAAGACTTCAATTAATATGCACACCTAAGTATTTATATGACTCGACTTCCGAATATGGTGATCCCCTAATTTCCAAACTTTGTTCTTATTGACACGCTGGCCAATAGAAAGAACATTAGATTTCTCGTGATTAAAGTCGAAGCCCAAATTTTACATGGTTAAGGCAGCCAGGTCAAGTAATTTATTTAATTCATTTTCATCGTTAGCCATTAAAACCACGTCATCTGCCCAAAATAAACTACCCATACATACATTATGAATACGAACACCTAAATCATGTTTTTTAAGAAGTTTAGTAAATTGCATAAAAATACAAAATAACACAGGTGATAAGACACATCCTTGTTTTACTCCTTCATCAATATCAAAAAAGTCTGTTTCAATTTCCCCATTCTAACTCGCCCTGAACTTTATTATAAAAACTATCAATAACCCTCCAAATTTACCCACCAGAACCGATGTCCCATGCCGCCCTTAACAACCCATCTCTCCAAACAGTGTCAAATGCCTTACGGAAGTCCAGGAAGGCTAAATAGGTCTTCTTCCCTTCTGCAAGGCGACAAGCAGCTATGCTTTTGAGAGTAAAAATGTGATCTTCACAACGCCGAGATGACCCTGGACCTCCGAAAGAATGTTATCCTGTTCAAGGAAGCTCGAAATAGAATTAGCAATAATACGATTGAAAATTTTGGATACACATGATGTTAACGAAATACCTCTGTAGTTATTAAGATCTCTCTACGGTCACCTTTTTTGAAAATAGGAATGATAATACCTTCCAGCCGATTATTTTCGTTCGAGCTTTAAAATACAGGTTGATCCCTCATGGAAAGTTGATGTAAAACTCTCGCTGATTGGCTACATTTTACTGGCGTACTTGGTATTGTTAAACTAAGCAGCGAATCAGAATGGTCGTTTGAGATCCCATTGAAGTACACGTCCACAGTATCTGGCGTTTTATGATAGAGATGGCCACGTTGAACAAGGGCTCCTGTTTAAAACCCTTTCAATACCGAATTGTTTTGACCACGCAGCCCACTGAGGACCACATTGTTTGTACGGAGTGTACAGTCCAGAACCGAATTGTTTTGCAACCACGGCAGCTTCTGAAGACCCCACTTTTCAAGCTCAGTTTTCATAGTGAAGACAGTGTCGTAGAGAAAAATTTTGTGCATGCCTTTTGTTACATATATAATTACCTTTCAAATGGTTACAACAAAAATATATTTCAATGCAATTTTGGTTGATTATATTATAATTTCTCTAAATTTGAAGTTTCAAAATATTTGAATCTAGAATTTTTATGTTATAACTTGACTACTCATGCACTTTCAAACTTGATTTTCATTATGAAGGCTTAGATAAATGAAACAGGTTTGTGTGTGATATTTTTCACTCATTGTATACTCTTTCATATAACATCAAAATCAATTGTTTTTGGTATAAAACAAGCAACTTATTACAATTTTTCCAGAGAGTTGCAGTTTCCTATCTGATGAGCCTAATGGACTCCCAATTACACAATGTAAAATGCACTGCATAGATCCTCCATTGTAATACACTGTGTGTGTTCATTGATGCGTGTGAGATTACACACACATACTGTACATGCACAGCTAATACACACAGTACACATGTTACATTGTATAGTGGATAAACTACATGTCGCAGGCCCATGCTGATTGCATACACAATGTGTGGAATCTCAGCCTTCTTTCATCTGTTTGTCAAGCAAGTATTTCCTGTCAGAAGCTTATGGTTACAAATCCAAATAATGGATAAAACATAGCGTATCCATATTCTGTGTGCTTTCAAATGTAAAGGTTTATAACAAAAATATGAACACAAGACACTTTGCTCATAATATGATTATGAATATACTCAATTTATTGTTTTTTTGTTTGGCAAAGACAATATTTTTCTTTCACAAGAAAAGAACATGAATACATAAAAAATAAGATATATTCTAGGGCACACATACAATTTGTGATATACTAACAAACACCGACGATAACCACCTCCACGGCCACGCCGACCACCACGGACTCGCACACCACGCATCCCGCGGTACGCCATTCCCGGCGCGGTAGCCTGTCTTGCACTGCATGCTTGGCCCGGGCAAATTGTCGTCAGATTCTGACGAAATATCTTCGGATTCTTGGCTAGAATCTTCCTCGGAATCATTTGATTCATTCTCAGAATCACTATCAGCAAAAAGCTCATCCAGTAACTGAGCATTTCGCTCATCCATAGTGACAAAATGTTGGAAAAACTTTCGGAAAATTAGCGCATGTGAAAAACTTTGATCAGAGTTTTCTCAAAAGGTCATAACATATTTGGTGACCCCTATTGTTCTATACATCATTGGAAAGCTTATGATGTGTTCTTTTCAACTGTATAAAAATTAACAGCAGAGGGCAGCAAATAAATTTAGTGGACCCTCTTGAACACCGGCACTGCTCTCGTCGACGATGGTAAAGAAGCGTAGGTAGGTGCGCTGTCGACGAAAGTCGACAATGGTATTGAAAGGGTTAAGAGGTAACTTCACTACTCTGCAAGTAGAACGGGCCCAGAATTATGTGAGGAGTTTCAAGGTTGAACGCACAGCCCACACAGGCCCCGTGAAGATAATAATCTATGTACTGATGTATAGGATACACTAAGTGTGCAAAATAAGCAGAGAGAAATTCATCAGTGATGGTTTTCAGACTTTATTTCCTTTAAAAAAAATCCTCCCTTTCACTGCTTCAGAAAATACGGAAGGATCATATAAAAGTTGCCAATGCGCATGTACAATGACCGTGTTGGTCACTATAACGGGCGGGTTCTGGTCCTTGCTCTATGATCAGACCATGGAGGTTCCTCCATGATCAGACTGATGTGACTGAGGAAGTCATCGTGTACCAAAAATGCCTGATTTTTCATGAAATAAATATCCTGGAATTTGACGTATTATATGTCCATCATCATCCGTGTGTTCTCCACCTTCAATTCCACCTTACTGGGTAGGTAAGATTACATTATGGTTATATTGAATGAGAAAAAGTGGCGGTCGGATACGACATTCTACCCGTATTACACTCTCTTTGAAAATATTTATTGTTCTTTTCTTTCGAAGCTGTTAATTCCACGTTGGAATTAGAAAAAGCACACTTAGAGTCCAAACTCAACACTGCCGCATTATTATTATGTTTACCAATATGCAAACAGCGCCCTCAGTTGACAACAACAGATAGTCTGGTATTCACCATATTGTACAGTGTGTGTCTATGTACATGTACAATGTACATGTACACATGTACATGTACATGTACATGTGTACATGTACCAGTTGTTTATGTACAATACGAGGCAGCCGCCACACAGAATTCCTAAAAAGTATTCTTGTGACAGTTGTGTAGTCATGGACGCTTAGACAGTGCTTCTGTAGAAATCTATCAATTTTGACAATTTGAATTGATTCTGAAGAAGTTTGAACAATTGCAGTCATATTTTTCTTCCTGTCTATTGAAGCTAAACAATTTGGAGAATAATGTAAGTCATACACGTTACAAGGGGAAAAATACAAATTTCTGCTGTAACTTAATTTTGTTGGCAAACTGGCATCTTTTGTTTTAGCCTAACGTTAGGCCTATATTTTAACAATTCTCAATTTACCCTAACACAGCCTAATATCCTCAATTTACCCTAAATGACGCACCTAAGGATATATCATCAACTGGACAGTAACTTACAAATGAAATTAGTAGTTTGGTGTTTCAGTTTGTTTCAGTGAAGGATTCTCTTGTAAAATGTGGAATTTCAATACGCGTGGACGTCTTGAGCGCCGTTTTTTGATATGCACAGAATTGTGGTCATCAAAAAATTGATGTTGGTATAATCATGGAGGAAGTGTTTCCTTCCTCCATGGTATAATGACTCACCCCCAAACTGTTAAAGTTGATCGGGGCACAGAAAATGTACCCAAGAAGAAAAACAGTTGAATCATGTTTCATCTTATTCCAGATGGCTTGTAAAATTGTTTTTAATCTTGAAAATAAAAAATATTGTTTTAGATTTTTAAAATAAAATGGTATAATTTGGAGAAGCTCTCAAAACTTTTAATCAATATTCTTGAACACCAATAAAATCGAAGGTGGTTAAAAATTTTGCAAAAAGTACTTTAAAACTTTGATTAGTGTAAAAACTGCTGTTAACATTTTGTCAAATAAAAGATTTCTTTTCATAACCATGATATCAATGTTTCATTTTCTCAATATTATCTACTACCGATGAAGTAAACACCAACGAATTAAGTAGTCTTCATTCGCTTCTTCTATAAGGAATGTGTCCATTTTGAGGATCAGTATTTCTTGAAAAAATCATTGCAAATGCAAAGCATTCATATCTTTTGGTTTCCACAGACAACAGCTCATTGACAGCATAGAACAATAAAATCACAGATATTCGTGGAAAAAAAAGGTCATGTAAATCCCTTACTGTTTGTATTAGGCAGATTCACGCAAACCGCCGATGGTGGCGCTATTTTTCATATCCTTTTTTTCTGTCGAAGTTGTGACCCGCCGAACTTTCATGGTAAAATTCTAATATAAAGGGTAGTCTACGGATGTAGTCACTTCTAGTGTCGATAAATGGATACTACACATCGTGGTTATCTTAATTGATCAGTCCATGCCAACTGTAACGTTGGCACAAAAACAGTGCAACTTGCGCAAAATAGACTTTGTTAGTACTACAAGGATACATTGCAGGCAAATTCGGTCACAACTTTTCAAATGAAACTGGATCTTAAAAATTACCAAATATTTAAATCAACAAAAATTTGTAACTTTGCATAGGGTTAACCTATCATGACTATTGACCCCTTATTTTCTTTCTAATTTTTTGTTCTATCCAGTGATATGACATTTAAAAGCATTGAAGCAACTTCAAATTTTCATGAAACTGCCTATTTGTATCTAGTAAAATCAGCGGTTAAACAACTTTTTCCAGTTTCACAAGCACTAACTTTCCAGTAAATCATACAATTTCACTATGATTTTTATTTTTGTAACAAGCATGATTTAGATAAGTTTATGCAACCAGTAATACGCCATAGTTTTGTAAGTTTTCCGAGAAATGCTAAGCCAAAGGTAAGTGCGTCATTTCACGAGTGCGGCGAATTACGTACATGGACGATATATAGGCCTAACTGTTAGTTTTATTAAGTTTTATAATGTTAATGTTAGTTTTAACGCGTTATGCATTGAGCGTCAGCCTAACATAGAAACAGTCTCCTAAGTCCTATTTTTAGAATAATGATGTAATTGTCACTGTTAACATCAGAGCATGGTTCATACCTCACACGCTAAATACATGTAAAATGTTCAGCAAATTCTCTAAATTGTAAACCTATGGCATGCCGGCTATGATTTCTCCTAGTCCGAATGGCAGAATGCTTCTTCCGTTCACAGTCTCCTTTAGAATAATTATGTAATTTGTCACTGTGAGTGTCAGATCATGGCTCCTACCCCACACGCTAAATAGCATAACTTTTTACATGTTGAGCAAATTCTCAAACTCGTAAACCTATGATTTCTTCCTTCCAGAAAATCCCTCCACTTTAAACTTTACTTACAAATCATCTTCAGTTAGTGGCCATTACTATAATTGTTCACTTTAAAAAAATAACTTTATCAGGTACTTTTTGCTCGCCAAATATCAGCATCATCATCTCCTCTTCAACATGTTTTCGAACACGCCTTCTGCGACAACACCATTTTGAAATCTGTTTTCAGGTTCTCACGAGTGACATCATTAATTAGTGCATGCATTCCAGATCCTTGTTCGTGAGAAGCGATTGCCTTGTGGTGTTTGGAAGTTAATTTCTACCATGGGCGTAACCTACAACAATCATTAAAACATAATGATAGCAAATTAACCCTCCTATGCCCAGGCTGAAATTTGGCCCAGTCAGCACGGCACCCACAGACACTCACTTAAGTATTTTTGATTGCATTGCCAATAGGTCAAACCACAGAGTCACACAGAGCTGTGTATGTACTTGGTTTTGGTTTGACCTCCTTGAGTGCATTGCACAAAGTCAATGGGTTGGGAGTTACATACAAATTTTGAGTGTCTTTGGGTTTGACCTCCTGTCACAGCCACATGTGCTTGCATGTATTTGAGTGCACTGCACAAAGTCAATGGGTTAAGAGAGACATACAAATTTTGAGTGTCTATGAGTGTTAAACCTATAGGAGGGTTAAAAGTCAAAAATCCATTTACAATGTGCATGAAATCAGAACACACATCAAACAAATATGATTTTGAATATGTTATTGTCCATTTGTGACATACCTGATTTACTCTACAGGAATCGGCCACCTACAGGTGGAGGAAGGCGACCAACTACAAGTGCACGACCTAACAGTTCTTTAAGACAAGGTCCACCAGGAACAGCAATGAGGATGCCACAAGGAACTGGGGTAGGCACTTATAGGTACTCACTATCTTATCATCTCATATTTGACTTATCCAGTCATCTTTGGTATTATGTTGATAATGATATTAAGAACTTTTATGAGTTATTGTTAATTTAAATTGTTAATTCAAATTGTTAATTAATTCCTGAAGCCGTTTTACAATATTGATAATCTCAAAAAACATAAATGATCAGATATTTGATTGAACATTCCTTGAAATTTTTCTCTTTGAAGTGCTTTCTGTTTAGTAAAATTAGTAAAACAATTTCCAAACATAATTTTTGTTGTTCACTGGAATGAACATAAACCAAATCGGAATGCATGATTTATATTATTGTCTTGTTAATAGCACAGTGTCAATCAGCTGAACTTTTCAATGGCTGGTATTTAAATGTACAGATTCAAAGAAAGTAAGGTTGCTTAAGCAAGTATAATGACTTCAAAAGATTTGTTATTAGACCAGTTGATGGGAAATAATGTGGTATCTAACCGCCACGTTTTAAGGGCTTTTTTGGAATTTTTTTTGCAACCACTAACCAGTTAAAAAATTATTCTATCGATTTTTGGTGGTACAGAAAGCGAAAACTATCTTTAAAATCCACTTTTATGATGGTTTTCGGACTTTATTTCCCTTCCAAAAAAATCCTCCCCTTCAGAAAATAGAAGGATCCTATTATAGTTGCCACTGCGCATGTACAATGACCGTGTTGGTCACTAATTGTGGAGTTGACAATATCAGACTGACATGACTGAGGAAGTCATCGCATACCAAAAATGCCTGATTTTTCATGAAATAAATATCCTGGAATAATTTGAAGTATATGTCCATCATCATCCATATGTTCTCCACCTTACTAGGTAGGTAAGATTACTTTATTGGTTATATTGAATGAGAAAAAGTGGCGGTCGGATACGACATTCTACCCAGTTGACGTTGAGACTGGATCTTTTAAGGCATCATGTGGCAGCTGCTCTGTTTTGCTGGATGCACAATTAAATTAAAACCAATCAGAGTGTACAAGTTGCAACCCATTACACGTGCACATAATTTCAAGGAATTATTGCATTCAAACGTTATGTATAGCAACATTTTTAGGCCTACATGTAAATGTATTTGTGTGTATGTGATACCAATCTTGAAAAGCAAATCTTGAATTTAAATCTTGAATTTTAAGAGCAAATTAAAAAGCATATTTTGGCTATGCAAAATCATTCACTGGCTGAGTGTCTTCAAATGATTGCAAGCCCTTGTGTCCTCAAATACATGGTTCAAACATGTTTTTAGATGAAAAAAAAGGAGGATATTCATGAATGGAGAAAAAGCCCAATGTTGGGGTCCTGGCCACGAGCGATAAAAGACCTTGCACTCAATGTTACCCCCTCCCCCCCCCCCCCACCCCCGAAAACAAATAAAACACGACAATGATCCTATTCATTCGTAGATGAAGAAATATAAAATTTGAACTACATGTATGACATGTGGAGTGTCCATATAAAATTTGAACTATGACATGTGGGATGTCCATATATAATTACAACTATATGACATGTGGGATGTCCATATATAATTACAACTATATGACGTGGGATGTTTTTTTCATGTCAAGGCTCCAGGTACTGCAAGGCCTGGAACAAGAGGCGGAGTTACAGGAGGAGGAGGTAAGGAAAAATATTCTTACGGTTGACACTACTGTAGTAAATAATAAAACATCAACAGGTAGATAGATAGATAGATATAACTTTATTAAATCCACAAATCTGGAAATTACATGTCATCGTCTCTCATTAACAAAAAATTAGTGATGGGTTCGTAAATTATTAAATATATCAAACCCTAATTTTCAGTACATTAAGTTAGTGAGTTGTCTAACTAGACAAGGTGTGACAGCTGTGCAAAATACAGTACTCTGTACAGTTAAGATGCAACCATGACCATCGATAGACAGTATTTTTAACTTTTTTACCTTTAAAAACCATTCCTAGACCCTGCACCCATATGAGAAGACAGAACAAAGACAATTTTTAAAGGAATTTGTACATTTTTGGTAAAATATATATTTAGCAATGAATCATCATACAAAAGTAACTGAAATTGAGGAATCAATCGGGGGTGTGGGGGGCGGGAGGGAATAGAGTGATCATCATCATGTCGGGGCCGCCTGAGTAGTGACGACATCACGAGCCATAGAGTGATATGTAATTGAAAATTGTCTCATATTGATTTACAATGTATTTATCTAGTTAAATGTATACTTAACCCTCCTACAATCAGTGCAATTTTTGAAACAACCCATTCAGGGCCACTCCAAGCCATTAGCTGTTGCCAGTGGCCTCCTATGGTTACCCTTCTGTGCACTGTCACACCACTGAGATTGCAGGGTAAAGTGGTCTCCCATCGATACATTGCAGGCCATACTAATATGTTCAAACATTTACAGTGGCCTTGGGTTGACACACAGTTGATTTTGTAAGATTACTTGGAAAGGACAGCAGGCTTGTACATATGTACATGTATGTACTGAAGGTTGCTTAAGAACAGAATTTAGTGGTTGGGAGTGGCCTCCATGTGTAGGAGGGTCTTAATACACACATTCAATTTGTGTAATGGTCATTTGTACGTAGATCTTTTGCTGGTAAAATGTCTCCAAATGTATCTTTACTTTATAAGAATCAAGAGATATGTACAAGAATCGGACTGTGCGAGTTTCAGCTCAATTAATTGTGTCATTAACCCTCCTACTATTGCTGCACTTTAGTGGGAAGTTGCTGCACAGGTCAAAACCAGTCAACTGCCTGTTTTTGACTGTTGACCCAAATGTGCACACGGGGGCATTTTTGACTGGTTTTTACCGTCAATTTTGACCACCCTGAACAATACCAGACAATGCTTTTACCAGTCAAAAACGGTCGACACTTTTTGACCTGTAAATGTGCTTACTACATGTAAGGTTTGACAGTGTTTGATTTGATTTTTAAGTGCACTAGTTATACCTTGGCAAGTATATCAACATTTTGACTGATTTTGACCCTTGCAGTCACAGGAGGGTTAACAATAAAGTAGTGAAAATGCACAAGTTGGCATTAATTCTAATGTGGAAAATGAATCACGGCCATGATTCATCAAATTTTTACATTTCACGTTTGCTCTTAAATGTCAGACAGAATAATTTCCCGGTATGTTTGGTACCACCATCGCCAACTTCAAGTAAGTTTTTAGATTATAATTCAGTAATTTGGGTAATTACCAAAGGGGAACACTCTCTTTAAATAAAATAATCCACAATGGAAACAAATTAAAATAAATTTTGGAATTAATTTTAATCTGAACTTTTATTTGTTATGTTTGGATTGTTTGGTAGTGCTTGATGCTAAACTGAGTGTTAGCGATCGGCCCACTACACAGCAAGGTCTTGGAGGAATGAGGACTGGTAAAAAAGGTAATGTCAACATTTACATTTTCTGGAACATTTATTATGCTAACCTTATTTGAAATAGTTTGTGCTAAATGACTTTGACAGAAATGTTTTAAGGGGTTCATTCTCCTACTATTGATGCACTTTAATAGAGGTCAAAACCAGTCAACTGGAGTGTCGTGGCCGAGCGGTCTAGCTTACCGGACTCAAGTTCTGGTGTTAGCAGCAGAATGTGGGTTCGAATCCTGGCCGTGACACTTGTGTCCTTGAGCAAGACACTTAACCATAATTGCTTTTCTCCACCCAGGGGTTAAATGGGTACCTGTGAGGGCAGAATTGGTTGATTAGCCCTATATGCGCTGTAATGGCAGCAATTGAGCTGTATACTTCCCAGGGAGCTGAGATGGTTTCAGGAATGATTTATGAGCCTTATGAGCAGGGGTAATAATATAATGCGCCTTGAGCACCACTCAGTTGGTGGATACGTGCGCTATATAAGTCCACACATTATTATTATTATTATTATTATTATTATTATTATTATTATTATTATTATTATTATTATTATTATTATTATTATTATTATTATTATTATTATTATTATTATTATTATTATTATTATTATTATTATTATTATTATTATTATTATTATTATTATTATTATTATTATTATTATTATTATTATTATTATTATTATTATTATTATTATTATTATTATTAACTGCCTGTTTTTGACTGTTGACCCAAATGTGCACACAGGGGCATTTTTGACTGGTTTTTACTGTCATTTTGACTACCCTGAACAATACCAGACAATGCTTTTACCAGTCAAAAACAGTTGACTCATTTTGACCTGTAAATGTACTTACTACACGTAAGGTTTGACATTGTTTGACTTTTAAGTGCACTAGATATACCTTGGCAAGTATATCAACATTTTGACTGATTTTGACCCTTGTAATAGTAGGAGGGAATAATGGTCTTTAAAAAATCATACACAACAGTCTGTGACTTTTATTGTATCATTTATTTTCCCATTGGCTCAGGTGTTTATCATGTTTTTAACATTTGTATAGGGCCGCAGCGTGTTGTAATGGACAAGTCTTATTTTATTGGAATGCTTCGAACAAAACTTAATGAGCTTCAAGCTGAAAACAATACACTACAAAGGAGTATTGACCAGTCTAATGAGGAGAATAATAGCTACTTGACATACGAGAAACGGTAAGCATGACAGTACACTGCAAAGGAGTATTGGCCAGTCTAACGAGGAGAATAATAGCTACTTGACATACGAGAAACGGTAAGCATGACAGTACACTACAAAGGAGTATTGGCCAGTCTAATGAGGAGAATAATAGCTACTTGACATACGAGAAACGGTAAGCATGACAATACACTGCAAAGGAGTATTGGCCAGTCTAACGAGGAGAATAATAGCTACTTGACATACGAGAAACGGTAAGCATGACAATACACTGCAAAGGAGTATTGGCCAGTCTAATGAGGAGAATAATAGCTACTTGACATACGAGAAACGGTAAGCATGACAATACACTGCAAAGGAGTATTGGCCAGTCTAATGAGGAGAATAATAGCTACTTGACATACGAGAAACGGTAAGCATGACAGTACACTACAAAGGAATATTGACCAGTCTAATGAGGAGAATAATAGCTACTTGACATAGGAGAAACGGTAAGCATGACAGTACACTACAAAGGAATATTGACCAGTCTAATGAGGAGAATAATAGCTACTTGACATACGAGAAACGGTAAGCATGACAATACACTGCAAAGGAGTATTGGCCAGTCTAACGAGGAGAATAATAGCTACTTGACATACGAGAAACGGTAAGCATGACAATACACTGCAAAGGAGTATTGGCCAGTCTAATGAGGAGAATAATAGCTACTTGACATACGAGAAACGGTAAGCATGACAGTACATTGCAAAGGAGTATTGGCCAGTCTAACGAGGAGAATAATAGCTACTTGACATACGAGAAACGGTAAGCATGACAGTACACTACAAAGGAGTATTGGCCAGTCTAATGAGGAGAATAATAGCTACTTGACATACGAGAAACGGTAAGCATGACAATATACTGCAAAGGAATATTGACCAGTCTAATGAGGAGAATAATAGCTACTTGACATACGAGAAACGGTAAGCATGACAATACACTGCAAAGGAGTATTGGCCAGTCTAATGAGGAGAATAATAGCTACTTGACATACGAGAAACGGTAAGCATGACAATACACTGCAAAGGAGTATTGGCCAGTCTAATGAGGAGAATAATAGCTACTTGACATACGAGAAACGGTAAGCATGACAATACACTGCAAAGGAATATTGACCAGTCTAATGAGGAGAATAATAGCTACTTGACATACGAGAAACGGTAAGCATGACAATACACTGCAAAGGAGTATTGGCCAGTCTAATGAGGAGAATAATAGCTACTTGACATACGAGAAACGGTAAGCATGACAATATACTGCAAAGGAATATTGACCAGTCTAATGAGGAGAATAATAGCTACTTGACATACGAGAAACGGTAAGCATGACAGTACACTACAAAGGAGTATTGACCAGTCTAATGAGGAGAATAATATATATTTGTCATGAGAAACGGTAAGCATGACAAACATTAGTTATTTAATGTTTAACAACCTCAAGTAAGCACAGAAAACATCATGGGGATTTGTATTCAAAGCTATTTTTTTTTGTCTTTGAATTAGATATTGTCATTTTGTGTCAAAATTATGTTCTGTTTTTATCTTCCACCTTTTTTGTATGTGTTAGTTTATCATATTTGTATTTCATGCCTCTACCTCATTGCTGTATACTTTCCACTTAATAACCTTTTTCAGCTGCTCTTAATTCAAGCTGTTTTTCTAATTTGTTATTGTTTTATTTCTTTAATGTTTTGTTAACAGGGCAGAGTCTCTTGCCACCGAGGTCAAGGAACTTCAAGGTCAACTGGGAGACTATAATACAGTGAGTTTAAATACCAGACTGTATTTGGGTAAATATCAATAATTATAAACAAATGAATCATCACACAAAAATAACTAAAATTGGGGAAATCAGTCGGGGGTGTGGAGGTGGGGGAATAGAGTGATATGTAATTGAAAATGTTCACATATTGATTTACATACATGTGTTTATCAAGTTACATGTATAATTAACCCTCCTATGCCCAGGCTGAAATTTGGCCCAGTAAGCACCGCACCCACTGACAGTCACTTGAGTATTTTTGGTTGCATTGCCAATTGTTCACACATGTGTATAAGAGTGCTGGAGATAGTGGCAAAATCAAACACACTTGTGTATGTCTTACAAGTTATATGCAGAGTCACACAGAGCTGTGTATATACCAGCTGCATAAGTTACAGTCGAGTGGTTTTGGTTTGACCTCCTACCAGAGCCACATGTCCTTGCATTTATTTGAGTGCACTGCACAAAGTCAATGGGTTGGGAGTAAACATTTTGAGTGTCTTTGATTGTTAAACCTATAGGAGTTAATACACATATTCAATTTGTGTAATGGCCATTTGTACATGTATGTAGATCTTCCAGTATTTTTCAGAAGTAGCAAAACTAGATTATTAAAAAGAAAAAAATGTATATATTGATAATAAAGATACCATTAATCAACCCAAGTATATACTGATTATAAACAGACCGTCAATAAAACCAATTAAATGGCTTCTTTATCCTTGCTGATTTTGAAACAAAAGTCTAGAAGTACATTGTTTTTCTTCTTATTAAGTGGTATTCAAAATAAGTTTATTGGCATTTCATTGGTCAGATGGGAATAACTGAATTTACATGTTGCTTGCATCAATATTTTGGAAATAGAATGAGACCAGTCCATGGGCGGATCCAGAACATTTTTAGGGGGGGCTGAGAATAAAAAACAATTATTTTTCAGTACTACAAAAATTACAATGAAATAAGGCCAAAAAAAAAAATTTGTTGAGTTGCCCTCCAGTGAAAATATTTGAAGGGGTTGGTCGGTCGGGATTTTTTTTTTTTTTTTTTTTTTTTTTTTTTTCCCTTCCTCCTCCTTGACTGTCATTTTAAGATTGAAATGCATTGGAACTGAAAACCACATATCATGTTTTTCATTTGTATACCTATCAGCAAGGAATTTTGCTTCAGAATAAAAGTATCCCAAGCATTTTTGTTGCACTTTTTGCTGTGATTGACACAGCAAATTCATCCATATTGCGTGCAATGCTCAATATGCAACATGTGAGTGGCCATTCGATTTGAAAACGTGTAGATCGAGTCGCAGTCGTTGACACACGTACAGTGCGGGGAGCCAGTGCACAACGTGTGAGGGCCATTTGATTTGAAAACGTGTAGATTGAGTCGCAATCGTTGACATACAAAACAGTGCGTGGAGCCAGTGGAAAACATGTGAGGGGCCATTCGATTGGAAAACGTGTAGATTTGAGTCGCAATCGTTGGCACACAGTGTGTGCGAAGGCAGTGCACCATGTGAGGGCCGGGGCCATTCGATTTGAAAATATGTAGATTGAGTCTTGGGTACCGGTAAATTTACTGGTAAAAAAAGTGGAAAATTTCACAAATCAAACATATTATGTTTTATACAAAGAAAATTGGTAAGTTTCATTATAAATAGGCCTATGAATGACTGGGGAAAAAAAAAAAAAAAAAAAAAAAACCCGACCCGAGATTTCAGCACTTTTGGGTCGGTCGGTGGAGGGCAACTCAACATCTTTTTTTTTTTGGCCTAATCAAAGGGAGAGAAAAACAAAGCACACTGTGGGAATGGGAGTGCGTTCTCCCCTCCCCACCCCCTCTCTCTCTCTCTTTTTCTCTCCCTTTTTAAAATTTTTATTTTTAATTTTTTAATTTAATTTTTTACGATTTTAGGGGGACGCTACAGCCCCCTTAGCCCCCCCCCCCCCTGGATCCGCCAATGCAGTCCCTATTTATACTACGCATTGTTGGTAATCTCGACAAATAGAAATCACAGTTTTACGTCATACTTACTTGATGTAAGTAAAACTTGTAGCTTTGCATGGTGAGGATGATAAGTAAGACTAATTGCGGTGACACCATGTGAAATCCTCAATGGAGTAGTAATTAGTTCTGAAAAGAACTGGAGGTTACAACTCGACGTTTCGATCAGTATGCTTTGATCGTCCTCAGGAGAATGCCGGACTCTGGGAAATGCTGCTGCTTAAGTAGGCTGCTGGAGGATTACGCGATGACAGGATGCTGGAGGATTAGTTCGTTGAGGTGCGCAGGCGGGAACTGTTGAGACTAGGATCCTAGGAGTTGGGGGAAGGAGTGTGTGTTCACTGAACCGAATCAGTTGTTGACAATCACGGGGGGAAGGAGGGTGGTTAACTTAGGATATAGGAGACCCCTCAGTCTGGGGTGGGTTATGGACTTTGGATAGAAGATCCTTCAGTCCGTTGTAGTCGCCAAATATCGCTGATGTAGAAGATTTTACTTGATGTAAAGTTGATAATGATATCAAACCTTCCTTGGAAGTCATTCAGTCTGAGGTGCTATCGGTTTAGTAAAATTTGTAAAATAATATACCAACTGAAAGTTCAATGTTAGAATGAATACGAAAAATCTGAATGCATTTTTGTTATTTTCTTGTAATAAGCTGAAACATGTTTGTTATTTAATAATGTATATTTTTATTCATAGAAAATAAGGATACTACAGAAGCAGTTTCACCATCATTTACCAATAGTGTATAATGGTTTTAAGATGTACTTATTTGTTTTATAATATTTTTTTTATTATAATAGAAAACGTAAAACTTGTAGCTTTGCATGGTGAGGATGATAAGTAAGACTAATGTGACACCATGTGGAATCTCAATTGAGTAGTAATTAGTTCTGAAAAGAACTGGAGGTACAACTCGACGTTTCAATCAGTATGCTCTGATCGTCCTCAGGAGAATGCCGGACTCTGGAAAATGCTGCTGCTTAAGTAGACTGCTGGAGGATCATCCCATGAATGGATGCTGGAGGATTAGTTCGTTGAGGCGCGCAGGCGGGAACTGTTGAGACTAGGATCCTAGGGGTTGGGGGAGAGGAGTGTGTGCTCACTGAACTGAATCAGTTGTTAACAAGCACTTAGGATATAGGAGATCCCTCAGTCTGGGGTGGGTTATGGACTTTGGATATAGAAGATCCTTTGGTTCGTAGTAGTGGTCGCCAAATGTCGCTGATGTAGAAGCCGATGTCCTGTGGCACAGTGTCATGTTTGACGATCTCGATGGCCTCTCTGATGCGTCTGGGGTGCCATGTGTCGATGGGTGTGATGAGTTGGGCTGCCTGCCAGTCGATTTGGTGGTCCTTGATGTGCGAGTGCTTGACGATGACGGACTTCTCGAAATCTCCTAGAAATCTTCTAGAAATCTTCTAGAAAAGTTTATCTCATTCAAGTACCTCTGATGTTTTCTTTGAAAAAAAAATATGTACAAAATTGAGGGTACACTCACTGGCCATAAGTATTGCAACACACACCAAAGTTCAGTTTGGAGAACTGTGTTACAATCATTTATTTCACTTTATTTAAGACTTCTTGAAAGTGCCTGTGTTTTGAAGTCAATGTTCTTTTTTTACTGTTCTTGCTCGGAAATTATGTAACACACGATCGATGAAATCAGATTAAATGATCATCTCACCTGTTACTGTAAAGTGCTAATTTTAAGCATGTTGCAATACTTTTGGCCAGTGAGTGTACATTTTGTTATGGAGACAACATATTGGTTACATTTTCCTAACTGTGTGTATGTTTCTTTTCTTGATGTCATAGTTGGTGGACAAATTAAATACTGATACTGCAATGGAAGAAGTCTTGGAGGACTATAATCAGGTAAGAACTCAAACTTTACTTGCAATGAAACCAAACTGAATGTGATTCAAATGTTGTATTTTCTAGCTTTTTGTTTATACATTCAATTTCTTGCTACACAAAGCTTGCTCAAGTAGTAAAATCGGGCATTATATCTTGATTATAATCAGTGCTGTTATAGTTCTGATCTCAGAGATCACATGGCTCTTAATGTTTAACCCTCCTACTGATAGACCATTTGAAACCATTCAAAGTTTCCACTTTCAAAAATGCCCATTGGTTTTGTACACACATGGTGATACCATTTGAACAGTGTTGGTAGCAAGCTTTACTACCATTCAAATCCATTCAAATGCATAGAGGGTCCATTGATTCACCACTGAGAAGTATCCAAACAAGGTTTGTATTAGCTGTACTACAATTTGGAAAGATCTAAACAAGGTTTTGTATTAGCTGACCTACCATTCAGAACCATTTGGGGAAATCAATACTGTACACAGTTATTTCACCATTTAAAACCACAAAAGCAAATGGTTTCAAATGGTGCATCAACTTGTATGAAAAAGGTACCAGAAGTAGGAGGGTCAATTGAATAAAACTTTTGTTGTTTTTTCATCGCAGCTTAAGGTTCAGAATGATATGGAAGCTAAGAATATTGATAAGATCTTTACACAAAGACAAGAGTGAGTACAAACAAAAACACGGACAAACTTATATATAAAACACGATAAAGGGGGCCACTTTCCTACCGTCACGTTAGCAGTTTTTCTAATGGTTGTAATTTTTTTTTTAATATCTGAAACCACCCAAAAAGAATTTCAACATTTGAATAGACATGCATGCTTATCCTAAAGATAATTTGAGTTGATTATTACTATTATTTTTTTAATTACCCTAAAATTTCCATCAACAAATGGACGGAAAAGTGAGGTAACTTTTTCCGTCCAATTTTTATGGAAATTTGAGGGTGAAAAAATAAATAAAAAAATAAAAAAATAAAATAAATCAACTCAAATTAGTTCTAGTATAAGCCTGCATGTCCATTCACATGTTGAATAATTTGTTGCCATAATATGTGAACAGTTGTGGTAAATACTGACCAATTCTGGGAGAAATAACCGTACCCAACCCCATGTTGACCAACGTTTTTACAGTGATAGTAGTTTTTGTGTGATTTATTTGCAGTTGGTCATCTTGACCATTTTAGTATTAATACAAATTGTTATGTCTTGGTCGGTTTCATTATGAATTGGAATTTTGAAATGTTGGCAGCTATGCATAACCTCTCATATGGGTGAAAGATCACTCATTTGTATTTGCTTATTACTTCCTCTCAAAAATACATTTTCAAAAGGTTTCAGAAGAGAAAAAGTATAAAAATTCAATCTAACAAGCAGCAAATGGGTTTGTATTTAGTTTTATTTAGCTTCAAGCTTTTTTCATGCAAATTAGAATTTTACATTTTTGTTTTTTGAGTTATGGTTAAATTTCATTAGTTACTATATGAGTTTTTCACTGTAAGCCAAATTGACAAAATGATTATTTTGGCATACTGTACTTCAAAGCTATTCTGCATTACTGATAACAGTTTTATGTGTAAAATTGATGATAATATTAAACATCCCTTGGACTCTTTCTGAATGAGGTGCGATTATTGTAGTAGAATTAGTAAAACAACTTCTCAACTGAATTTCTGTCCTGGGTATACAAATTCTACAGAAAAATGTTTTCATTATTTTCTTGGAAATGAAAACGTCTTAAAGATAAACTTTCACATGTTAGTGGTTTAATGTATATCTTGATTCAAATTACACTTTAAGAAGCAGTTTTGCAATAAATATAAATATCATATGACATAAAACACAATAAAGGGGGCCACTTTCCTACCGTCACGTTAGCAGTTTTTCTAATGGTTGTAATTTTTTTTTAAATATCTGAAACCACCCAAAAAGAATTTCAACATTTGAATAGACATGCATGCTTATCCTAAAGATAATTTGAGTTGATTATTACTATTATTTTTTTAATTACCCTAAAATTTCCATCAACAAATGGACGGAAAAGTGAGGTAACTTTTTCCGTCCAATTTTTATGGAAATTTGAGGGTGAAAAAAAAAATTTAAAAAAAATAAAATAAAATAAATCAACTCAAATTAGTTCTAGTATAAGCCTGCATGTCCATTCACATGTTGAAATACTTTTTGGTTGGTTTCAGGTACTTAAAAATAAATAACAACCATTGGAAAAACTGCAAAAGTGACGGATGCAAAGTGGTCCCCTTTATTGTGTTTTATGTCATATAGGTTGGTGAAATTCTTGCGTCGGGAGATAAACAATTGATTTAATTTTGCCCTACACCAACGTGTGTATAGCACTGTATACTCATACTCAAATCCCGTCCGAGTCGTCTGTGTAGTTTTTTCACAGAGACTCGGAAAGCACTGAGTATACAGTGCTATACACACGTCGGTGTAGGGCAAAATTATTATATAAAATCAATGTACAAACTTGTTTCCCCGTAAAATTTGTTAACTCTGTAGTTAGTTGATGTTGATAAGCTATGTGTAGATATTTATTGAGACTAGCACACAAAGACAAGAACAAGTAATTTATATGTAGGATTTGAGGCTTTTGCATGGTTGGAGATAGATACTTGAGTTCTTTCGGGTGACACCATGCAATGATCTCTTTCTGGAAGAAGTGATGGCTCTGAGAAGAGCCGGTTGGTTCGTTCTCAATGTTTCGACTTGTCTGCTCTAGCCGTCATCCCGATATAGGAAACTCCGATGTATTTGTATGCATGCTCGGTTGAGCCACGCGTGTACGGTGACATGCTCGGAAAACGTGGCCACGAGCTGTGGAAGCTTCCATTAACGTGTGTGTGGGAAAAAGAAACCCACACAGGGGCCCAGAAAAACTTTTTTATTCCCGACACGAACTGGTTAACTCCAGAGACATCTGTATTAAGTGTTTCATGTATATAAGAACTGTTCATAATTAGTATTATTATTAATTATCTTATAACAGTATTGAGCAGAATATTCATCATTTAGAGCAGGAGATTCAACAGTGCCGTAGGATGGCAGATACTCTGATTCATGATATGGTAGGTATCTATTACAGTATTAAGGTATACGATGTCATCATGTGAAAGTAATCTCTCTTAGAGTTATGAGTGATTTAACTCAATGTTTTGCTCTGATCACCTTAGGTTTCTCTGAGTAAATATCATCTGTTCAGAGGTCATTTCTCGTTGAGTTATGGGTAGTTTATTTCACTCAATGTTTTGCTCTGATCACCTTAGATTTCACTGAGTAAACATCATCTGTTCAGAGGTCATTTCTCGTTGAGTTATGGGTAGTTTATTTCACTCAATGTTTTGCTCTGATCACCATATGTTTCTCTGAGTAAACATCGTCTATTCAGATGTCATTTCTCTTTGAGTTATGGGTAGTTTATTTCACTCAGTGTTTTGCTCTGATCACCTTAGGTTTCTCTGAGTAAACATCATCTGTTCAGAGGTCATTTCTCTTTGAGTTATGGGTAGTTTATTTCACTCAATGTTTTGCTCTGATCACCTTAGGTTTCTCTGAGTAAACATCGTCTGTTCAGAGGTCATTTCTCTTTGAGTTATGGGTAGTTTATTTCACTCAATGTTTTGCTCTGATCACCTTAGGTTTCTCTGAGTAAACATCGTCTGTTCAGAGGTCATTTCTCTTTGAGTTATGGGTAGTTTATTTCACTCAATGTTTTGCTCTGATCACCTTCCGGTTTCTATTGTTTTGTATTTTGTATTTTTGTATGTGAGGGGAACTTTGTTTTTTATGCCAGTCTGAATTTTAATGATATGTTTTAAGTATGCATTTTGTAAAGAAAATTCAGACATTTTGATTACATATTTTATAGAATCCACAGATGCGTAAGAAATATGGAGCACTTAAACAGACTAATGAATCTCTATCAAGAGAACTTGAGGCAAGACAACAGGAACTAGACTCCCTCAGCACAAAGAAAGATGATCTAGAAGATGTGAGTATGCATACACTCTAGTTGTCTAGAAAACATTCTTGAAAGTGTTTCAGTGCAGTGTTGCAAATAACTCAGGGTTATGTGTATGACCATATGTGAGTGTTTCAGTTCAGTGTTGCAAATAACTCAGGGTTATATGTATGACCATATGTGAGTGTTTCAGTGCAGTGTTGCAAATAACTCAGGGTTATGTGTATGACCATATGTGAGTGTTTCAGTTCAGTGTTGCAAATAACTCAGGGTTATGTGTATGACCATATGTGAGTGTTTCAGTTCAGTGTTGCAAATAACTCAGGGTTATGTGTATGACCATATGTGAGTATTTCAGTACATTGTTGCAAATAACTCAGGTTATGTGTATGACCATATGTGAGTGTTTCAGTTCAGTGTTGCAAATAACTCAGGGTTATATGTATGACCATATGTGAGTATTTCAGTTCAGTGTTGCAAATAACTCGGGTTATGTGTATGACCATATGTGAGTATTTCAGTTCAGTGTTGCAAATAACTCAGGGTTATGTGTATGACCATATGTGAGTGTTTCAGTTCAGTGTTGCAAATAACTCAGGGTTATATGTATGACCATATGTGAGTATTTCAGTTCAGTGTTGCAAATAACTCAGGGTTATATGTATGACCATATGTGAGTGTTTCAGTTCAGTGTTGCAAATAACTCAGGGTTATATGTATGACCATATGTGAGTGCTTCAGTTCAGTGTTGCAAATAACTCAGGGTTATATGTATGACCATATGTGAGTGTTTCAGTTCAGTGTTGCAAATAACTCAGGGTTATATGTATGACCATATGTGAGTATTTCAGTACATTGTTGCAAATAACTCAGGGTTATGTGTATGACCATATGTGAGTATTTCTGGACATTGTTGCAAATAACTCAGGGTTATGTGTATGACCATATGTGAGTGTTTCAGTTCAGTGTGCAAATAACTCAGGGTTATATGTATGACCATATGTGAGTGTTTCAGTTCAGTGTTGCAAATAACTCAGGGTTATATGTATGACCATATGTGAGTATTTCAGTACATTGTTGCAAATAACTCGGGGTTATGTGTATGACCATATGTGAGTGTTTCAGTTCAGTGTTGCAAATAACTCAGGGTTATATGTATGACCATATGTGAGTATTTCAGTACATTGTTGCAAATAACTCAGGGTTATGTGTATGACCATATGTGAGTGTTTCAGTTCAGTGTTGCAAATAACTCAGGGTTATATGTATGACCATATGTGAGTGTTTCAGTTCAGTTTTGCAAATAACTCAGGGTTATATGTATGACCATATGTGAGTATTTCAGTACATTGTTGTAAATAACTCAGGGTTATGTGTATGACCATATGTGAGTGTTTCAGTTCAGTGTTGCAAATAACTCAGGGTTATATGTATGACCATATGTGAGTGTTTCAGTTCAGTTTTGCAAATAACTCAGGGTTATATGTATGACCATATGTGAGTATTTCAGTACATTGTTGCAAATAACTCAGGGTTATGTGTATGACCATATGTGAGTATTTCAGTACATTGTTGCAAATAACTCAGGGTTATGTGTTATATGTATGACCATATGTGAGTGCTTCAGTTTAGTGTTGCAAATAACTCAGGGTTATATGTATGACCATATGTGAGTATTTCAGTTCAGTGTTGCAAATAACTCAGGGTTATATGTATGACCATATGTGAGTATTTCAGTTCAGTGTTGCAAATAACTCAGGGTTATATGTATGACCATATGTGAGTATTTCAGTACATTGTTGCAAATAACTCAGGGTTATATGTATGACCATATGTGAGTGTTTCAGTTCAGTGTTGCAAATAACTCAGGGTTATATGTATGACCATATGTGAGTATTTCAGTACATTGTTGCAAATAACTCAGGGTTATGTGTATGACCATATGTGAGTGTTTCAGTTCAGTGTTGCAAATAACTCAGGGTTATATGTATGACCATATGTGAGTGTTTCAGTTCAGTGTTGCAAATAACTCAGGGTTATATGTATGACCATATGTGAGTATTTCAGTACATTGTTGCAAATAACTCAGGGTTATGTGTATGACCATATGTGAGTGTTTCAGTGCAGTGTTGCAAATAACTCAGGGTTATATGTATGACCATATGTGAGTGTTTCAGTTCAGTGTTGCAAATAACTCAGGGTTATATGTATGACCATATGTGAGTATTTCAGTACATTGTTGCAAATAACTCGGGGTTATGTGTATGACCATATGTGAGTGTTTCAGTTCATTGTTGCAAAGACCCAAAATATGTCTGAAATTTTCGGTGATGGGATATAATTTTTTTGTTTCCTCTTGTCATCATGTTGGTTTCCGTAGGAACTCTCTCACTCCCAAATAAAGCAAGAGGCAGTGCGTCTCTATGAGCAATTGCATGAGTTAGAAGAGAAGAAAGCTCAATTGATTGCTGAGGATCAGTCTCGTGGAACACCAACTGAAGAAAGAGAACGTCTCTTGAAACAGGTCAAAGAAGATAACCAAGAAATTGCAAGCATGGACCGACAGTAAGTATATCTAGAAGTCCTAAAGAATAAAACTCCAAATTAAAGGTTGAATTCTATAGACCAGCTGTCTTTAGCAGTACTAAATAATAAAACTAGACGTGAAAGATTGAGTCATTGTGCATATTCTGTGTAAATCCTAATACATAGACATGTATAATGCACAGTCATTCATTGTGTGTTTTTATATGCTAGAATTCAGGAGTACAGAGACCAAATCATTAGTTTGCAGGATGAGATACGACAGTTGGACTTGGATCTGGAAGATCATCAAGGTATTATTCATTACATGATTAACCCAACCCCCTATAGGTATTCTGGCTAGGAACCTTCCTGAACCCTAACCCCCTATAGGTATTCAGGCTAGGAACCTTCCTGAACCCTAACCCCCATAGGTATTCTGGCTAGGAACCTTCCTGAACCCTAACCCCCTATAGGTATTCTGGCTAGGAACCTTCCTGAACCCTAACCCCCTATATATGTATTCTGGCTAGGAACCTTCCTGAACCCTAACCCCCTATAGGTATTCAGGCTAGGAACCTTCCTGAACCCTAACCCCCTATAGGTATTCAGGCTAGGAACCTTCTTTAACCCTAACCCCCCTAGGTATTCTGGCTAGGAACGTTCCTGAACCCTAACCCCCTATAGGTATTCAGGCTAGGAACCTTCTTTAACCCTAACCCCCCTAGGTATTCTGGCTAGGAACGTTCCTGAACCCTAACCCCCTATAGGTATTCAGGCTAGGAACCTTCTTTAACCCTAAACCCCCTAGGTATTCATTACATGATTAACCAGTTCGCGTTGGAGGCCGTGTATACATGCAATTTTTTTTTGCACCGCGGATTGGAGAGCGTCTAAACACGCCATAGGAAACTCGGGAATATTTGTATGCATGCTCACTTGACGTGGCAACGAGCCGAGCGTACAGTGACATGCTCGGTAGACGTGGCCACGCGCTGTGGAAGCTTCCATTAACGTGTTTGTGTGGGAAAAAGAAACGCGCACAGGGGCCCAGAAAAACTTTTTTATTCCCGACGCGAACTGGTTAAAAGGATTATCAAGATACTATTAATCCAATATATCCTTAGATAAATCTCATCTAAGGAACCTTAGCCAATCTCGCCCACTAACTCCACCCGGAACAATCTAAATTCTCACCCGCAAAAATTCTGGCCCTCACTATTTTTTACTCCAAGTCTCCAACAAGACCTTTAGAAAACCTTAACAATAGAAGCCGGCCGCACTAGTTTGATGTGACAACTTTGCCTGGCTGGGCGTGGCTAGCCCAACGTTAATCCGTCCACACATTGGAAAGGCTTAATTGGCAATTCAAAAGGTCTATGCCCTACATGAACACTCTTTTGTCAAAGGATTAGGGAGTTAACAATGACATTTTTTTTTAAGACTGCAAGCTTCATCACTACTTGATGATAATAATGGGAGAATGACCCAGTGGTTTTTGCGGGCGAGGGTCCCTAATACTAAGGAGCATTTTATCTGTGTGAAGTGTTGCATCCCATCTATACAGGTGTCTTGTTAAATTATATTTTTGTGATATGAAGACTCGATAAATACATTCAGTAATGACATAATTATTTCCAGCTTTAGAACTTGTATTGTTCATGTCTTCAGCTACATGTATTTGACCTGCAATTTTAAAATTGTTTTTGCTCACAGGCCATACTTCTTTAACCCTCCTATGCCCAGGCTGAAATTTGGCCCAGTAAACACCGCACCCACAGACAGTCACTTGAGTATTTTTGGTTGCATTGCCAATTGTTCACACATGTGTATAAGAGTGCTGGAGATAGTGGCAAAGTCAAACACACTTGTGTATGTCTTACAAGTTATATGCAGAGTCACACAGAGCTGTGTATGTACTGCATAAGTTACAGTCGAGTGGTTTTGGTTTGACCTCCCACCATAGCCACATGTCCTTGCATTTATTTGAGTGCACTGCACAAAGTCAATGGGTTGGGAGTTACATACAAATTTTGAGTGTCTTTGATTGTTAAACCTATAGGAGGGTTAATGAGTTTCTCTTTTGTCAGTTCAGATGTTTTTGTTTTTGTCATACTTTCAGTGTATATTGAGATGACTTTTGTTCTTTCTTTTAGGTGAAAAGAACATGAAGTACAAGGAATTGAAGAAGAGGGAAGAAACTATGACAGGTGAGTATTGAACTAGATGACAAATTGATGTGGATTAGGTTTTGTTGTGATTCAATAAAGAAAACAAACAGACTATAACAATGTTTTTTCAAGACCACCTGTTGTGATGAGACTTCCACAGGTTAGCTTTATGATATTTCTTGAAAACTAAATGGTTACCAAATAATAATGTTGTGCCTTCTTTTTAAATTCAGGTGATTTGAATTGAGTTATAGGGATGAGGGTAGTAGATTGAATTGGGTTGTAGGGATGAGGGTAGTAGATTGAATTGAGTTGTAGGGATGAGGGCAGTAGATTGAATTGGGTTGTAGGGATGAGGGTAGTAGATTGAATTGGGTTGTAGGGATGAGGGCAGTAGATTGAATTGGGTTGTAGGGATGAGGGCAGTAGATTGAATTGGGTTGTAGGGATGAGGGTAGTAGATTGAATTGGGTTGTAGGGATGAGGGTAGTAGATTGAATTGGGTTGTAGGGATGAGGGTAGTAGATTGAATTGGGTTGTAGGGATGAGGGTAGTAGATTGAATTGGGTTGTAGGGATGAGGGTAGTAGATTGAATTGGGTTGTAGGGATGAGGGTAGTAGATTGAATTGGGTTGTAGGGATGAGGGTAGTAGATTGAATTGGGTTTATAGGGATGAGGGCAGTAGATTGAATTGGGTTGTAGGGATGAGGGCAGTAGATTGAATTGTAGGGATGAGGTAGCAGATTGAATTGGGTTGTAGGGATGAGGTAGTAGATTGAATTGGGTTGTAGTAGGGATGAGGTAGATTGAATTGGGTTGTAGGGATGAGGGTAGTAGTAGATTGAATTGGGTTGTAGGGATGAGGGTAGTAGATTGAATTGGGTTGTAGGGATGAGGGTAGTAGATTGAATTGGGTTGTAGGGATGAGGGTAGTAGATTGAATTGGGTTGTAGGGATGAGGGTAGTAGATTGAATTGAAGTTGTAGGGATGAGGGTAGTAGATTGAATTGGGTTGTAGGGATGAGGGTAGTAGATTGAATTGGGTTGTAGGGATGAGGGTAGTAGATTGAATTGGGTTGTAGGGATGAGGGTAGTAGATTGAATTGGGTTGTAGGGTTGAGGGTAGTAGATTGAATTGGGTTGTAGGGATGGAGGTGAGGAAAATTCAAACCAATATTTTGATTGTCATTGCTTGCCTGTTTTAAATAAATTAAGTTTGTCTTTTTATGGATAGAGAACCTAATCTAACTTGATATTTTTATATTGAATTTCAGAATTCTTGAACACATTTGAAGAGACCAAAATTCAGGAGATGGTATGTATAAGCATCAGTAAGAAACTATGACAGAAATAGGTTAAATATGAAGTTATCATATCATCTGTATGCATGGAATAAGTACAATAAAAGACCATAACAAATTGAGAAACAAGTCCATCCCTCTACTGTTTAAATAAAAGAATGTTGTATTAAAATGGAAATTGTTCAAACATTATGTTTTGTGTAAGGATCAGAACAGTTTATTGTAAAAATTAACAAACATTTTGGTTCTTTGACAGGAACAAAAGGCAAATCTTGAAGAAAATATTGTTGCCATATTGTCTCATATGAGCAGGGTAAGTGATTACAGCCATACTAAGTTTAGCTCTTTAGGTTAGTGACTTTGTACTTACAGTGCATTTTCATTTATTAATCAGACAGATTTTTGCCAATTTGTATGATGTGAATGAGATACATTTGGTCATGTCCAAGCCAAATCTTTTCATGAACCGATTGACCAAACATATTTGACTTTGTAATTTCTTCACGTAACCTCTGTGATTAGTATACTGTAGTCATACTGAAAGTAACCATCTATACAACCATTTATGCCCAGTAAATCAATTTTACTAGTAAACCACTTTTACTTGTAAAACACCTACATGTATGACTAGTAAACCAGTTATGATTAGTAAACCAGTTATGACTAGTAAACCAGTTATGACTAGTAAACCAGTTATGACTAGTAAACCAGTTATGACTAGTAAACCATGAACAGCTTCTGAAACCCAAAGAAATGTGATTTTTGTTTTAAACAATTTAATTATAAATGTAGAATTTGAGTCGCACAAAGCATATGCCAAGCCCCCATGAGCTAGCACGGATGCAAGACGATTTGAACTTCAAACAGACTGAGATGCACAAATCGGAAGCAACTGCATCCACTTTGGCTGGAGGTAAGCTACCAATTATGACTTTATGACATTGACTTTGGTTGGAGGTAAGCTGCCAAATTTTCTAATTTTGAGTTATTTTACAGAAACATCCATCCTTTCTGCGGCCTATAATAAACAGCGATACTGCAGCAAAGCTAAGAATCAATGTAATGTGTAATAGACATAGAAATGATTATCGGTCAGATTGGGAAATGAAATATACTTTTTTAACAATACTCACTAGACAGCTACATGAACTGGAGTGTTCTTCTTGCATAAGATCATATGTACAAATACGGTGGGCTAAAACTCAAACCAGTTCGCACCGGGAATAAAAAAGTTTTTCTGAACCCCGTGGTGGGTTTATTTTTACCGCACAAACACGACCAATGGTGCTCACCAGAGCGTGACCGGGGAGACCGCGTCTTCCACCGTATGCTTATGGCTCGTTGCCACGTCGACCGGGAATCTATACAAATATTCCCGAGAATTCTGTGGTGTGTTTAGACGCTCTCCGATCCGCTGTCCAAAAAAAAATTGCGTGTATACACGGCCTCCGACGTGAACTGGTTAACTTAATATTTTGGAAAAAACATATTTTTGTATTGATAGATTATACTACAATTGTGTTTTGTGATACATAGCAAGGAGGGTATTTGTAAGTTAGCTTGTTATGTCTTATCATACTTGGAACATTTACTGGTAAAATAGGTTTCAATCAAAATGCATTTTTACTTCGTTCTTTATTGCAATAATTTCAGCTTATTAATAATAATAATAATAATAATATGGACTTCTGTGGCGCACGTATCCACCAAACTGGTGCTCAAGGCACATTACATTATTACCCCTGCTAATCAGGCACATAAATCATTCCTGAAACCATCTCAGCTCCCTGGGGAGTATACAGCTCAGTTGCTGCCATTTCAGCGCCCTCACAGGTACCCATTTACCCCTGGGTGGAGAGAAGCAATTGTGACCCGCTCTATCGTAATGAGGAATGTCCCCCAAATATGAAAAATGGAGATATGCATACCATCTAACGAACATTTAATGGGCTTTCCAATGAAGCCAAACATAAATGTGTCCCTTTTTCCGTTCCGAAGTTATTAAACAAAGAAGTTGAGATACTGCTGCGATTGTTACAGAAACGTTTTACGAGAAAAACGGGTTTTAAAAAAAGTACGCGCTGCGAACAAAAAAAAATGTTTGAACTTCGCGCGCTGTGTGTACTACGTGTGGGGGCGCGCTGTACATAGTATCTGAACTTGAACGAAATAACTTACCGTGGCAACGGTAATCTTCCGGAAAGGCTAGAATCACAAAATTTATCAAGTGTATGGACCATGTCCTTAAGAATACTCTGTGAAAGTTTAACGTCAATGCTCAAATTACTTTAGAAGTTCTGGGTCTCTGAATGTTTGATAAACAAACACTGTCAAACAACGATCATGCGCCTACTCGTGTACGTGAATAACGTGAACTATACTACTATACAATGCATGACCTCGTCGCTCCTGGTGCCCAGTGATGCGCCGTGCACATGTACATGTACGACTGTACGTCTGCTGCATTATTCAGTATTCAGACAGTGATGTCATTGATAAAATTACAGAGGTCACATCATGACCTTTCTAACAGTACCAAACATGCATGCTAAATGATAATGGCGCGGCTCGAAACGGCGCTTACAAAAGGAGTTCAAACTCGTCTTTTTGGAGCTAACGAGGACGATTTGCAACAAAAATGGACACAGACACGCTTGAGAAAAGGTCTTTATTTTCTACTTTATTGATATTTTTCTCAAAAAGTAAAATAACACACACAAACTTTGATATTTAAGGTACCTAAATACACAAAAACCTCAAAATCGATTTCAATGCGATTTTTAATTTATTTTTTTACGTTATGTGAACTTCAGAGCTTGTTTACGCGAAACGGTCCCTTGGGGGACATTCCTCATCACGATAGAGCGGGTCACAATTATGGTAAAGTGTCTTGCTCAAGGACACAAGCACCCCGGTCGCGGCTGGGATTCGACCCACATTCTGACGACTCAGCCATCAGACCACAAATCCAATGCACTAAACTGCTCGACCATGGCACTCCATTATTATTATATTCAACAAAACATTTTTGGGTAAAATGGCGTGAGATCTACATTTCGTATTGCAGTTGTGACATTTTTTTTTATACACACAGAGAGTACTCATCTCCAGTTAGATCTTCAAAAGGTTGAGCAACTTGAGTCTAAGATTAATGCCGAGTTGGATACCTTGAAAGCTAAGATTAACACCATGGAAGAAGAACTCACAGTCTACTCAGATCTGAATAAACTAAGAACTGAGTCAGATCAAAGAAAACAGGTACATTCATCTTTATCAATTGAATATAAACATTCAGTTATAAGGTCAGGTTAAATAAAACACCTAGTCTGGTATAATAGACGTTTCTTAACCATGCGGTAGACTCATTTCCATGAATTGAATATGTGACACGTTCTGGGAAAAGGTGATATATGTTACAAAATTTAAAAAATTGAGCTTCATTTATGGCTGGAAATCACACTTTATAAGCTTTCATTTGATATGAGCTCTGTAGTAGCCCTTACCATTATGGAGATAATGACATATTTGCAAATTGATAATTTTCCATGATGATTGATTGATTGATTGATTTAACAGAGAACACAGCCTTTGAAATATCTTGCTCCGTGGGAAGATGATGTTGAAAAGCTCACATTAATTCCACCTAGCAACAAACATGTAATGCCATCTCTTTTCAACTTGGGACGGCCATTATATCACTATTTCTCAGAGCGGGTTACATATAAACATTTTAATATAAGCCTTTTTGGTTTTGGTCAAATAAAACACAAATTTCAGATTCAATAATTTATAAAAACAAGGATTCATATTTTCCTTTTCACTGCAGTCTTACATGAAGGTTTCACTGTAAATGTTGGTGTAATAACACATATTACTATACCTCATACATATTCATGATCGAGAGCCAAATTCTCACTGGTCCATTCACCGTCACGTGCCAGATGCTATTTTGGCTATTTACCAAGCGCCCGCGAGTATTCACGCACAGGGTAAATACGCATGCGCAGTAGTGCGTAGTAGTGCGTAGTAGACTGTCGCATCAGGGAACAGTCCCGGCGATCTGTTCCCCGCGCGCCGGCGGGGAACACACGCGCGAACATCGCCCTAGCTACATATATACATGAAAAGATGGCGGCACATGTAAATGTCAATTCGCGTTTTACCGAGCTCAATGATGCCGAACTAGAGAATATTGTGAATATGTATGAGGTATAGTAAAACAAATATAACATGGTTTATTTCGGGTGGACAGTCGATATTAGCTCCCCTCGGTATTGGAAGTTGAGAAACTAGTTTCTCAACTTTCAATACCTCGGGGAGCTAATATCGACTGTCCACCCTCAAACCATGTTATATTTGTATATTAGCTCTCTATCTGTCTAATAAACTCCTGTCATACATCAAGTCTTTATCTTTTCATTGCAGAAACTACAAGAAGAAAAGGTGACTCTGACAACAAGAAGAGACACTTTCAAAAAAGGTATGACAGTCATGCATATAAACAAGAATTGTGAATTATTGAATCAAACAGCAGAAATAGTGGAATGTTTGCATGTGCAGTTAAGGGATAATTTTCTCATGTGTAGTGGACACAAACATTAAAATTCTATGGGAAATTAGTCTGGCCCTGAATGAGAACTGCAGGCCTGTGAAATCTCCGCATTTTAGCAGATTTCCGCTTTTTTCATTTCCTCTCCCGATTTTAATTTCCGCTTTTTTAAAAATCCGCCCGAAAAAAAATTCCGTTTTTTATTTTGTTGTAAATTGCGCATTGCGTGTAATTATTGTTTCACGCGGATCTCGATCTCGATCGGCGATCCGTGCATTGGTTCTCACACCAGATACCGCCTGTTGGATATAGAGCGTGTGAACCAGCGGTATGGCTGATCGTCACACCGTATTTCGGCTGTGTCCTACTTTGTTGGCTATGGCTGGAAAGTGTGCCTACGGAAGCCAATAGCTAGATGCTGCGGTCAATTCCCATAGACTTGCGTGTTATTTCCGGCCGTAGCCAAGGAATTATACGGCCTAACAACACGCGACACACCACAACAACCACCATTTTGTATTCTACGTCCATGTGTGCACTACGTGACACGTGCATGATTACTACTTAGTACTCACGATGTTCTCCATTGACACCGGGTCTTTTTTAGGTTCTCCTCTTTTTTCCTCTTTTTTTATCAAACCCCAGGCCTGGAACTGTTAATTTAATAGGTTATTATCATTGAGTGCTTAAAGGATATTTCAAGCTTGTTGTCAAAGACCTACCAAATCACAATCTTTTTCCGAGATAGTGTTCTATCCCAAGTTTACAAATTACAAAATCACTATCTTGTCTTCAACATCTTATTTTTGCTGCAAACTAGTACTTTATAAACTTGATGTCCAAGGACTATCTTGGGCAAGTTGCGAACTATTTTTAACACAAACTTAGCATAAGTTGCATACTATTACAAGTATACTTCAAGTCATTTGTCCTAGATCTGATGAGATAAGAATAATAAATGTCTTCTTTGTTTCCAATGCTAGCTGTGCAAGATTTATCAACTCACTATGAGGCTATGAAAACTCAACTGAATGAGAACGAGACACATGCTCAACTTGGCAACTTGGAACGTAAATGGCAACATCATGAGCAAAACAACTTTGTCATGAAGGAATGTATCCTTTAAAAGTAATTGGATTAGTTCATATCTCTTCACTACAGTCTGTTAGTTTGTTGGTCTGTTGGGAGTGGCATGACCAAGCAGTTTAGTGCATCGGATTTGTGTTTCTGATGGCCGAGTCGTCAGAATGTGGTTTTGAATCTGGCTGCGGCCATGGTGCTTATGTACTTGAGCAAGACACTTTACCATAATTGCTTCTCTCCACTCGGGAGTAAATGGGTACATGCGAGGGCAGAGTTGGTTGTTGTGTTTGATTAGCCCTATATGTGCCAAAATGGCAGAAATTGAGCTGTATACTCCGCAGGGAGTTGAGATGGTTTCAGGAATGATTTATGAGCTTGATGAGCAGGGGTAATAATGTAATGCGCCTTGAGCACCAGTTTGGTGGATACGTGGCCTATATATAAGTCCATATTATTATTATTGTTATTATTATTAGTGTGTAAGCCTGTTTATCAATGTACGTCTGGCTGTCCTTTGTATGACATAATGGCTCAGTTGTTGCAGTACAGTGTACGTGTGTGGTCCCCTATCCAGGGAAAGTGCCTCAGGCAATGAAGTGTGTAGGTGTCAATGTTTCTTGCACTGAATTTCTTGGGCCGGGAATTGTTACAAGACATATAACTGTAAACAGCCTTGGTCTAGGCTAGCCTGCCCCAGTCCATCATTATATCTCTTATTCACATCATGTTTATCTATATTTCCCTCTCTTTTAAATAAATCCCCCACCCATCAAATTGTTTGCTTCCATTAAATATCTCCATAGGTGCATGTGGAAGTTTTTCATCAATACGTTCATCAGTACGTTTTACATTTAAAATTGTGTCATAGCAGTACCCGCTGCTGTATAGGATTCTAGCCACCCAATCGTCATCGGGCAAGCTCAGTGGCCGAGAGCTGAAGATGTCTGCACTAGTAAGCAGGAGGTCGTGGGTTCAAATCCCACCTGAGTCACCTGTGGATTCTTTTCACAGACACTCAGCTTCATACATTACTTCGGTATAAGGGCAAAATTAAATCAATAATAGACCTTCCTTAACCATCATTTTATCAGTCATAGCTGCGAAGAGCATGGAGAGTGACTACCGCCCCCTTATGGCAAGTGTAAAGAATCAAATAAATGAATATAATAAGCTGTTGCAAGAAAGCCTGGCCAGAGGAGCTCAACGTTGATGAGGTCACTTAGAAGCTACCGTTACATACATGATACTGTTAAAACATTCTATAGTATAGTAATTATGTCCTCTGCTATCCACTATGATGTCTCCTGGAAGATGTCTGTGATATGCTGTCACTGTCTATGATATAGTAGAATTAAGCATAATATTTCCCTATTAAATGTCACACTTGTTTTGTTTGGTGTTTTTTGCTCTTGGTTTAAATTATTCTAATTAAATAATTGAAATTAATTATAAATAATTTTATAATGATGGAAATGAGTTTATTGCAGTTAATGTGTAGATTTGGAGATAGATTTTGTTTTGTTTTGTTTTGTTTTAAATAAGTATTACAATTTTACTATAAACCTTCAGTAAAGTTGCACTTTGTCAAGTATTTATTACAATTAATGTAACAATTGCAACAAAAGACATTGTACACTGTAATGTGGTTAAACAAACTTATATTAATAGTATTATTATATTTCTAGAGATTTTTTCAGTTGCTGCTTAAAAAGGAAACTATGACCACCAATTATTACCAGCCAGTTGTACATGTATATTGTAGGTTTGATTTTTTCTTCAGGGTTTTTCTGTTGTTTTTTTTTTGTAAAAAAGAAATAACACATTGCATAAACTGCCCAGAAGGCCCCCCAAAAAGCCTCCGGTTTCTGGTCATAGGTTGGCATCAAAATCGGGGCGGTGACGTTTTTTTTCTTTCTTTTTATTTTCTTTTTGGTAGTATTTGTTTTGTTGTTTGCCAACCAGTGAAATACGTGATACATGTATATCCAGTTATTGGAACCAGACCAAATTTCCCATACACAAAGTATTTTTCAAAAACCTAAAATATTCTTAGTTTTACTCATCGCTAAATATATTAACCTGAAAACATACTTTAGGCAGTTGTATGTTTATCAAACTAACAAATCAGGAACCAATAACAAGAGATAACAAAAACAGCAGCAGCATCTCCCAACTATCTTTAGTCTCCTTACGATGACTGGAGCAGGCTAGTTGAAACATAGAGAAGACCAATTACGATTCTTATCAGATCAACAATCTCACTAATAGCAATTAAGATAATCTACATGGTGTTACCCAGGCGCGTAGCCAGCCCTGTCGGTCCGGGGGGGGCAAAATTAAGATGATCGTCCCGATTTCATGGTTTAAATTTAATTGCGAAATACTGAATAATATTGAATCAAAACAATCGATATATTGTACAAACATGATCATCTGTGATTTATTGTTCTTTCCTTGGATCTATACTGTCTGAACTGTTGCTATTAATTTCTACACTGTCATGACTGTGATGAACTTAAACATTCATAATTAATCGTATTCGTAATGTATATATATACACACCGTTTACAACACACATTACACTGAAAGTTATTCGTGTACATGTCGTATAAAAACCTTTAATAAAATGTTGTAAGACAAGTTGTAAATACGTTCTGCACGTAACCCGAGTACATACTGGTTCATTGTATTGATTCAAATTTCAAGTTTTTAATGCTTTAATGTTTGTTTCTATATAAATTCGTCTCTAATTAACAAAAAAGTTGAAAGATCCATCTGTAAGGTCCATATTTTATGAGCAATTTATATATCTCTCATTAGTGCATTTTGTTGCCTTTCTTGTAATGTCAAAATATATTTTTACTGCAATACCCACACTTTGCCATGTCTTTCTGAGACGGCATTGTGGATTGTACGTTAACTGCATCAAAAGTTAACACAGCCAATGTAAATTTAGACTCAGATCTATGACTATGAGTGCAATGTTAAATGCCTTTCTTTGAACGAAACCTGACCGCTGTCATTCATACATGTGGACGTGGTATTGTGGTTACTTACACTGCATACAATGTACATAACATATGATGAGATCAATTTGGCGGCCAGTTTGAAGTACATGTACGTTCTTCCTGGAAGTTGTGAAGTAATGCAATGCTATACTGTATATTCAACAGTGTCAACAGACAAAACAATTTAATTTCACGGCAACTTAATTTAGCGAATTGGCATTTCTTCACTTTTTGGAGGCAATTTAATTTCACTAATTTACATCCTCTTGCTATATAAAACCATAACAAATATTATATTTGGCAGCAATTTAATTTAGCGAATTGGGCCTCCTAGCGAAATTAAATTGCTAGCGAAATTAACTTGTTTTACAGTATTTGATAAAGTGATTTCCGGGACAAAAACCGGGTATAAAAACTTCAGATCTAACTTCCCTTCCTCAATTCTCCCTCTCCCGTCTCCCTTTATCAATTATTCACTCCCTTTACCATTCCCTAAATCATCCTTTCCTCCCTCCCTAAATCTGCCTGCCTCTGCATCCTTCGTCCCAGGTCCGTCCTTCCCGCCCTTTCCGGTCCCTCACCTCTCCGGCTCCCTCGGCTCCCTTCCTTCCTTACCCCTGCCCTACCGCCGTTTCCACCCGCCCTAACCTTGCCTGCCTTAAGTTAGGCTGCCTTGGTACTCGTCCCAACGGTCCTATCCATCCTTTCTTCCATTACCAAGGCCCACATTTCCTTCTCTCCTCCCCCTCCCTCCCTCCACCGTCCTCCCTCATTTCGTCAATAATCCCTACTCTTCTAATTTATTTCTTTACCTCTTTCGTTTTTTCTACCTCGGAGTCCCTCCTCAATTTTCCCTCCTTTTCTCTCTTCCTTTCCTTTTCTCTTTTCTTTATTTTTACCGTCCCGATTTTACTTCTATTTTTTTTCCGGGGGGGCAGTCTGCCCCCCCTGCCCCCCCGCTGGCTACGCTACTGGTGTTACCACAAACATACTAGTTGACGCTACTCAAGCCGTACTCCCCTGTGACTGGAGGCGTTGTGACCTGAGCCTATTCCAATGCTTGAATTCGTTTCTACCACCTAGCCAGCGGCGTAGCTGGGACTTTTTCAGTGGAGGGCACGGGGGAATTGCTTTTCAGTGGGGGGGAGGAGGGGGGGGGGAGGAGGAGGGGGGGGGAGGAGGAGGAGGGGGCAGGGGTATGGGTTTTTTCCCTTTTCTTTTTCTTTTCTGTTTTTTGGGGCACTATGAGGATTTTTCGTGGGGGGGGGGCACTGGAAATTTGTGGGGGGCACGTGCCCAGGCCCCCCAGTGGCTACGCCGCTGCACCTAGCTCGATTTTGGGCAGCACAAACGGCCATTAAAAACACAAGTGTTCATTAAAAAGTACACACGAAGGAGTAACACCCTACAAATGTACGACATTAACACGTGTATGACATTAACAAATGTATGACATTAACACATGTATGACATTAACACATGTATGACATTAACACATGTATGACATTAACACATGTATGACATTAACAAATGTATGACATTAACAAATGTAATTAACAAGTGAGCCGAAACATTCAAATGCCTATTTGGATAATATTTCTTTATAAAGTGCAAAATAATGTTACCAATGTACATGCGTCAATGTTTTATAGTAACCTGTTAAGCGATGGTTCATATTGTTAATTACCCAAAAAAGAAACTGTGTGAATTTGTTATTTATGTGATTTTGACGTAGTAATGGTACCAAACATCCTGATATTAAGATATTTCGTCTGACTTTTGATTTTCAAGAAAAAGTGAATAAACATGAATACTGATTCATATTTTAAATGATCCTCAGCTGATGATTCTTAAAGAAATGCCCCCCCTTTTTTTTTACAGACATAACTTTATTCTAGAGCCTACTCCTGCATGCTGGGTATATTATGAACTGAATCTTAAACTAATAAGACTAATTTCCTGTTGGAAGATATACCTGCAGGTGTTTGAATATGTTCGAGTTTACATCTCTCTGTGTCAATAGCGTCTATGAATCTGCAATGCTTTTGTATAAGACGAATTTGTAGACGTACTTTTTTGTAGAGAAAGCTTTACAGAATATGTTAAGCATTGGGATAGCAATAAAACATGCCTGTACTATTGAAGACGGACGATACAGCTGCGTTGAAAAATCATGTATAATATACGCCTGAGAGTATATAACGGCAGCTTAGATAATAGTGCAATTTATTCAGTCTGTCATTATTATTATTTTGTTTATAATTACCAGGAGGAAGTGGGCCTGTCTGATGACACACATGTATGTTGAATCCATACACAAAAACAAAACTTAAAAGGCTAAGTAATATTCTAGCTTTAAATAAGCTGCTGTTGTATTTTTTCTTGTTCCTTGTATCTTCGCTGTAGCTGTATCCAGCATTAAAATTGTTTGGTCTATCCTGCATTATGGATGCAAATTAAAGAAATATCTACCGCTGGTGTACCACACTTGATGACTTGACCACCTGTCACAAAGTACTTCTACCTCGACTCATCGTCCCTACATTCCACAACTAGCTATTGGCAGGAAATCCCTAATATATATTCAGCAATGCACAAGTCATTCCTCTGAATTACAGAAAATGGACCTATGAGGCTATATCAATTTCATCTTGAATTTTAAATCGATTAAGGTACAATTGTTAAGACTTCAAGAATTGGATGAATATGTATGCCTACTGAAATCTTACTTTACTGTATAATGTTATTCATTGATATATCTCAAGCAGTTCTTTGATTCTCTGCTCCCCTTTAGATATTTATCACATGAATGCACAGTAAATAAGCTCCACGTGTATTTAATCGTGGGTTTAATCTAAAATTGTAACATGCTATTTAAATATACAGATCAATATTGCGGTAAAGCACACTGAGCAGCCGTTTCAACAATTTTTAATGACATTTACTATTTTGTGTATTTATAACGCGATGGTATGAATGGTATAATAATAGGTTCCTCATGCACATAAAGACGACCCTTAAGGCTGACAAGAGGCCTATATAGATGAAATGTGCCCGCACAGCGCTGAACAACTCATTTCGATTTATGTTTATACCGTATAGCACAATCATTATGTAATTCATTATTGAATAGTGATTATCTTGCCAACCCTGCTGTCTACAGTATTTAACCTGATTATTTTTCACTTTCTCCGGTTCCATGTTACCAAAATCATCAGTCTGTTGTCATTAAGGATGACGGTGGTCGGTTGTAGCACTCCTGTGTCTACCCATGGCTCCTCCGTCTGCTTCCAGGCAGAGCAGGTGTTTCTGTCTCGCCTCTCGTCTTTATTTCTCATTCTCTCTGTCAATTTATAATGAAAACATTGATTATCTTTCTTCATTTTGAGATGTCTTTAGTATTAAGGGGACAATATATAACAACTTGGGCCAGTTTTAACAACAACTTTACTTTTTGTGATTGCAAATGTCTGTGTTGAGTCATTTGTTTCCATCCGTCCGTCTGAAATAATTATCTGTGAACATTTCATATTGGTGATATACTTTTCAGTTTATGTGTCTCAATTATGGCAGAATTGTCTCATCATTGTAAATGGTTGAAGGTATAAGCAACCAGGCACGTTTGTAGAGTTTCTCTGGCCGTTTCTCTTTGTGAAGCAGTGTTTTAAGAGCCCATCGACTTTTAGGAAACTAAACGTGAAGTGGACATTTGATCTTGTTGGAAACGGAAGGTTTGATTGAAATCTGAATAGCTAATGCGCCATGAATACTCGGCATCGTGAATGTATTGAACTAGTTTTTTTTTTTTTTTTTGAGCATTGTGTTTGGTATTAGATCAAGGCAGTGCAATACATTCTTTAAATTATAAAATACATGCTTATCTATTTCTTTTTGAGATTTGTATTGATGAGTGTGCGCAGGTGTTCCTAAACTAGTGTCTAATCATTGAATTATGATTTAATTGCAGTATAGTATTGTATAGTGTTTAATTGCTTATGGTGGGGTGATGTAATGTTTTCGGCCTTATTTGAACCAAAACACGGCCTTCATGCACTCACAAACCTAGCTACACAACATGTATTTTGTTTTCCTTCTTGTTGGTAATGTTTATAATTTGTTATATCTGTGTCGTTGGTTGTTTACCATTATGTGTTATGGTTTACCATTATCAGCTAACTAGGTTACTATATAACAACTTGATCAGTTTTAGCAAAGGAGTCATTGATACTCAGTTACAAAATATTCACTGTAGGCCTATGCAACAAATTAAACACATTATAATTATAAATACTGGGGATGTACGATTGATCTTTCCAATGCAGATCAATATTAGTCGAAACAATTATGTAGGTCCATGATTGCTTATTAAATTGGCGACATAATTCCCATTTATATTTAAATGTAATGTTGATATTATGCTTAATGGCAGATGTGGGGCCGCGAAGGCATGACTATAGTATTGTTTTACCTTTGTAGTCCCTAAGCCCATCTGGTAGTTGAGGCATATTCCTGCTTGTATATAGTTACACATAAATTGTTCTTGTTTTGTTAGCCTAATAAACAATAATAATGATAGCTTCGTTACAAATAGAAGTGTATATAGCTAATGCCTTTCTCTGTCAGAAGGGGCCTTAGCGATATGTTTTCTGTTTTGTTGTGCCGTATCACGTACCGTTATGCACAATTGCAGTTTATCAACTGACTATATGGCTCTTGTATGTATGGAGAATTTGAAGCTTTTTTCGTGTGTTTCCTCAAAACCCTGTAGCTTGTACGATTCAAATACACACATATGCCTACATTAATGCATTATATTATGAAAGACCTACTTTCTGAATATGTGTATAATTATGACTAACCTTAACACAATTTCATCGGCATTTATCCATATAATATTCAGAAACCTTTATATAGTATAGGCTTCCTCCTATCATAGGTCTACCTTTACGATTGAATGCTTTAGTCTATCGTTTTACAGCAGTATAGCATTTATTGGCAAATCAATTTTTGAGAATATTCATGTTCATTTAAAAAGTGCGTTGTCATTTGCTCCTTACATCAAACAGCCGTAGAGTGCCCATATATCGGTCATGCAGAAGAGAGGCTTCTGGTAGGTTGGCATAATGTCTGTGAATGTCCAAGCTTCAGTTAAAATGAAAGACGGACAACCTGTCTAAGAACTCTAATGAGGAACGTTATCAAATCATCACATACGAACTTCACCCAGACGTCATAATTTAACACTATTTCACACTCGGCGAGATCAAATCAACCTTTGTTCATTCTAACATCGCTTTTGGAATCAACAGTCCAAGCAACTCCTACTCAGCCTTCAAGTTTCAGAGAGCAGATTAACTTTCTCCGTTTGAATTATATATGAAAATCGTCTCCCTCCACGAATTACGGAGACTATTAGAACAATAAGATTGTTTAGGTGTGTGGAAAACGAATAACGACCTTCTATTTAACACAATGAAGAGACTGCTGATGACTATTACTACTGTGATATGGGCCTTCATGCTGCCGATGTTTCTACATTTTACAGGTAATTTCATATTCTACTATTTTAATTATATTATGTAAATTGTTTTCAAAGAGAAAAAAATAACTTTATTTATTAATCATTTCGCCGGTAGTGCATCTATTGATAATTCATGTTGATATTTTTGTAGTACTTCAAAGAAATCCTTAAATCAAGTGTTATCTATAAAACAGCATGATTTATATTGCTGAACAATCAGTGTTTTCAACACCTTAAGCCTTTTTTTCAGACTATGTAGATACGGCCTCTACTATGTATGTACTTAATACTACGGCTATTATATATATTTGATTTCAAAGTGAAGAACGTACTTCACAAAAACGAAAATACTTCAATTTGAAATTGAGAATACCTCCACGTTGTCAATAATTCGTTGAGCAAAAATTATGCCCGCCAATGAGTGTTTCCTGTTCTGTAGAAGATGAAAGTTCACCTTACATTCATTAATTGGGTCAGTTCCCTGATATGATGAATAAGCAATTATACCTAAATATAGTCCAACATTGTTATCATTTATATCTAAATAATGATCATTGATTTATTTGAGAGACATTTATGTCTGTATGGTAACGATAGAACACCGATTTTGGTCCATCTCGATGTACATTGTAAACATGATGTTTAGAATTTAAACACATTTCTAAACACGTAATTGTACCCACTTTTTTCACATGTTTAGATTGTGCTTTTTCTGTGATGTGTGTTTGAATGCTAAAAACAGGTGTCAAAAAGGTAAACACGTTTAGCTTTGTGACACGTACAGAGGATGGCCGTTTATGAAACAATTTATTCCAGTTTGACTCCGTCAAAATACTTTATGATGCGTTTATTTTAGCCCATTTCGATTACTTTTCGCAAATCTGGTCAGAAAGGTTCAACATGCACACCGAAAAGTTGTGTAAACTTCAAAACTGTGCGGCCAGATTAGTTCTAAGTAAAGGTTATGATACAATCCATCAAGTACATTATTTAATACATTGGGTTGGATGCCTTTACAAAAGCGATTCCTATACCTGCAATCAGTACTTATGAAGAAATGTACCCATAATATTGCCCCTTCTTACCTCACTGACGATATTATGAAAACCTTAGATATGCATAATTACACCACTAGACAAGCAAACATAGTGTTTAAAACATAGCCCGTTTGTTGCTGGTGCTACGGTCTGCAATAATTTAAGTAAAGCGACTAGATCAGCCCCCTCAGTTGCTTCTTTTAAGTCCGCGCTCAACGTTGAAAATTTAAGTTGTAATTAGTTTTTGTTTTTTAAGCAAAGATATATAAATAATTATTCTATTTTTTATGGTTTACATGAACTGTGACCTTTACTAAGTGTATCAAGTAATGACCCATTTTTTATATTTAGCTTGTTCATACACATGCCGTTTTTTAATTTTACTTTTACTTTTGACCACGTTGGTTTTATTTATAACTGAATAGGTATTTGTTTCTTTAATATATTTTTAGATGTATTTATCTGCATTTTGTATTATATTTATTTCTCAATATAATTTTATCTTTTTAATTCTTGTTATTCTCAGGGTCCCATGGAAGACCCACATTTTATGTGAACGGGTTACCCTGGTAAAAGATCAGAAGTAAATAAATAAATAAATAAATAAAATTTCAACGCATTCCTAAACGCGTTTATATTTGCTAAACACGTGGGAAAAGTGGGTACAATTAAGTGTTTAGAAATTTGTTTAAATTCTAAACACCGTTTTTTACAGTGTATCTTATCTCACTTTAAAGTTTTAATTTATCATCTTAATTTACGTCTATGAAGTGAACTACAGTGAATAATATTGTTATTCAGAAGGATAACTATTATTTATACGTCCTATCTTAGATACAGGTAGGGACGAGTATAAAATAGGGACAAGTAACTTAACAACTATTAGTATTCGCTATAGGCAGGGACGAGTAACTTAAGAATTATTAGTATTCGCTATAGGCAGGGACGAGTAACTTAAGAATTATTAGTATTCGCTATAGGCAGGGACGAGTAACTTAAGAATTATTAGTATTCGCTATAGGCAGGGACGAGTAATTTAAGAATTATTAGTATTCGCTATAGGCAGGGACGATTAACTTAAGAATTATTAGTATTCGCTATAGGCAGGGACAAGTAACTTAAGAATTATTAGTATTCGCTATAGGCAGGGACAAGTAACTTAAGAATTATTAGTATTCGCTATAGGCAGGGACGAGTAACTTAAGAATTATTAGTATTCGCTATAGGCAGGGACGAGTAATTTAAGAATTATTAGTATTCGCTATAGGCAGGGACGAGTAATTTAAGAATTATTAGTATTCGCTATAGGCAGGGACGAGTAATTTAAGAATTATTAGTATTCGCTATAGGCAGGGACGAGTAACTTAACAACTATTAGTATTCGCTATAGGCAGGGACGAGTAACTTAAGAATTATTAGTATTCGCTATAGGCAGGGACAAGTAACTTAAGAATTATTAGTATTCGCTATAGGCAGGGACGAGTAACTTAAGAATTATTAGTATTCGCTATAGGCAGGGACGAGTAACTTAAGAATTATTAGTATTCGCTATAGGCAGGGACGAGTAACTTAAGAATTATTAGTATTCGCTATAGGCAGGGACGAGTAACTTAACAACTATTAGTATTCGCTATAGGCAGGGACGAGTAACTTAACAACTATTAGTATTCGCTATAGGCAGGGACGAGTAACTTAAGAATTATTAGTATTCGCTATAGGCAGGGACGAGTAACTTAAGAATTATTAGTATTCGCTATAGGCAGGGACGAGTAATTTAAGAATTATTAGTATTCGCTATAGGCAGGGACGAGTAACTTAACAACTATTAGTATTCGCTATAGGCAGGGACGATTAACTTAACAATTATTAGTATTCGCTATAGGCAGGGACGAGTAACTTAAGAATTATTAGTATTCGCTATAGGCAGGGACGAGTAATTTAAGAATTATTAGTATTCGCTATAGGCAGGGACGAGTAACTTAACAACTATTAGTATTCGCTATAGGCAGGGACGAGTAACTTAACAACTATTAGTATTCGCTATAGGCAGGGACGATTAACTTAACAATTATTAGTATTCGCTATAGGCAGGGACGAGTAACTTAAGAATTATTAGTATTCGCTATAGGCAGGGACGAGTAATTTAAGAATTATTAGTATTCGCTATAGGCAGGGACGAGTAATTTAAGAATTATTAGTATTCGCTATAGGCAGGGACGAGTAACTTAACAACTATTAGTATTCGCTATAGGCAGGGACGAGTAACTTAACAACTATTAGTATTCGCTATAGGCAGGGACGATTAACTTAACAACTATATTAGTATTCGCTATAGGCAGGGACGAGTAATTTAAGAATTATTAGTATTCGCTATAGGCAGGGACGAGTAACTTAACAACTATTAGTATTCGCTATAGGCAGGGACGATTAACTTAACAATTATTAGTATTCGCTATAGGCAGGGACGAGTAACTTATTATTTAGTATGTACTTGCACGAATTCATTAAACTTGAATAAACTAAAAGCCAAAGTACACGTGAGCAGCTTGGCAAATGCCATCAATTTCTGACTTTTAGGCTGTCATGACCAAATGTTTAGGCCTAAGTATGAGTATGGATGTCATGGGATGCCCTGGGCAATGCGTGAACTTTATGTCCGAGAATTCTGTAATGGTGAAATTCAGTTAGATTAATGAATTCATATTTTACATAATATTATTAATTTGTCTTGGCAATAATAATTAATGTTAGTTTGTATGTTTGCTTATTTGCCTAATGCCGCAGAATATAGCGTAATTTCATGTTCATATTCAATTAAAAGGTTTCTAATTAAGAAGCAAAAAACAAGGCAATTTATTTGATCAATAGTACCCCCTAAGGCTACAATTACCACGTGCATCGTATGATTTATGATGAGTCTTATCAGTGACGGTATAGCGCATGAAGGATTTGGCCGTGGGGGGTGTTATCCCTATGGTGGGCATTGTATTAATAAGCATGCCAAAGATACCACCTGTCTAACCCACCGTTACGCGTTTCTTGTATAGTTTTGTTATTTGAAAAGATATGCTGATGTTTTAATGTTTACAATAAATACCACAATAGTTTCCCTGGATGCCGCCATTTTAGTAAGTAAGAGTAATTGCGGTGACACCATGTGAAATGCTCAATTGAGTAGTAATTAGTTCTGAACAGAACTGGAGATACAACTCTCAGCCATTTTAGTAAATTGTTTATATTCATGATCTAGATCCACATGTTTAATTTACTATCCTGCAAAACAAAGTTTTATTTCCTGGCTGCCGTCCCCTTTCTGTTCACACGTACATCTATCCCGAGTGATCATTTGAATACCGATTATGATTTTCATACTTTGACCAAAACACATAGGCCTAGCCTGTTTTAAAAACGCTTATATGCCTCTAGGTAGACCTAACTTCCAAGGGTTGGTTCGCTTATATGCCTATAGGTAGACCTAACTTCCAAGGGTTGGTTCGCTTATATGCCGATAGGTAGACCTAAATTCCAAGGGTTGGTTCGCTTATATGCCGATAGGTAGACCTAACTTCCAAGGGTTGGTTCGCTTATATGCCAATAGGTAGACCTAACTTCCAAGGGTTGGTTCGCTTATATGCCAATAGGTAGACCTAACTTCCAAGGGTTGGTTCGCTTATATGCCAATAGGTAGACCTAACTTCCAAGGGTTGGTTCGCTTATAATTATGCCTATAGGTAGACCTAACTTCCAAGGGTTGGTTCGCTTATATGCCGATAAGTAGACCTAAATTCCAAGGGTTGATTCGCTTATATGCCTCTATATAGGTAGACCTAACTTCCAAGGGTTGGTTCGCTTATATGCCAATAGGTAGACCTATAACTTCCGAGGGTTGGTTCGCTTATATGCCAATAGGTAGACCTAAATTCCAAGGGTTGGTTCGCTTATATGCCGATAGGTAGACCTAACTTCCAAGGGTTGATTCGCTTATATGCCTCTAGGTAGACCTATAACTTCCGAGGGTTGATTCGCTTATATACACTCATTATTGTTTATTTTTCATTTGTCATAAGTTGTTGCTAGATTTATTTTGTTCGGTGTCTCATTTCAAAGCTAATTACTAATTTATAGTGACCCAGTCATGTATGTGTATCGAGTGAACAATTTATTGCATACATCATTTAATAATAACCATTTTTTTAATGCGATGAATTTACGGAGACACCAGAATGAATTCTTTTCAATGAGACTACGTATATAACGGATAAGTAGGTAACCAATGAGTTCACGTACACTGCAACAGCTGAGGTGTTAAACACTACACCATCTGGTGGCAGTCACTCGCCGAATACGAACACCTTGCCAGAATATAGTTAGCATAAACTACACCGTCTGGTGTTGTTCACTCACCTATTACGAACACCATGCCAGAATAACACCATAGTTTTTGCGTAGGCCCTATATATACACTCAAGAAACATTTTGTTGAATCACCTTTATTAAGGCAATCATGTTGCCTGGATTGTATTATTAAAGTAAACTTATCTTACATTGAATTTAGGTTGTCGGGACTTTATATTACAAAAGTAAGAATTCACCCGACGCAAGAATTTCATCAACCTATACCGCGGAACCCGCTGCTATATAGGATTCTAGCCGGCCAATCGTCACCGGGCAAGTGTCTGTCACAGACACTCAGAAAGCACTGAGTATGCAGTGTTATACACACGTCGGTGTAGGGCAAAATTAAATCAATTACAAATGTAATTGAATTATTTGAAATATATTTTTTCATAGATATTTATTATTCTTAGTTTAGTCTGTGTCACGTTGACTTTACTGAATCGGGATACGTTTTAAATACATATTTTTAAACAGTTAATTTAATTTAACTTTGCCATAAGTTGGATTGGATGACACTTTATTTCCACCAGTTAAATTAACTTAAATTCACTGTCAATCATATCAAACTTGATTGATTTATGTTGATTTAATTTCGTTACATTTATGTATTTAACTTGAATATATTATAAATAAAGAATTAGCTGTTGCAAACTGCTTACAACATAAAGGACCTGTAGTATAAATGCAAAATAATGGTCATTCGTCTTACGTTTCGAACCTAGCAGGTTCTTTCTCAAAGGCAAAAATGAGACAGATTACAAACATACATTTATACATGAACACAAGAGTGAGCAGAAGTTTAATAGTCAGGTGTGAAATGAACACAAAAGAAATATTTACAAAAAATTGAGTCAGGTACTGGTCCTGGGACCGGACAAAAGAGGGATTACACATGAATGGAGAACTGAATTGTGTAATACTTAATTTTAGGAGCATAAATTTTACTTTCAGCATCTTTCAATGTCAAGTTTATTAAACGATATTCATTTAAGTTTGTAATACTTAAATCTGGCAGTTGAAATCAAGTAAAAGTTGGTGTTACTCTTATTCAGGTTAGTGTTAATCTTATCCAAGTTAGTGTTAATCTTATCCAAGTTAGTGTTAATCTTATCCAAGTTAGTGTTAATCTTATCCAAGTTGATTCAATTAAGGGACGTCCTCAATAATGACTGTCTGCCGAATGGCTGCAGAGTCTGCCTACTTTATTGAACAAAAGACTTCCCTAGTAACCGAACTGGGATCCAGCCAGTCCGCCTTATTAGCATAACAATGTACTGTATATGAAAAGGTTCCTTGATATTTTAATTTCCACTAATATAAGTCTGCCGAGTAGGCCGACTCTGCCCAGTCCGCAGACCGGCGGTCTGGCCGTACCCACAAAGGGATTTCACCTCCGGATCGGTGATTTCTGCATCAAATACCAGAGTTATTGTGGAGCTGGAGAGGACCCTACAAAATCCTTTGATGTTTTGCCAACCAAGACAGCAGTCAGTTTTAGACAACAATGAACCTGTCAGTCATTCTGCTTGAGTAGTTTACAAACTTTTATTAAAGACCTTTGGGGCAGGATAAAAATAACAACACTTCAGGGGTAGATATAATTGTTGTTGGTTTATCAAGTAATGCTAACCACTTCAAGTAGACTTAATGTATTTTGTAATATTCCGTTTTCAAAAACTAAGGTTAGAAAGTCCAGCATATTAAAATGACCAGGGAACGATTTCGTTCAAAAATTTTGCATTGCAAAACTGCGATGCAAAAACTGAATTTGCATAGCAAAATAATTTTTTTGTATAGCAATCTGTGAATTTTTGTGTAGCAAATTTAAAAATGCTTAAAATTACAGTATGTAGTGTGCATAGGGTAAAGGTGTTGTTTTTTTAAGGCTTTACTGTCGTTTGGTTCATAATATGAATGTCCAAATTTTACCAGAAATAATAATTTTTAGTGTCCGGAAATTGAGCCACAGGTGGTAAAAAAAACTCACGTGTAACCGTTATTTCGCCAAATTGCAATCATTCATGAAAGTTAGTCCTCCGTCCATTTTCTTGTTTTGTTTACATTATTATCGATCGCTAAAACAGAGGCAATATCACGAAAACAAATTACCGACTGCGACATGTTCGGGTGCTTTTCAAAGTGAATTTCGCCGAGTGTAACGTTACTTTGTGGTATGATCAAGCTTGATTTTGATTATTAAAAATTCGTCAGGAAAATGAGTGGTTGAAAACGCGATCATATTGTGTGCCGAAATGATTCTAAATCTCACCACTACATATATAAATGAATGCTCATTTTGTTAATTTTCTAAAACTTTTATTATAAAACGAAGTTACGGTAACGTTTCTAGTGTTTGTTGAACACGGCCGTAGTGATCGTATGAAAGCGCACATGTAAACTGAACACGGTACGTACTATTGTGTATAGGGGGTGGCTCAATTGCTCAATGTTCCAACCCCCAAACTCAGGAGAAGAAAAAATAAACACGTGCGAAGCTAAAAAAAAAACTGGGCGGTTGTTCCATGGTTGTTTCGTGTTTTCCATTTCGGGAATTTCGCTCGTAGTTAATTCATCAGCAGAAAAATAATGCATGCACATAGAATTTTAGGCATTGCGGAAAAAAACCTTTACGGATTGCTGGAAAATAAAGTTGTGTTTACTGTTGCATCAACACCGTCGCGTCGGCGTAAAGTCATCGTTGAACACGTACGTCGCTCGGACGTACCCCCCGGCGTGGTCTGGACACACGGAAACAAACCCAGTCGGGACAGATAGCTGGATATTTTTTGGTCGGAAATATACATGTAAACGTTATTTCGGGAAAGGTTTGTGAATATGATTTCAAAAATGTTTATAAATCTGTCGAAATTTGTATCGCAAAATCTGCAATGCATTGTTTGAAATCATGGCCATCGCAGATTGCCCAAATTACATCGCATTTTGCGATGCGATACAGGGGAAATCGTTCACTGAAATGACAACAATGTGTGCCGCTATTCTGCAAGAGAAGTTACAGGATACTATAGGGGGTGACTCAATTGCGCAATGTTCCAACCCCCAAACCCAGGACAAGAAAAAATAAACACGTGCGAAGCGAAAAAAGGGCGGTTGTTGCGTGTTTTCCATTTCGGGAATTTCGCCCGTAATTCGTCAGCAGAAAAATAATGCATGCACATAGCATTTTGGGCATTGCGGATAAAATCCTTACGTATTGCTGGGAAATGAAGTTGCATGTACGGTATGCACATAGATAAAACCGGACGTACCCCGGCGTGGTTAGGACACACGGAAACAAACCCAGTCAGGACGGATCACTTGATAGTTCGGGAAAGATTTGTGAATATGATTTCAAAAATGTTTATTATTAAACTATAATAGTGAAAACAAATCTAGAGTCGCAAAATCTGCAATGTATTGTTTGAAATTCCATTGCAGATTGTCCAAATTACGTCGCATTTTGCGATGCGATACAGGGGAAATGATTCTGCTGGCTCAGATTATAAACTTTTACAAGGCCTATGGATCAGAATAAAAAAAATAGAAATAAAATAAGGGTACATAATTATAGGCATGTCACAGTAACCAGTAATATATCCTGAAATACCACCAGGGAATAAATTCATGTCCGAGAGATAAATAATGGAGCAGACCGAAAATCCCCAGACAGAGTGATTGACAGTGGTATTGTTGTTTTGTTAGGATTGCCGTCTTTGTAAAAAAAAAAAAAAAAAACTTCAAAAGATTCTCGTGGAGCCGCATGGAATTTTCCAGCAGGGTGGCTGATACAAATTGATACATTTTAAACATTTGACTATTGTGGTTGCCGATGGGCACGTGCTCCTCAAGAATTTCCGGGGATCCGTTTTCTTTTAAAGATCTTACACTTTCCGCCTCAAAGTAACAATAAAATCAACAACTCAAAGTTTGTCCCACAACTGAGTGTTTTAAGTGCTGGACATTTTTAACGATTATAATAGCCATTCATCTGCTGTATTTTGGAAGACGCAAATTGAATAAACTCCAAAACAAAATCTGTCTGCTGAGTCGGCAGACGGATTAACTACTAAGTTGGAAGTAGTAAATATTCAACAACAACATTAACATAACAAAGCGTCAAGAATTATGGCAGCCTCATTAATTCAGCCAAGCGTGAATTCACTCTGGACGGCGAGTCTGCCGACTGTCCGGTCCTTAGCAACCCGGACAGTCGGCAGACAGTCGGCAGGAATTCGGCCTAGTCATTATTGAGGACGTCCCTAAGTAGATTTTACTTCTTTTAAATTTGTTCACAGACTGGATCCAACGTGGAATAAAAAAAGACTTTCATGTAGGCATTATTTGGGTTACTAATACAGCGACCAACTACACAGAGCTGCTGAGCGTAATATTTGCTTACCAGAAAAAATTGCTTACCAAATTTCGTTAGTTACCAGCCAAACTTTCATACAGTTCATACAGAATGTATGCATTCTGGCTGGTAGTCTGTTTTATATTGCTTAGTAAAAAATATTTGCTTAGCAAAATTCTCTGCTTAGTTGCTCTATGGAATTAGCCCTACTGGGGGCCACCCTACTGGGGGCCACCCTACTGGGGGCCACCCTACTGGGAGTTAAGAGAGATTTGACCACCACTGCCATTATGGTCATATGAGCAGGCCATGTAATATTATATTATTCATGTGGGGGTTATGCGTGGGTCCCATGAGGGGAAGGGGGCCGGGGCTGTCCACATGAGTTCTCTTTTGACATCCCGACTGGAGCCACAATGGTCCCACATGGGCTGGCCTATGTTGGTTATTAATTCTTCTTGATTTGTCTGTCTATAAGGCTGCAATGCCGTAATTATAGAACAATTATTTAGTAATTAAGTGATGATGTCACATTAATCATATACATCAATCACGTATGATTGCAAACGTTCTCTCCGTGCGGCTAGCACTCACGTGAAATACATTTGTACGCGTGTGATTTATACATAGACCAAATTCCACATACATTGCATGTGGTTTAATTGAAAAGAACTAATAATTAATTAAAATCAAATTAACTTGAATTTGCAAGATCAACGATTAATTACAAATTATAATCAAAATATCACAGGAAATCTACACGAGAAATTACACTAAACAATGATTTACTTTTGCAATTATTGTACGATTATTATTGAGGAAATCAACCATTGCCGTTGTATTTACATATTTATTTGCATAATTCAGCCCACCAACTATCCACAATGGTACCACTCTTGCTGCCATAGATTGAATTATTACGCAGTAACTGGAATAAATTGTGCAAACACAACACACTTTCATACCGTGCAACTAATATGTACTTAATTATCGTCATTCTTAGTTTTACTTATAGGTATGTCCCAGGCATTTCAGTTGCACTCACAAAGTAAAGTTTTTGTAATTCTCACTCAAATAATTTTAGTAAAATCTACAGATTGTTCAAGTGGTATATGACATAAAACACAATAAAGGGGGGGCCACTTTCCTACCGTCACGTTAGCAGTTTTTCTTATGGTTGTAATTTCTTTTTTAATATCTGAAACTACCCAAAAAGAATTTCAACATTTGAATAGACATGCATGCTTATCCTAAAGATAATTTGAGTTGATTATTACTATTATTTTTTTAATTAGCCTAAAATTTCCATCAACAAATGGACGGAAAAGTGAGGTAACTTTTTCCGTCCAATTTTTATGGAAATTTGAGGGTAAAAAAATAAATAAAAAATAAAATAAATAAAATAAATCAACTCAAATTAGTTCTAGTATAAGCCTGCACGTCCATTCACATGTTGAAACACTTTTTGGTCGGTTTCAGGTACTTAAAAATAAATAACAACCATTGGAAAAACTGCTAACGTGACGGATGCAAAGTGGCCCCATTTATTGTGTTTTATGTCATATGTACTCAATTTATCATATTTGTTAGTTTCACTTAAGGTTTGTGTTGCGAAGACTTTTTTTCATCAAGTAACACTCACTTGCCATAATTTAAGTATTCCGTACTCAACCAAATAAATCAATGTGGAAAAGGTGTGTAGTTAAGTAAATACCAATAAAATAATGCAAGTTGTTTTCACTGAAATATCAATTTACTCATTTTTTTGAGTTAAAAGGACTTAAATTCATTAAGTAACACACTCTTTCATGTTTTAAGTGTTTCTCACGCAACATTAGGAATCAGTCATTTTATAAACGATGAATACATGTAGGCACCACAAGGAATCAGTCTTTTTAAATGAGACTATGGGTATCTTGCCTTGATAAATGATAAATTAATGTAGGCACCACAAGGAATCAGTCCCTTTAAATGAGACTAGTAGCCTTGATGGACGGTGAATTCATGAAGGCACAACAAGGAATCAGTCCCTTTAAATGAGACTACTTGTATATTTCCTTAATAAACGATGGATTTATGTAGGTACCACAATGAATCAGTTGTTTTAAACGAGACTACGGGTTTCTTGCCTTGATAAGCGATGAATTAATGTAGGCACCACAAGGAATCAATCCCTGTAAATGAGATTACTAGCCTTGATGGATGGTGAATTCATGAAGGTACCACAAGGAATCAGTCCCTTTAAATGAGACTACGCGTATCTTGCCTTGATAATCGATGAATTCATGTAGGCACCACAAGGCATCACCTGTTATAGTTGTCCAACTAAATCAGCCTTAATGTTTTCGCTACTGCACACAATAATGTCACCTTGGTTAATTGCCTCCGTCTCCTTCCGTCGATCTTTATGTCTAAACCATAATTTAATCATTCTCCTTTTTGTATCCTTTTTGTAGATAAATTTCCCTTGGTACGTTGTCCAATAGGTCTATCAAGTTGCCTCGAGATATTTAAACTCATTAGAATTCAATCTGTGCTGGCCTTTTTAGCCTAAGTAATACATCGATTGTAGTATAGTTGCTGTATCTTCTATAACGAATGCAATATTAAAATGTATTCTCGAGGTAGATCTTATTCCCTAGGTAGATATAAGCCATACATGCACCCCAGGTGCGCCAAATTACATCAATTAATTCATAATGAGCCAAAATTTACTACAGAGATTTAAAACATTCTTATTTATGCATGCAATTATTTATTTATTATTATATATTTATAATAAGATGTATTGTAAAATAAGCTCACGGAATTGAAATATGGAGTTTCTTTTCTTCGTATCTTATGTCCATCTATTGGTAATGCATGTAGGCAATATGTCTGTAATAATCAGATGAATGTAAATAAATAGGTTTATCTGATTAAGTTAAATACATCAATCATTGGCGGATCCAGGGGGGCTAAGGGGGCTGTAGCCCCCCCTAAAATCGTTAAAAAAAATAACAAATAAAAATAAAATAAAATAAAAAGAATCTCATACAAACGGTAAGGTATTCCCCCTCATGTTTCCCCTCATTTCCCCCTCACTGAGCTTTGTTTTCCTCTCCCTTTGATTATTTCATTGTAATTTTTGTAGTACTGAAAAATCGTTCTTGATTCTCAGCCCCCCCCCCCCCCAAATATTCTGGATCCGCCCATGTCAACACCATAGACAATTGTAAAACACTGTAAAAGCTGTATATCATCAGCAGTCAACAATCACTGTTCAGATCGTGTAATGAGAGTCAGTGTTGTACCTGGGGCAAGGTGTGTGGAGTGGAATTGATTGAAATAGTGTATACATAGGCCTTCTTGTATGATTGTAAGATAATCTTTCAGTCAATAAGTATACATATAGGCGATCTTGCAAATTTGACAGTCATTCTTACAGTTAATGCTTATGAGAAGGTAAGGATCAATGTAATGTCCACACACGACTTGATTGCAGCATTCCACAGAAATTTGTGTAAACATTTCGAAACAAATAAAAACAAAAGTTGATAGATTAATGCCAGCGCAGCAAATGTAAATGAACAGTAAGTGAATATTATGTCTTTATGTACACTGCATTGCCAGTACATCCTCCTGCATATATCATCCTCTTTCCTATTCTTTCTTCTTCTTTGACACATACAAAATAATAATAAAAACAAAAAAATGGATACAGACTATGATGGCAAATAATTACCTTCTCTCATCTGATTTTTCTTTGAAGGTTCGAATGGAACTCTTCACAGCAAGATGCTCTATAAGAAATTGATCGAAGAGGAAGAATACAACTCCAATATTCGACCGGTGATCAACGTCAGTACGGTCACAGATGTCCAAATGCTCTTATTCGTCTCACAGGTTCTTGATATGGTATGGTTCTTGATATGTTATGGTTCTTGATATGTTATGGTTCTTGATATGTTATGGTTCTTGATACAAAGTTATATGATACAGTTCTTCACATTGTATGGTTCTTGATGTGTTGTGGTGTTTGATACGGTATGGTACTGATGTTGGATGCTCTTTTGCAGGTTCTTGATTTGGTAGGAATATGTGTATAATAGAGTGTCGTGGCCGAGCGGTCTAGCTTACCGGACTCAAGTTCTGGTGTTAGCAGCAGAATGTGGGTTCGAACCCCGGCCGTGACACTTGTGTCCTTGAGAAAGACACTTAACCATAATTGCTTCTCTCCACCCAGGGGTTAAATGGGTACCTGTGAGGGCAGAGTTGGTTGATTAGCCCTATATGCGCTGTAATGGCAGCAATTGAGCTGTATACTCCCCAGGGAGCTGAGATGGTTTCAGGAATGATTTATGAGTCTTATGAGCAGGGGTAATAATATAATGCGCCTTGAGCACCACTCAGTTGGTGGATACGTGCGCTATATAAGTCCACACATTATTATTATTATTATTATTATTATTATTATTATTATTATTATTATTATATATGTTTATATAATACACAAAGGCGAAAATAATCCTATATGTATTGCTCTCTATAGTTGTTAGAATATTACTTGAAATTGTTCTCACTCGCCACTCAGGTCGTTCATCCATTTAATTGAAAAAAATTAATAATAAATCCCACATTCGTGGAAATTGATAATCATTTTTATATGGACTACTCAAACCAACAAAGTAAAGTAGAATGTCTATTATTGTTTATCACAGGACGAAAGAAAACAGACGTTGACTACAAACATGTGGCTCACATTTGTAAGTTGGCTTTTCTTTTTTTGACATAGGAGGATATATCAAACATTATATTTTTTAGATCCAATCGAAAAAAGCTTGTTACGTCGCGTGTGAACAGACTTTAAATATATTGAAGTTAAAGAGAATTAAATTAATTAATTTCAATGAAAATTGTTTCGTTGGCAGACGAATAATAAGATGGACGTAATCCTATACCACATGTAATGTATATAATTCTGCAATATTCATTATGATTATAAATTAATTATATCCATAATCCTGTTTCAAATCTCTTTGAGTGTGGCTTATCTTTGAGGGCACGGGTGAGGGCACGGGTGAGGGCACCGGTGAGGGCACCGGTGAGGGCACGGGTGAGGGGACAAGTCCAGGGCTTTAGCAAACGGATAATAGGCTTTATAAAAATTTGAGGGGTAGACCTGAGAGGCGTGATAAATTTTGAGGGGGGCTAGGCATGAGAATTGTTGAGGGGGTGGAGCTTGAAAAATCGCAAAATGAGGGGTGGGGTGGACATTACACATTTAATTACCTCGGGCACTAAAACTACAAGCCTGCTTCGATGGCTTGATCTGGTAGTTTATTTGCCGACTGAGGCTCGATTTGCTGACTGACAGGGTTGTCGATTTTTTTTATTTAAAAAAAAATCAAAACAAATCTTCCCACGCACCCTTACACCCATCAACAAGGAGTTTTCAGGTTCCTATAATACCCATGATCCACAAAACGCAATTCATTATTCAGAAATTTCCAGACAAACATTTCAAGTAACATTGATTAATGCCTTTGAAAAAAATCATATTACTATACCCTCAAGGAAATCCCCAGTCAACAGTGGAAATTCCCCCAAGGAAATTCCAAGTCAGTGTTGCAAAGTCTCACAGTGAATCCACAGTCAACAGTGGAAATATCTATAATCTAGTCAACAACATTTGAGTCAATACTTTCGAAGACAACACTTAATCATGTCAGAAAAAGTGATCCCATTTGGTACCATTTTGAGAAAATAGAATCAAAAACAGCAACTGGGTGTGCAAGATGTAAAACATGTGGGCATGAGTTACAGCGGATGAAATCACACAATGCTAAGTGTTCTGCCAGTGGAGATGGTGCTAACATATTGGTGCCACAGAATAGATATGGTAAGTAAGTTGATGAATATTGTTGGATCCATTGAAGTTTTCTTCTTTGTGTGCTTTACCATGTGGATAATTACCATGTAGGCCAACAAAATTATAACAAAAAATATCAACATTTGAACTGTGAAGGTGAAAGGAAAACATTTCAAGCTGAATTAATAACTTCAATGTTTAATCATAAATCAAACATGAGCGATCACGACGGTGAGTTAATGACCGAATGAAAGAAATAACGAAAAGGATGGACAAATGAATGAATGGATGAGTGGATGAATGCTTCAATGTGTTTGAAAGTCCTTAATTATTTTTGTCATTATATATTTCAGAATCAGAGCAAGCCTCTACTATTGACCAGCCAGGTCCTTCAGAAGCCTCTGCATCATGTACTGCATCCACATCTTCTGCTGCACCAAGTACATCCACATTCCATACTGGCAAACGACCCTCATCAGAAATTCTAACTCGCAGTATTGGATAGCTTCGTCTTCAAAACCTCTGCTAGGAAAAAGGCAGATCTTGATGAGCAGGTTGCGAGAATGGTATGAGCTACCAATTCTGCTTTTCGCATAGTAGACCATCCTGAATTTGAGAAGATGACTGAAATGTTGTAACCAGGCTACAAACCTCCCTCATGAAAGGATGTTGCCGATAAGTACTTACTTCAGGTATATGAAAAAGAATTCAACAAGTGTGTGGATATATTGAAAGATGGTTGGTCAAATGTCCACAATGAACCCATCATCTGTGCTACTGTGACCACTGATAGTGGCCAAGTTTATTTGGTGGATACTGTTGAAACCATATGGAGAGCTACCCACTGCAGAATATCTTGTAAAGGTCGCCACAGCTTCCATGGAAAAGGCTAACAATAACTTTGGCTGCCAAGTTGGAAGTATTGTTACTGACTAATGCAGCCAATGTAGCTGCAATGAGGAGGAAGTTAGAAGAGAACAGGGAAACAGACCTGGTGACCTATGGGTGTTCTGCGCACATCCTAAAATATGCTTACACATGACTTGGAAGTACATGTACAAGTACCAGACATGAAGGAGCAGGTTGTGCATATGGTTAAGTACTTCCGAAATAACCACTTTGCTTTTGCAAAATACCGTCAAGAGAGTGGAAATTGTCTGGTGATGTCCCAAGATGTTCGATGGAATACCACGTCAGACTGTTTGGATTCATATATCACAAACTGGTCTAAACTGCTGAAAATATGTGAAGAAAACAGAGACACTGTAGACAGCACTGTACAAAATAAGGTGGCAAACCTTGGCTTGAACAGATCAGCAGAGGATCTACATGCAAGGCTATCTCCAATAGCAGTTGCGTTAGACAAAATACAAAGTGATACAACGATGTTGGCAGAGGCTGTTGAGATCTGAAAAGAACTAGAGGGAAAGTTACTACCTATGGGTAACCGGGAAGTTGCTAAAAAGTTCAAAACCAGGTACAATCAGTCCATAATACCAGCCCATCTCGTGGCAAACCTAATCCATCCCACCCAAAGAGGCAAGTCTCTCACTGATGATGAGAAGGATACCGCAGTGGAATATGTCAGTCAAAAGTGGCCATCTATCATGCCAATAATCGTCAAATTTCAAGCCCAATCACGCCCCTTTCACACTTGCAAGTTTGCAGAAGAGGTTACGCAAGCGGTCAGCCCAACTGAGTGGTGGCAGTCACATGAAGGCATCAAGGAAGATAATCTGGCAGTTGTAAA